>JAVIWB010005384.1:0-730945 GCA_031893035.1 Dermolepida albohirtum
TTACTCCGATATCTCCTCGTGTTTCTGTTATCCTAATACAAAGTTAAAAATTATTGAAAAATTTCGTACATTTATATTTTAGTAATTTTAAATTTCGCGCTTCGATTAAATTTTGTACACCTCTTACTCCGATATCTCCTCATGTTTCTGTTATCCTAATACAAAGTTAAAAATTATAGAAAAATTTCGTACATTTATATTTTAGTAATTTTAAATTTCGCGCTTCGATTAAATTTTGTACACCTCTTACTCCGATATCTCCTCATGTTTCTGTTATCCTAATACAAAGTTAAAAATTATTGAAAAATTTCGTACATTTATATTTTAGTAATTTTAAATTTCGCGCTTCGATTAAATTTTGTACACCTCTTACTTCGATATCTCCTCATGTTTCTGTTATCCCTTGCTCGGTCCGGCCAACCGCTTCGCCGCGCTGCCCTGCTCGGCACAGTCTATTGCCTCGCCGGCTTGCCGTTTTTTTTCCCTGCGCAACCCGGCCTGCCGTTACGCCGCCCTGCGCGACCAGCCTAGCCGATACGCTGCATTGCGCGACCCGCCCAGCCAATACGCCGCCCTAGCCAGGGGCTCTGCAGCCCTGCTCGACGCTGCCAAACGCTCCAACGATCTCACTTATATACCTCTGATTAGATGTCAACGATCTCACTGTATATACCTACTCCCTTATATCACAACCCACTTTGTAGATGGGTATTAATTATCGTGAGGAAGTGGTACTCTACCACTGTGTGGTACCTGGCGTGAGAAAATTGTTGATCATCTGCCCTCGGTAAGACCTAAACAATTAATTGTTATTCGAAAATTTTTGGCTAAATAGTAATAAAAGCTAGTATAAAGTAACAACTGATTAGATGTCAACGATCTCACTGTATATACCTACTCCCTTATATCACAACCCACTTTGTAGATGGGTATTAATTATCGTGAGGGAGTGGTACTCTCCCACTGTGTGGTACCTGGCGTGAGAAAATTATTGATCATCTGCCCCTGGTAAGACCTAAACAATTAATTGTTATTCGAAAATTTTTGGCTAAATAGTAATAAAAGCTAGTATAAAGTAACAACTGATTAGATGTCAACGATCTCACTGTATATACCTACTCCCTTATATCACAACCCACTTTGTAGATGGGTATTAATTATCGTGAGGGAGTGGTACTCTCCCACTGTGTGGTACCTGGCGTGAGAAAATTGTTGATCATCTGCCCATGGTAAGATCTAAACAATTAATTGTTATTCGAAAATTTTTGGCTAAATAGTAATAAAAGCTAGTATAAAGTAACAACTGAATAGATGTCAACAATCTCACTGTATATACCTACTCCCTTATATCACAACCCACTTTGTAGATGGGTATTAATTATCGTGAGGAAGTGGTACTCTCCCACTGTGTGGTACCTGGTGTGAGATAATTGTCGTTCATCTACCCTTAGTAAGACCTAAACAATTAATTGTTATTCGAAAATTTTCGCTAAATAGTAATAAAAGCTAGTATAAAGTAACAACTGACAAAAAAATTATTATATGAGACACTTAAACTTGAAAAGTTATGTGAAGAAACATGAGACTAACTGAAAAGCCAGTATGAAATAAACAATCGAATAGATATCAACGATTTCACTGTATATACCTACTCCCTTATATCACAACTCACTTTGTAGATGGATATTAATTATCGTGAGGAAGTGGTACTCTTCCACTGTGTGGTATTTGGTGTGAGAAAACTGTTGTTCCTCTGTCTTTGGTAAACCCTAAACAAATAATTAATTGTTTTTCGCTAAATAGTAATAAAAGCTAGCATAAAGTAACAACTGAATAGATGTCAACAATCTCACTGTATATACCTACTCCCTTATATCACAACCCACTTTGTAGATTGGTATTAATTAGCGTAAGGAAGTGGTACTCTTTCACTACGTGGCACCTGGCGTAAGAAAATTGTTGATCTTCTGCTCTCTGTAAACACAAAACAATCATTAACTGATTACTATTAACTATTACTTAATAAAAATCCATAACAAAATTAAACACAAAAGCTCAGTTGTGTGATTTCCATATAAATATCTTTATTGAAAAAGCATAACAATTGCTTCATCAACACTGCGACTTCTTCAGACTCAAATGTAAATCTAACACAAACGGAATATATTCTAGTCAACAAAACTATTGTCAGGGTGGAGGTGATATACAATTTTAATGAAATAAGTTTAACAGACCTTCAATGGAAATAAGGATATCAGAACACAATAGAAGTTTTAATCATAGAAAAAGTTACTCCAACCGTGCAGTTCATTTAAATACTTCTAATCATTCTTTTTACATTCCGAAAATAAAGGGTTAAAGTTTATCATTATTTGAAACTATTGAAACAAACAAACAAAAAAAATGTAATAATTTCTTAAATGACTATGTAGATTTGAACAATTTTCTCCTGTTAAACTGTTACTGTGATTGTGTATCAGTCCCAGCCTGAAAATAGTTTAGTTGACTAAAATATATTCCGCCTGTGATAGATTTACATTTGAATCTGAACAAGTCACACTGCTAACGAAACTATTCTTCAATTCCAATAAAGATATTTATGAAAATCACAAAGAACTGAGTTTTTGTGTTTAACCTAAACAATCGACCGTTATTCGAAAATTTTCGTTAAATAGTAGCAACTTATACAATTTGAAAGGAACTCAATAAAAGGCAGACTGAAAGAAACAAGAAATGAAGCGAAAACCATTAAAGATTACGTCAAAGACATTAATTAAAATAAATATTATCACTGGGAGAATATTCACAGCAAGTGGGAGAAGTTGTAGTAATGCAAACCAATTAGTAGATGTTTCGATGAGATGTCCCTCACTATTTCCTGCAACGTGTTTTGTTAAGGGGCAAAGAAGAAGTTTAGTGGCTATATGTCTAATAATGTGATCCTTTATCTTTAAAGAATAGGATCAGTGACGTTAGCGAGAGAAAAGCATACTACATTTACGTGTACGAGGGTAGTTTGACAAGTAGTGTGAATGGAAAAGAAACACTAATATTTTAAATACAAAATAATTTTTATTTTTCAATATATTCTCCTAAAAGAGCAATACATTTATTCCAACGGTGCTCCAATGCCCTTATGCGATCTCTAAAATGCGATTCCGGAAGTCTTGCAAAATACTCATTTACGAAGATGATAAGCTCGTCGTCAGACGAAAATTTCTTTCCATCTAGTGCCTTTTTCAATTTTGGAGAAAGGTGGAAGTCGGAAGGGGCTAGATCAGGCGAATAAGGCGCATGCGGTACTAATTGGAAATGCAACTCGTAGATTTTGGACATCGCAACTGTGTTGGAATGCGAGGGAGCGTTGTCTTGGTGAAACAGAATCTTTTTCTTTGCCATTCAGCACGAATCTCAACATTTAATTTTTGTAGAAGTTCTGCATAATGTTGTCCGTTTATTATGGCACCTTCCTGAAGGTAATCAATGAGCAAAATGGCCTTTGAATCCCAAAAAATTGATGCCATCACCTTGTTTGCCGATAAAGTGGTTTTCGCTTTCTTTGGAGATGCAGAACCACGTTCCAACCATTGTTTCGACCGTTGTTTAGTTTCGGGTGTACTGTAGTGTATCCAAGTTTCATCGCAAGTAACAAATCGCCTACAAAAATCAACCGGATTCCGCTTATAAAGGTCCAAACACTCATTGGAAATGCGCAAACGAGTGAACTTTTGATCAGTCGTAAGCAATCGCGGCACCCATCTTGCCGAAAGTTAGGAAAGGTCCAATTCTTTCGTTAAAATGTGGTGTACGCGTTCTGTTGAAATGTTTACCATGTCTGCTATCTTTCTCACTTTGAGTCGTCGATCTTGCGTAATAATATTATGGATTTTTATAATAATTTCCTTAGAAGTCACGATTTTGCGTGCTCCAGAGCGCGCTTTATCCACACAGCTTGTTCTACCACGTTTAAATTCATTTACCCATCTACTTATTGTGGCGGATGATGGAGCAGATTCACCTAATGTTTTCCGTAACTCATCTTTTATTTCGGTAGCTTTCATACCCTTAATTACGAAGTATTTAATCACTGCACGATACTCTGCTTTTTCCATTTTAACAAAACGGCGTGTGGCTTCTTTTTCAATCAGCTGTCAAAAATAAACTAATCAACCGATTTATCTAAATGTCGGAATGTAAACATATAAATAGCCTATCTAAATTACAGTGCATTTGTTTTACCAATTCGAGCGCCATCTATGTGTCATTCTCACTACTTGTCAAACTATCCTCGTATGTTATATACATACTTGCTTCGGCCGCTGATCTGCATGTAAATAACAACAAAATTGAACACAAAAACTCCTTGTAGGGAACTAGTACAAAAATTAAAAAATCTCAAATTAAATAGCAAGAGTACATTAATTTCTTTTGACGTTTAGAATTTATTAATTACTATTCCTCCTAAAGATGTTATTAATAGTATTGATGATCTTTTAGTTATAAAAAAAGTAGATCCTGTAATTAAACAACAAATCTTAAAAATATTATCAGTTTGCCTCCTTCAAATTACTTTCAATTTAATAATATTTATTCTTCAAACAAAATTTCTAATTATAGGTAACCCCATTAGCCCGTTTTTAGTAGAGATTTTTATGCATCGTTAGGAAACAAAAATCCATAATTACCCGTTGTTTAGGAATTCCCAATGTTGATCAAGATATGTAGACGATATATTCGCCTATTTCGTAGGTACTAAAAAGCAGCTAAATAGTTTTCTCACTTTTGTTAACAATTTATTCAATTAACGAATATTGACCTAGAGGATATGTGGTTTCGACAGGATGGCGCTACACTTCACTTTGCATACGAATTAACTGATTTATTGAGAGTAAAATTTCCTGGACGCGTAATCTCAAGAAACGGTGATGTTAATTGGCCACCAAGATCATGTGATTTGACACCGTTAAACTCTTTTCTTTGGGGTTATGTGAAAAGTCAGGCTTATAAAAACAATCCACAATCAATTCCTGCTTCGTGTCATTGGTGAGATAGAGTCTCAATTATGTCAAAATGTCATTGAAAATTTTAACAAAAAAGATGGGCGTGTGTGGAGCTGCAAGAGGAGGCCATTTGGCAGATATTATTTTTCTCATATAAATGTCACAACTGATACTTCAATTACCAATAACAAGTTTTTGAAAGTGAATGCAAATTATGTGTTTTATTTATTCTTTAAGAAAACCGCGAAATTTGAGACACCCTTTAGTAGTAACTTACACAATTTGGGACGAACTCAATAAAAGACAAACTGAAAGGAACTAGGAATGAAGTGAAAATCATTTACAGATTAATACAAAGGCACTAATTAAATTAACTAACATCACTGGGAGAATTTTCACAGAACGCGACTGAATTGTGAAGGGGAGATATTACTACGTTTTTCGTTAAGGGGCAGAAGTTGAAGGTCTATATGTATGACAATGTTATCCTTTGTCTTTGAGGAATAGGTTCAGTGATATTAGCGAGAGAAAAGCGTACATACAAACACGCATACACACATACTATATTTACGTGTACGTTATATATTTGCTTCGGCCGCTGATCTGCACGTAAAAATTACTGAAATTGGAGTGCGAGTGACAAGCGCTGAAAGTCTCATGGTGTCTTATTACCTGACTGAAAACGGTTAATCCTGTTTTGTTGTGTTCAAAAGACGGATTGGATGAGATCACATACCTAAAAAACACTTTCTGTAATAAAGTTTTATCACATTGCATTTTGTGTAAAAACTCAATAACTAATAGATATCATACAGACTTTTTTGTATTTTATATTATAAACTTCAAAAATTATCACCATCATCTCATCCTTACAATTAATCAAGGAAGGCGAAAAACCCCTTACCACATCAATGTTCATACTAATCAGACAATTAATCACAGTATCACACTTGAACCTGTGGCAAAATTCACAGATTAAACTCCGCGCACTCATGCCGTCAAAATCAAACACACGGTATCTTTGTAAATGGGCTTTACTGTGAGGGAGTAGTAGTCCTTCACAGGGCGGTATCTGGCGTGAGAAAACTGTTGATTGTCTACCCTTAGCGGCCTCTAAATAATCAAGTGTTACCAAAAAATACAACAGGGAAGGATGAGGTAACGAACGAAGGCCATGTTCTATACCAAATGTTTATATTTTCTTGAAGAAATAATTGTATGAGCATATTTTTAATACTTTTATTTCAAAGAAATTATTAAGTGAGACGCTTAGATTGAAAAATTATGTGAAGAAACGAGAAAAGCTGGTATAAAACAAACAACCAAACAGGCGTCAACCATCTTACTGTACATACCTACTCCTTCATGTCACCCGTTAAAGGATGACTTATTACTATTTAACGAATACTTGTTACTAATATGCATTTGTTAAATAGTCTGAAACTCAATAAGGGACAAATTGGATGAAACAAGGCGAAAATCATTTACACTTACCTTAAAGACACTAATTAAAATGAATATCGTTACTGAAAGAATATTCACAGTAACTGTGAAAGGTTGTAATGCAAGCAATTAGTGGAAGTTTTGACGAGATCTCCGTCATCATTTTCTGGAACGTGTCTGAAGCAAAGCGTGTCGTATAAGTGCGAAGGGGCGATACTACGCATGTTGCTAAGGGGCATAGCAGAAGTTCAGGGTCTCAATGTCTGACAATGTTTTTGTTTGTGTTTTTAAAGAATAGGATCAGTGACGCTAACGAGACAAAAGCATACACACAAAGAGGCATATACACGTATACTAAGTATATTTACATGTATGTATTTCATATGCCAAACATGTAAATATATAGCAAATATATACTTGCTCGGGCGCTGATTTGCAAGCGTAGAAAATCTAATGGTGTCTCCATACCTGACTAAGTATGATTAATCTTGTTCTTTGTGTTTAAGGGATGGATTAAATGAGATCACATACTTAAAAAAACGTACAATGCATTTTATGTAAAAACTTATATACCAGGTGTACCGGAAAGTCTAGCCTTAAGTATGCAATGTTATGATTTGACACATACGAGGGAGCGTTTTTATATTCGCGGAATGAGCGGGTTGTAGAGGGGTGAGTAGGCGCATTGGGGGCGTGGCCTGTGCAGCGACTCATGATCAGTATAAATACGAAGTTTCATTGTTATTAGACAGTTAGTCTTTGAGCTATCGTCAACCAAGTAACATAATCAGGAGTGAAAAGTGAAATATGGAAAAAATCGAATATCGTGCCGTTATAAACTTCCTTACCAGGCAAGGAAAATCAGTCGCGACCATAATGAATGAGATGTCATTGTTTTACGGCGACTCTTGTCCAGGAAAAACCATGGTGTACAAGTGGCATAGTTTATTTAAACAAGGAAGGGAATCCCTTGAAGACGACCCGAGGCCGGGCAGGAGCATTGAGGTGACCACGCCAGCACTTATCCAAAATGTTGAACAAATTGTACTCGAAGATGCTCGACTAAAGAAGAAACAACTCGCAGAAATGGTTGGAGTATCCGATACAACAATTTTTAAAATCCTACACGATCATCTCGGCATGTCTAAGGTCAGCGCAAGATGGGTGCCGAGAATGCTCACGCCTCCGCAAAAACAACAGCGCGTAGAGTGTTCGCGTGCATTTTTGGACCTCTGTAATGAAGACAAAGATGGTGTATTGAGTGGAATTGTTACTGGAGACGAAACTTGGGTTCATCATTACGAACCTGAGTCCAAACAAGACTCCATGCAGTGGCATAAAAAGGGCACAGCACCTCCCAAGATATTTAAAGTGTCACAATCAGCTGGGAAACTCATGGCAACGGTATTTTGGGACTCGGAAGGAATATTGTTGATTGATTATAAAGATAAAGGTGTTTCTATAACCGGAGAATATTACGCTTCAATATTAGAGCGACTAAAAGAAGCCATTAAAGAGAAAAGACGGGGAAAATTGACAAAAGGTGTTCTGCTTTTGCACGACAACGCGCCCGTCCACAAGAGCCGCGTTGCGTTAGCTGTCCTGCATAAGATGGGCTTCGAAATTGTGAATCACCCACCCTACAGCCCAGACCTGGCCCCGAGTGATTATTACCTGTTTCCGAAAATCAAAAAAGAGCTGCGGGGTAAAAAATTTACTGCCGATGATGAAGTCAAGGAGGCAGTTTCGGCGTATTTTGCAGATAAAGAGAAATCATTTTTTATGAGGGTATAAATAAATTAATTGAAAGATGTGAAAAATGTATCCGTCTTGCAGGTGAATATATTGAAAAAGAAAAATAATTTGGTTTTTTTATTTCCACCCCTTGTCCCCCATTCCGCGAATATAAAAACGCTCCCTCGTATGTCATTTTATTCTACTGAAATTATCCTTCGAAACCATACTATGTAATTAAGACTGTCATAGATTTATACCTCTTTGACAATGTCGAGTTCCGTGCCTGGAAAAGTGCATTTACGGCACCATTACTTTTCTTATTTAATCAAAAGAAAAAAGTCGCTGATAGTCATCGTTTGCTGGTAGAAACTTACGGTGAGCATGCTCGAACTATAAAAACATGTGGAGCGTAGTTTCGACAATTCAAAAGTGGTGATTTCGATGTGCAAGACAAAGAACGTTTTGATAGACTGGAAAAGTTTGAAGATGTGAAACTGCAGGAGCTATTGGATGAAGATCCAACCCAAACTCAAAAACAATGGCAGAAGGCGTTAAATGTGATCCAAGAAACAATTAGCGACCGATTACAAGCAATGGGAAAAATCTAAAAGATGAGAAAATGGGTGCCATATCAATTGAATGACCGGCAAATGGAAAACCGAAAAATGCTATGCGAAATGCTGCTTCAAATGTATGATCGGGAGTAATTTCTGCATCGAATAGTGATGGGTGATGAAAAATGGGTTTATTTCGAAAACCCTAAGTGCAAAAAATTATGGTTCATCATCACCTGACGAAGCCCGCCCATCGACTCCAAGGCCAAATCGGTTTTTTCGCAAGACAATGCTCTGTGTTTGGTGGGACGCAAGACAATGCTCTGTGTTTGGTGGGACCAGAGTGGCGTGGTGTATTAGGAACTGTTGAAACCTGGTGGTCTACTAAAAATTCTACTGTATGTATGTAATTCGCACAGAATTAACCATTATTTGTTTAAAAACTGTTTAAAATCACTTAGGTACAAGATTTTATTGCAATACGTAATTATCCGAAGATTATCTGTAATTATGTACATAATAGCTTTCTAAAAGTAAAGTAAACTTTCATAGTAACTTTTGGTTTACATCCATCTTTAGTTAAGCAGGTAGAGATTTTTATTCTTTTATGTAGACAAAATTGCATTAATGCTCTTAGAAAAGCCATTCCTTTACACAATATATTCTATTAAAAGATATTCTTATAAAGGGTGGGCCATCTATCGGTTTAAATTTAAACCACCGGTTATTTCGGATCTGGCAATACTTATGTCATTCTATTCTGTCACAAAATTCAGTATATTATTTCCACTGAACGAAATGAATCGACTTACGCTTGACCAACGTTGGAATGTATTGGAAATTTATTTCCAAAACAAAGACAATTGATCGGAAATTGCACGAAAATGTTGTACAAAATTTGGTCGCAGAGAAGTACCAACAGTGCCCGGTATACGCAAGTTTATTGCTAAAGTTCGTGAAACTGGTTTCATTGTTGATGCGCCAAGACGTGAGCGTACTCGTACAGTACGTACACCCGAAAATATCGAACCTGTGGCTGAGAGTGTGCGTGAGAATCCATCAACATCAACTCGTCATCGTTTTCACGAATTGAACATTTCACGCACAAGTTTACGTCGAATTTTGCGAAAAGATCTCGGTATGACGCTTTACAAAGTTCAGTTGATTCAAGAGTTGAAGCCGCATGACCATCCGCTTCGTTTTCGTTTCGCTAGATGGACCAACGAGAAACTGCACGATGATGTCGATTTTGGTGGGTACGTTAACAAGCAAAATTGCCGTATTTTGGGCTTAGAAAACCCACACGTGGTCTTACAGAAGCCACACATTACGCGTGACTGGTGCAGCTTGTGGAGCGGAAGCATCATTGGCCCATATTTCTTTGAAAATGAGGACGGCGCAACCATTATGGTCAATGGAGACACCTATCGCACTATGATAACCGATTATTTTGTGCCCGCTCTTCATGGTATTGATGTGAACGATGTTTGGTTTCAACAGGATGGTGCAACTTGCCACACATCTCATGCCACAATCGATTTATTGCGTCAAACGTTTGATGGCCGTTTAATTAGCCGAAATGGTGATGTTGATTGGCCGCCAAGAAGCTGCAATTTGACATCGTTGGACTATTTTCTATGGAGCGCCGTTAAAGACAAGTATTATCCCGACAAATCACAGACAATTGAGCATTTGAAGGCCAACATTCGTGATGCCATTGCCGATATACGACCCCATACACCCGAAAAAGTGCTCGAAAACTGATCCGATCGAATGGGGTACTGTGAGGCCGCGGCAGCCATATGAATGAAATAATATTCCATCTCTAACCGGAACAATTGTACTTCACAACAAAAAAATAAATTTGGCAAAATTTCAAACCGTTTTTGTTTTATTGCATTTTTAAATTTAAATTTTTAAATGGCCCACCCGTTAACCGAATAATTTTGTTAATACTGAAAGGTAAATGGTTTTGTTCTTGAGATTTTAATTCCTTTAACCGATATATTCTATTAAGAGGGTTTCCAATAAACGGGTTTCACTGTACTAGAAATTGTAATATTATTACAAATTTTTTAGGTGTGAAATTATATAGATAAAGGTTTAATTTTGGGAAGGTATGTAATCAAAATAAAGGTGTTGATGGTTCATCTTTATTCAGAATTAATTAGTGATTTACATTTTGTATGAATATAGGTAACACAAGTTTAACAGATATACATGTAACATTATTTTTTTCTCTTTATTTAACAACAGGTGCATTTAGTGTACGTTATTGCACAAAAAAAACACAATTCTCCTTTAATTATTAAGAGCTACTGTATCAATACTTTTGCATCACATACTTGAAAAGGTAAATCATGACATGTATCTTTTGAACATAATCAGTTAAAAAATCAATTGATAGCCACTTATTATTAGTGATTTTATTACAATATAAAAGTAAATACATATGTAATAAGCACCAAAAGATCTGGTAATAAACAATACACAAAATCACATACAATATATAAACTGTTCATAAGTATGTATGTGTACATATTTACTGTATCTGGTAGGAAATGAAATGCTATTTATTTCTTAGCCAGGAAAGATCTAAAACTGTTGAACATACAAATACATATACACAAAAATGACTTGGAAATCGAGCACGAACTTTCAAAAATCATTTTAATCACAGCAAATAAAATTTGTAATTTATAAATATTTTTAGGCTTCAAATTAAAAGTTGAATTTGATGGAGCCTGTGGTTGATTAAATTAATCACTAAGGTTGATATATAACCCCTTTCCACATTAACTTTCGTAATTCTGTATACGCATTTCGACAACTAAGTTGTCATCATCAGCAGATAATTGTAAAGTGTCGCACCTGGTAAACCACGGCGAAAAATACCCATACGAAAACAAACTCCGTACGCGATCCGTACCGTTGAGAACCAAAATGTACACTGAGTGTACATAATTTGTCACTTGCCTCTTAAGAATGTTTAGCAACAATTCTTTTCTAAATGTCTGGTTTTGGCTTCAAATTATTTCTTGGTACAAAGGTTGCAAAACTGACGTTGACCGAGGCGGAAAAATGCAAGTTTTATGTTGTTTAGTTCTATATTAGTGTAGGCTGAGCAATTGTCTATAAGTAACAATGTCTGACGTTTTTCTTTACTTAATTCAGGGCCTCTTTTTTGTAGGTAATTTTCGAAAACAGATGACGTCGCCCCTCCCTACTCTTATTGAATGCGTAATGCACAGGTAGTATTCTAATATTTTCAAAGCATCTAGGCTTCTGGAACTTCCCTATTATCGGTGACTTTCTCTTTTCTGTTCCCGAAGCATTGACATATAGTATCATTGTTATGCTTTTTTCGAAAGCTCCCCCCAAAATAATTTTCGCTCCTGAATTTGTGGGTTTTATATGGTGTAAGTTTATAAAATATCCCCGTTTCATCTACATTAGATCATTAGATATTGCTTGTATTAGGTTATTAGATATCGCTTGAAAAATGTCGCTTACTAAGCGATGACCAGACGTTTATAAGATACTGGTCAGTGACGTTTTATCAACAGCACTGGATTCGTCAATTATTTTACCAAACACAATTGTACATCGTTTTTAAATGTATCTAACTATCTACTACATCCACTACTACACTGAGTGTACATTTTGGTTCTCGACGGTACGGAAATTCACACTGAGTGTACATTTTGGTTCTCAACGGTACGGATCGCGTACGGAGTTTGTTTTCGTACGGGTATTTTTCGCCGTGATTTACCAGGTGCAACACTTTGCAATTATTTGCTGATGATGACAACTTAGTTGTCGAAATGCGTATACAGAATTACGAAAGTTAATGTGGAAAGGGGTTATATATCAACCTTAGTGATTAAATACAAATTTAAAGTCTTTGTAAAATTAAAAAATGAGGCAAATATAGAATAAAATTAATAGAGAAATGTAATTCGCTCTCTTCAAAAATTTTTAAAGTTTCTCTTAATTTTGATAAATTTGAATCTTAGAAAAATTTGAATAAATACGTGTTGAAATTCGTAATGATTTTTGAGAAGCCCTTTAAGGTTTATAATTTCTTGTCGTTCCAATTTAGCGCTGCTTAAATGTATTACATCCCTTACTTTAAAAGCAATATTTTGGCTTTTAGTTTTTTTTTTAATTATTACATACAGTCTTGAATTATATGTGGTAGATTCAAATGCAACCTGAAGAATATGTTTTCACATTGTATAACAACTTGTAATTTATTTTTTCTTCTAACAACTATAGTAAGTTTCCATGTATTTTGATGAATAAATATTACGTAATTAACAAATTTTAACATCGAATATAACTTTCAAAATCAACAGATTTTCGTCCCAACAATAAATGTAATTTAACCTACGTGCACATATATAATTTAAAATTTTAAAATAAAACGAAAAGGTGGAAAGATCTATTTTAGCGAGTGTTAGTATTTTAGCATTCCTTTATCAAGTTAATCTAATAATGCACCTGAAATTGAGAAGCATTTATTATATATTAACGAATTAGCAATATTAAATAGATTTTGTTTTTGAAATATTAAAATTATATTATGTGGAGTATCTACAATCACTGAAGAATAATTTTGCCCATTTTTTTTCAAAGTGTGATGACTAAAATGCAAATAATTAAAACAAAAACAGTCAATGTATATATTTCAAACACGAAAATAAACAGGATTCTACAAAAGCTAATTTTTAAAATGCATATAAAATTTGTATGGAAAAAGTATTCATTCCCTATAATTTTTAGAAATTCTCGGGGATCTACCAGCCGATTTTGTCAATGTGTCACATTTGTTAGTACGTAGTACTGTTAGCATGAATTTGCAGACATGAGAGATAAAACATGTGTAAAAATTGGAGGGGACAAGTTTTACAATAAGTCGTTGATACAAAACATAAACAATTGTCTAATGCTGTAGGGCTCGGTGTAGCATCAGAAGACACAAAGATTTATGACCATTATAATACACATAATGACATGTCAATTTTAAAGAGCAAGGGCTGATCTCACACCTAGTTAACTTCCTAAGTGAAAGCGGTCTTAATGTCCGTATAGGCTACACTAACTTGTTAGTTAACCTTCTACTAATAAAACCATATTAAGAAGGTGTAATTGTACAAATATGTCGTTCGGAAAGTAATTGTGTTTTTTCCCAATAGATGACTCTTGTATTTTTCATACCCGACTTAATACTGACGCCAATTTTTTATTGTATATTTTAATAGCTAACAAAGTAAGGATTATTTGTGAAAAAGTTTTTTAAATTCCGACTAATGGTTTTTGTGTGGTGCCCTTTCAGATATGGAAAATCAAAAGCAGCATTTTCGGCATATTTTACTTTATTATTATCGAAAAGGTAAAAATGTTGTTCAAACGAGGGAAAAGTTATGCGCTGTGTATGGAGAAGATGTGCTTTCAGAACGCCATTGTCGAAATTGGTTTAAAAAATTTCGTTCCGGAAATTTCGATCTTGAAGACGCACCCGCGTTCTGGAAGGCCAGTCGAAGCTGATGAGGATTCTCAGACGTCAAGAAAATGACCCGTTTTTGAAACGAATTTTTACTGGGGATGAGAAATGGGTTGTATACAACAATGTAAAGCGTAAAAGATCATGGAGCAGCAAAGATGAATCGGCTCAAAGCACATCAAAAGCCGATATTCATCAGAAAAAGGTAATGCTGTGTGTTTGGTGGGATTATAAAGGAATCGTTTACTTTGAGCTTTTACCGGACAACACAACAATCAATACTGAAGCGTACTGTCCACAATTGGACAATTTGAATGATGCACTTCAACAGAAGAGGCCGGAATTGATCAATAGAAAAGGGGTGGTATTTCACCAGGACAATGCGAGGCCTCATACAAGTTTGGCGACTCGCCAAAAGCTTCTACAGCTGAATTGGGATCCACTACCGCATCCACCATATTCTCCGGACCTTGCACCTTCGGATTATTATCTATTCCGGTCATTACAAAATTTTCTAGACCGGAAAATTTTCACTTCAAATGAGGATGTTAAAAATACGTTAAATCAGTTTTTTGCTAGTAGGGAGTAGAAATTTTTTGAGAGGGGAATTATGCTGCTCACAGAGAGATGTCAAAAAGTGTTAGAGGCAAATGGAGAATACATAATATAATAAAATATTTAAGCACTAAAAAAAATCCCCTTTGATTTTAACCAAGAAAAAACGCAATTACTTTCCGAACGACCTAATAACATTTTCAAATATTTTTGCGAAGTTGAGCAAAGTGTAAATATGTTCGCAGTTGTCAACTTTTTTTGGTCTCTTTTAATTAGTGGAAAAAATGCGCTTCAAGGTGGGAAATACTGGCGCTCTAATTGACAAATTAATTATAACTGGTAAGGGTTTCGTAAAGATATATTAATATAACAAAATATAAGAGAAGAAATTATATCATTAGTCTATAAACCCCAAATTTCGTTTTCGAGAACATGAGCTATCATTTTTTATCTCCCTGTTTCTCTTTATATGTATATACAGTGTGAGCAACAATGAGTGACCTGATCCTACACTTCTTTCCGTACATATCACCTCAATATTTACTTCCTCTTAAAAGTGAAATTAGACAGTGTCTCACGCAATTCTAATAATTATAATCAAAATATGCTATCTAATATGTAAACAACAAATACTACTGTGAAAACGGCATTTTCGCTGCGTATATGTGAAATTAAGACTTTAAAAAGAATGATGAAGGCTAGCATATATGTAAGTATAAATAATGGATATTAATCACAAAACAAGTTCTGTACACTGCACGTCAATGAAAGGTTAATGACATAAACATAGAGTAGGAAAACTCACTAGAAATTACTAAACTGCTAACGTTAGATTGAAAAAAGGAAGTAAGTACTGATATCGAGCGTGCGGAAAGTAGTAAAAGATCAGGTCAATCATTGTTGCTCACTTGTTATATGGAAGATAATGAAGTTATTGCGTTATTATCCAAAAATGGTAAACAAAAAACATAAATCAAATAAAACTATCCTCAAACGCATTAGCAATAATTTGAAGCCTCTTAAGTATAGAATCTCTACAAAATAAAACATTTTCGATTTTAGTAGAGTACAATTAAAGACCTGTCTTATGAATTTATTTAAATATCTCCCGGAAATTAGGTTTAATAGATGCAGTAGTTTATTTTAAATGATTATAGATTGGAGAAATTGGAATTTGCAGAGAATACTATACTTTTTAAATTGATCTTGGAAATGAGAATTCTTTGAAGTTGAAAACGGAAACAAAACTACATATAATATAAAACGATGCAATTGTGGACAGATATATTATAAATACTACAAAGACAACTAGTTTGTAGAGAATAGAGACATTTTCGGCCCAGAATATCCCTCATACAAATCTTGTGACTAAAGGAGTCTATTATAAAGATTAAAAGAAATACGTTTGAAACTTTTTCAAAATTAATTGTTATAAAAAGGTAGTGAAAAATGTATAAACGTTAAAAGAAGATGTACTAAAGTTATATGACACAGTATCTGCTTCTGGGCTTCCGGGCTGGAACCGCGTCACTTATATATCTGCCGACGTTTCGTACCCATTTGTATGGGACATCTTCAGGGCTGAACTACTGCACTGAAACTGAAACGTCGGTAGATATACAAGTGAAGCGGTTCCAGCCCGGAAGCCCAGAAGCAGATAGCTTGGACCACGACCGCAGAAGTCCACGTACCAGATTATATGACATAGGTTTACGAGAACATATAACGATAAAGAAACCAATTATTAGTATAACAAACTGACGAAAGGGCCTTGGCAAACAATTTGTAAGCAAAAATAGAATTTTTGAAAATCATCTTCTCCATCGAAAGTAAGTTTAACCTGTACTTTTCAATTGAATTGAATTAGTGTGGAAAAGACAACCAAGTGCATTCAAGAAATGAAATTCAATATCTATGGAAAAGCAAATTTGGAAGTAACGTGATGATTTGGGGATGTATGATATATGGGTGTTTGGAGATTTGCATTTGTGCAGCTAACAATGAAAAAACGTATGTATTTATTTATTTTAAAAGAATATTTAGGGAAAAATGTGAGTTGAATCTTTTGGATTACGATTATTTTCAACAGGACAATTTCTTGAAACAAATCTTATTTGTGGAGTATCTGTTATATAAGGCACCTTATTTACTAAAAACTCCTTCATAATTACTAGAAGTAAATATAATAGAGCATTTGTAGCAAAAAACATTCAGTTTCCAACAAAATAAATGTATGGACAACGGCGTTATTGTTGGAAGTACTCGTGATCTCATTGGTATTGAAAACAATTTCCAACATATGTTAGTGTCTTATGTGTTGGTATTTCTTCTGTTCATTTGGTTCATCATTTTCATCCATGTCTGATACAATTTCTTCGCTGTATTCCTCCATTACTTCGTCAACTAACTCTCGCAATTGCAGATTCTGTAGTTATAACATTGCTGTCAATATTAACGTAATCTTTAAGGATGTTTTCATATATAAACATTTCCATTTTCATAAGTTTATTTAAGAGAAGATCATCTTCTGGACAAAAATTTTAATCGAAGACTTCTAAATCTACGTTTTCTATTACACCAGCATGACGAAAGCAATTGCTGATTATATCGATTAATACTTTGGCCAATGAAATGTGAAGAACACTGATAGCATCTAAAATGGAAATTGATACATTGCAATTTGTCACTTGCCTCTTAAGAATATTTACCAATAATTCTCTTCTAAATGTCTGGTTTAGGCTTCAAATTATTCCTTGGTACAAAGGTGCAACCTTTGTACCAAGTAACTGACGTTGACCGAGGTGGAAAAATGAAAGTTTTATGTTGTTTAGTTCTATATTAATGTAGGTTGAGCAATTGTCTATAAGTAACAATGTCTGGCATTTTTCTTTTCTTAATTCAGGGCCTCTTTTTTGTAAGTAATTTTCGAAAACAGATGACGTCGCTCACGTACTCTTATTGAATGTGTAATCCACAGGTCGAATTCTAATATTTTCGAAGCATCTGGGCTTCTGAAACTTCCCTATTACCAGTGACTTTCTCTTTTCTGTTCCCGAATGACATATAGCATCATCGTTATATGTTTTTTCAAAAGCTTTCCTCCAAAATAATTTTCGCTTTTGAATTTGTGGGTTTTTTATGGTGTAAGTTTACAAAATACCCCGTTTCATCTACATTAGATCATTAGATATTGCGTGGATTAGATTATTGGATATCTCCTGAAAAATGTGATGACCAGATGTTTATAAGCTACTGGTCAGTGACGATTTTATCAACAGCACTGGATTCGTCAATTATTTTACCAAACACAATTGTACATCGTTTTCTAAATCTATCTAACAATCTACTGCATCCACTACTGCACTTAAAGTCATCGCTATTTAACTTTCCAAATTCTTCAGCCAGACTGGTTTGAATTTGTAACATTGCTCCACTAACTGGAAAATGCATTAGTTTAAATAGGATTTAAATCTCCAAACTTTGTTGCTAGTACTGTATGTATTGTATTAAATACTTTATTTCATTGTTCACACGAATGGTATTTTCCATACAATTTTCGTATGCACTTTAGAGTAAAGTAATTATTTTTATGTATGTGTTTAATTGATTAATATTACAAAAATGTAATCTATGAAAAGGTTTCTTAAAATTGAAACGAATAATGTGACATGTGAATACTCTTTTCCAGGACTGTACAAATGCACATAAATATGTATATATTTTAGAACTCTGGACATACTGGAACTATCAATAAAGAACACATTTATTTTATATCAAAGTATTATGTACATTTAATAAATACGTTATACGATAATCTGCAGGTAGTTTAATTATTATTAGTTTGCATCTTGGAAAAATATGTATCTTATTTTATATCTGAATTTATATGTATTAACTATAGTTGTTATAAATCATTCCTAAAATAGACTATATTATTCTTGATTCTTTTGAAGATGATGAAATTTAGTGAGGAAGTATTTTAAACGAAAGAATGTTTGAAAAACCCATCAAAGGATGAGTTTTACTAGGAGGAGAATTACATTTCAGATAGCCTAACTTTTAACCAGTCGCACTGCTTCTAAAAGCAGTTTTGCTTTTTACTGTGTAGAGTCTAGACTAGTATGAGTTTCGTATTCTAATGGTTCTTCCACTAGGGACTTCTGAACTTTGACAGTTAATAGCAGCCATATTATGTTCTTGGAGCTACATCTGTCGAATTGGCTATCATTTAATTAGTCCGTTTTTCTAAATTACCATGGACGGATATAGCGTTCAACAACACGTGCAAATGATGAAATTGTTTTATCAAAATGAGTGCTCTGGTCGGGCAACGTTTCGCGCGCTTCGCCCATTTTACGGTCGCCGTAATCGTCCTACCAAGACCAAGATCCAAGACCACCTACCATTCGCAGTGTAGTGGATAACTTTGAGTCCACTGGTTCAGTAAATAATGAACCAACACCCGCACGACGACGAAACGTAAGATCTGCCGAAAACATCGCCGCTGTCCGTGAGACTGTGCAGGAGAATCCGAGGCAGTCGATTTCGCGTCGCTCACAAGAACTCGGCCTTTCTTTTGGCCTGAATCGGATGATATGGACACTAACGACATGTGGTTTCAACAGGATGGCGCTACATGCCACATAGCTCGTGTCACATTGGGCATTCTGAACGAGCGATTTGAGAGCATGGTCATCTCACGTGGAGGTGATGTGAACTGACTACCGAGATCGTGCGATTTGATCCCGTTAGACTTTTTCTTGTGGCGTTTTCTTAAGTCGCAGGTTTATGCGAATAAGCCACAAACCACAACGGTTCTCAAAGCCAACATAACTCATGTCATCGGCCGAATTCAGCCTGATTTATGCGTTACAGTCATGGAAAATTGGACATTTCGGGTGCGTGCTACCCGGCAAAGCCGCGACGGACATTTGCACATATTCCATACATAATGGCATCGAAAGACCTTTCGAAAATTTCGATGATATCTCACACACGCTTTGTTTTATTTAAATTTAAAGATAGGAAGCGCTTAATGAAAGACGCCTTAGATGTAATGGCAATCCTGTCTTCATAAGTCTATGATTGTGGTAATTTACGAACTCACGAGAAAACTACTATCAAATAGCAACTGCCATAAATAAAGGAATTAATTTAGGAGCATAAAATCGAAGAACGATTAAATGACATAGAAAAGAGCCTGGAATTCTTTTCCGAAGTTACTATGAACTTTTTGAGAAATCATAAAGCAGAAAATTATTGTGACTTATTAAGTAATCTGCTTGATTCATGTAAAACTATGGGATGCAATATGTGTTTAAGGATACAATTTCTTGTAGCTACTCTTACTTGGATTTCTTACTTGCAACGAGGAATGATTTCATCAACATATTTTGATTATGGAAGAGGGTTTCCAGGAAAAATAGAGACCTAATATGCTTGCCGATTAGTGTTGGACCTAAAAGCAAACTACTAAAAACGAGTCACCAACTGTTGTTTGTTTTTAGGTATTAGAACTTCAGAAAATATATCTATTATTTCTATAAAAGTTTAAATGATCACATGTAGACCTTATGTTAACCCAATGGTCGTAACTCCCAATAAAGATTATAGTCAAAAATTGCAATATAAAAACTAATAAATTGTTTTATAATGAACTGACAAAGTTCGTAATCGTCGTTTTGAGTGCCACTGGGTCTATAAATATATCTAAAGTTTCTGCTTTTTGTGCGATCTTAATGTCTCAAAGTACCCTGATGCTTGTGGTCCATTGGTAGAAGAGAGAAAGTGGAAGTGTGAAAGATAATTTCGTATGACGTAATTATTAAAAGTACATATGTGCGTAATATCGAATCTGTGTTCTTATGATCCAGTACATTCTTATATATGTACGTATCTTACATTGATGTTAAGAATATAGCATTGGAAGAGATGTATCAATATTTTCCGCCTTATAGTTGGTTAAAAACTGTCAAACTTATAAGGAGAAAAGACGTAAAACATCATAGATTTTTACTAACATTCTGACTCTAATTCAAACTCATTAAAATATATTTTGAATTTTACGTTCTTTTCATGGAAATTTGCTGGTCCTGTGTGACGAATACGCTGGTCGAATCATCCACTTCTGTATTCTCAAATATACATTATAAAACCAAATAAATATTCTCTTTTAATGTAATTCAATGCAATTTTCTCCATGAAAATATATTGTTACGTGGTTCTTTCGAAATGTTATGGTGTATCATGGCCAAGCAAACTGCGACAGAAAAATAAATACTGCTTGAGCATGAATTTCTAAAGCAAAATTATCAAGGTCGATTGGAGTTCCATCAAATAAGTGAGTCACAGTTGGTTTGCTGAAGATGTGTAAGTTTTGCAAGAGCTTCATTAGTACAAATGCGAAATTATAAAATAATATTCAAGATTAGGAATATGGAAATTTTAAAATTGGGTAGTCCACTACTGTACAAGAGTAGTATAGATTTAACCTCGACTTCGTAAATTTCTGGCTCCCATTTATGAATAATAACTAAATTTCTTTCAGAATGATCAAGACACTTAGGTAGTCTATGGATGATAGATCGTGTATTGTCCATAAAAAAGAGTTCTATCGAACATGTCATTTGGGCAATGCTCAATGAACTTCTAATAAATTTTTATGCTTCAAAAGTGAGAAAGTTGTCAATATCTATCGTCGGCTGCAAACACAATTAGAAGAATGTCTCTCAAGAAGCATCGTTCTTGATTGGTACATAACTCATTTATTGGGGGGGCACAAACGTGTGACGAATTAGCCTCATGTCGTAAGGCCCGTTATTGCAATAAATGATTTGACGATTTAACGAGATGATCAATTGATTTGCAGTATGTATGGTCGGTTAAAAATAAGTGATCGCAGTGTTCAGGTTATGATTCGCGAGGAGTCAATTTTAACGAAGTTAATTCGAATGATTTGTCTGATGAAGAAGGGCAATTATGGCTTTAAATTTAAGGAGAAATGATGATTTTTAAACCGTAGAATTACCGTGGATGAATGATTACGCTTCAAAAAGAGGATGGGAAAGACACTACTCAAATCCCTCACTGACAAAGAATCAAAACTACTGTCACCAGGCGAAGTCTTGGCTACAGCATTCCGAGATATCCAAGATCTGTCGCTGTTAAATTTCCTAAATGATCGGCAGATTGCCAATTATAGTCAACTTATTTCTAAAGTCAAACTCTGTGAGAACAACGCAGACTATTGAGCATTATTCCTCTCCACGATAATGCACTTGAACAATTGCAACACGAAGTGTTGCTTCCTTCGTCATACAGTCCATACTAATTACCTTGTGACAATCTTTTTGGCATTTTAAACAAGCCTTGTCAGGCAAGAAATTCAAGCCGAACAAGGAGGTGAGGTCCAACTCTGATAAATTTCCTAACTAATTTGTATATTGTCAATGCAGAACATTCCAGTAAACAGTCACAGATTCTGTGAGGACGACGAGGACTATTAAGCAAGTGCACTATTCTTCACCACGATAATGTGCTTGAACAGTTGCAATGGCAAGTATTATTTCCTTCATCATACAGTCCAGACTTATTACTTTGTGACTATTTTTTTGGAACTTTTAAACAACCCTTGACAGGCAAGAAATTCAAATCGAACGAGGAGGGAGGTCCAATTCTGATAAATTTCCTAACTGACTTGTATATTGTCATTGCAAAATATTTCAGTAAATTTCCTTCCGAAGTCACAGATTCTGTGAGAACGACACGGACTATTGAACAAGCGCATTCTTCTTCTCCACGATAACGCGTTTGAATAGTTGCATAGAGGAGGTTGGATTCCTTTTGTCATATAGACCAGACCTATTACCCTGTGCCTATTTTTTTGGATCTTTTAAACAAGCTTTGATAGGCAAGAAATTCAAGTCGATCGAGGAAGTGAGGTTCAATTCTGATAAATTTCCGAACTAGCACTATTCTTCTCGACATAAAAATAAATATCAAGAACATCAACATTTAAAGACGAAAGAAACAATTTGAATCTTCAGATGAATAGGACTACTGTTATTTAGTTTGATGGAACCGTTTTCTAATGGTTTTGAGAAGGAAAAAATAGGTTCAGTGTAACACATGCAGACTGTAGTCACATGAACAACGTACCCCAGGTGAAGAGAACTCTAGTGTGTGTACCACAATTGTGATGATGACATTTAAAGGTCTATAATGTGTTTAGTCCGCATGTTTTACTTCTCAGGCGTTTTTTTACATTCAAGTTTCGAATTTTTGTTCTACTTACATTTTAAGTAACAGTTGGCAAGTTTTGTAAGTTTTTATTAAAGAAATTAACGTGTTTAATTATTTATCGTTTTTGTGACAACTTATCCCAATTACAGGGTAAGCTTTCTCACCTAATATAATTCTTTTTACACACATTTTAGGCAAATACAAAGTATAGAGATTAAATAAAATATTGAGAAAATTAAGTAAGGTACTATAGTTTCCAAAGAAAAATTAAATTTTCAAAATATCAATTCACATCATTACAAAACAATTATGAAAAAATTGTGACATATAACCTCGGTCTTCCCTATCACTGATAATTTTTAAATTCAACAAAAAGGAATAACATTTCGAATTTCATTATATAACCTAAAGTATCATTGGTACTAATGAAAGAAATTATTTTACTTTAACTACGAGATTGTCCGTGTTATTATAACAAATGTAGAATCAATTTGAGTGTTTTCGGTGGCGTACAGTCTCGTCGGGAATACTAATGCTACGAATAATACATTTAATTATAGTTCCTGTATATTCTAACGTAGGAGAACGATTTGGAAATTTATTTACACCCGTAGCAGTTTACAATCCATCTTTGCGAAGCTTCTTAGCGTCGCTGACATGATCTCCTATCGCTGGTCATGTGGAGAATTGTTCAACCTTAATTATAACATAGATATTTATGGTTTATTAGATTTTATATTGATGAAAAGTAAACACGTCAGTTTAGATTATTCTAGTATTTGTTATTATGTAAACAGTACTGGTTTTGTATTTATTTCAAACAAATTAAGATAATTTATGTTACAAGGCATGACAAATTATTTCATTTGTTTAGATATTTTGGATACACCATGAAAGAAAAGTAGTGGGCCTTTAGATAAAGAAACTGTCTGGAAAGAAGAAAATAGACTACACATTTAGTAGACATACTTGGGTGGATGCATGTAAACCAAAGAATGAAACTGGTAGTTCAGTACGTGACTGAAGTTGAGTAGTGGAGATAATCTAACAGGGAAGATAACGACTCCAATTAATTACCGTTGATTTTTAGGTCTTCGTGTGGGCCACGATGCTTGGAGAGTATCTCGTGGTTAAATAAAATCCAGAAAATTTGTGTGATTTGCAGTATGTATGGTCGGTTAAAAATAAGTGATCGCAGTGTTCAGGTTATGATTCGCGAGGAGTCAATTTTAACGAAGTTAATTCGAATGATTTGTCTGATGAAGAAGGGCAATTATGGCTTTAAATTTAAGGAGAAATGATGATTTTTAAACCGTAGAATTACCGTGGATGAATGATTACGCTTCAAAAAGAGGATGGGAAAGACACTACTCAAATCCCTCACTGACAAAGAATCAAAACTACTGTCACCAGGCGAAGTCTTGGCTACAGCATTCCGAGATATCCAAGATCTGTCGCTGTTAAATTTCCTAAATGATCGGCAGATTGCCAATTATAGTCAACTTATTTCTAAAGTCAAACTCTGTGAGAACAACGCAGACTATTGAGCATTATTCCTCTCCACGATAATGCACTTGAACAATTGCAACACGAAGTGTTGCTTCCTTCGTCATACAGTCCATACTAATTACCTTGTGACAATCTTTTTGGCATTTTAAACAAGCCTTGTCAGGCAAGAAATTCAAGCCGAACAAGGAGGTGAGGTCCAACTCTGATAAATTTCCTAACTAATTTGTATATTGTCAATGCAGAACATTCCAGTAAACAGTCACAGATTCTGTGAGGACGACGAGGACTATTAAGCAAGTGCACTATTCTTCACCACGATAATGTGCTTGAACAGTTGCAATGGCAAGTATTATTTCCTTCATCATACAGTCCAGACTTATTACTTTGTGACTATTTTTTTGGAACTTTTAAACAACCCTTGACAGGCAAGAAATTCAAATCGAACGAGGAGGGAGGTCCAATTCTGATAAATTTCCTAACTGACTTGTATATTGTCATTGCAAAATATTTCAGTAAATTTCCTTCCGAAGTCACAGATTCTGTGAGAACGACACGGACTATTGAACAAGCGCATTCTTCTTCTCCACGATAACGCGTTTGAATAGTTGCATAGAGGAGGTTGGATTCCTTTTGTCATATAGACCAGACCTATTACCCTGTGCCTATTTTTTTGGATCTTTTAAACAAGCTTTGATAGGCAAGAAATTCAAGTCGATCGAGGAAGTGAGGTTCAATTCTGATAAATTTCCGAACTAGCACTATTCTTCTCGACATAAAAATAAATATCAAGAACATCAACATTTAAAGACGAAAGAAACAATTTGAATCTTCAGATGAATAGGACTACTGTTATTTAGTTTGATGGAACCGTTTTCTAATGGTTTTGAGAAGGAAAAAATAGGTTCAGTGTAACACATGCAGACTGTAGTCACATGAACAACGTACCCCAGGTGAAGAGAACTCTAGTGTGTGTACCACAATTGTGATGATGACATTTAAAGGTCTATAATGTGTTTAGTCCGCATGTTTTACTTCTCAGGCGTTTTTTTACATTCAAGTTTCGAATTTTTGTTCTACTTACATTTTAAGTAACAGTTGGCAAGTTTTGTAAGTTTTTATTAAAGAAATTAACGTGTTTAATTATTTATCGTTTTTGTGACAACTTATCCCAATTACAGGGTAAGCTTTCTCACCTAATATAATTCTTTTTACACACATTTTAGGCAAATACAAAGTATAGAGATTAAATAAAATATTGAGAAAATTAAGTAAGGTACTATAGTTTCCAAAGAAAAATTAAATTTTCAAAATATCAATTCACATCATTACAAAACAATTATGAAAAAATTGTGACATATAACCTCGGTCTTCCCTATCACTGATAATTTTTAAATTCAACAAAAAGGAATAACATTTCGAATTTCATTATATAACCTAAAGTATCATTGGTACTAATGAAAGAAATTATTTTACTTTAACTACGAGATTGTCCGTGTTATTATAACAAATGTAGAATCAATTTGAGTGTTTTCGGTGGCGTACAGTCTCGTCGGGAATACTAATGCTACGAATAATACATTTAATTATAGTTCCTGTATATTCTAACGTAGGAGAACGATTTGGAAATTTATTTACACCCGTAGCAGTTTACAATCCATCTTTGCGAAGCTTCTTAGCGTCGCTGACATGATCTCCTATCGCTGGTCATGTGGAGAATTGTTCAACCTTAATTATAACATAGATATTTATGGTTTATTAGATTTTATATTGATGAAAAGTAAACACGTCAGTTTAGATTATTCTAGTATTTGTTATTATGTAAACAGTACTGGTTTTGTATTTATTTCAAACAAAGTAAGATAATTTATGTTACAAGGCATGACAAATTATTTCATTTGTTTAGATATTTTGGATACACCATGAAAGAAAAGTAGTGGGCCTTTAGATAAAGAAACTGTCTGGAAAGAAGAAAATAGACTACACATTTAGTAGACATACTTGGGTGGATGCATGTAAACCAAAGAATGAAACTGGTAGTTCAGTACGTGACTGAAGTTGAGTAGTGGAGATAATCTAACAGGGAAGATAACGACTCCAATTAATTACCGTTGATTTTTAGGTCTTCGTGTGTGCCACGATGCTTGGAGAGTATCTCGTGGTTAAATAAAATCCAGAAAATTTGTTTTTGGAGAGAACATCTGTCATCATTCTGTCGAAATGATTCCTTTTTCTCATATCTTCGTACTTGATTTCATGCAGTTGAAATGTTAATGATAAAATGTCTTTTTTTGGAGTTACTGAAGAGTTTAGATCAATGCTAAATTATTATAGGATTCCATCTACTTCTTTAAGCCAACTGTTTTTCACAATCTGATTGGAACTCCAGTTTCGAATGTGCTGATATATCAACATTAAATGATTATTCATTTGTATTTAGGTGTGCTTAAGTATGTGTTTGTGTATTTGTGTTGTAGAGGACGTGCTGAATCACATTCAATTTGTTTCATAGGTTAAATCTAACACATACAAAAATAGGTTCGACTACCATGATTTGTTTATTAGGTCTACTATTTTAATAATAAAGTTTGTTCTCGTTTACTCATTTTCTTACAAAAAGGGGCCTGCTGTTCGATGAAATGTAGAGGTTCTTGTTTCGATACAACGAATTCTTCAACGAAAACTTCGCCACGTCCTCACTTATGGTGTAAATCGAAGAGATCCTCAGACCGTCTTTGCCTGGAATTATCTGGAAATTAGGTCTGAACTCGTTCATCAAGTTCATGTTGTCGGTTTGTGGATTTAGCAGAAGTGGTCTTTTCTGGGAATCGGTACGGAAGGCTCTATTGAAAAAATTAACCACGTGATGCTTAGGCGTTGACAGTCTTATAGATAGAGGTCTCTTCGTCGACGAAAATGGAGCCTTCGAGAAAAAGATCGGTTGATTTTTCTTTACCCTGTCTATTGCCGCGTTCGTCTGTTTGGTGAGGTAAACGGAATTGTTCTTCGATGAGTTGTTCTCGTTGATGTTATTGTAATAATACTGTAGTGAGTTTCCAGATTTCAGGTTTCGTTTGTAGTTCGTCATCTTCTTCCACGTCTTCACGTTGTTATTGCTGTTCTGATAGTTCGGTACAGGAGAAGGCTTCGTGTGATAGTGTACTTGGTTGATGGGGGTTCTGCGTGGGTTGGCGAAGCATGTGCAGGTATTACTATTTACTTGGCAGGCTACTTCGGAGAGCTGTCACACCTCCTGTAGAAATTTTATGGGACAGATGCCTTGGCGGTTGTCACCAGATCGGATCATTACCATACCATCGACTTCCTCACCGATTTGTATAACAATTTGGTCCCTAAGTAACATGAGGCCGTTATCGCCATCGGAAACTTGAAGGTTGTGCGTCACCTAAACCAAAAAAATTCAAATTAAAATCGAGGAATACCCAAAAGTTGACTTAGGAAGGGGGAGGAATATTTTAAGATTCTACAGAATCTAAAACATACGAGTAGCTTATATCCGCTATTTAAAATATTATTTAACTCATATTTATATATATATTGATTTTTATAGATAAAAACTTTAGATATTTAGCACTATAATAAGTAACAAGAATAAGAAAAGTTCAGAAATAACACAAAGAATATAAAGTGGCTAAAAAGCACATTATAAATACAAAACATTAAGTTAAAATTAACAGTGTACAAGACAGCAATAAGAATTGCGATAACGTATGCGTCAGAGATAATGTGTCTAACAAAAAAAGACTAAGATAAATTGAGGACCTTAGAGTGAAAGGTTATAAAGAAAATATATGAACCAATAAAGACGAGAGAGGAAAAGTATAGAATAACGATGAACTTTGAGATAAATGATGCTTTAAAAGGAGAATACAGTGAGAATAGTAAAACTCAAAGACTAATAACCTTTTCAATTCAGGTATTACGTACTGCTGTTGACAGTAAATTTCAATTAAGTTAATTTCGGGTGTTTATTTTTTCGTGCTACATTAAAGTCCTCTTAGAAGAACTTTTTCAAATGAAAAACACGTCGTTCTTTTTTATGTAAGGCGACAAATATGTCTTTTGTAGAGAAGAAAGAGAAGTAACAGATTTTCTTAATCGAAGTTATAGCAACCGGTGTATTGGTAGAGGTTCAGCAGCTGTTTGGCCGCACTTAAATTCCATAGACTATTTTTCATGGAGAAGGCTGAAAAATTTGATTTATGCAGAACAACTTGAAAACAGGGAATAACTTGCTGCTAGAGTTATGGATGCTTCAGAAACTAGTAGTGCTGATCCTGAGACTGTTAGCAGAGCTACTTCTTCAATTCTAAGTTAGACTATGTATACAGCAACGGGGGGATATTTTGAACAACTAATTCAATAAAGAGACTTTTTTTAAAATGGTTTTCATTGCGATTTTTTTTTGGCAGCGGTACATAATGCCTGCGTTAGCAGGGCTATCTAAAACTATAATGTTTGTAGCTCAGTTACGACAGAGTTTTGGTCAGTTTTGGACATATGTTCATTATACATTTTTAACTTGAAATTGCTTCAGTAATTGTTTCTTAAGCTATTTCAATCATGTCATGAGACACTCGGTATATATATATAAGATGGCGTTACAATTAACAGAAAATTATGTTTCCTACGTGGCTGCATGTGTCTTTAGTTCATATGAAAACTTTCAGCTTGTTCTCTCAAGTAGTTTGTTTGCAAGAGTTTTTGTAGTAGACGTCGTGCGTGTTATTTTTTTAAATGGATAAACTTGAATATCGTGCTGTTATAAAATTCTTTGTTTTGGATGGTTTAACCCCTATGGAAATTTATCCGAAGTTGACAAATGTGTACGGGGACTCTGCTCCTTCAATGTCAACCGTTAGAAAGTGGACAGCTGAATTTAAACGTGGTCGTACGTCCCTCGAAGATGACCCACGTGAAGGACGGCCAAAAACCGCAACCACACCAGAAATCATCGAAAAAATACATGATATTGTGTTGGACGACAGGCGAGTGAAAGTGAGTGAGATAGCTGAGGCTCTGGGGATATCGGAACAAAGGGTACGAAACATTTTGCACAAAGAATTAGAGATGAGAAAGCTCTGCGCAAGATGGGTGCCGCATTTGCTGAATCTTGAACAAAAGCAAATGCGCAAACGATTTTCGGAGCATTCTTTGGACTGATTTAACAAGAATGGGACCGATTTTGTGCGGCGATTTGTCACCATGAATGAGACATGAGTCCACCACTACACGCCAGTAACGAAACAGCAGTCGAAGCAGTGGATGGAAGCCGGTGGTTCAGCGCTAAGAAAGCGAAGTCGATCGCATCTGCCGGAAAAGTCATGGCCAGCGTATTTTGGGATGTAAAAGGAATCTCGTTAATTGATTACCTTGAAAAAGGCAGAACAATTACAGGCGCATATTACTCTAACCTTCTTGACCAGCTGGATGCCAAAATTCGCGAGAAGGGGCCTGGTTTGAAGAAAAAAAAATCATTTTTCATCAGGACAACGGACCCGCACACAAGGGTGCGTTGCCGATGGGAAAATTGTGGAATTTGGGGTACGATTTTCTCGGCCATCCTCCCTATTCTCCTGATTTCGCACCCTCAGATTTCCATCTATTCCAAAATTTGAAAAAATTTGTTTCTGGAAAGCGATTCACGTCCAGCGAAGAAGTTGAAAGGACCGTAGAAGAATATTTTGACAGCCTTCCAGACTCTCACTTCCGGGAAGGAATATTGATGTTAGAAAAATGCTGGACCAAGTGTGTTGAACTCAAGAGAGATTATGTAGAAAAATAAAATAATTTTTTAAAGTTAAATCGCAATCTTTCATTGTCAGGCCGAGAACTTTTCACCTTGCCCACGTATATATGTATATATATATATATATATATATATATATATGTATATATATAAATAGAAAAGAAGAGATGTTATTAATGAAAAGAGACATATGATGGAATCCAAAAAGAGGAATATGAAGGGGAAGTCCAAAAACACGTTGGGAAGATCAATTGATAGAGGACCCGAAAATCTTAGACATAGTAAGTAAATGGATTGTAGGAGAAAATGGACAAAGATGGTAGAGCAAGCAAAAACTCAAACAAAAGCTTAAAAGATAGAAGAGATGTGGACAAGGGTCTACTCAAAATTAGACTGCCTTTGTTTACGTATACACATACTAGGTGTACCGGAAAGTCATTACCGTTTTTTCCAACAGATGTCGCTAGGCTTAAGTATGCAATGTTATGATTTGAGACATATGTCATTTTATTCTACTGACATTAAGCTTCAAAGCCATACATGTTATATTTTGCGAAAGTAACACTGTCATAGATTTATATTTGTAGATGTGAAACTGGAATATATATATATTTTTTACTTCAAAACAGTATTTTGTATTCTAATCCTTCCAGATACAGTTCGTTTCAAGATATTTTAATTTGAAGTGTGTAACTTTATGACATACCCTCGTGTAAAAGTGCGACTATTTATATTTTCTGTCACGATGTCATAGCTATCGTTATTTTTTTAATATTGCTCACCTTCCTGATCTTCGTTTCAAGCTCTCCCATTTTCATATAATAAAGTATATGCTTTCTCACCTTACAATTTATATCTTGTTTCTAACGCAAATGTAAGAAATGTTAAGCTATAATGTCATTTTAACTATATGTTGTTAAGTAATGTCCAAAAAATTTAATTTCCAGAACTTAATATATGTACATAAATAAGCAAATCAAGTTCGTTTCCTTATACACAATTTATTTAATACCACTCTGGCTATTAAAGTAAGGAACGAACATCTCGCATATTAGATGTGCTTACGTTTCATTAGACTCTCTCCGCAAGGTATAAAAGTGTACTTACCCAGTTACTTCGTCAAATTAAAATATCTTGGAACGAACTATACTATTGCATTCATATTATTCTTTTTGAGTTAACTTGAACTAAAATAAATTAACCTGTAATGGCTTTTCCCCGGGGGATAGTTTCGAGCAGTATTTCGATGGGAAATAACCAACTCTGCCCAGACATTTTCCCTTCCACCAGTCGGGGTCAGAAGTGTCGATCACTGTCACTTTGTAGCCCGCTTTGAGATCCAATTCGTCTTGATGTCTCGATTTGAAGTTGTACAAAACGACGTATAGATTTGTAGGTAGGAGACGGTGAGGTTTCTAAAACAAGAGTTCATAAAGCAATTTGCAAGGAACGAGATATTATTTTAAAACTTGTTGAAGGTCTATATACATATATAATAAATGAAGTTAATTAAAATAAGGAATATCTTTTTTTTATATAGCTTTACTAGTGATATTTGAAAGGAGGATTACATTTTTTAAAATTTTTATTATTCGGTACTGAAGAAAACGTTAAAGATTAATTAAAAACGCTTTGTAAATTTTACTTTTAAATAATGAAGTGGCGCGTTGTATACTTCATTACTAGAGTAGCCAATTTTTGGCGACACATCAGAGTTTCCGGGAGAATTTAGTACATCGCACCAACTCGGTGGTATTTCTTATATTGCTGTTTTCGTATATAACGTAATAATCTCCTAAAGTTGTAATAATGCTACAATTAATTCAAAATGCAATGTAAGGAAGTTCATAAAAGAATTTCCGGACTTAAAGTACGATGGCTCAAAAATAATATGTACAGTCTCGATAACTTTCTGTTCTCCTGATACAAATTTACGTGTAAAAAATACATTAAAACTGCAGAGTATAAATGTACAAAAAATGGCGTAAGTGCTTATAATGACTCTACCTTTGATTTAATTTGTTACTGTTTGTAATTTACCGTTTTCTTTACTTGCTAAAAGCAATTTATTAATTATAAAATCATGTAGACTCTGTGTGCGATAAAATTGAAAATAATTAAAAGTTGTGGTTACGTGCGAACGAGAGTACAGATTTTATTGTTGTCAATGCTGTCGTCTGAACATCAGAACCTTTTAAGCCGTCAGTGTCGTTGTTACTAGCTAGTAAAAGATTAGAGTCTACTAGCGAAGCAATTTGAGGGTAGTGCTATATACATTAATCGACTTTTAGCTCTCAACAGACCAAGCGTTATTGTTAATAATTTATGGTGCTGCAACCATGTTAAGTATGGGTCGCTCTCTTAAAAATAGGCGTAGAAACTTAATACATGTAACGTATACACTCTATACTTTACATCTTTTAGCAGAAACTATTAGACATAGTTATCCAGAGGTAAGTGAATTAATCGCTCAAACAAAAGCTTTTTTTTAAATCTTTTGAACGAATTCAAGAATTTCACAGACAATATCCTAGCATCCCTTAACTAACACAGCCACTTCTTACATGTTGCGAAACATGGTTACAGGTAGCATACTTTTATTCTAGGCATTACCAAAAAAAAAGAATTTAATTTTACAAGTTAATCTGAAAGAAATCGCAGCTGTTAAAGAATGTCATCAGAAAATTTGGAGATGCTCAAATATTGACGGATTTACAAATTATTTACAATTACAAGGCAATACTTGCGGAAATAGGCAAATTAGAAAATCTTTCATCGTCGTTAGTGGAGTCGTAGCAAATACTGGACCATGTACACTCACAGTTGAACGCCTTATGTGATGAAAAAAAACCTATCAAATTATGAAAAAAGTAAATAGTGTTTTAAACAAAGACTAAGGTTAAGAGAAATATGTAATTATTGTGATAGTACTTCTCCATATCCTTTACATAACGTCAACGATTATTTTAGCTCTGCAAGTGTCTATCGTTAGATGTGGAACAATCGTTTTCTTTGTATAAGAAAACTTTTTCAGTGCGGCGTACATCGCTGAGTGAAACACTATTGGGAACATACCAGATGTTGCAGAGTGCTTCCGACACATAAAGGATAACCGACTGAAAAAAAAACATTTTAGACCGATTTCTATACTGCCTGTGATGTTAAAAATATTGTAAACCATTATTAAAAAGAGATTAATCCAGTATTTTGAAGCACACAAACTCTTAAATAACAACAACACGGTTATCTGAAAGGTAAATCTACAGCAACCGCCATTTCCGAAGTGTTAAAATGGATGGCGGATGCACTTGATGATAGGAATGCGGTCATTCTGGGCTGTTGAGATTTGAGAATGACTTTTGACTTCGCGGACCATACAATACCTTTACAAAAGCTGAAAATATTTGGTGTAAGAAGACAGGCAAATGAACAACTTGGTTCGAACTTAACCAATAAGAGGCAGATGGCGTTTTGAAACAATCAGCCTTCTGATGCAGTGCCAGTTAATCCGGGGATTTCACAGGACCCAATATTTAAGCCTTTGCTCTTTTTGATTTATGTCAAAGATGTGTATTATAATATTACCTTGGGTAAGGTTACCCAATTTGCCGACAACATGTCCATACTGGTACGTGTTCAGTCCAAGTAGGTCGCAAAAATTTACATGGAGAAAGCATTAAGAGAGGCTAGTGAACAGTTTGGTAGTAATGAGTAACAATTGCAACAAGAGGAGAAGCGAGAGAAACTAAAGTCAATACTATGTTCTAAGAATTACAAATTACAAGCAATCCGACTGCAGACTGCCATGTAGAAAATTTGTCTCGCCATTTTGTTACAGCTATTTACTTCATTCGTAGGGTAAAACAAGTAGCCACATATGAAGTAGGTAGAACCATCTATTTTCCAGGATAGGTCCACCTATGGTATACTGATGTGGGGCTCTTCAAGTACAGCTGAAACGGTTTTCGAAATGCAAAAGAGTACAATCACAGCTCTTAGTGATGTACCAAATACTACTAATTGTAAAAATCTATTTAAGATCCATAATATATATTTAGGACAGTGTTTAAGTTTTGTATATATCTTAATATTATTTCTTTTCCTGTTCAGAATATAGTTAACATTAGTGTATATTTTATATTATTTTATTTCTAGACAATAATTCATATATTAGTTTATCGTCGTCAGTTTCTTTTGATTTTGAGAATATCTATTTTTATCTCAATTAAATTGATGTTAAATTTTATTTTAGTATTATTATGTTTACAAATCAGTTAAATAATTATAATAAAAATATATTAAACTAAAGATAATTGATTTTAAGACAAACTTAAATTTTAAATAGTATTTCTTTGTATTTAACATAAACTTTAATATATAATCATTTACTCTTTAATCAATTAAAAGAGTGGTCTGAATGACTATTCTCTGAGAGATATGTAAGAGCAAAAGACAAACAGGATAGCTAAGTAAGTGTCATTTTTATAAACTTATTTATCATTTGACATTTTCACAGACTTATTTGTTCATTAACTGTTAATATATTTATCAATTACTATAGGTTCTTGCACATTAGTATGTGAGCTTTAGATATCATTTCTATCTCATACATATTTGTAAATACGTTAACTCCTAGACATCACATAACTATATATATATATATATATATCAATACATACACATACAAATATACAAACACACATAACTTTGTGAGCAGACCTTGTATCCTAATTTTTAGTTTGAACGAAATTATATTGTAAACAGAGATATGATGAGTGTTATATTTTTCAGCTGTGAATTATGAGTCGTCAGTTGTAATCTGGCTCAATCATTTTATTAGATTAGTAGTATTTAATACGCGTCTGTCGTTTAGAAATGAGTGAAGAACTCAAAGAGAAGTTGTACAAATTGCAACGGGAAGTGCAGCCCTTGTCTTTCTGCCAGAAGTTTGACGGTGTCGTTTTGGGACGTAAATTTTCGGAATATAGAAGTAGAATAGAAGATTTAGAAGTTAGAGATGATGATATATGGGTGGCTAGTTTTCCGAAGTCAGGTGGGTATATACAAAGTGTTCTCTGATATAAATTATTAGGTGGCGTTTTGTGGTTATACGCTATTCTTTAAAAAATTAGGTGAAGTAAAAGTAATACTTAATAAACAATACATTTGCGAATGCTAAATTTCTGTAATGTATTAGGAAAATTCCTAAAGTGACAGTCAATAGTTTGTCTAGACAATATAATACCCAGAAAAGTATTTTTCCTTATTAAATATTGTAATTTAATTATATTTTGTGACATGAACTAAATTTTAATCATGCCAAAATGTTCGCCTTCCCAATATTTCATAGAATAGATTGAAGAATGTTTAACTACTGTTATAAGTGAAACACTGAAATATACATTGGTAATACCATCAGTGTTTTAAAAATACATAGTGAATAAACTGGCCAAAAAAGTTTTTAACCTAAGTCAGTAACTGATCAAAATGAACAGCATATGTAAAGTACAAATCATTCGAAAAGTGCTAGTATTGGAATAGCTTAATCACTGAAGGTTGATATATAACCCCTTTCCACATAATCAGCAGATAATTAAACTGCAGTGTGGTTTTGGCTTTCGACGGTACAGATCGTGTGCTGAATTTGTTTTCGTACGGGTATTTTTGCCGTAGTTTTCCAGGTGCGACACTGTTTAATTATCTGCTGATGATGACAACTTGGTTATCGAAATACGTATACAGAACACGAATATTAATGTGGAAAGGGGTTATATATCAACCTTCCGTGATTAAGTTAATCAACCACAGGCTCCATCAAAATTACCATGGGCATAGCTCTGGTTATGGAGAAAATGCAGGCATGAAAATCTTATTTCTTTATTATGACCAGCAAAGTGCTCTACTGCAATAATATTTGTAAACTTTTTGAAGCTTTCTGAATATATCATGACACCCAGTTCATGGAGATTATTCATAGATTCATCAAAGTCCAGCCTGAAAGCAGTCTTGTTACATAATACAAACCTTTACCTTTTCTAATAGGTTGTCTCTATGAACGAAATTTACGGAAAATCTAAAAATATTATTAGAGAAGATAAAGTACGAAAACTATTATAGGATTATTCATGTGGATTTTAAAATAATTGCAATTATTTTGGATATGTAATCAGATTACGTCGAATACTGTTGTTTTTATGTCTTTGGCAGAGTCGCGACAGGGAAATCCTTACATTAAGAAAAAGTGGCCACTACGACAGAAGTTCAAACCATAAAAGACAATGTAGGACATCAGTCTTTTGTGGAAAAGTTATGATATTTAGTTTTTCTTTAACCACTTCTGCACATTGAACTAGGGTTCGTAAAAAAGTTTAAGGCATAATATAATAACAGAAGGAAAATTGAAAGAAGGTATTTTTGTTGGACTTAAGATACGAGAAATAGTCAGTGACAGAAACTTTGAAACTAAATTGGCAGTACTGGAAAAGGCTGTGTGGGCAATCTAATCCATTTTACTAGTTTTTTTGGAAAACAGCGAAACAGAGAATAACAGAACTTTGGCAATGGACACGAAACAAGTATTTAGAGGGGCTGGGTGCAATACGTCCCTTAATGTAAACGTTCACACTTGGACTTTTATTCTGAAAATATAGGCGACGTTAGTGATGCGAACAGTGAGTGCTTCTATTACTGGGAATGAAAAGATGATACTAGAAAAATGGAATCCTGTAATGTTAGCAGATTACTGTTGAAAGTTAAGAATGGAGACTGTGGATGTTGTTTACAAGAGACAATGCAATAGTTCGTTGCATTTCTAATTGTAAGAATTTGAGATATACATTAAAGTATGTTATAAGAAAAGTATTTTTTTTTAAATCTAAAAGAAATTAGCGCTAACTCGATCATTTACCTTTTATTAAAATGGAAGTTTCTATGTTATATATAAAAATTAGTGTACTTCACTTAATGGCAACATCAAAAGTTGAAATTTGTTGGCCAGTGATATCAGTTGCAGCAAAGTCTATGAAAGTCAGAATTTTTTATTTTGCATTTTAAATATACTAGGTTGAAGAGAGTTAAGTTTATAAACAAATACAAGAATTTATGTCTTTCAAGTTTTGAATATTACAAAATGAAAAGTTGTTCGTCGATCTGGTATGGAGATCGTATGATATATAATAAAAAGAAGAGATGGAACGTGGTGTTAGAGGAATGAAATTTGCTCCAGATTGCTACAATCAATACATTAAAATGGGATCTTCACAAAATAAAAGATTATTACACTTGAATTTAGACGCAGAAAGATTTTACCATTTATATATTGTCGATTTTTAATTGAAGATGGCCCGAAAGAGCGCGCGGCTTTGACATAAATCTCATTTAAGTGTTGCGAAGAAAAGGCTTGCAAGCAGATGAATCGTGGAGAAGAAGAATTTTTGCAACAGAAATGCGAAGAAATAGTTTTAAAACAATAATATATTTCTCTCATCGAAAATTCATTTACAGAATTATAGTTGGCATGTATATTTGCAGGTACAACATGGACGCAAGAAATGGTATGGTTGCTAGCTAATAATTTAAATTATGAAGGAGCCAATGTAGATTTGGATGATAGATTTAATTTTATTGAGTAAGAATATGTATTCCTTTCTTTTTAATTGTAAATGAACTGATGTATTTTAGAATTGGAGGAATAGCTAGTCCATCGCTTTGGGAAACGCATCATTTTCCAGATCCTATTCTTGCAGTGAATAATCTTACTGGTAGGAGATTTATTAGAACTCATTTGCCTTGGAGACTTTTACCGTTGCAAATTCGAAACGGTACCAAAAAGCCAAAGGTATAATTTCGACTTTGTTAAATGATGTATAAGGTTCGCAAATCATGGTGTCCCATCATGGATGTCCAACTAGGGAATATGTAACTTCTTTTCAGTAATAATTTATAAATATTAATTTATATTTATAACATACTAACATAATTATTCGATTAATGGTAAAGAAGACTTTTGGTATGCTGTAGTGGCATTCGGGGATACGGTTCAAAAATTTATCTTTTTGCTGATCGTATCGACTTAAAAACGATAAAGCACAGTGCGGTTTTGTTTCGTGTTCGTCAGAAAGCAGTTTTGGAAGCCATCGACTGTTTTCGATACTTTTTTCCAAAACAATGGTGTTAAACAGACCTTGAAACATGTGGAAAATTAATTACCTTTCAAATCGTGAATCGTCGGTTCTCTAGAATTTTGTAGTGTATATTACGAACCAAATCTTCAAAAGGTCGACCTGGACGTGGCTAATCATGCACGTTAACCCGCCGTCTTGAACAATCTTACCCACTTTTGAACTTTACCATCATTCATAGCATTATCACTGTACACCTTACAAATGTGACGGTGATTTTCTGCTGCTGACAAGTTTCTTGCTCTTAAGAATCGAAAAGAAGCTAAACGAGCGCGAAATATATTGGGAACAGACGCGCATGCGCACTGCGGCAATCGCATCATTCTCACTCTCATTCACAAACTGATCTTATTTAAAAAATAACCCTCGTATGTTCCTAAAATATCACGTAAGTCATTTAAGTTGAATTTATAACTTCGATAATCGATTTATTTATAAAATCGATGCCCAACTCAATTCTTGGTATTCGATCATTACATGAATTGAGAGAGACTTATACTTACTTACTGCTTATACTTAAATTGTTAATGTGTTACATGTTTAATGTTTCTTTTTACTTTATAAATTCTTTTTTAGATTGTTTATGTCATGAGGGACGTCAAAGATGTGTGCGTTTTATTTTTCCATCATCACAATACATTAATGGAGGAGCCGATGCAGTTCGATAAATTCTTTAAGCTATTCATAACCGATAACTGTAGGTATTAACATCAATGTTACTAAAATTAAGGTTAATTTACTTTAATGATAATTTATATATTCATATATTCAATTACATATTCCAATAACAGGGCAAATATGAGGTTTGTTCAAAAGAAAAGGTTAATTTTGAACTTTCACGCGCTGTGTACATTCGATTAACGAAATTTTTTTTGTTATGTTGGTACACACGTGTTAGTCATATGTTGGCATTATCAGCCAATTTGGATTAGTAGTTTGTTGTTGACAACTGAAAAGCTTAGTCACGTTTGTGTGTGTTCTTCGATTTTTGACTTTCGAAAAAAATGGATCAAAGAATATGTATTAAATTTTGCGTTAAAAATGGAATAAAGTGCACCAAGGCACTTGAAATGTTGACTGTGGCATTCGGCAAGTCCACTTTGTCTCAAAAAAGTGTTTATAAGTGGTACAAGCGCTTTACAGAAGCCCGAGAAAATGCACGCCAAGTTCGATCAAATGTGAAGGTTTTGCTCACTATTTTCTTCGATTACAATGGCGTGGTGCATCATGAGTTCTTGCCAACAGGTCATACGGTTAATAAGGAATACTACAAGGACGTTATGCAACGCTTGCGTGAAGCAATACGGCTCAAACGATCGGAATTGTGGAAAAAAAAATCATGGATTCTGCATCTCGATAATGCACCAGCTCACAAATCAATGCTTGTTCGTGATTTTTGGCCAAAAGCAACACCCTAATTATGCCTCAACCACCTTATTCAGCAGATTTGGCTCCCTGCGACTTTTTCCTATTCCCAAAACTGAAGAGATCAATAAAAGGAAAGCGCTTTGCCACAATTGATGAGATAAAGTCAGAATCAAAGAACGAGCTGATGGCCATACCGAAAAGCGCATTTCAGAAGTGCTTCGAGGATTGGGAGAAGCGCTGGCATAAGTGCATTATATCTGAGGGGGATTACTTTGAAGGGGACAAAATGGATATTGATGAATAAATAAATACTTTTCAAAAAAATTCAAAATTCACCTTTTCTTTTGAATAAACCTCGTATATACTATAATCAGACGAACAGTAATAAATTAAATATAATTCCATAACTTAATCAGTGAAGGTTGATATATAACCCCTTTACATATCAATTTTCGTATCTGATTAGATACGTATGAAAGCATGTACATTTTGAAGAACAAAGGCCTTGTGTTGAACACTGACCTGGGGCCCAATCATAACTCATCTCTCTTTGGTCTCTTAAATTACGTACAAGAGAGAGTGCAATAAAACACATGTTGGTATTTGTCTTTTCTTTCCCTGTCCCCTTTTTTCTATTTGTCTCTTATCTTAGTTTAGACTAGAACACAATTTTTTAAAAATCATGTGAAAGTAATATATAGTGTGCGTTTTGGCTTTCAACGGTACGTTTCGTGTGCGGAATTTATTTTCGTACGGGTATTTTGCCGTAGTTTTCCAGGTGCGATACTGTTTAATTATCTGCTGATGATGAGAACTTAGTCGTCGAAATACGTATACAGAATACGAAAATCGATGTGGAAAGGGGTTATATATCAACCTTCAGTGATTAAGTTAATCAACCACAGGGTCTATCAAAATCATTATAACTCCATAACATAACTAAAAGACATGAAAATATAAATTAATACATTTTACAAGTTTTACGGAAACTGCAACATAGTGGTCTCAATGACTTCGTAAGGTGCATAAAATTTATATCGCACATGTTCGAAATCTCATTGAAATTGCTGCACATGGTGAAAATGGGGGATGTTCTGGGAAGTACAAAATAGTTTACTGTCACGAAGAAGCGCGATGCACAACAAAAGACAATCGTCAAATTAAATTTATATAATTGATGTTGCTATGCACTAGATTATACAAAAATTTAATACTGCTCAGCTTGGATCTCGTCTCCATGAATGCTGTACCATACATACATAGTAACGAATCGTTGTCGTAACTACAAATGCTTCAGAAATCGACATTGAATTTTCTCCGGACCTATTTTGTAGCCTTAATAATATGGATACCAATTTAAAATACCATAATCTAATCTCCATCTGACGTAATGGTAATATAATGTTTTTAGTGAAGTAATACCGAAAGATCTTGAATTACGGATAGTGAAACAGAGCATCTTAATAGCTGATGTTGTAATTAACTTAATACACTCAAAAAATGTGAATTTGTTATCAAAACATACGCCCAGATTCTTAACTAAATAACAATCATTTAAGTTAATGAGATATGATGTAATTTTCTGGTGATACTGATAACATTACGCTTATTTACGTTCATCTCTAGTTTATTAACTTCACACAACAATTCGATTTTACTAATTTGTTCTTGAAGTAGTTTGTTAATTCGGTGGCTGAGATTTTAAGATCATCAGCAAAGGTACAACGATAGCACTTGGACGAGTCAAGAAAACCATTAAAAATAGTAAAAACAACATCGGGCTCAGATTGGATCGTCGAGGAACACCTGAATATGCCTAAAGGACACATACTTATGTTTGCTTAAAAGCTTTTTGTACATCTGTATATATCATATCAACATACTCCTGGTAATTTAGAACATTAGTTGTGTTGTTGTGAGAAGTTAAACGGTGCTGAAATTGTTATTATAATATCTAACTGCAGGGTAGATTTATGAATAAATAACTCTTTCGAACATCTTAGTAAAGTTGGAGAAATGGAAAATCGGCCTGTAATACTTAATATCAGGAGGCAAACCGTTCTTAAGAATTGGACACACGTTAGATATCTGCCATGTTTCGGAAATTTCCGATGCCTTTAATGTTAAATTAAAGACTATTGTTAGAGGGGAAATAAACATAATGCTACCGACTCGTATAGGAAATCTGAAAATACCATCATAAACTGACGCCATACCATCTTTTTCCAAGTTTCCTAATGGCATTATCTACGTTGAGTTCCGTTAGAGTAAAAGAATTCTCAAATGCTGACCCTGTTGAATATGCAAACATAAAAAATTATAGAATTGCAAGAAAAGTTGTTAGTGAAAAGCTTCAACAATAAAAGAATCTCTTATTGTTTTAGTGTCACTGAACATGGTGCACCTAGAGCGCTGGGTGATTATGGTATTAGCAGTTCTAAATTCTAGTATGTGCGCTTACCTGAAGTCCTTGAAAATATAATAGTAATAATTGACGAAAATAAAACATAGTTATGAAGTTAGTTACATTTCCGATCGAATTGTGGACTCTAAATGAGCAAATCTTTGAATTGCTTGATTATCTATCATATACATAGGCCTGACCTGCCATTTAACGATTTGTTTCTATTCTATTCACACTTGAGGAGTGTTTGTTATTAGATTTTCATATAAATAAATGAATATTTAAATAGATACCTAGTACCTAGTTTTGAAAAAAAATAGGTCACATCTATGAAATACGGCACAAAATTAACGAATGTAATTATATACGAAAACGATTTTTAAACTATAACAATATATTCATAATTGAGTACTTATAAATATAGTTATATAAATATGATATAATTAAAACATTGATGTAGTTTCATGAATTGTATTTAAATATATTTTTCTATGTACGTTTCGCCTTACAGGAGAAAGAAAGTTGAACTAAACAATTTTAATAAAGGGATCCTTTATGCACCAATAGTGACAGGTGATGAAAAATGGATTGATTTGGAAAACCCTAAGCGCAAAAAATCGTGGTTATCACCTGGCGAAGTCGATTCCAAGGCCAAATCGTTTTGGTCGCAAGACAATGCTCTGTGCTTGGTGGGACCAGAGTGGCGTGGTGTATTACTCAAAAAATCAAGCCAAAAGCTTCTACAGAGAGATGGAAAACCACACAAACCCAACACTTACACCGGTAACAGAATACACAAAACAACACTCCAAATATAAATGACCGAGAATGGAAATCGGTAGCGAAGACAGCGAGTAGTAACAACAATGTAACAAACATCAGGATGAATCAACGCAACGATTAAGAGTAAAAGTGTCAAGCCCTAACTCTAATTAACTAAAAAGAAGTCGAAGTCGAGTGGTGTATTACGAACTGTTGAAACCTGGTGACGCAGTTAATACTGATCGCTACCGACAACCAATTATCAATTTGAACCATGCATTGATAGAAAAACGTCCAGAATGGGCCCGAAGACACGGTAAAATGATTTTACAGCACGATAACGAGCCATCCCATATAGCAAAACCGATCAAGGAAGCGTTGAAAACACTTAGATGGGACGTAAAATCGCACCCACCGTACTATCCAGACCTTGCCCCGACCGACTATCACCCTTTCGCATCAATGGAACACGCGTTTGCAGAGCAGCACTTCGCCAATTTCGAAGAAGTTAGAAAATGGTTCCTTGAATGGTTTTGCTCAAAAGACAAACAGCTTCTTTGGGGATGGCATCCATAAATTGCCTGAAAAATCGGCAAGATGTGTAGAATAGAATGACCAATACTTTGAATAAATAAATTTTGCTATTTTATAGAAAATTATGTAATTTTTTTTACGAAAAAACTGGTAATGACTTTCCGGTACACCTGTTATGTGTATTTCCCGAAAGCCCAAAAGTTATTATTCTACTTTTATCATAAAATAAGTCGGTCTCAGAGGATATATTCAAGATACTTTTGATTAGATTTAATAAGTTTGAGTTAGTTTTACTTAGAAATTTCAAAAATATTACAAAATTTTATCCGTTTTAATCGATCGTAGGAAGTGGGGCATATAAAGTCGCGTACATTGGAATCGATAGTTAGATGAATTTAAAGTATTATGTTGTCATTCGACTATATCAGGCAAAGAGGAATAACCTTTTGTAACCGATAGATATTATTGAAAATATTTTGTTAATTTTTTGTATACGCTCTTAATTTTAACTGCAAAGAATCAACCATATTGTATGTTCATATTATGAAACGCTTTTTAAAATATGCAATAACGTAAAAGTCCAGGAGTAATTTGTAATTATTATATCATCTTTTTGCAGATTACCTTTCACCCTATTGGGGTAACGTTTTAAGTTATTGGGAAAACCGACATATACCCAACTTATTGATTGTTAAATATGAAGACATGGTCAACGATTTGGTGTCGGTTATTCGAAAAGTCGCTACATTCCTTGAAGTTGTAGTACCCGAGAATGAATTGGAGACGTTAGTAAAGCACCTCAGCATAATGGAAATGCGAAAAAATCCTGCAATAATAAATATTATTAAATTAGATAGTCTCGATCCTAGGTATGCCTTCATGAGGAAAGATAAAGTAGGAACCTATAAAGAAGAACTCGATCAAGATATGATGCAATTGTTAGACGTGTGGAGTGAATTGAATACCATCGGAACGGATTTTTGTTACGATTTCTAAAGTCGATTGAAAATAATGTATTTTGCAACTGATATTCTGTAAGCTTGAAATAAATAATTTTGTAATGAGGTTGATTTAGTTTTAATAAGACCTGAACTTTAATTAACTCTAATTGCTAATATGCAATCCAATTATAATAGTCCTTATTTGTAACGTCTTCCAGTAAGAGGTTTAATTTTGATATGTAAAAAAACGAGTATTTTTAAACGAAAACATCGGATGTTTATTTAATTGTAAAGAGGAGGGTATGCCATTGATAATGGAAAACAATAATCAGCCAAATGGCCGCCACGGCTACGGTCGCAGGACCATATTATTTTCATGAAATTTTCCATCACCAATACGCACGTTTGCGGCTGTATGTCCTCGATAACCTCACGAATTCCATCGTTAAGGTCTTGAATCGATTGTGGGCCATTGGCATAGACCTTATCATTCACGTAGTCCCAAAGAAAAAAGTCTAAAGGTGTTAAATCATAAGATCTCGGTGGCCAATTGCGATCGCCTCTTTGAGAAATCACACGGTCAGGAAACTTTCACGCAAAAGAGCGATGGTATTGTTACTTGTGTGGCACGTAGTGCCATCTGGTTGAAAATAAACGTCGTCCACATCAATATCTGCCAATTTATGCCATATAAAATCATTAATCATCGTTCTACAGCCTCATTTTCGAAAAAGTAAGGTCCAAAAACCGCACCAAATATGTTGAGAATGGAGAGGCTTTTCAACAATAATTCTTGGGTTTTTCGAGCTCCAAATGCAACAATTCTGCCTGTGAACGTAGCCCGAGGTGAAAACGTGCCTCATCACTCAAGATGATTTTTCGATGAAATTTCGGATCAGTTTGAACTTCGACAAGCGATATCCTAGCGAATTGCTAGTGACGTCAATTTCCTTTGTGACTCTGTGTGCATCTTGAGTGCTTACTAATTACCTATATTTTCTTATTGAATTGAAAAAAACGAAAAGTAGATGCAAAGGGTCGTCAATTTCAAGAAAAATGGACTGAAGAATTCTCTTTTATCTTGCACAATGGTAAGCCTATTTGTTTGCTGTGTAATGAATCCATTTCAGTGATGAAAGAATTCAATATAAAGAGGCATTACTCAACTAAGTATCCTACGCTGTACACACTGACAGGATAAATAAGAAAAGACAAAATCCAGAAGCTTAATGCGCATTTGGAAAAACAGCGGTAAATGTTTCATAAACAAAGAACACAACTTGATAATGTTGTGAAAGCTAGTTTTATAGTTAGTTCAAAATTGGCAAAGTCATTAAAACCATTTTCCGAAGCAGAATTTATCAGGGAGTGTATGTTAGATGTTTGCAGTGTTTTGTATCCTGAAAAGAAAAATGAATTTGAAAAAATTAGTTTGTCAAAACGAACTATTGTCCGACGTATAGAAATGATGGGTAATGATATAAAAATAACATTGACTGACCGTATGGCTGGTTTTGATTTCATTTTCCATAGCATTAGACGGGAGCAACGATTTGCCCGACACAGTTCAACTGGCTATATTTATTCGAGGTATTGATAAAGAGTTCACTGTTACTGAGGAATTGGACGCTTTACAGCCGCTAAAAGGAACCACTACAGGAGAGGACATTTTTGATGAAGTTCAAAAGGTATTCACAAGTTTTGGCTTGCCATGGTCAAAATTAGTTGGAGTATGCACGGATGTTGCACCTTATGTGGTCGGCTTACGTAAAGGTTTCATTGGAATTTTGAATGAAAATGCAACTGAATTAAATGTGCAAAAAGATGATTTGATAGTCCTTCATTGCATTATCCACCAACAGAACTTGTGTTCTAAGTCAATTCGACTCCAGAATGTTATGAATGAGGTAGGAAAAACCATCAATTTTATTCGATCCGGAGGGCTTAACCATTGTCAGTTTGAGGCGTTTTTGGATGAAATATTAGCCGAACATGACGACGTAACATATTATGATGAAGTCAGATGGCTAAGTAAAGGGAAAATGCTGAAACGGTTTTCTGAGCTTAGAAATGAGATGGCAGACTTTATGCAAATAAAAGATAAACCATTATCTGAATTGAGTGACCTAAATTGAATATGTGACTTAGCATTTCTGGTCGACCTTACAGGCTATTTGAATGATTTAAATTTGAAACTTTAACAACAAGGACAGTCAGTAAGTGATTTGTACAGCCATTTGAAAGCGTTTCAGAACAAAATCCGTTTGTGGGAGGCACAGATGCTGTCTGGTAACAGTTACCATTTCACCACGCCCTCTGCGTATGAAAATATTGCTTATGCTCAATATGCTGAAGAACTCAAGATACTGTCGAAGCAACTTTCGAACAGATTTAGCGATTTCAAAAACATGGAAGACTGTTTCCATTTATTTGCTTCTCCAACAAAAACTAATGTACAAAATGCTCCAATACACTTGCAAATGAAGTTGATTGAGATGCAAGAAAACTCACTCCTAAAAATCTAAATTTGAAGACGTGGTGTTGTGCGATTTCTACAAAAAATACCTCGAAGAAGACAATTTTCCGCAGCTTACAAAATTCGCAAGAAGATTGATTTGTGCGTTTTGAAGTACGAGGGAGCGTTTTTATATTCGCGGAATGAGCGGGTTGTAGAGGGGTGAGTAGGCGCATTGGGGGCGTGGCCTGTGCAGCGACTTATGGTTAGTATAAATACGAAGTTTCATTGTTATTAGACGGTTAGTCTTTGAGCTATCGTCAACCAAGTAACATAATCAGGAGTGAAAAGTGAAATATGGAAAAAATCGAATATCGTGCCGTTATAAAGTTCCTTACCGGGCAAGGAAAATCAGTCGCGACCATAATGAATGAGATGTCATTGGTTTACGGCGACTCTTGTCCAGGAAAAACCATGGTGTACAAGTGGCATAGTTTATTTAAACAAGGAAGGGAATCCCTTGAAGACGACCCGAGACCGGGCAGGAGCATTGAGGTGACCACGCCAGCACTTATCCAAAAAGTTGAACAAATTGTACTCGAAGATGCTCGACTAAAGAAGAAACAACTCGCAGAAATGGTTGGAGTATCCGATACAACAATTTTTAAAATCCTACACGATCATCTCGGCATGTCTAAGGTCAGCGCAAGATTGGTGCCGAGAATGCTCACGCCGCCGCAAAAACAACAGCGCGTAGAGTGTTCGCGTGCATTTTTGGACCTCTGTAATGAAGACAAGGATGGTGTATTGAGTGGAATTGTTACTGGAGACGAAACTTGGGTTCATCATTATGAACCTGAGTCCAAACAAGACTCCATGCAGTGGCATAAAAAGGGCACAGCACCTCCCAAGAAATTTAAAGTGTCACAATCAGCTGGGAAACTCATGGCAACGGTATTTTGGGACTCGGAAGGAATATTGTTGATTGATTATAAAGATAAAGGTGTTTCTATAACCGGAGAATATTACGCTTCAATATTAGAGTGACTAAAAGAAGCCATTAAAGAGAAAAGACGGGGAAAATTGACAAAAGGTGTTCTGCTTTTGCACGACAACGCGCCCGTCCACAAGAGCCGCGTTGCGTTAGCTGCCCTGCATAAGGTGGGCTTCGAAATTGTGAATCACCCACCCTACAGCCCAGACCTGGCCCCGAGTGATTATTACCTGTTTCCGAAAATGAAAAAAGAGCTGCGGGGTAAAAAATTTACTGCCGATGATGAAGTCAAGGAGGCAGTTTCGGCGTATTTTGCAGATAAAGAGAAATCATTTTTTTATGAGGGTATAAATAAATTAATTGAAAGATGTGAAAAATGTATCCGTCTTGCAGGTGAATATATTGAAAAAGAAAAATAATTTGTTTTTTTTATTTCCACCCCTTGTCCCCCATTCCGCGAATATAAAAACGCTCCCTCGTATTATTCTGATATTAAAGTATTTCATGCTTCGCAATAAATATATTTAGCTCATTTTATGCAAGTTAAATTTATTCATTTGAAAAATGCTCTATAATTTCGATTCTACTACTTAATTACATATATTTCTGAAAATATATAGACCAATACTTGACTTTTATTCAGTAAATAAAACCCTATAATAATGACTATCTTATATGACCTAGAAATACTTCACATTGTTAAGACCTACTTATTCCACAACATATTTACACACAAAACGATATACTTACGTTGTATATACATCGGACGTAAAAGTATTTATATTGATGAACGCGTGTTATCTGTAGTTAATAAATTTATTATTGAACAAATTAAAGAGCACTTTATTTGTGAAGTTATACAATCAGTTACTTCGTTGCATTCCTTTATAATGGACGCAGAGATTGAAAATCACCTGCAATTATTACAGAAAGAAATAAAAATGCCGCCTGGTCTCGTAGATTTCAATGGGTTCGTTCTAACGGAAGAATTTGCGGAAATTAAAAGTAAAATTGAAGATTTCGAAGTCAGAAATGATGATGTGTGGGTTGCTAGTTTTCCAAAATCAGGTAAATCAAAAAATTGCTATATATATAAAGAGTGTTTCAAATTGCGCTGTTTTTTTTAAGAATAAATAAGATATAGATGGCGCATTGAATTTGTCTGGGTATGTGGGCATTTAAAAAGTGTGATGTGTGACATTTATAAAAATGGCTTCGTACACGGTACAACAACGCGTTCAAATTGTATTATTTTATGAAAACTAGCGTTCTGTGAAAAGAGTTTTTAGAAAATTACGTGAATTTTATGGTTTACATAATCGTCCATCTGAAAGCAATATTGGTCGAATTATTAAAAATTTCAAGAGACGGGTTCCCTGGAAGTTCAAAAAAGTGAAAAATATAGTCGTAGTGGTCGTTCACAAGAAAATATTGGTTTGGTTCGTGAAAGTGTTGCTGAAGATCCTGAAATGTCCATTAGACGACGTTCACAACAACTTGGACTTAGTAGATCAACAACATGGCGTATTTTACACAAGGATTTAGCTCTGAAGGCATATAAGGTTCAAATAACACAAGAATTGAAGCCATTAGATCATTTAAAACGTCGTTCATTTGTCAGCTTCATCACTGAACAATCAACTGAGTTTTCTCAAAAAATAATGTTCTCCGATGAGGCACATTTTGAACTTGGTTAATGTTAATGTTAATAAACAAAATTGCCGTAACTGGGGTGAGGAAAATCCACAAATTATTCATGAGAAACCTATGCATCCTAAACGAGTTACTGTTTGGTGTGCATTATGGTCAGGTGGTGTAATTGGACCTTACTTCTTTGAAAATGCTGCTGGTGAAGCCGTAACTGTCAATGGTGATCGATATCGTCGGATAATAACCGAATTTTTGTGGCCTGAATTAGTGAAAATGATCTAGAGAATATTTGGCTTCAACAGGATGGCGCTACATCTCACTTTGCACACGAATCAATTGATTTATTGAGTGAAAAATGGACGTGTAATCTCAAGAAACGGTGATGTTAATTGGCCACCAAGATCATGCGATTTGACACCGTTAGACTATTTTCTTTGGGGTTATGTGAAAAGTCAGGTTTATAAAAACAATCCACAATCAATTCCTGCTATGAAAGATGAAATTATTAGTATCATTGGTGAGATAGAGCTTCAATTATATCAAAATGTTATTGAAAATTTAACGAAAGTCTGTGGAGCTGCAAGAAGAGGCCATTTGACAGATATTATTTTTCGCATATAAATGTCATAACTGATACTTCAATTACTAATAAAAAATTTTTGAAGGTGAATGCAAATTATGTTTTATTTATTCTATAAAAAAAACCGCGAAATTTGAAACACTCTTTATATTATAGATTCAGTAGATATTATGTTAATAAAGATAGAGAAAAACTATATTTATATTAATACAGGAACAACATGGGTGCAAGAAATGGTCTGGCTTATAGTTAATAATTTAGACTATGACGGTGCTAAAATTCCACTAAAACGCAGATACGGGTTCTTAGAGTACAACGCCCTTCTTATACTTATTTACATTTGATATAACATGAGTTTCTTTTGTAGATATTTCACAATACGCAAAATGCAAACGAATTTATTGGAAGCAATTGATAAATTGGATAATACCTCCGGAAAAAGGTTTATTAAAACACATTTGCCGTGGGATTTTCTTCCTTCTCAAATAAAAAGCGGTCTAAAAAAACCGAAGGTCTATTAAATTGTTTATATCACACTAGACTAGAGTTGAATGCGCTGACGGTTTTTATTGTTTTATTTTTGTCATAAATAAGGCGATTGTTAATAACCAAGCTATTCTAAATATAAATTAATGCTTTGGTTTCTTACTGGATTAGATAATTCCTAATATCGGTAAATGTGACAATATTTCATAGATAACGCACACAAACTTTTCGTTTACTTATATATTTATTTTTTACACTGTCTATTTATAATTCTTCAATATAGTTTCTCCTTGCTTCACAATGGATGAGTCCCAATGTCTAGGAGGCATTGCTTTTGCATCTAATGTATCATCTCTGTTCAAACGATGAGTGGCTTGAGTAAGAGCAGTAGAAAACACTACAAGAGAAGGAAAACGCATACATAGGTTTTTTCAATTTTGGAAATAAGTGGAAATCTGGTGGATTCATGTCCGGACTGTAGGGTATTTGAAGTACACTTCCCAGTTGTATTTACTCATCTTTTCATTTGTGACGTTGGCGAGCGTTGTCATGGAGAATGGGTAGTCCAGACTTGAGTATAATTGCGGTCAGGTTTTGTGTACATTTCGGTTCAAGTTTTGAATGAATTCACGATAATACACCGCCGTAAGACTTTGTCCAAATGGAACTCTGTCTACTATGATGATTCCGTGGCGGTCATAAGCTAAGATAATTTGTAGTTCCATCTTTGATTGAGGTAATCGAAATATTTTGTTTTTTCGTGGGGAACTTTCGCCTTTTTACTTGTTGGACTGTGATTTCAACTCCGGCTCACAGTCTCCAACCTAAGTTTCAATTGCGACAATTCTATTCAAGAATGCTTGATCTCCAATAACAAATCTTCGTTTCAGTAAGGTGGGAATGTCTAGGCGTTTCTGCTTCTGCTCATTATCTAAATAAAGTGTTTCGTATATTTTTCGTTTCAACTTTTGAATGCATTCAGGATAATACGCTGCTGTAACACTTGGAACAAATGGAACTCTGTTTCCTATGGTGATTCCATGGCGATTATAAGCTAAGATCATTAGTTGTTCCATCTTTGATTGAATGTGATTTCAACTCCGACTCAAAGTCTCTAACCCAAGTTTCAATTGCGACAATTCTATTCAAGAATGCTTGATCTCCAATAACGAATCTTCGTTTTAGCAAGGTCGGAATGTCTAGGCGTTTCTGCTTCTGCTTATTATCCAAACGAAGGGTTTCGTATATTTTTCGTTCCAAGTTTTGAATGCATTCAGGATAATATACTGCTGTAATACTTTGTCTAATCGGAACTCTGTCTACCATGAAGATTCCTTGGCGATCATAAGCTAAGATCACTTGTTGTTCCATCTTTGACTGAGGTAATCGAAATTTTTTTTTTGCCATGAAGACGTTTCGTCTCTCTACTCGTTGGAATGTGGTTTCAATTGCGGCACAAAGTCTCTAACCTGTTTCAATAGTGACAATTCTATACAAGAATGCTTGATCTTCAATAACGAATTTACGTTTCAACAAGGTCGGAATGTCTAGCCGTCTCTGCTTCTGCTCAGTACCGAAATAGGGACAAACACATTCTTCAGAAATTTTTCTTTTGTTCAACGCATCTATTGGAATTAATTTTTTTTGGCAAAGAATTATTGTGTATCCTTGGTCTTTAATATTATATGAAACCAAATTCTAAATAAAATATCTCTGATTGGCTTATAATTTTATTGTTTTCGATTAACAAACTATTTTAATATTATTCTTTAAAAGACTAAAAACGTAAAATGGTTCGAAGTTTGTTAGAAACTGCTCCAAGAATCTAAATAAATCGCAGCTTTAGAAATTGACTTTCAAGTCGTACGACGATCTTTTTCCAGTATATCTGCCACAAGTTACACTTCGTTCAGTTAATATTTTCGGCCATCCTGGTCTTCGTTAATCGGTTGTGTTTACACGATCTCTATGAAAATGATCAGCTCAACAAAAACTTCATCACGACGAACTTCACTTAAAGCACTATCGGATTTTTGCCATGTAAAGTTTCGATCTTAATGTATGATTTTTGGTCCTTTGGGGTCATAGTACTCGGACTGGTGTATTTCTAATTCGCGTTATTAAAAAAGGGATTACGCCTTCAATGAAACAAAAGCACTTGCTTTTTTTCGGAAGCTTCGAACTACAATTAGTGTAAATTTCACGTTGGTTGTCTTATTTACTCTGCAGTGTGGCCTGCCTGTACATCATTTATGAGATGTCCCTTGTACATAAAACTGGCTTAGGACGTTTTTCTACAAATTTTAAATCGCTGTGTTTAATGATCTGTTATTACATTTACTGAGATCGTTGAATCAAATAATAAATAGTTATAGCGTTCAACTAGAGTCAGGTGATATCTACTAGAGTACTAGTTATTCTAAAATTTGTTTTTTAGATTGTGTACATTATGAGGGATGTTAAAGACGTATTCGTTTCATATTTTCATCATATTAATATGTTTGCAGAAAAGAGTGTAGACCTTGAACTATTCTTGAAATTATTCGTAACGAATAAGTGTAAGTAGAAATGCGAATATTATCAATACATTGCGCTCTTGGAAAAGTATGACGCATGTATATTTTCTGCCCTTGATTGGACATTTTTAATATAAAAAAGATCAATCAAATATACATCGTATCCGTTATGTAATACACAATGAAAATAATTTTTTACGTGGTATATTGCAGATAAATGAATTATTGAATTCGTCAATTTACTGCTTTACGTAGTTTCAGTTTTTTATTTTTTGGTGTTTTATTCACTGTGACGTCATCGAACTGTTGTAACTCATAGAGTGAAGAATATGATCGGCGTACCATAGGCGTGCGCTTGATAGTAGGTAAATAGAACTAAATAAATAGTTTTATATAACTCATAAAATGTAAAACACCCTTTCAAGCAGCCTTTTCAGTGTAATTATAAACAGGATAAGATCGGTAAAATAATTGAAATATCAGTTATATTTCCACAGTTATTTCAGTATATCGAGTTCCCCGTGAGGAATAATATTCTTAGATGAACAACATGTTTGATAGCACAGGCCAATCATGAACAAACTTTATTTATAAATTTGTCTCTCCTTTATGTTTTTTGACGTGCTGAATCCGAAAATGAACTTTAAAATACCATAGGACGTAAATTTGATCAATAAGGTTGATATATAACCCCTTTCCACATTAACTTTTGTAAATTCTGTATACGCATTTCGACAACCAAGTTGTCATCATCAGCAGATAATTTCAAAGTGTCGCACCTGGTAAAACACGGCGAAAAAATTGTACGAAAAAACAAACTCCGTACGCGATCCACACCGTTCAAGTGCACATCTTGGTTTTGAACGGTGTGGATCGCGTACGGAGTTTGTTTTTTGGTACAATTTTTTCGCCGTGTTTTACCAGGTGCGACACTTTGAAATTATCTGCTGATGATGACAACTTGGTTGTCGAAATGCGTATACAGAATTTACAAAAGTTAATATGGAAAGGGGTTATATATCAACCTTATTGATCAAGTCAATCAACCACAGGCTCCATCAAATTCAACTATAGGACGTAAAGTTTCCTCGCATGTTTACTTTACGTTATTTATGCATTGTAAGCGTGTAATAATACCTTGGTCTCTACACCTAATTAGTAGTAAATGCTCAAGTGTGTCAAGACTCGTCACTGACCAATAGCATGATCTATGAGATTTATGCAATCGAGCTAGAGTCATATTCCTAAAACCCTAGGAGCATTGCTCCAAGAGTATAATATTAAAAAAATGCATGCTTGGCCATCAATTTTGAACTTTTTTATTTCAAACACACAATCAAATTGAACTTCTTCCAAAAAGAATTGTTAACTATCGTATGATATACGAGGGAGCGTTTTTATATTCGCGGAATGGGGGACAAGGGGTGGAAATAAAAAAACCAAATTATTTTTCTTTTTCAATATATTCACCTGCAAGACGGATACATTTTTCACATCTTTCAATTAATTTATTTATACCCTCATAAAAAAATGATTTCTCTTTATTTGCAAAATACGCCGAAACTGCCTCATTGACTTCATCGTCGACAGTAAATTTTTTACCCCGCAGCTCTTTTTTCATTTTCGGAAACAGGTAATAATCACTCGGGGCCAGGTCTGGGCTGTAGGGTGGGTGATTCACAATTTCGAAGCCCACCTTATGCAGGGCAGCTAACGCAACGCGGCTCTTGTGGACGGGCGCGTTGTCGTGCAAAAGCAGAAGACCTTTTGTCAATTTTCCCCGTCTTTTCTCTTTAATGGCTTCTTTTAGTCGCTCTAATATTGAAGCGTAATATTCTCCGGTTATAGAAACACCTTTATCTTTATAATCAATCAACAATATTCCTTCCGAGTCCCAAAATACCGTTTCCATGAGTTTCCCAGCTGATTGTGACACTTTAAATTTCTTGGGAGGTGCTGTGCCCTTTTTATGCCACTGCATGGAGTCTTGTTTGGACTCAGGTTCATAATGATGAACCCAAGTTTCGTCTCCAGTAACAATTCCACTCAATACACCATCCTTGTCTTCATTACAGAGGTCCAAAAATGCACGCGAACACTCTACGCGCTGTTGTTTTTGCGGCGGCGTGAGCATTCTCGGCACCCATCTTGCGCTGACCTTAGACATGCCGAGATGATAGTGTAGGACTTTAAAAATTGTTGTATCGGATACTCCAACCATTTCTGCGAGTTGTTTCTTCTTTAGTCGAGCATCTTCGACTACAATTTGTTCAACTTTTTGGATAAGTGCTGGCGTGGTCACCTCAATGCTCCTGTCCGGCCTCGGGTCGTCTTCAAGGGATTCCCTTCCTTGTTTAAATAAACTATGCCACTTGTACACCATGGTTTTTTCTGGACAAGAGTCGCCGTAAACCAATGACATCTCATTCATTATGGTCGCGACTGATTTTCCTTGCCTGGTAAGGAACTTTATAACGGCACGATATTCGATTTTTTCCATATTTCACTTTTCACTCCTGATTATGTTACTTGGTTGACGATAGCTCAAAGACTAACTGTCTAATAACAATGAAACTTCGTATTTATACTAATCATGAGTCGCTGCATAGGCCAAGCCCCCAATGCGCCTACCCACCCCTCTACAACCCGCTCATTCCGCGAATATAAAAACGCTCCCTCGTAGCATAAAAATATTGGAATGGACATCAGTAAAAATGAAATAGAGTCATCTGTTGCAAGAATACGTCATGACTTTCCAACAGTTCGATCATATCAAACTGAAGTTAACTCCACAAAATTCGATTAACATAATCTGAGTACAATATTGACAACTAAGTTGTTATCATGATACGCTCTACCTCTGTAAAATCTGTGTTAGTGTTTCGAGTATTGTTAATTATTATTTACAACACTATTTGAATATTAACAAGGCATCTATTGTATATTTATGTTACAGTTCAATTTACACCGTACTGGACTAATGTTTTAAATTATTGGAATAAGAGGTACTTGTCCAACATTCTAATTATCAAATACGAAGACATGATCCAAGATTTAGGGGTCGTAATTCGCAAAACTGCCGATTTTCTCGATTCAAAAATATCTCACGAAGATATCGAAACATTACAGCGACATTTAAGTTTCGCAGAGATGAAGCAAAATACTGCTGTTAATTATGAAGCAGATGTTAAATGCGTTTCCGAAACGGATAATACTAAAAGAGGTTCATTTATAAGGAAAGGTATAGTTGGTAGTCATAGAGAAGAACTCAGCCAAAATATGATTAGATTACTAAATGTTTGGTCTAAATTAAATACTGAAAGTACTGATTTTTGTTATCATTTTGAAAGTGAATAAATTTTTATTTAAGAAAGTGATTATTTTTGCGGACTTCTCATGGGGAATAGATGTGTTAAAAAGTATACTTTAGAAAAGATTTCGTCCGTATAATAGTAAATAAAAGGTAACGGGTTAAAATTTCTTCTCCAGCGCGGAAATTTTAAGTAATTTCTGTGATTGTAATCAAACAAGTGTCTGTTGATCTAGTACATGACTACGATAGCTGTTCGTTTTAATTAAGACTCTGAAAGCAGCCTCAGATCTTATTCAACAGATATTGTCACGGCCATATAAGGTGAGATATAAAGGGTTTTCCAATAAGGACTTGACAACTTTTTTTCAAAATAAAATGCAGACCATTTGAGATATTTCAAAAACTTTACTATCGGGTTGAAATACAATCAAAACATTTATAAATGGAACTCAACTTCGTTCATATGGCCACCGCGGGCACGTTTGCAGCGGTCGATTCATTGGACCCAATTTTCGATGACTCGGCCACACAATTCGGCCGAAACGGCTGCTATTTCGCGTTCAATATTGGCTCTGAGCTCTTCCAACGTTGTCGACTTGTTGGCATAGACCAATGACTTGACGTAGCCCCAAAGAAAAAAGTCTAGAGGCGTTAAATCGCACGAACGAGGCGGCCAATCGACTGGTCCATTTCTTGAGATAACACGCTCATCAAACTTACTCTTCACTAAATCGATTGTAACGTGTGCTGTGTGGCTTGTGGCACCGTCCTGCTGAAACCACATGTTGTCCAAGTCCATATCTTCCAATTCGATTACCATTCACAGTAACGTGACGATCATTATCGTCGACGAAAAAATATGGCCCTATGACGCCGCCGGCATGCAAACCGCACCAAACAGTTATTTTTTGTGGATGAAGTGGTGTTTCATGAAGCACATGTGGATTTTCACCCGACCAATAACGCATATTTTGCTTATTGGCGAACTCGTTGAGCCAAAAATGAGCTTCGTCACTGAAAATGATTTTGCGATGAAATTGATCATCTTGGCGCATCTTTTCCAGAGCCCAATCGGAGAACGTACGTCGCTTCAAATGGTCCATCGGCTTCAATTCTTGAGTCAGCTTGATCTTGTATGGGTGTAAACCAAGATCCTTACGAAAAATTCGCCATAAAGTGGTCTGGGCAATGCCCAACTCTTGAGAACGCCGTGGAATTGACTGATTTGGATCATTTGCTACGGACGTTTCAATGGCAGCGATATTTTCGACACTTCGACCAACCTGTTGTCTCACTGGCACGGCAACATCACACAACGAATATGTAGACTCAAATTTTTGCACTAAACTTGTTAGTGCCTGTCTACTAGGGCGAGAATTACGACCGATAATCGGAGTTAACGCTCTTAAAGTAGCGGTCACCGACTCCGAATTTCTGTAGTAAATTTTTATAATTTGCAGACGTTGTTCGTTGGTGTACTTTACCATGATGAAAATGTTAAGTTTACTGAATAAATTCACAGTGACGGTTCGATGATTAGTGGAAGAGTGCGTTCACAAATTGAATTAAAAGTTGTCAAGTCCCTATTAGAAAACCCCATAAGTAAATAATTAAGTAGATTGGATCTCCATCTTTGTTTGAAATGTTAAATTGTACAAGTTACATGTCGTCTTATACAGCCGTGATGATAATATCTGTTGAATGAAAACTGAGGCTTCCTGAAAAGTCTTAACCCTTTCAAGCACGAATTAACAAATAGGACAAAATTTAAAATATTTTTTAAATTAAAAAGTAAATATGTGTGGCATCAAAGAGATATGGTTGGCGTATGAAACCACTGTGATGCTGGCTATGTATAAGAATGAAATCTTGCAAAACAGTTTTTGGATGCGGTTAAACATAATCCAACCTTACAAGAACTGCATTCCCATCTTGTTCTGTGTGGATCTTTGCTAGTGCTCCAGAAAGCGCAACGTCGTGATGAGCCATGAATTGGCGTGTGCTTACCATACTTTGCTAAAAGATGGCACTTTATACACTTGAGATCTGCATGTGGTTTCAACTTTCTACCAATGTGCAGTTAGACACAAATTGTTTGAAAGTGGTTTCGCGGTGAAGCCACTTCACCTGAAAGAATTAATGAAGACGAAACAGCTATCGTAGTCATATTTTCAGTTAACAGATACTTAATTGTTTGTATTTGACTGGCTTCAGTCAGGTTGCAGTTATTATAGACAGTACCCTGTCCTAATTGCAATGTCAGACAAAAATGTTTTAATATTTCAAAGAGAGATGGAGGTCTAATATTCTCAATTATTTATTAATTCATTATATGTCACCCTATATGGCCATGGCGACAATATATGTGTTGAACGAGAATTGGGGCTATCTGAAGAGTCTCAATAAAGCCGAAACGGCTATCATAGTCATGTTTTCAGTTAACAGATACTTTTTTTTTGACTGGCTTCCAGTCAGATTGCAGTTATTATAGACAGCAATCTGTCCTAACTGCAATGTCAGACAAAAGTGTTTTAATATTTCAAAGAGAGATGGAGGTCCAATATTCTCAATTAATTACATACTTATTATATGTCACCTTATATGGCCGTGGCGACACTATATGTGTTGAACGAGAATTGAGGCTGTCTGAAGAGCATCAATGGAGGCGAAGCGGTTATCGTAGTCATGTTCTCAGTTAACAGATACTTATTTGTTTGTATTTGACTGGATTCCAGGTAGGTTGCAGTTATTATAGACAGTACCCTGTCCTAACTGCAATGTCAGACAAAAATGCTTTAGTATTTCAAACAGAGATGGAGATCCAATCTTCTCAATTATTAATTTACTTATTACATGTCAACTTATATGGCCGTGGCGACAGTATATGTTTTGAACGAGAACTGAGGCTGTCTGAAGAGCATCAATGGAGGCGAAGCGGTTATCGTAGTCATGTTCTCAGTTAACAGATACTTATTTGTTTGTATTTGACTGGATTCCAGGTAGGTTGCAGTTATTATAGACAGTACCCTGTCCTAACTGCAATGTTAGACAAAAGTGCTTTAACATTTCAAACAGAGATGAATATCCAATCCTATCAATTGTAATCAATGATGGCACAGCATGAAAATCAATTTTCATTAATTTTCCATCGTAAAGCGCTTAATTACATAATTATTAGCAACAAAACTTGATTGCGGATTATTACTATTAGATCTATTTTCATAATCTGATTTATGGCGTATTAAGAGCTGCGAAACTGTACTATCTGATGGCCTAATTGATTAGGCAACCTTCTAGAAAACGGTGGATACAGTTTCGAGTCCTGCTCCAACTCAGAAAATTTTTAAATAATTTCCGCGATTGCAATTGTCTAGGAAATTATAATTATTTTTATACGATATGAATTTCAGTGTAACGCCTATAACTTCTAGAAAACTTAAAATTCAAGGCAATCTAGCTAATATCCTTGTGCATGCAGGTAGTAAATATTTTCAAGTGTTCATATTTCCACATTTATCATTATGTTGGTGTTCCTTCCGGAAGTAATTAATGTAGTAATACCATCTGTTATTTGTCTCTTAAATCGTAATATGATTTACATGTCCATTAGAATATTATTCATTTATTTAGATTTATTTACTTTTTTTACTAGAGTTATGCCGTTACATTTTGCATTCGTATATACATTAATCATTTCTAACAATCTGACCATTCATGAGAAAAAAGGAACCGCCAGGAAGGCGTTAGAAAAATTGCAAGCTTTTCGTTACACCCCAAAGGAACATCAACTGTTCGGCAACTTTGCTTTATAATATTTCGGTATATTTTATGTTAAATAGACGTTGTATAGTGAAACTGTTTTTCATTTCTACAAGTCTTCCCGCAGACTTACAATCTGTGGCTCAATAAAGGTGTCTAACCCAGCGCACAAGAATTAAAATGATTACTTATTATATTTTGAACTTTGGTTTAAATCTCGTAAAATATTTGTACATTTCAGTGTATTGTTGAGTAAATGACTATTTAAACAGATGAAATGACTATTGAGCATCTGAATTGCGTGTGTTGATAGCGCCAATTCTTGTCATTTAAGTAGCGAAAATGTATCAATAACACCATTGATACGTTCACTTGACAAGTGAGATATTAGATGCTATTAAATTTTAATAATATTGGGTTGGCAACTAAGTTATTTTTTGTATAACGTATGTTAGTGCTGTACTTTACCGTTTGTCGCGTGATACTAGTCACATTGACGTAACTTCAGAAGCAAGTAGTGTGTGATTTTTATTAAAGCTATTAGTTGTGGGTTAATTTTAAATGGAGTGCAGAAACGAACATTTTCGACATATTTTACTATTTTATTTCGGTAAAGGAAAGAAAGCTGCTGCGGCTCACAAAAAGATATGTGAAGTTTATGGTGCTAATTGCTTAACAGAGTGCACGTGTCAGAATTGGTATAAAAAATTCCGTTCTGGAGATTTTTCCCTCAAAGATGAGCAACGTTCTGGTCGGCCTACTGAAGTTGATGATGACCAAATCAAAGTCATAATTGAAGAGGATCGTCATATAACTGTTCGAGAGGTTGCGGAGAGGCTACATGTATCGCACACAACAATTGAAAAACATTTAAAATGTCTTGGGCTAGTTAAGAAGCTTAATATTTGGGTACCTCACGAATTGAAAGAAATTCATTTAACACAAAGAATCAACTTTTCCGATATGCACCTTAGACGAAATGAAACCGACACTTTCTTAAAAAGAATCTTCACTGGTGATGAAAAATGGGTTCTGTACAGTAACATATGTAGTTCGAAAACGATCATGGAGCAAACACGATAAACCAGCTCAAACCACATCGAAAGCTGAATTGCATCCAAAAAAGATCATGCTGTCAGTTTGGTGCGATTACAAAGGTGTTGTGTTTTTTGAGCTGCTTCCAAGGAACCAAAAGATCAATTCTGATGTTTACTGTCAACAATTAATAAAACTGGATGAAGCAATCAAAGAAAAACGGCCAGAATTGTCAAATCGGAAAGGCGTAGTTTTCCACCAAGATAATGCAAGGCCTCACACATCTTTGGCAACTCGTGGGAAACTATTGGAGCTTGGCTGGGAAGTGATGCCACATCCCCCATACTGCCCTGATCTAGCACCATCTGGTTACCGGTTATTTCGAAGTTTGCAGAATTCTTTGAATGGTAAAACTTTCACAAATGACGATGACCTTCACTCGCACCTGGTTCAGTTTTTTGTTGATAAGGACCAGAAATTTTATGAGCGCGGAATCATGCAGCTGAAAGAAAGATGGCAAAAGGTCATTGAGCAAAATGGAAAATATATAATTGATTAAAAACTATTCTTTGTTTAAAAAAAAGGATTTTATTTTATACTACAAAACCGAAAGTACTTAGTTGCCAACCTAACATATAAAAAATTGTGAAACACTTTTCGGTGATACATTACCAATTTAAATGAACTCGGCTTACGCCGCTCTAAGAAAAAGTTCTTATAAAAACTCTTAAAAAGCATTTTTAACGGTGGTCCGAAATCTGCCCATATACCGCAAATTATTAGAAAAATGCATGCTATGGTGTTTAAAGATCGTCGTTTGAAAATGTCTGAGAGGGAAGAGGTTGAAAGCATAGTTAAAGAACGTGCAACATGCATTTTGGATGAAGAGTTAGTTATGAAGAAGTTGTCCGCGAAGTGGGTAGCACGACTTCGGCGTTGATCAAAAATTGGTGCCAATGTAAAAACAAGATAGGATTTATACACCAATTTATTACCAATTAGACTTGGGTTCGCCATTATACGCCCGAAATGAAACAACAATCTAAACAGCCGGAAATCTTCCTCAAAGAAAGTGGTGCTGCTCCATGTGCAGGAAATGTAAGGACTTCCATTTTTTGGGATGCAAAAGATACATATTCTACTTGTTGATTGATTTTTAAAAGGCTAAACCGTCACAAGCAAAATTACAAGAGTCGTTTAGATACATTAAAGCAAGAAATTAATGGCAGGCGTCCTGGTTTAGCAAAGAAAACAAGCATCTTCCACGCAAGACCATGCAAGACCCCATACAAATAATTGTTGCTATGGAAAGAATTATCAAATTTTTTTCGACGATTAGAAAATATCTGGTGGGTCAGGAGTTTCCAACAGACTCCGATGTTAAGGTTGCTGTGGATGCTTGTTTTAACGAACTTGGAAGTTCTCAATTTTATCGAGGCAGAGGGATTGTGAATTATCGTTGGTACAAATCTATCAAGGTATTAGATTATGTTCAGAAATAACCGCACTTTCCACGCGCAAAATTTATTTCTTTATTTTCATTTCACGAACTTCTCAGCTCTCTCTCATACGTATATTACGTTATTGAATGTAATCTAGTGATTTCGATCTATTCTAAGTGGAATGGAATCTTTTAAAATTTTATATTTGTTTCGGCATTGGTTTACGTGTACTTAAATGTATGTTCATTTTTCTATAAATTTTAAGTGGATCATAAATTAATTTCCTTTATGTTTATTATAAATATTTTCACGAATATTATTTCAAATTTATTTTGTAAACAGAGTACAGTATGTGTATGTTATGTAAATAATAACTGTAACAATTTTTAATACTATTTCGATTAGATAATATTACGCATTGCAATATGTGTCACTTCAGTACACGCGCAAGCGTTATTTTGGAAGTAATAGTATTCAAAAAAAGCTGCGATAACGTTCAAATGAATAATTATTAAGTATTGAGTGACTCACTTGAAATAAATTTAGAAAATTAATAATCAAAAAGACGTTTTTAATTTTCTATTGTACCACAATAATCTCAAAATGTAGCGTTTATCGTGGTGAATCCCTTTTAGTAACGAGGGACGTGCCCTTAATCGTTAGAATTATTAATAAGAGCATATCTGTTGACATAAATATATTTTACTTTTATTTCTTATTTATTAAAAGTCAAAGATCGAAAAATGTTCACTTCTCTTTAAGCCATAATTGTATGAATTTGGACAATCATGAAATTAAACTTTTTGTAGCGTATACGGGGGCTGTCTTTTAAGTTTGCATATAAAACTGGAATAAAATAGTAGATAGCTTTTAAAAACTTGTTTTCCGAAGTATTCTCCACGAAGATTAATGCACTTTTGCATGCGCTCGAACCAACTCTAGTATCAGTTGTTCCACTCGTTTGTTGATAGTCATAATTGCATGATTGATTTTCTGAAAGGAAACACAGGAGCTGTGTGCGAACTTGCATTGTTTTGGTGGAGGATCATTCGTTAGTCGGGGTTGGTTTTTCGAAGCTCAGCGATAACTTGCGCAAACAAATGGTTGTATACCAATCGGCAGTAACAGTTCGTTGATCTTGCAGAGGAATTGTTGCTTTCGAGACAAATATTGCGACTATCTTTTTGGAGACACTTCGAGGAAGAATGATTTTGTCGGCTTTTCTTCATATTGGAACACCCAAACAGACCAGTAGTATATGGCTCATATGAGTAAATACAAGATTCATCACCACTGACAATGTTGTACACGTTTTTAGAGTTTCCGGAGTTGAAGCGATATAGCGTTTTTTTGACACCAATTCACCCTAGCTGCTTTTTGTTCTTCGGTCAACAGATGCGGTATCCAACGGGAAACTAATTTTTGTACACACAATTCTTTATACAAATTTTCTTAAATTGATGTGTTTGAAATCCCCAATAATGCTTTAAGTTGGCAATGTGTCAGTTGTCGATCTTCGTTGGTGATCTAACGTACAGCATCGACTTTTTCCTAAGTGGCTGCCGTTTTTGGTGAGCCTGTTCTTGAATCGTCGTTAAGACTAAAACGTCCACGTTTGAATTCTCCATACCAACAAGAAATTGTTTACTGATGTGGCGCTTCATTGACGAAAACAGAAACCAAGCTGGAGAGGCATTCTTGTTGAGATAATTGTCTTCGAAAAATATAAAAAATTATTCCGCGGACATATTCTCGGTTTAATTCCATTTTTCAACTAACTTGTCAACTTCGACAGTCCGTCATAGCGACAACGCAACACGTATCGCACTGAAACTTTGGATCTAGGTTAACTAAAGGTAGAGGTTAATTTTTAGTAATGGCAGTTGATTAGTGGCACCCTCTATGTCCCACTATACAAAACTTAAAAGTTATCTCACATGTAGAGGTATTCGCATTTCCCGCTTACTTTTTTAAACGCATGCGTATTTCCTATTAGATAAACCCTTGAACGTTATAGTATCGTGTATCTTTTAGTAAGGTTATGTTTTTTGAATTTATTGTAAACTTGTTTCTATTTGCTTTATTTGAGGCAATATTAATAAATTGAGGTACCCAAATACTCCCTTATATGTTTAGTGTTGCATTTTTTGCAGTACGTCTGAAAAAGAACTAAAATTTGCCGATGTAAACTACGAAGGGACAGTGTTACAGTGGTATAATGAAGCAGAAACAGACGATAATGATAATGTTAGTGTAGTAATAATGTTGAAGAAACTTCGGATCATAACGAAATTAGAGAATAAAGTTTCCGATGAAGGTGAAGAAGAGAAAATTTACTATGGAGTCTTAAACCAAAGGTGTTAAACGTTTCTGGGGCTGAAAGTGTAATGGAGAGTACCTAATTACCTACGAAACTACGAAAACATGCAAGATGTTACATTGCTTGGGAGTTAACAAAAGATTCACGATAACCGTCTAAAAGAAATCACAGCTTGAACAGTGGAATACTTAAACGAAAAAAGAATTGAAATGATCTAGAATTTAGGCACTAATAGTTCAACCAGTGAAGCCGTAAGCTCCTTTTAGGGATTTTATGTATAGAACCAAAGCCCTGGCTTGTCAAGAGTTTTTCCTACTGGTACTTTTTTATGATTCCCGCCACAGTGACATACCGTACTCGCGATGGTGTTTGGTATGCATCCATATGAAGTAAATAACCAAGGAATAGTGAAGAAGAAGAAGAATTAAGCTGTCATTTCTTCCAAAGGAAACAAAAAGAAGATTCTTATTCACTGAAGGTTGATATATAACCCCTTTTCACATTAATTTTCGTTTTCTGTATTACGTTTTGTTGCATGCTATGATTTGAGTCCGCCGTGATGAATCTATTGACATTGGTTTCTTTTCGGAAAATATTAATTTCTATTTTAAGATTATTCCTAATAACTAGGGTGTCCAAAAAAAGCCACGTGTCATTGTTTTCTTTTCCTACTGTAAATTTATCGTCGGAAATTTTGAATTTAATTGCTTGAAATCTTCCAAGTTGCATTAATGTGTATTGAAAATCGCGAAAATATCATCTACATACCTAATCCAAATTCTTGGAAAATATTTAGCCTTATGTTTTAATTCAATTTCAAAATTACTCATGAATAAGTCCGCTATAAATGGAGAAAGACAATTGCCCATTTCAGTTCCCTGTTTATGTACATAGAACTCACCTTAAAACTGAAAACAGTTTTGGGACATGCGAAGGTTTGTAAATCGCACATATCCCTTTATTTTCTCTGGTTCAATCTTATTTTTGTCAAGAAATTCTAAATATTTTAAAGTTTCTAGAATCGGTACCAAAGGAAACAATGAGGTTACGTCGAATGATACTAAAATTTCGCAATCTTCTAATTTACAATCTCTAATTCTTTGAATAAATTCTATTGAATTAGTAACTGATAGGCTTCCAAGTTTTTCAGGCAAATTTTTGTATTCATTCACTAACCACTTTGAAATCAAGTAAGTAGGGGAGTTGATCCCTGAGATTATTGGTCTCATTGAGATCCCATCAGAAACCAGGCAACTCAATGAAACCAATAGTCTCAGGGATCAACTTAATACCCACTGTGGAAACCTACGAAAACTTCCTATTTGAGGAGACTGAAGAACAATGGGCTCAGTGTCTTGAGAACCAATTCCATGGAATGCAGGAGTGCATAGATCATAAATATATTGAAAAACAATAAAAGAAACTTGTTTGAAATAATTGATTTTTGCTGTATCATCCGCAAAATTTTTAAAGCAACCTATGTACTCTAATATTTCCGTAGTATTTTCATAACTCATTCTTATTAACATTAATGATTATATACAATCCCAATAAATATGTCATCTAAACGAGTTTATACACAATTATTTTCGTATATTACACTAATCGCATTAATCATATCTATCGGCTCAGTCAATTTGAAAGGTAATTAAAGTATACCAGGATAATGTGTGTGTGTAATCAAAAAGCAATGTAGATAGCTATGTGATTCATAGTTGAATCTAGCGATTTATTTTTGCACTTAAGCATATCTAGAGATGATTAATTGTCTATTATTTCTATCTCAATACGTCGAATTACAGAAAACTTGTCTGTAATGTTGAGTGATAATTATTTTTCCAAGAATATATGTATAAATATAACATATTATATATATATATATATATATATATATATATATATATATATATATATATAGGTGCGCAACTAAGTTCTCGCTGTTATTTGATGAAAATGCAACTATTGTGAAAAAATGTTTACAAATGAATCAATCAAAATATTGTCCATTGCTGGCGGCAACTTCTTCCCATCTCTCTGGTAGAACTCGAGTACCGTCACGGTAGAAGTGTTCGTCTTTTGAGGCTATCCACGAATTAAGCCATTTTGAGATGTCTTCATATGAGCGGAACTGCTGATTAGTCAGACCATTTGCCATCGAACGGAACAAGTAATAATCGGACGGCGCAATATTTGGGGAATATAGCGGGTGGGGTAGGACCTCCCATTTGAGCGTTTCTAAGTAGGTTTTAACGGGTTTGGCAACGTGAGGCCGAGCGTTGTCATGCTGTAGAATCACTTTTTCGTGCCTCTGCTCGTATTGTGGCCGCTTTTCGCGCAGTGCTCGGCTCAATCGCATCAATTGAGTTCGATACCGTTCCCCAGTGATGGTTTCGTTCGGTTTCAACAGCTCGTAATAAATAGCACCGCCCTTGTCCCACCAAATACACAGAAAAACCTTCGCAGCGTGAATATTCAGCCGAACCGACGACGTAGAAGCATGACCGGGCAGTTCCCATAATTTTTTTCTCTTTGAGTTGTTGTAATGAATCCATTTTTCATCACCCGTAACGATGCGATGAAGAAAACCCTTCCGTTTTTGCCGCTGGAGCAGTTGTTTACAGGCGAAAAAACGACGCTCAACGACTCTTGGCTTCAAATCATAAGGAGCCCAAGTTCCTTGTTTTTGAATCATTTCCAACGCATGTAATCGCTGGGAAATGGCTTGGCGGGTAACTCCTAATGCTGAAGCAAGCTCTTTTTACATTTGGAACGGATCCTCATCGAGCAATGCCTCCAATTCAGCGTCTTCGAAGGTTTATGGTCTTCCTTCATGCGAACGGTCGTCAACATCGAAATCACCGTCCTTGAAGCGACGGAACCAATCACGGCACGTTGTTTCACTTAGAGCAGCATCTCCGTAAACTTTTTGGAGTTCTCGATGCTCTTCAGCCGCCATTTTCTTCGACTGAAAGAGACTCCTTACTGATGTGAATCTAAGGAGTCTCGATTGTATCAATTATCCAATAATAGTTACGTACGTTTATCTGAAAATATTGTATATTTCCTGAAAATTAGTAAAAAGGATGCAGAATATTTAAGGGCTTTCGGAAAATTAATATTTATAATAAATACTATTTTTCTTCATTTGTTTTAAAGACGATGCGATTATAATACGGAAAGAAAAATTAAAAATTTTGATTGACGTTTTCTCAGCAAATATTTCCATGGTTCTTTATTTATATTTAAAGTCGTTGATTTAATTCTTTGAATAAAATTATTAAAATTGATCAAGATAGTGGAATAATCAGTAATAATATCCCAACAGCATTAAGTCGATATTAGGATGTATTTTTACCAGTTTTCTTACGAAGCTGATATTGCTTGGAAACACCTTGAACACGATAGCGGGAGGCCGTTTCCTAAAAGCAACATTAATTGAGTATGCAAAGAGGGAAAAAATATGAGCGTGGCGTTATTGTATGTATTTATGTGCAGAATTATTTTTTAAAAATTATATCCTTCAAATGCTGGCCGTAACTGCACCTAACATGGTCCATTCGGAAGTTCTAATTTTCGATGACACTTTTGAGCATTTCAAGTGCTATTTGGTGAATAGCGCGAGCAATGTTGGTTTCCAATTGCTCAATTGTAGCTGGCTTATTCATGTAGACTTTGGATTTTATGTAGCCCCAAAAGAAAAAGTGTAAAAGTGTGATATCACATGATCTAGGCGGGTACAGGTCCATTACGTGAAATTAAATGTTCACTAAATTGTTCTCGCGATAAAGCCATGCTTTCACGGGTTATGCGACAAGTAGCGCTGTTTTGTTGGAATCAAATGTCGAGATCATGGGTTTCAATTTTAGGTAGCAAATACTCAGTTACCATGGCACGATAACGGGCACCATTCACAGCCGTCTTCATTTTTGAAGAAATATGGATTGATGATTCAACTTGCCCATAATCCACACCAAACCCTGGTTTTGTCGGGATGTAATAGCAGCTATTGAACCTCTTCGCATTGCTCTTTGCTCAAAATGCGGCAATTGAGGTTACTGACATAGCCACTAAGGCAGAAATGGGCCTCTTCGTTGAACGAAACTTTGGTCAAAAACAGTGGATCTTTTTCAAACTTTTCAAGAGCCCAAAGACTGAAACGGTAGCGATTCGAATGATCGACCGCTTTCAATTTTTGAACGGGTAGAATTTTGCATGCTTTTAAACCAAGAGCTTTACGTAAAAAATATGCCAAGTTGTGGCATACGATAAGTCAAGCTGTTGAGATTTATAATGAAACGATTCTTCACGGTCACCGCGTACACTCTGTTACCATCGCTATATTTTCTTCATTACATGCTGGATGGGGCTCTATTTGTTCGCATATTATTCAATAATGTAAATTGCGTTTCAAATTATTCGATGGTATAACGAATTGTGCGTGGACCGATTACGTAGACCATAAGTTGCTTTAAGCGCACGAAACACGTTTCCCTTGAAACGCTGATTTTCGTAATACAGTGAAATAATTTGTAGATGCTGTGCTGGGCCTGAGTCTTTCCATAATAAAATGTCACACAATACTTAACTAAAGTAGCGTGAAAGTTTGAGACGACTCACACTTTATGGGTCAAAAATTCGTTATTGAAGAAAGTAAATCATAATGAATCACCCATTGTAAATATATATTAAATTCTGACATATAAAAAGTGACAACTATGACTAGTACGATGTAGTTTAGACATAAGAATCAATAAACAAGAGAATTTTTAAAAATTTTCCTTAACAATTGGTTTATTTATTCATGAGAGATAAAATCAGTAATAATATTTCGGAACCGTTAGGATTTGCTTACGAAACTGACGTTGTTTGTAAACGCCACGAGAGCGATAGCGCGGAAGGTGTTTCCTAAAAGCAACATTATTGAGTATGTAAAGAATGTTTTGCTCACTTTTTCTTGTTAATCGATGTGGTAAATAATTAAATAATTACTCATTTATTATCGGTCATATTTAATTTATAATTAATTACATCTATAAATTATAAATACCAAAGTTTCAAATCACAAATCTATAATTTGCAGCAAGTTTTTGCGATGCTGAAATATACTACGCTTAAAAAAATTTAAAAATAGACTGAAAATATCGAATTTTTGAACCAACAAATGAATAATTAACGTGTATAGAACATACGTACTCAATCAATTTAGATAAAAATCTGTTAACGCTTATGAGAATTATTGTTTGGTAATTAATTGAACTTATTAAAGGTACGTACTACATCAAGATTCCCACGATAACCTTGAATACGGCTAATACGAGGATGATTCGATACGTAGTAATCGACCTAACGCAGAGATGGCACGAAATCGGCGGAATCTTTTTACTATTCTGTTAGGTTAAATATAGTACAGAGCAATATGTTGATTGGTCTGTGCTTGACAGTGTTCTATGCGACTTTGTAAACAATGGAAAAAACTGAGTTTCGAGCAGTAAAGAAGTGCTTTAATCTGAAACGCTTAATATTAACCAATGCCAGGGTTGTGTTTAACGTTTGCTCCATCGTTATTAATGGTTAAAATGTGGGTTTCGAATTTATATGTGGTCTTGTAAGCGCAAAAGATGAATTTCGCAGTTGGCTGGACGTCCAACTGCGAAATTCAGCTCTTGCGGCTATTGTCCCGAATATGGTTGAAGTATTGGATGACCGTCGAATAAAATCGCGCGAGACAGCAGACACAGTGGATATCCCAAATGACAATGTGCAAAGAATTTTAATAGAAGAATTGAAAATTGAGAAATACTCGGCAAAAATTCATTGGAATTTGAATTAGTGCCCTATTTATTTGTTCTCTTGGCTCCTAGAGATTATTATTTATTTCTAAAATTAAAAAAATAATTAGATGGAAAGAGATTTTTGTCCAATTCCGAGATAATTATTTTTGTAAATACTTATTACGAGGATTTGGATTCATAGATCTAAAATGAAGGCATTGCTAATTTGTAGTATCGTTGGAATAAGTGTATTGATCGAGCATAAGATTATATTGAACGACCAAATGTTTTTTTATACAAAAAACTTATGTTGTCTTTATTAGGCCACATAGTTATCGAACCATCCTCGTATATGGAACAAAGTTATTGAAGATGTGTGAACAAAATGTATATACTTAAGACATACCGATGTTTCTTTAATTTTGAAAATAGATCAAGCCCTTTGAAATAACAATTATTAGGAATAGAAAGTAATTTTGATGGAGCCTGTGGTTGACTAACTTAATCATTGACGGCCAAAACGCACACTTTCAGTGTGCGTTTTGGCTTTCAACGGTACATATTGTGTGCGGAATGTGTTTTCGTACGGGTATTTTTGCCGTAGTTTTCCAGGTGCTACACTGTTTAATTATTTACTGACGATGACAACTTAGTTGTCGAAAAACGTATACAGAAAACGAAAATTAATGTGGAAAAGTGTTACATATCAACCTTCAGTGATTAAATTAGGAATAGAATTGATCGAAACTCATCGAGAAGTTTTTGTTCAGATTCTTGAAAAACAAAATATAATCGTTTACAGTTCCTAAACAGACTTTCTTCTCTGAATTAATAGTAATGATGAAATAATATTTTCTTCTTAATCTTTTTAGAGCATTGGCGATTATTACCTTTTCTTCATGGGTAGCCTGCTAATAGTCTGCTAATAATGGTAAGTGCCTGACTTGTCACGTTGGCGCATCGGGATTCATGGCCTGCTATCCGTGAAGGTTTTTCCTTCTCTCATAGTTTGAATTTCTCGTTTAAGCGAATGGTGATAGACACGGATTTTAAGTCGCATAACGAGCGCAGGCGTAATACTAATTCATGGTCTGCCAAAGCCACCTGTAATTGGCGTTAAGTTATGGTCTGTCAAAGCTATTCGTTGGGTATATGAAGACATAGTTTATTGTTTTTGAGGAGCACTTACAATTGTCTCTCTTGTTCTTTAGTTTCCCTTTCCCGTTTAAGTAATTGTTCGCAAACACAGATCTCAAACTGCATCACGAGCGCATGCGTAATAATAACTTATAGTCTGCCAAAGCCGCCTGTAATTTGATGTCAACTCATGGACTTTCGAAGCCATCTGTAATTGGTGTTGATCTGTTGGAGTATATGAAGGCATGCTTTATTATTCTAGAGGATTGGTTTCAATTTTCTCTCTTATTCTTTAGTTTACTTTACCCATTTAAGCAAATGTTGAGCGACACAGATCTTAAGCCGCACCACGAGTGCGAACGTAATAATAACGTATGGTTTGCCAAAGCTACCTGTAATTGGCGTTAATTCATGGTCTGCCAGAGTTACCTGTTATTGGTGTTAAGCTTTTGGGGTATGCAAAGGCATTGTTTATTGTTTTAGAGGAGCACTTCCAATTTTCTCTTTTATTCTTTAGCATTTTTTCTACTACCTTGGTTCACGTTCTTCTGACTTTTCCTTTTAATTACCTCCCTTTTAGCCTCTTAAAAAAATAATCTTTCTCGGGACATCCTAAAGAAGTATTATAACTAACTTAATTCTTCATCTTCTTTCTTTGTCTGACTTCACTTCTAATTCTTTCCTTGTATCCTCACTTCTTTGCCTTTCTTTTCTTTTAACGCCTAATACTCTACAATGACATTTCATTTCGATGGGATGCAATCTTTTTTATTTCCTCTCTATAAGTATCCAGTTCTGTCCACCATGCAGTAGCACAGGTACATGCATTGTTCTAAGAACGTATGTACATATTTGTTTCTTCTTTTGTAATTACTGTACGTACTAGGAATTTGCTTTGAGACTTGGCGTTGAATCCAAGAAACTATCAGGGATGAAAAAGATCTGGACAAGTAAAAAATGCTTTTAAATAAACCATGGATAAAGAAATCGAAAAAGAGGACTATCATAAAGAAGAAGATGTACAAGGTGAAGAAGAAAGAGTCAAGGAGAACATGGAAAAGGACGAGCAGAAAGAGATATTTTGGTGTGTGGAAAGCGAATTGCAGAATGTCGAAAATATGGGTCCTAAGTTGTAAATTAGCAAAGTACGTGAAGCAGCTTAGCTTCGATAAGAGATCAAATAAAACTAAGCCAAATGTGGTGAGTGTATAGTGGACAAAACGAATGAAGTACGTGACGAGAAAGAAAAATCTCCAGAATTGTTGGACGAGGACGCCATATACGTTATAGGTTATGTCATAGATGCAGTCGCGAGGCATTTGATTATAGTGGGATTTGAAGGATACAGAACAACTACGTGTAGACATATTAGGCATTGTATACGTCCGCTTTTAGAAGTTTTTCGAAAATTTATTCCGTTATATAATATAAATTTATGTTGTAAGATATAGTTTATTTATATAATTTTTTAAATACATCATTTTTAGTGCACAATATCCATTATTGCTTCATTACGTCTACATCTAAATACTATTAATGTTCCAAAGTATTTATAGCTATATCATCTGTATTATACTGTCGTAGCTTTTTTTAATAAAAACTATTCAAATGCAAATCAATAATAATTATTCATAAGTATGCGACACTACTGGAGCAGATCTGCAAAAATTTATATTATTTCTATAATGACTGTGAAGATCGCAGCATTGTTATTGAAATGTGCTCTTCTAGTGTAAGTACTTTTTTTACATGTGACAGTGCATATTATTAATTATTCCTATTTTTTATACCTTTTTATGAGGTCATATATGAAAATTAAATATTTTTTGATTTACAAATTTTATATAGAAACACATGAGTATTTTATCTTGAAGTTGAATTTGATGGAGCCTGTGGTCGATTAACTTAATCACTAAGGTTGATATATAACCTACCGCGTACGGAGTTTGTTTTCGTACAGGTATTTTTCGCCGTGGTTTACCAGGTGCGACACTTTGCAATTATCTGCTGATGATGACAACTTAGTTGTCGAAATGCGTATACAGAATTACAAAAGTTAATGTGGAAAGGGGTTATATATCAACCTTAGTGATTAAGTATTTTATCTGAAAGATATAATGTTCGAAAAACTTCTAAAAGCGGATCTGTGCAATGTCTAATACGTGTAGTTAGTCTTTGTATTACAGTTGTTATTTAAATATACTAATTTTCGATTATAGACAAACCTCATTTGATACCGTCATATACTTTACAGGAGTGTATTAAGGCTCCAAAATGTATTCTCATTTCTAGCGGAGTGTTTACGCGTTTTCATGAGAGAAGGTGGAAACAAATGAAAAGAAAATACCATTTAATGACGTAAAAAGTAAAAAAAAATCGTTAGAATACTTACAAGCTATATAAAGCACATCGAGGGATTTATAGGAAACGATGTCGTCATTTTAATGGCGTATGGAAGGAAATTGGTGGAAACCATTTGGGACAATCGGTGCTGCTATTCTGGATTGTTGAAAAAGCAAGCTTTTGTATGAACGAGAACGAGAATAAAAAATTTATTTTTAAAGCTTAGGTATTTGTTACTTCAAAATTTAGTTTCAATTTGGAGCTTTTATGAAAAATATTTCAATATTTACTTTTAAAATGTTGGATTGTATTATAAAAAGTAATTGAAATACAAAATTAAGAGAATGACTCATTACGAAATAAATAAAAATGGAACCAAGTAAAACCAATAATATTCTAATTATGTATAAGCATTTGGATCGGTTATATTGTATGTTGATAGATTTGAAAATTTTGGCTAGGACTCACGATAAGATAGAAGAAAATTATTTGGTATCCCAAGTACTTTTTCTGGGGGAAAATACTGAAAATCGCGTTTTTAAAACTTATTTTAATCATAGATTTTAATTTGGATATTTCCAACAAGAAATTCCTTTATTATATTTAATACGTGGGTATTATTTATACTCTTTAATACCATATCCTGTATAGTTTTTATTTCCTCTATTTCTTGTTACTGAAAATGCCAATATTGCATCGCACGTTATGAGCGTAGGTATGGAAAGCTTCGCACATGAAATAAATATGTCGGGTGCAGGGTGTGTAAACTTCTCTATGGATTGTTGTACATTCTATGTAATAATGTCGCAGATATGTAGTTCGAGAAGACGACTAGGTAATAGTGTCCTATAGAATTAAAGCTCGAAAGTAAACTAATACAGAGAGATAGACGAAACTACGGGTTGTTGCTTGAGAAGTATCAAGGTCAATGACATTCCAATTACAGTCTCGCTCGATGTGGTTGCGCGATGGAAAGAGCGCAGTTTCGTTATTTAGTTGTCGAACTTCGCCCTGTGATATTTTCTTATAAGTACTTTTAGTAATAAATTTATTAATAGTATTGTTTTTAATGATTTCACAATTTCTATAATGATATCGCGTCTTTAATGATCGCTTATCTTAATTTTTTGTATTGTCACTGGTCAATCTCTAATTGATAAAATGGGTCGACTTTCTGTCGACTTCTTTAAAAGATACAGTCTTTTAAAAATCTGGGATAAAATGTCTAAAGTTCTATTCCTATAGTAGATTCGATACAGGGAATCCCAGGTGTACCGGAAAGTTGTTATCGACTTTTTCGTAAAAAACGTAATTTTCAAGAAATGGAAAAATTTATTTTATCAAAGTATTGGCCATTTGATTCTACATATTTTTCCCATCTTTTAGGTAATTTGTGGATGGCATACCAAAAAAACTGTTTGTCCTTTAAGCAAAACTATTCGTCGAGGCATTTTCTAAATTCTTCGAAATTGGCGAAACGCTGCTTTGCAAGTGCGTGTTTCATTGATGCAAAAAGGTGATAGTTGGACGAGGCAAGGTCTGGAAAGTACGGCGGGTGCGATATTATGTGCCATCCAAGTGATTTCAACGCTTTCTTGATCGGTTTCGCTGTATGAGACGGTACGTTATCGTGTTGCCAAATCACTTTACCGTGTTTTCTGGCCTATTCTGGACGTTTTTCTATCAATGCATGGTTCGTATTGATAATTTGTTCTCGGTAGTAATCAGCATTAACTGTTTCACCAGGTTTTAACAGTTTGTAATACACGACGCCACTCTGTTCCCACTAAACACAGAGCAATGTCTTGCCACCAAAACGATTTGGCCTTTGAGTCGATGGATCGGCTTCGCCAGGTGATATCCATGATCATTTGCGCTTAGGGTTTTCGAAGTAAATCCAGTTTTCATCACCCGGCATTATTCGATGCAGAAATGACTCCCGATCATGCCTTTGAAGCAGCATTTCATTGACTGTCATTCAATTGATGTGGTACCCATTTTCCCATCTTTTGGATTTTTCCCATTGCTCGTTGTCGGCCGCTAATCGTTTCTTGGGCCACATTTAACGCTTCTGCTAATAGTTTTTGAATTTGGGTTAGGTCTTCATCTAATAATTCCTGCAGTTTCGCCTCTTAAAACTTTTTCGGTCTACCAGAACGTTCTTTGTCTTGCATATCGAAATCACCACTTTTGAATTTTTGAAACTACGCGTCACATGTTTTTATGTTTGAAGCATGCCCACTGTAAGTTTCTAAACGATGACTTTCAGCGGCTTTTTTCTTTTGAATAATAAGAAAAGTAATGCGTGCCGCAAATGCACTTCTTCAGGCACGAAACTCGACATTTTCAGAGAGGTAGAATCCTGTGAGTATTACTTTCGCAAAATTTAACAAATAAATGTATGGATTTGAAGCTTGATGTTAGTACAATATGACATAAATATGTGCCAAATCATAACACTTAAGCCTAGCGACAAAACCGGCAATGACTTTCCGGTACAAATGGTATACACATTTTTTATTTTTAGTTTTGTGTTCATCTTTACAAGTAGATCGTGTCCATCTTCTTAGTTGTCGAATAACAGACAGAAATAAATAATGAAAAAGAGAATATCAAAGTGTATCAATTAAATTACAATACAACGTTCCATATTCCCTGTCTGACAACTTGTAAAGTGAATTTTCTTTTGTCAGTAAAATAAAATGACATACGTATGTGTCAAATCATAATATTGCATATTTAAGCCTAGCGACATCTGTTAGAAAAACCGGTAATGACTTCCCAGTACACTTTTTATATTAGGTTGATATGTGGCGTTTTTTCGTTGAATTTAAAATTTTCATTCAGACGATCTTCATCAAAGTTTATTGGTCCTCTTGAACATTAAGATTCGTTTATGTCAAACAGTCTCTCTTTAAATTGAAAATACAATAAAACGATTTCCGTGCTGTACTCTCCTCAAACGCGTTTCCTCCGTAGGCGGCACCTTATTAAGCGCAACAATTAAAACTGTCGAAATTACACTGTCAAAAGCCGAATAATTATGTATAAAAAGGATTTAAAAATATGTAAAATCAAGAGACAGAATTTCTTTTGCTATTTTGAAACACATTAGATCACTGCCCTTTTTATCAAGGGCACTGACTTTTTATAGATATCACTTCTATTTTTTAAAACAATTTCATTTCGGGGTTCCATACACATGAACTTGTTTTAATTAACTGTACGGTAGTGAGGTTTTATATTTGAACAAAATCGCGGCAGTACGATTATGAGCATGTGAGTAAATAAAATTCGATGAATGCCACATACATGAGATTTAAAGGGATTAAATGGAATCTTCAAAGTTCGTGCTTGCCATTCTCCTATCTTTATAGATTGAATTTAGATAAGTACCGGGATGTATTATACACACACATATATATACAGTTACAATAACACGCGGTTATCAGTCTAGTACATTACGCGGTGGGTGTTAGCAAAAAAAAACTGAAAAAAAATGACTGACTCTAGGGATAGAACACGTTTGTACGATCTGCAGAAAGAGATTGAATTACAGCCGATTTACGACGTCTTTAAAGGAACTGTTTTAATAGAAGGCTTCAAGAAACAACAAAGTAGGATAGAAAACCTCAAGGCTAGAGATGAAGATGTGTGGGTTACTAGTTTTCCAAAATCAGGTATGAGTCGATTATGTATAAAGGCGGAATTATTCAATTGGAAATTGAGACCAGAATTAAGTTTTCTTTGAGTATATATTGCTCACATTATCCAAAGTGGTGTCCAAGTGTATATTATTTATTTCTTGTGGGATTATTAAATATTATTCATTTTATTATCAAATTGTATTAGTTCAAATCTTTTTTACAGTTTAAGAAAGAATTTTAAGGCATACCACTGCTAAAATTACAATTTACATTTTCTTTTGAACCATGCCGCCGCTGCTTTGATAACTTACTGTCATAAATATATAATTCAAAACTGAAATATGTAAACGTTAAAAAAATGTTCGTGCAAAATGGAGGATCGGAAATCGGGTACAGCTAATTAATGTTCAACATTAATATTTACAGTTGTATGGTTCCGATAACTTAACTAATTTTAATTAATTGATATAAACACTCCGAATTCATAATTTATTTTTAATTACGTCCTCGCGTCTGAGTAAGAAAAGTGCTGTTAATTAGTCTTTATTTTAAATGAATACTATTAATAATTACTAATTAGAAAATATTGATCTAAATAGGATAATGGAAACGTGGCATTTTCTCATAGAATATATAAGTCCCCAACGTTATATTCACCGTGTAGGCGAGGGGGCAGAGAGTTCGAATCTCGTTTTTAGACACATTTTTAAAATAACTATTAATTACTTCATCGCTATTTTTTTTTAATAGTAACTTTATTGCAATTAATCGTACAGAAAAAAATGCAAACGTCATGACATATATTACATATGTATGTGTTAAAACATATTCTTGCACATTATAACCTTACTGTAGGGAACTACGATGTATATATTCAAATATACTGTATGGTTCAATGTCAATTAAGAAATCGCGAACTCTTGTTTTCAATATTGAGAAGACCTTAATTTTTTTAAACGATTCCGGTGAACTATTAAAAAATTTAATGGAAAAGTAGTGAAGTCCACTCTCTATTAAGGTTAGGCGGTGTTTGGGATAATAGTAATTAGTTTTATGCCCTGTGGAATAATCATGAACAGCTCTGTATTCTTCGAATAGATCTTTATGTTTGTAGGTAAAAAGTAGGACCTCGAATATATAAACTCCAAAAATAGTTGACAAAAAATGTTTTCTAAATATGCCCCTACATGATTGATTAAAATTCATGTTATGTATTATTCTCAGAATTCTTTTTTGTGTTATGAAAATACGATTCAAATCAGTACTGCTACTCCAAACAGCAATGCCATATCTTACTACTAGATTAGTGGTAAATTAGATTGGTTTTCAAATTTTTTCAGAGTGAAAATGAAAGGGGGGCGGGCAATTTTATTATCAATTTATATTCGTTTATAACTTTTAGTGAATTAACATTTTTTTTTTTTTTTGAATAGTTAAAAAAAGATCGTAAAGCATTACATTGCTCTTAAAATTTATTTTAACTTTTAAGCGGCCTCTTTTATAACTTGGTGTTGTTAACATATAATTCAATAATGTAATATTTAAATGTTAATAAAAGATAAAATTAGTAGTGGAAAAAGGGAATATCGGGAAAAACAAAAACGTACATCAAATCAATGTGTTTTGATAGTTTGACTTTTAATTAATTTATGTAAGTATTACGAATTCATTATTAATTTATTTCAAATTTTGATGCCGTGCCTGAGTAACAAAAGTATTAGTTAATTAAATGAAGCTATCGAAAAGTATTTAAAAAATTAATTAATAAATTAAATAATATAAAAATTTTTTTAAATTAAATTATTTTTGTACACGAATATTCTCCTAATTTTTATTTTAAATGGATACTATTAATAATTATTGCGTAATTAATAAATATCTAAATAAGATAATGAAAACGTGTCTTTCACTTGTGGACCAGAATATGTCAGGTTAACATACGTTTTAGTAGTGTTTCTAGCTTCTAGGATGAGATGCCTCGAAAAAAGAATTGTCAGGTATACATCAAAGTTATTTTAAAGCCGTGTTATTATTTAATTAAGTAATTGTTTTAAATTAAATAGTTTAGATGATCTACAACAAGCTCCGATGGTTTTCCTGGATGTTGAAGATCATGTATGTACAAATTCTCAAACTTTCGAATCGAAAGAAACATTTCCGTGCTGTACTCTCCCCAATTATGTTTTTTCCTTATATCCAAAAATGGTTCAAGAGGCTTTCGACGCATTAATTCCTCTGTTAAATTCGAACAAAAGCATATGCTGGAATGATTCTATCTTAAATTAATAGTAAACGACGCTTTTGTTTTGCTAGATGCACAACATCGGCTCACACTGATGGGTTTCATTTTTTTCGGAGAGTTGCTTTTTTGTTAAAACTAAGCCACTTTTTTTGTTTTTGATATTATCATAGACGCACTATTTTTCATGACAAGCAACAATGTGGAGCAACGATGGTCGATTTTCTAGACTCACTATACGATGATAAGTTAGCGAAAAGCGTCGGTGTTGACATGCCGATTCTTGTTGTTTTCACTCAAAATGTACAGCAGTCAAACACCTAATGTATGCACTGATGGTTGATTGATTATAATCCATTATAATGAAATAATGAATTTATCGAAGTCATGATCTTCCTGAACTTGAAAATCGAACGTCAAGATAATTTTTTTTAAATCGAAAAAACGATTTCCGTGCTGCATTTTCTTCGATTGTGTTTTCTCCGTCAACAGTACAAATGGTTCTAGTAGTTTTCTCTATTTAACGAGAACACATGCATATGTTGGAAATGTTCCTTTTTCCTACTTAACATTCGAACTATTTTATCAATAAATAAAATAATCGTTGCATGAATTTAATAGCTATTCAAGTAAACAATAACGTGACATTAGAATAACTTTGACATGTGTTTAATAATTTTTTTTCAAGGTACCTTCAGTCTATAAGCGAAAAATGCTACGAGCTTATGCATCAATATGATATATTCTAATTATTAAATACCGAGTTGACCTTAATGGGTTCTTCCTTTCGTTTAATGTTAATAATGTATTATTGGTCAGTTGGTAGTTCAGTGGTAAGTTATTACTTTATCATGCTAGGGGTCTTGGAATCAAATTCGACGTCCAATATCGATGAGGGCTTTTCGGTGTTTTCTTTTCGAGAGATCTTAAGTTACTCTGTGTGAGTGGACCTAATAAAAATTCATTGACTGATGGTAGAGGTTAAAGCACGAATTACTATTATTGTTGTATATTTAATCAATGTTTTTATGTCATGTTCTCAGTAAGAATTTTTTAAATAAATATTACTTGTTTATGAGCAAAAGGCGCACCTCTAACTTACGAAATAAGAATTTACATTTTTGACTTTATTTGCTGTCCAAGAATTGCACTGGACTTGCTTATCTAGCATTAAGTTTAGACGAAAGGAACGATCTTCAAATAAGGAAAGAAAGAATACGAATGAAAAAAGAACAGAAAGCAGATCATTTGAAGAGGTGTTTAAAAGGACAGAGAGAGTAATTAAGGTTTGAGAGGAGAATAGAATAGAATGTAAAAAAGGAAACCATAGTTTAAAATACTTATATTCACAATCGAAGACTAATTTTAATACGCTAACGACACAAAGCTTGTAATTTTGTTTTCTTGATGTTGAATAATGTTAACTTTTAGTAAACATATCTTGCAGGTGTTAAAAAATTCATAATGAAAGTTCTAGAGGTGGCAAATGAACTTGTTACGGATATAATATAGGTCGCGATAATTTGGCTGATGCCTGATGACAGTGCCTTAAAACTTATTAGGCTTACGTCAAAGTAACTTTAATGTCGAATTATTACTCAATTGGATAGTTTTTGAATTTGTGCAAAAATGGTTATATTTATTGACATAAGAAAATGGAATGTCAAGTAAAAAAAAAGTATTTTCGACATATGCTTTTGCTTGGGCTAAATAGAGGAACAAATTCATCGAAAGTCGCTAGAACCATTTATGTCATTTACGGAGAAAACGTAACTGGGGAGAGTACAGTACGGAAATGGTTTTATCAACTTAATAAATGCCGTTTTGCTGCAAACGATTCTTAACATTCAAGGAGACCACCAAATTTCAGACGTTGAGTCGCAAAATTACCAGTTCGTTAGGAGGCGAGTGCAAATAAATGATAGGGTATATTCTTACTTAATACGTGTATTTTGTTTTGTTAAGAGATGAATAAATTTTGAGTTAAATAAACGTATCACGAATTCATGCATCAACCTAATATACCCCATATCGAATACCCATTAAGTTACTTATTCAAGTACATTCGTTTCAAGGTTATATCGCGTATGTACATACTTGGTAACATAATATAAGCTATAAACTTTGCCCTATTTCACGATAAGGAATGTGAGTGAGATAATGAACTGATTGTCGAACTATCTATTCACAATTCTAAAAATGGAAGATTATGACTAATCTGGAACAGCTTCTGAATTTTATAAAAATTGTTCAGTTTTTGCATATAATTAACCACCCAAATTAACGTAAAGGCTTTTGTTCTCTTCAATGCTTTGCATTTTGAAATTAGATGGTTATTATATATGTTGTAATTTCTTATTATGCTTGTTCGATACTGTCTGTAAGTATACATTTAGTGTAATGCATATAATATGGTTGCAAATAAGGCATTTGTGTAGCTACGGGAGTGATTCGATGTGAGTTTGACACAAGCTGACAACACTTCCATCATGATGAGTGTATTGTAGACTTCAGCTTCGTTTTAGAAGCCTATTCTCAAAATCTCCAAGAAAGATAAGCTTTTGCAATAGTTTAAAGTAAACTATTTGTGTTGCTTTTGTGTTAATGAACTCCAACCCAATTTTTTCGCCGATATATTATCGGAGATGAGAATTACGAGGTCTGATCAAAAAGTAACCGTTATTTTCAATATTTTCAAAAAGTATTTATTTATTCATCAATAACTATCTTGTCCCCTTCAAAGTAATCCCCCTCAGATATAATACACTTATGCCAGCGTTTTTTCCAATCCTCGAAACACTTCTGAAACGCGCTTTTTGGTATTGCCAACAGCTCCTGTTTCGATTTTTCTTTTATCTCCTCAATCGTAGTAAAACGCTTTCCTTTCATCGGTGTCTTCAGTTTTGGGAAGAGGAAAAAGTCAGCGGGGCCAAGTCCGGTGAATACGGTGGTTGAGGCATGATAACGGTTTTGTTTTTGGCAAAAAACTTACGCACAAGCATCGATGTGTGAGCTGGTGCGTTATCATGGTGATTGTTTTTTCCACGATTCCGATCGTTTGAGCCGTATTGCTTCACGCAAACGTTGCATAACTTCCTTGTAGTATTCCTTATTAACCGTACGACCTGTTGGCAAGAACTCATGATGCACCACGCCATTATAATCGAAGAAAATAGTGAGTAAAACCTTCACATTTGATCGAACTTGGCGTGCATTTTCTCGGCCTTCTGTAAAGCGCTTGTACCACTTATAAACACTTTTTTGAGACAAAGTGGACTCGCCGAATGCCACAGTCAACATTTCAAGTGCCTTGGAGCACTTTATTCTGTTTTTAACGCAAAATTTAATATATATTCTTTGATCCTTTTTTTTCGAATAGTAAAAAAATCGAAGAGCACACCAAAACACGACTAACCTTTTTATCTGTCAAAAACAAACTGATAATCCAAAATGGCCGATATTGCCAACATATATAACAGACATGTGTACCAACATAACAGAAAAAAAAAATGCGAAACTCACGAAATTTGAAAATAACGATTATTTTTTGATCAGACCTCATATATTCCAGAGACCAAAAGCGCAATCAAAACAATGGATTTCTTCTAATAAACAAGCTCCAAACAAGGCGAAAATCGTTTTTTTTTCGGTTTATTAGTAAGGTTATAGACACGATTTCATGCATTTCTGAAAGCATAATCTTTATTGGCTATTTACAGAGGGGAAGTGCAATAACTGTTCAATATGATACTGATGAGAAAGTAACCGCTACATTCAGCAAATTAGCTGCTATTTCAAATCTCCTCTTAATTCTCTGATCAATCTCTAGTTGTTCTTTATTTTTCTTTAGCCTAGGTGACGCTCAAATGTTCAGAAGGACCTACAATTTAAAAGGAATGTTTCTGATATTCTAGATTTAGGAATGCCATGTTCACCTATCTCTTTTACTCACTCGTTTAAGATCATATCTCTTGAGTAATGTGTTGATCGCATTTGGCTCTAGACCTTCTATCTTTCCTTTCCTTGTTAAAGGTATAAAGAAACTGTAAACGTTGAATTCGTACTTAAGAGTATGTATATGCTTTTTGAACAGTTCCTTAAATCATTCGATTTAGTTTTATTTACTTAAATGTCTTTATGGTGTAAAAATATTAAATCTTATTTAGCACAGAATAATCGAACAATTAGAAATAGATTTAAGGCCAAAATCAACTCAACGCCACATTTATTTATAATAATAATTTAGCCTTAAAGTTGTTAATGCGATAATTTATTTAAGATTTTTTTTGGATATTTTACATAATAAAAATTCTAAACATTTTATTTAGAATAACTCGTAATTTATTATATTTTAGGAATAATAACTTTTGACGAGTGCGTGGTGATTATGCAGATGTATGACAAAATCCATAAAAAATTATTATACGTAATCGATATCTATTTATGTAAATGCACTGGTGATAAGAATCCTTGTCATGATCAGTAAAATTATCGATTTTCAATTTTATTTTCGGTTCAACATTTGTAGAATGCTCAAATGATTGTACAATTACTGTTAGCAGCTAACACTCCCTGCACTGTACCTGGAATCGATCTCTCCGTTATTTGTAGATGTACGATATTTATCGCTAATATTTACTTTGCCCAAATTTGTTTTTAATTGTATATTCATGTATATCCATAGAAGTATTTTTCCGCCTTTTCATAGAAAATTTCAAGCGGAAATACTCTTATTGGTAGAGCTGCGAAGTTGATCGGGGCATCATAGCTGTCCGCATCGGAACAAATAATAAATATATAAATACGTACTAACATATAAAATCTTTTGAAACTTTTCTGCACTCAGCCATATATATACTTCTAACAGCGTTTCACTGAGCGATGTTCGTCGCAATAGGAAAATTTTCTTATACAAAAAAATTACTGTTCTACATCTAGCGATGTAACATTCATGTAGTTAAAATAATCTTTGAAGTTACGTAAGGGATCTGCAGAAACATTGTAATTATTACAAATTTTTTTTAATTTGATAAAGTTTGAATATCTTTATTTACAACACTATTGAAGTTTTTAAATAAGATTTTTCGCTTCACTTAAATTGTTCAAATGTAAGTGTACATCGTCTAGTATTATGCAGTGACTTCGCTAACGACAACGAATGATTGTGCAATTTTTCTTTCCCTCAATTATTCATTCTTTGGTAATTACAAAAAAAAGGCAAAAAGGCCTTATTCACATTAACGTTTGTGTTCTTCATATGTATTTCAACAACTAAATTGTCATTATCAGAAGAAAATTATACACAGTGGCATACATTGGCCTGCAGTAAAACTAGACAGAGTAAGCTGCGAAACACTCTACTCCAAGACGGCACAAACATTGTGTGTGAGTTTTGTTTTTGTTTCATCGAAGTTGATTCAACTGGCCAAACTGCACGACGACTCCCTATTCCGAACACACGCTGGAGCTGGAAGAGAAGGAAACAAAGTTCCGATTACTAGGAGAAATAAATGCGCTGACAGCTCACAAATAGAATAACAGATCCCGGACCAGCTAGCGCGGGCCGCACGCTCATATTGTTGCGTAGATTTTCATGGCCAAAATTCATCGAAAATTCCTCTTGCTGCCGCAGATCTTCGAGTAATACGCGTGTTATTCTCATGGATGCTGGTATTTGTAGGATGGTGTCGGGTGGAAGTGGAGTGAGGATCACTGTGTGGACTGTAGGCGTGGTGTTACATCTTCTGTGCTTTTATCTTCGCGTCTGTATTTTGGTAAAACATTTTTTCCTGTGTTAGGTCCATCGTCCCTTTTATTCAAACTGTTTGGCTGCTTCTCTATTTCGAAGGCGTCTCTGATTATTCTTGCGTGAATATGTTCTAGGCTGGCTATTGTTTTTGTGTCCTCGTTGTTGATGTGACGGCCTGTTGGTAGTGTGTGTTCAAACAGCGACGGGGATAAGTCTGTAGGTGCTCTTCTTTATTTTTTTTAAATGTTCTTTCTTGTGAGCACTTATTCTGCGATTCGTTTGTCCTATATATGTACTATCGCAAGCGCTGCATGGTATTTTATAAATCCCTTGTTCTTCGAGATCATAGGTTTTGATCTTCGGATTCTTACGGGAAGTGCGGAAGTGTAATTTTCTTGTATATTCGCAACATATCTCCTATTTTGTCTGTTGTTCTTTTAACTCGTGGTAATCGAATGTTATTCTTTTTGTTATTTCCTTTTTTTCATTGCGTTTTTCATTCGCTGCTATTTGAATTCGTTTTTCTGTGAATCCGTTGTGTGTTAGTGCTTAATGTAGTTTTCTGAGCGGTGTTCCTCATCGTCCAGTTCTTTTGATCGATTTGTTAGCGGTTTTATTACACCGCTAAGTTGCGGAGAATGATAATGTGTCTTCGCGTTTAGGTATCGGTTCGTATGTGTTCATTTTCTATACATTGTGTGGTTTCTTTCTTTGCTACTTTCACTTTTCGCGAAATGAGGATGTCTAGGAGTGGCAACGCTGAAAGTTCGTCTATAAAATAGTCTTTTTCAGGGTCCAACGATATCCGTATGACGCAACCCAGAAAGAAGCAATACATACATACATATATACATATATACATATATATATTGTATATATATATATGTATATATGTATATATAGACATATACACATATAGTATGTCGACATCTTTTATATACCTATACACAGACCACTTAAGTATCTAGGTGTAGATGCAAATACATCAACTACAATACAGGCGCAACAAGTTTTCTAAGACAATATAAACATTGTAGATTCGGAATGAAACAACTATATGGGAAACGTTGAAAAAATATAGTCAAAAATACCAAAAGCATAACGAATCAGTGATTTTTGCAATTTTCCCGGGGTGTATTTTTAAAAAGGCATTAGACGTGTTCGCACGTGTCATCTCTTTTATAAGATTTTAACATAAAATCTGGAAATTGATAGATAACAACAGAGCAGCTCCAGAAGATGAGTGCGATATGATCGAAACGTCACAACAGCGGTGGTCCTCGTAATACAACTCACGCGTGACTACGAATATATACTTCATTTAGAGTATCATTTCTTAGCCTTTTACGCAATTTAATTCTTTGGAATGCAAGGAGATATTTTTGAAACGAATTTTTTAGTTTATAGTTCCAATTATAATTAAATTAGTATCTTTAGAGGCTCAATTGTCTTCGCTTAATTCGAATTTTTATCTCGATCGGAATCTATCGATTTTGCTATTTATTATCATCTGTTATCAAGCGACCTTGGTTTTAATATAAATTTCGTGAATTATCTGCGATAACTTTTTACGTAATAAAGACAACGAGTTTATCAGTTATTTTCAAACGCAAATTCACCATACTTCAGATTAATTGTAAAGTGAGTCAGAGTTACGAATAATTTTAATAAATACGTATATAATTAGTGCAAGTCATTAATGGAAAAAGTAATTACTCTATTAGGTAAAGATAGATAAAGCCGTGTATATTCAAATACTATGTAAAACAAACAAACCGTAGCAACAATAAATTGTACTTGTCACAAATATAAGATTACATTAAATAATTAAATGTTTTATGACATTGGATTTTAAATTGTTTTGATAAATGATTATTAAAATGTAAATATTCTAAATTTGTACTTTCCGAAAAAGGAAACATTCAGAGGGTAAAATTTTCAATAAACAATACTGTTGGAAGAGTGGAAGATAATTCGACACAAAAACGCTGCATTGCAAGCTCCAAATATCATTGTAGTGGAACCTATACAAAGTGGACGACTCCATAGGCATAGTTCCATAATTTATATACGAGGGTAGCCGTTTATATTTCGAGAACTGGCAACCCTGTTAGTGTTGCCTCCGATCTGATGATTGCATCGTGAAGTTTGTCATTTTTGGCAATATATTTGCCTCGACAGTTTTATTATCCAGTCGTTATTTCTATTGTTGACAGTAACTTGAAAATTTTATGTCAGCGAAAAAATGGAATTAACCCGGGAACATTTTCGTGCAGATATTTTTCATAACTTTCGGCGTGGATTATCTCAACAAGAATGCATTGACTAACCGAATTCTTTATATGGTGATGAAGCACCATCGAAAACTACGGTATATCGTTGATATAGGTAATTCAAACTTGGACGGTATTCTTTGGACGACGAATTTCGTGAAGGTCATTCCACAAATGTTGTGTCGGAAAACATTAAGGCAGTGTCTGAATTGATAATGCAAGACAGTCATGTGACATACTGTGAGATCGAGGCATCTCTAGGTATTAGTAACACAGCGTGCATAAGATCCTGCATGAACACTTAGTCGTTAAGAAGCTATGTTCACGTTGGATAACACATAATTTGACAACCGCTCAAAAAAGGACGCGCGTCGATTGGTGCCAACAAATAGACAAAAAATACAATGGCGGTGCTTCAAAAAATATTTATAAAGTCGTCACAGGTGATAAGTCTTGGATTTATACGTATGAGCCTGACAGTAAACTGCAGTCGACTGCGTGGGTATTCCAAGATGAGCCAAAACCAACAAAAGTTGTTCGCGCTCGAAGCACATCAAAACAAATGGTCGCTTGTTTTTTCGAAAAAACCGGTCACGATGCAACAGTGCCTTTAGAGAGTTGTAGAACCGAATGGTACACAACTACAATATTTGTTTGGCAAACGTTTTTGAAGAAATAAGAAAAACACACCGAAAACGACAGATCATTCTCCAACATGACAATGCGAGCTCTCACAGGTCGGTTGAAACAATTGAATATTTGACCGGGCAAAACATTGATTTGACGAGCCATCCGCCGTACAGCCCTGATCTAGCGTTCGTGGTCAACGGTTTTCTACGCCGGAAGAGGTAGTTGAAGCATTCGAAACTCATTTTGGAGATACCGCCTTCACAGTGGCAGCAATGCTTTTCAGATTGGTTTAAGCGAATGCAAAAGTGCATTGATTTTCAAGCGGAATATTTTGAAAAGTAATAAAACTATTTCCGATAATAAAATTTTTTTTTGTTTCTTATTCCCGAAATATAAACGGCTACCCTCGTATATTATTTAGACAATACCTCTAACGTCACTGCTGGAATATCAGAATTTTATTAGCTTATATACAAAACTGTAGAAACTTTTAAAGATAATAAATAAGTTGTGCGTGTGTATACACTTTAATTCTCTTTTTTTTCCATAATTTCCATGATCATATTATTGTGTACTACTATTGTTTTAAACACCGTGTGTATACATGTAGAATTAGACGAACAACAAAACTGGTATCATGACTATTATGTACGGTTTGGATGTTTTTGAAGAACGACAAGACCTGAAATGTAATTAGGCGAGTAGAGTGTTTACGTTAATATTATTGACTAAAACTTTAGAAACTCTAAATTTCAGAATGACATTTGAAAAATATAAAACATGATGATAACTGTCATTAATTTCATATTATAAAGCGCTTAATTATATATTTATATAACTGAAATGCCTTTAATTATTTGTATGCAATTTGAATCTATTGGGTTGGCAACTAAGTACTTTCGGTTTTTACTGATAGAGAGCGTTGCTTTATTTTTTGTATAACGTATGTTAGTGCTGTACTTTACCGTTTGTCGCGTGATACTAGTCACATTGACGTAACTTCAGAAGCAAGTAGTGGGTGATTTTTATTAAAGCTATTAGTTGTGGGTTAATTTTAAATGGAGTGCAGAAACGAACATTTTCGACATATTTTACTATTTTATTTCCGTAAAGGAAAGAAACCTGCTGCGGCTCACAAAAAGACATGTGAAGTTTATGGTGCTAATTGCTTAATAGAGCGCACGTGTCAGAATTGGTATAAAAAATTCCGTTCTGGAGATTTTTCCCTCAAAGATGAGCAACGTTCTGGTCGGCCTACTGAAGTTGATGATGACCAAATCAAAGTCATAATTGAAGATGATCGTCATATAAATGTTCGAGAGGTTGCGGAGAGGCTACATGTATCGCACACAACAATTGAAAAACATTTAAAATGTCTTGGGCTAGTTAAGAAGCTTGATATTTGGGTACCTCATGAATTGAAAGAAATTCATTTAACACAAAGAATCAACTTTTGCGATATGAACCTTAGACGAAATGAAACCTACCCTTTCTTAAAAAGAGTCATCGCTGGTGATGAAAAATGGCTCCTGTACAGTAACATAGTTCGAAAACGATCATGGAGCAAATACGATAAACCAGCTCAAACCACATAGAAAGCTGAATTGCATCCAAAAAAAGATCATGCTGTCAGTTTGGTGGGATTACAAAGGTGTTGTGTTTTTTGAGCTGCTTCCAAGGAACCAAACGATCAATTCTGTTGTTTACTGTCAACAATTAATAAAACTGAATGAAGCAATCAAAGAAAAACGGCCAGAATTGTCAAATCGGAAAGGTGTAGTTTTCCACCAAGATAATGCAAGGCGTGGGAAACTATTGGAGCTTGACTGGGAAGGGATGCCACATCCCCCATACAGACCTGATCTAGCACCATCTGATTACCATTTATTTCAAAGTTTGCAGAATTCTTTGAATGGTAAAACTTTCACAAATGACGATAACCTTCACTCGCACCTGGTTCAGTTTTTTGCTGATAAGGACCAGAAATTTTATGAGCGCGGAATCATGCAGCTGAAAGAAAGATGGCAAAAGGTCATTGAGAAAAATGGAAAATATATAATTGATTAAAAACTATTCTTTGTTTAAAGAAAAAGTGTTTTATTTTACAAAACCGAAAGTACTTAGTTGCCAACCCAATATGTACCATTTTGCACCTAACGTTATAATGCTTATAAAACAATTTGTTTATTTGAATATAGAAAATTGCGAACCATCCGAAGTTATCCAAAAGTGATCGAGTAATTCTAAAAAAAATTAAACACGAACATTGTGTGTTTTCTGTATCTATCAGTATTAATAAAAGTGTGCGATGACAAATTGTCTTCAAAAACCCATTTCTTTAATCGAATTTCATAAGTAAAGTAAAATACACTTAATGAAAATTATTCTTTGATTGATTCCTTGATGATTAATACTTCTATCTTGCCGGTTTACTCAAAAAGATATTATATATTTTATTTAATTTGGATGCGAAACTATGGTTAGCCATGCAGACAATAAATAATATATTTGTTAAATTTGACACTTCAGTGAAGTGCAGAAACTGTTGTAACATACCTAATGTTGCAAATATTTAACCGATCTTATCCACTTTGTGTTTCTGCATACTGAGAACGCTGCTTAAAAGGGTAGATCTATTTACATTTATTACATGCAAAACCCCTGGTACTTCTTTGAAGTACACGTCGTTGAATGAACGCTCACGGTGTTAATTCTACATATTACCAACAAAGTTTTGTTTTTGTGGAGCTTCTAGGTGGTTGGTAATTTTGATGGAGCCTGTAGTTGATTAATTTAATCATTGAAAGTTGATATATAACTTGTGTGTGGTTCAAATACCATAAAATGAAACTTTAAGAATAAGTTCAGAAATTTATGTTTTTTTTCAAAATACTAGTTTTTACATAAAGTTGGTCGAAATTTGTTTATTTAATCAGTGTATGTGTCTAGGTACGACTTGGGTTCAAGAAATGGTATGGCTCCTAGCTAATAATTTAGACTACGAAGGGGCCCAGCAATCGTTGGAGCAGCGGTATTCATTTTTGGAGTAAGATGAACAGATTGTGAAGTTGCAAATATCACTATCGACTGTTTTACTTTAGGGCTGCCACCTTTCAGAAGGTGTACTTCGCCAATACTTTGTTTAAATTACCCATTCCAAATCCGATCGATGCGTTAGAGAAAACTTCTAAAAGGAGATTCATTAAAACTCACCTGCCCTATGATCTGTTGCCTTCCCAAGTGAGGGATGGTACGATAAAGTCCAAGGTAAGAGACACTTTAACTATAAATAAATCTTGTAAAGGATGTATACATTTAGATATATTTGGTTAATGTTATAGGTAATTCACGTCATAAGAAATCCAAAGGATGTGTGCGTTTCTTTCTTCCATCACACCAAAATTTTTCCAAACCTATACGTCTCCATGGATGAATATTTTAATAGATTTATTACCGATAAATGTAAGTATATGTTTGTTATCAAATAATAACAAAAATATTGGTTAAACTTTATTTCCATATTATTCTAATATGCCCTTTTACTATTCTTCGTTCAAGATTAAAACTTTTTAAGACTTCTTTAATTAGATACGTTTGATATTGAAAAATTAACGATTAACTATTTATTATTTCTCCTATTTAAGTAGTAATGATCAAATACGAGGATAGCCGTTTATATTTTGGGAATAGCAAACCAAAAAAAATTTTTTATTATCGAAAATAGTTTCATTGCTTTTAAAAATATTCTCCTTGAAAATCAATGCACTTTGGCATTCGTTTAAACCAGTTGGAAAAGCATTGTGAAGGCGGTATTTCCAAAATATGAGTTTTGAATGCCTCAACTGCCTCTTCCGGCGTAGAAAACCGTTGACCACGAAGTTTATTCTTCGCGTGTGGGAACAAAAAGAAATCACAGGGTGCTAGATTAGGGCTGTACAGCAGATGGCTCACCAATTCAATGTTTTGCCCGGTCATATATTCAATTGTTTGAACCGATCTGTGAGAGCTCACGTTGTCATGATGGAGACTGATCTGTCGTTTTCGGTTTATTTTTCTTATTTCTTCTTTTGGCAAACAAATCGTTATGTACCATTCGGAATTGACCGTTCTACAACGCTCTAAAGGCACGGTTGCAACGTGACCGTTTTTTCCGCAAAAAACAGGCAACCATTTGTTTTGATGTACTTCGAGCGCGAACAACTTTTGTTGGTTTTGGCTCACCATGGAATACCGACACAGTCAACTGCTGTTTACTATCAGGCTTATACATATAGATCCAAGATTCATCATCTGTAACGACTTTATAAATGTTCTTTGAAGCACCGCCATTGTATTTTTGGTGCATTTCTTGGCACCAATCGACGCGAGTCCTTTTTTGAACGGTTGTCGAATTATGTGGTAACCAAACGTGAACATAGCTTCTTAACGGCTAAATGCTAATGCAAGATCTTATGCACGTTGGTGTTACTAATACCTAGAGATGCCTCGATTTCAAGGTATGTCACATGACGGCCTTGCATTATCAATTCAGACACTGTATTGTTTTCCGACACAACAACATTTGTGGGACGACCTTCACGAAATTCATAGTCCAAAGAACGCCGTCCAAATTTGAATTCATTATACCAACGATATATTGTAGTGTTCGATGGTGCTTCATCGCCATATAAAGAATTCAGTTCGTCGATGCATTTTTGTTGAGATAATCCACGCCGAAAGTTATGAAAAATAATTTCACGAAAATGTTAGCGAGTTAATTCCATTTTTTCGCTGACATAAAATTTTCAAGTTCTTGTCAACAATAAAAATAGCGACCGGATAATAAAACTGTCAAGGTAAATCAATTGTCAAGAATGATATACTTCACGATGCAATCGTCTCGAGCGGGGGCAACACTAACAGTGTCAGTTTCCGAAATATAAACGGCTACCCTCGTATCTTCTGTAACGAAGTTTGGTTATTTGTACAAATTCCTTTGCTAATTCATATAATGTTTGCATTATATATATGTTAACACATCCATTATGATTATACTGTGAAAATAGTTTATGTATATATATTTTTTGATATCTACCGTACTCAACGTGCGAGTCGCCGATATCGAAATTTGCTTGGATGCCTGCCTCTCAGTTTTCGTGTGATGTCCATCCAATCTCTACATAATTACCCGCCTTAAATATAATAAATTAAATTAAGCAAGGCTAATAAAAATTGGAAAAGCGCAAAAAAATGAATTTCCGATAGAGTAAAATAAATGAATCATTGTTTTTACTGCGAGATATTATCTGCGCTTAGTTCAGATCGTTTTAGTTATCGCCTTGTATGCATTTTTTATTTTTTTACGATTCCTATTATGATATGATTTAAGTATTAAAATTATATCAACAAATTCATTGTACGTTTGTTGAAATGTCATTTCTATATAGGATAGCAAATAACTGAAACAGTTAACCAAACAAAAACATAAAACTAGTATACTAGCGTCGGAAAATAGAAGTCTGGGTATTGAAATTATTGTAATATATCAGAGCAAACCAGATATACTTATTCGACCTGTATATCTGTGGGAAATAGCATCATAGGATCCCATTACATCTGGACACTCACGCAAGAAAGAATTACATGCAGTGGAAGGGATTTTCGCTGCATATTTAAGCTTCAGAAGTACATATATTACGTTTATTACACAGGCCAACCATGAAAAAAATTTTTGGCTCCCTTTTATGTTTTTGGACGTGCTGAATCCGAAAATGAACTTTAAAATACCACAGGACGTAAAGTTTCATCGCATGTTTACTTCACGTTATTTATGCATTGCAGGCGTATAATAATTCCTTAGTCTCTACACTTTATTAGAAATTTCCTGGTTTGTCAAAGGCAAAGTTAAAAGAAAGCATATTTGTTGACCCTGACATTCGAAAACTTATGCAAGACCCCATTTTCGAATATGCGATGAACTTGAAAGAAAAAGCAGCATGGGGTGCATTTAAGCAAGTTGGTTTGTAGTTTTTAGGCAATCATAAAGACCCTAATTACGAAAATATAGTTCAAAACATGTTGAAAACTTGGATGTAACATGAGTGTGAAGATGCATTTTTTACACTCACATTTAAATTTTTCCCTGACAATCTCGGAGCTGTAAGTGAGGAACAAGGGGAACGTTTCCACCAAGATTTAAAGGAGATGGAGAAACGGTGTCAAGGTCGTTAGAATGTCAACATGATGGGAGACTACTGTTGGACTCTTCTACGAGTAACTCCAGAAGCATCATATAAAAGGAAAAGCTACACTCGAACTTTTACCGTGAAGAGGTTAAGGAAATACAAAACTTTAGATTAATAAGTAAAAAACTGCTCATATTCAAACTTACACTACTATTGTAATAATAAAGTGTTAAATTTTTCAATTATACTCTGTTAATAAATTACGTACCCAACAAAAGATAAAGATTGTAAAAAATTAGTACGTGGTAAAAAAAGCTGATTGAATATTTGGATTCGGCACACCAAAATACATAAGAAACAGGTTGAACTTTAAGTTTTTAAAAAATATTTATTATTTGGCCTGTGTTATTTTTCTAACTTCGGTGCATATTTTATAGAACAATTTTCTCTGCAGATATCTGCTGATGATGACTTGTTGTCGAAATAGGTATACATAATACGAAAATTAATCAACCACAGGCTCCATCAAAATTAGCATAAACAATAGATTTGAAAACACTCTAAACATTCTCGATTGGATTGAGGTCCGGTGAATTTCCAGGCCAGGGCAATACAAGTACAGAAAAATCGCGAAAAACATTCTGGACAGATTTCGCCGCATCCACGGGGATCCATCTTGCCTAAACATGGAAGACATCCCTTAGTCGAGGAATATCGTAAATGGCACCAGAATAAGTTTCTATTATATTTAAGTATTGATACTGGTTCGTTGTATCTTCGACAAAATACTATAATCTGGTATATAATTTCATAGCATTTACTTTTTAAATATGATTTCCGGCATATGTCCGCCGCGGCTACGAGTTACGTGGTCCATTTGATCAGTTCAATTTTTGACTACTTTTTCCAATAAATCTGGCTGTATAGTGTCAATGGTGGCTTGAATATTGGCTTCCAATGCTTCAAGAGTTGCTGGTTTGTCGGCCTAAAGCAATGACTTAACATAGCCCCATGAAAAGTAATCCAGAGGCGTTAATCCCACGAACAGCCAGGGAATAGGACCACTTCCGGAAATATCGTTGTCACCAAATTGATTTTGCAGTAAATCGATTGTTAAACGCGCTGTATGGCAAGTCTTGTTGGAACCAATTGTCGTCGATGTTTAGCTGATTCATTTTTGGACACAAAAATTCAGTCAGCATGGCTCGATATGGCTCGCCATTCACAGTAACGGCAACTCCTTTCTCATTTCGAAAGAAATAAGGACCGATGATGCCACCAGCATGTAACCCGCAGCAAACAATTTCAATGAATGTAATGGTGATTCGTTAACGGCTTGAGGATTGTCTTCGCTCCAAATACGGAAATTTTGCTTATTGACGTAGCCATTTAACTAGAAATGAGCTTCGTCACTGAACACAATTCTTTGACAAAAATGCTCATCTTCGGCCAGTTTTAAATGAGCCCAATTAGCAAAAATGCGACGCATACGATGGTCGTTTGGCTTCAATTCTTGCACGAACTGTAATTTATAGGCACGAAAGCCAAGATCTTTACGTAAAATTTTCCACGTAGTCGGAGGACAAATGTCAACAAATCGAGAACGACGACGAATCGACATTTCGGCGTCTTCTTCAATACTTCGCGCTACAGCAGCAATATTCTCTTCGGTAGGCACATTTCTTTGTCTTGTTGATAATTTTGAATCGAGAAGAGTAAAATTAGTGCGAGAACGATCAATAACTGCACGAATTACTTGATCACTAGACCGATTGTGTTGACCGTAAAATGAACGAAGTGCTCTATGAACTTCGCGAACAGATTTATTTTTTTCAAAGTAAATTTCCAGAATTTGGAAGCGTTGAATGATTAACGATGACTTGCCAAACCTTGCTGAATAGAAATATCAACACAGTTTGACATTATCAGCTGGCAAACCATAGTTATCGATATCGATAGTTCTCGTGCAGCTTAAAAAACACCCATTACGTTATTGAAAACATACTCTTAGAAGGTTCTAACAATTCTGAATAAATTTGACTCGTATAAACGCATTATACCTCCCTTCACCGTCTTAGAATTTAACGAGCGTAGGTAAAGATTAGACTTCGGTAATGGATTAGCAACACAGAAATTTAAAACTATAAATAAAACAAATACATACACTGCAGGCCATAAGTTTGGAATCAGTTCCAGTAAATTCATAAAAATTAAAATTTATCTATGTTACGTTCGTATTACTTTGATATAAGTACAAAGGATTATTCTTAAGTACATTATAAAGCTTTACATAAAAGATGTAGTTTTAAATGCATTAATAGTTGGAAAACAACCAGAGATTAAGTAAACTCTGCGTGCGGTATTATTTATTCGAGCAGGTAATATTTCTGCATAATGAACGATTACCTGGAATGGACAAATTTTATTGCAGACCCTTCCGCATAAACCTTTTGTAATTACATTTAGTTTCTATATTTATAAGTATTTATACATTTTGAAGTAATGAGAATATTTTAGTTGCTTCGTATCATTTAAAGTGTGTAGACACATAAAAGTGTGTAGAATCAGTAAACATCGTTTGATTATGGCGAAGAGAAAGCAGATATCGCTAGAAAAACGTGTAGAAATTATTAGTCATCATAATCGGGGAGATTCTATACGGGATATCGCGAAAAGAATGAAGATATCGTACAAAGGTGTACAAAATACAATTAAAAGATACCAGTCTACTGGAGGGTATACGGACAGAAAACGATCAGGATGACCAAAAATTACAACTCCTGCAGAAGATCAGACAATTATATTGACGTCGAAAAGAGATAGAAGATGAACGGCCTCGCAAATCCGCGGTGAGTTTAACAGGGAGCGTGAAACTCGGATCTCTTTAACCACAGTAAAAAGGCGGCTCAGAGCGGCTGGACTGATGGGACGTGTAGCAGTTCGCAAACCGCTTCTACGTCCGCAAAATAAAATAAAAAGGCTACAATGGGCTAAGTTACACAAAGATTGGATAATAGAACAGTGGGAAAAAGTACTATGGACCGACGAATCAAAGTACGAGGTCTTCGGTTCCAGACGTCGGATATTTGTAAGAAGAACTGCTACGGAAAAAATGTTACCGCAATGTGTGGTGCCCACGGTAAAACATGGTGGCGGTTCTGTAATGGTTTGGGGATGTTTTTCATCGGCTGGTGTAGGAGATCTGGTGAAAATCGACGGAGTTTTGAAAAAGGAGGGTTACAGACAGATTCTCGAACACAACGCTGTGCCCTCCGGTCTGAGATTACTTGGAGAAAACTTTATATTCATGCAAGACAACGACCCAAAACATTCTTCTCATTTATGTAGAGGATATCTCCAACAACAGGAAGCTGACGGTGTTTTACAAAATATGGTTTGGCCGGCACAATCGCCAGACCTCAATCCAATAGAGCTGTTGTGGGAAGAATTGGATAGAAAAGTGCGTGAAAAGTGTCCGACGTCCCAGACTCACATGTGGCAAGTTATACAAGATTCTTGGGCAAATATACCCAATGAAACCCTTACAAAATTAGTGTCTCGTTTACCGCGATTGTGTGCTGCCGTCATTAAAGCAAAAGGAGGGTATTTCGATGAAAAGTCCGTTTAGTTGATAATAAAAATAAGTGGATGTAAATAAATAAAATTTGCTTTTTTTCCTGCTTATTTTATAATAAAACGTTTTGGTATATTAATATTGTTTTATTTTTACAATGTTTGTTAAAGCCACTACAATATTTTCATTATATTCACAAGTGATTCCTAACTTATGCAAGTGATTCCAAACTTATGGCCTGCAGTGTATATGTATATCGCAGGTGTGGTAGAGGCACAGGTTTATGTATTTAAGAAATATGTCCATTTATCTCTCTGGGAAAGTATAATTTTATGCATTTAAAATATATTATTCCTAATAACTGAGACCTGAGCTAAATTAGTTACAGGATACTGTAAAACTTACTTTCAATTTTCAATATATTTATGTCGATCATTTTACATGAGGAATATAAATGTACTATGACTGAATATTTCTAAGATTACATTCTATATTCACGTGTCGTACGTACCCTATATCAAGTACATCGAGCACTTTCTAGAAAATGCATTTCATAGATAAGATTTGTTCCGTTAATATCAATTGTCTTGACATGTAAAATAATTTTTTGCCATGCGAACTGTACAAACTTTGAATTCAATTCTCATGTTCACGGTTTTACTTATCGATGTATTTAGTAGTGGATCGTTTTCACTAATCAATGTTATTAATCTTTTTTATGAAAAGATTAATATATCATTTCAAGTACTAGTACACACGTACATCAAAACTGGGACGAAAATAGGTACAATTCTTTTTTACACGCAGTTATAACTCAAGGTTAAAGTCCGAAGGGGGTTATCAAATCCATATTCTCGGAATTTATTGTTACACTGTATAAAATATGTATCGAATATTTGGTAATAAATAGAATTAAAATTAAAACAGTACAGTATTACAAAATATATTTGAAAGACATATCCTTGTGTACATTTCGTCCTAAGGGGAATACCTGTACCTGTGAGGAGAATACAAAGGTAAATTGCATTCCTTTTGCGAGGTTGTAAGGCGAAATGTATGTAGAGGAACGCATTTAGAATATATTTTTCGAAGTTATACCAGGCATTTTAAATTTAGAAGCATAATTGATTATTAAAAACTTAAAATTATTGTAGAAACACTCAACATATGAGATAATTACAGTTGTTTTCAGATATAAATATATTTTAACTTTATCATAGAATGTAAGTGAATATTGAGTTTGCCAGAAAATGTCGTTGTTCCAAATATTCTGTCTTTTTAAAAACTAAAGTTACAAAGTCAATATGTTGATTAAGAATTAACTGCTACGTGACTACGATATGAGTGTACTTTTTCAAGAGTATTGAGTGCGAGGTCACGTTTTAAAATAGATGTAATTAAGCATTAATACACCTCACATTCTCCTAAGTTGCGGACAATGTGTTCTTGTACTTCTTATAGGTTCCTTTAAGATACTTTCTATTCCGCATCAGTTTTTCTTATTTGCTTCTTCCATCCATGTTTTCTATCTTTTCCCATGTATTGGTCTTATATTAGTTTCTTCACTTCTTCAATTACCTTTGGCAAGGTTTCTCTCGGATTTCCCCTTTTTCTTTTAATTTAATTTCATATTTTTTGAAAAATCGAGTTCCCTACTTCATTTTTCTCAGACCCAGGTGAAGTTCCATTCTGTTTCTTGTAATTTTGTGGTAAGTCTCTGTCATTATCTACATCTTGTTTATTTAATATGTCTCGTAATAAGGGGTATTCCCTCATCAATGGATAACTGCGTTTATATCACCATTTTTAAAATCAGTCTAACGTTCAAATTGACCATACCTTTACCTACTTTGGATAAAATTCTAGATTCCGTTGTTGTAGAGGAGTTTTTGTCAGTATTGTCATACTCCAATATAATTATTCTGGAACAGCATGAATTTATACAAAATTTCGATGTACGGAAACAAATTTACTTATTTAACAGAATTTTATTTCTAAATTAATTGAAAATGGACTTCAAGTCGATTCCGTTTACACAGACTTCAGCACAGCTTTTGATTGAGTTGGCCAAATTTGTTGCTTTAGTAACTGAAAGCTTACAGAATTATGGCCAGCTTCGGCCGTAGTTCAAGTTTTACTCTTTTAATCGTGTGCAGATTTCGCGTGTGGATTCGAGTCAGTTTCATCCTTTATTACCGCAGGTCTTCCGCTGGATAGTCATTTGGCTCCAATATTATTCTTACTTTTTATCAATGGCATAAAGCACCGGATAAATTTCCAATATTTTGTCTTTTAAAACTGAAGTTACAAAGTCAATAGGCTAATTAAGAATTAACTACCACGTAACTACAATGTAAGTATACGCTTTCAAGAATATTGAGTATGTGAGGTCACGTTTTAAAACAAATGTAATTAAGCATTAATATACTTTACATTCTTCCAAGTGGTGAACAACGTACTTTCGTATTTCTTATAAGTTGCTAAGAGATACTTTCTATTCGGCATCAGTTTTCTTTATTTGCTTCTTCTATCCATGTTTTTTATCTTTTTCCAAAAATTGCTCTACGTTTCTTCACTTCTTTAATTACTTTCTGTGAGGTTTCTCCCGGATTTCCTTTTCTGTTTTAATTAAATTACTTATTTCATCCATCCTTTTTTGAAAAATTGAGTTCCCTTGCTATTTAATTTTTTCTAAGTCCAGATGAAGTTCCATACTACTTTTTGTAATTTTGTAGTACGTCTCTGTCATTACCTATATCTTTTTTATTTAATATATCTCGTAATACGGGTGTATTCCCTCATCAATGGAAAATTGCGCTTATATAACTTTTTTTAAATCAGTCTAATGTTAAAATTGACCTTACCTTTACCTACTTTGGATAAAATTCAAGATTCCATTGTTATAGAGGAGTTTTTGTCAGTATTGTCATATTCTTGTATAATTATTCAGGAACAGCAGGATCCATACAAGGCCGATGTCAGGAAACAAATTTACTTATTTATCGGCATTTTATTTCAGAATTAATTAAAAACGGACTGCAAGTTGATTCCGTTTGTACGGACCTTAGCAAAGCTTTTGACCGAGTTGCCCATAATTTATTGCTCTGGCAATTAAAGGCTTACGGAATTTAGACCAGCTTTGTCCATAGTTCAGTTTTATCCTTTTAATCGTGTGCAGATTGTGCGAGTGGATTCAAGTCAGTTTCAATCCTTTATTATGTAAGGTCTACCGCAGGGTAGTCATTTGGCCCCAATATTATTCCTACTTTTATCAATGACATAAAGCACCGGATAAATTTATCTAACTTTCTCGTCTTCTTTAATGTTCTTTCTCTACAGTTCATGTGTCATTTGAATATAAAGTCATCGGCAAAGCTGTTAGATTGTGAATTTTTGATTTTATTTTTCTTCCTATTTACTGCTTACTGGAAGTCTCTTATTTTTATTCGGTCATTATACATGTTTAAGTATACAAAGTCTGCTATTTGCACGTCTGGATCGGATACTTGCTGATCATCCACACTTATTTTATTTTTGGGTGTCAGCTTTCACTCAACGTAAAAATATTCTTCTCGCATTGGGATTAGCATTTCTTTATTCCGTTACTAATTTCAGCATCTGTCCTATTATTGCATATTATGCTGCTAAGCTGTTGATATTTTTTCACATTAGCTTTCACTTTTGATTTCTTTTTGTTTTTTTTCTAGAACTCGTTTATTTATCGTAATTGAATTATACATGTTCAGCCTCATACTCATTCATATTTTTCCTATTTTATATATCCAATCCTTCATTTTATTTTACGCGAAGAAAGTCCTCAATAAGTGGACGATTTTCATGATAATATTCGAAGCTACAGTTCCTTCGTTGTAGGAGACATTCGGGAGAAGAAAGGGGTTACACAGTAATACCTTCCTTATTTGATTTTTACATATTTCCAAAGTTAAAGAGTTTCGAAATGATAAAAATTTTCTTATGTAACTGATACCTAGCAGAAAGTGAGGTATGTGTTTAGGAGGAATCTGAAAAATTGTAATTATAAAGCCTAGTAGGGGCGCTATTTAAATTAGTATATAGAGGCATAAAAGAAGTGGTTTGAAGGGTTACGTTTCTCATATACATCGTATATGATAAGCTAAATTATTTCCATTAATTCGAATGTCTAATTTAGATTAATTTCTCTTTTATTTAAAAACAAAACCAAAATTACTTGTAAATTGATAATTAGTGAATATAAATTCATAAAAACGACAGATATGATAATTAACCAGTTATTTTAATAGCCTACTTCGCTTAATATATTATAACGAAAGTAAATTCCTCACTGAACATTATTGGAAAGAGTTTCATTTTTGATCATCAGTTTGCTCAGCTTATCGTTTTTTCACCAGCGTTCGAAATATCTTCGGCAAGTAGAGCTGTTGCGTAGGTGGAGTTATGCTTCAGTGCAATGCGATCGTATTCGTCGACGTGGTCGCTATTTTATAAGATATTAAGTGGACAACGTATAAGGCAGGCACATATACTCTGTAATACTCATATATATTCACTATTCACCGCGCGGGAGCAAGGCGCTGTACTGATAGCTTGTGTAAAAAGACACCTTTTTACAAACCAGCAGCGACAGCAGCAACCACTGTTAAGTGTAACACGTGGTTGCTGACGGGTTGGTAGTATGGCGCTTTGGCCAAAGCAGGATCGAATGATACTCAGCAACCAACACGTACCCTTGGTTGCTGTTGCCAAATATCTAACAATCATGTTTTGTTACAGTTTTGTACACACCTTACTGGAAGGGCGTCTTGAGTTACTGGGAAAAACGAGATCTGCCAAACGTCCTCATCATCAGATACGAAGACATGATCAAAGATTTACCATCAGTGATACAAGAGACAGCCAAATTTTTAGACACGTCCGTATCAGAAGAGGATATGGGCAGATTAGTCGACCATCTCAGTTTTGACAAAATGAAGAATAATCGTGCAGTTAATCTTGAACAGGTTACGGATCTGCTTAGACAATTTGGACTAATGAAACAACAGTACAGTTTGATGAGGAAAGGTAAAGTGGGTAGCTATAAAGAAGACCTAACAGAAGACATGATAGATCTTTTGGAAATTTGGAGTGAACTGTATAATACTGACAAAGAACTGACGTTTGATATTTAACATATAGAGAATGTATAATATATTATAAAAAAGACAATTATTTATATGGATGTTTGTTGTATGAATTTTGTATGTATGAAGAGATTTTATATAAATAAGTACAAATTTTCGACTTATTTCTTTGGTTTATTTAGTTAGTGATTCTTTTGGTTATAGTAATTTTCAACAAAATATCTTTCTGAAAATATTTATTCCTTTTGTAGTCTATATGTAAATATAATTTTCCCAAGAACAATTATTACAAGAAATAAGAAATACTGGTTTCTTGTCGAGTCCTAACAGCATTACTTAATTTGTCAATGAACTTCTTTTTGAGCAATGTCGACTTTACAACAAAAACATTTTGGAGATAAGGATCGGTGATGTCCAAAACAATAGGTTAGCGTTTGAAACAGTTTATTTGAACTTAATCTATGTTTCCTTAAGATAATATTTGTAAGTGTTTTATTAGGGAAATGAAAAGGAAAAATAAAGGTTTCACTTGTTACTTTAATGCTTCTATTGTAACTGAGACTCCACTATTTATTCTAGAATTACTTTTATTACTATTACTTTTGAAATAGTTCACACAAATAAAAATTTTTGACCCTGCGTAGTCTATTTTTTGTGGTGTTTTAGACCAAATATATAAATAGGGCTGCCGAGTCGGGCACATCGTAATAACAATAATAGGCGACAGGTTATATGTAACAACTAGAACCTTGGCTTAAACCTCGTAAAATATTTTTGCATTTCAATGTTATGTTGAGTAAATAGCTGCTTAAATAGATTCAATGACTAATGAACATTTGAATCATGTACATATATTGGTAGTGTAAAATCCTTGCTATTTACCCAGCGAAAAGGTATCACTCGCCTTAATTCATACATTCAGTGGAGAGTAGTGACACGTTAGATGCTAGTAAATTTTAATAATATATCGGGTTTTGTAAGCTTAAAGATGACTGAAGCAATTTCAAGTTAAAAATGTCTATTGAAAGTATGCCCAGAACTCTGTCGTAACAGATCTACAACTATTTGTAACATTAGACAACCCCACTAATGTAGGTACTATGTACCGTTGAAAAAAATCTCAACGAAAATTATTTAAAAAGAAATCGCTTTATTGAATTAGTAGTTTAACATGTCCAACCAGTTGCTATATACATACATAGTCTAGCATTTCCTGGAATCGAAGTGGTAGCTCTGCTAACAGTTTCAGGATCAGCACGACTGGTTTCTGCGGTGTCCGTAATTCTAATTTTTTCAGCCTTTCTCATAAAGAATAATCTCGGGGATTTAAGTCTGGTGATTTTGGCGGTCAAGCAACTGCTGAACCTCTTCCATCGGTGCGTATAATTTTTGTTAAGAAAATCTCTTACTTGTCTATTAAATTGCGGAGGCACGCCATCGTGTTGTTTCCATATTCATCGTTTTACATTAAGGGGAATGTCATCTAATAATGTTGCAAGATCATTTCCCAAGAAACGTAAATAGCGAACTGCCGTAAGATATTCTTAGATTACAAACGAATTAATCAGACGGTCACCAAGCATTCGCCGAAAATCTATCTTGAAAATTGGATTATCTAAAACTACAAATGCTTGTAGCTCAGCTACGAGTTATGGGCATACTTTCATACGTTTTTATCTTGAAATTGCTTCAGAGACACATCTTTAAACTGTGGCAATCGTGTGATGGGACACCTCGTATACAATATTGTGAAACACTTATTCTTCTGCGAAACGTTAAAAATCTCAATAAACTTGGTTAAATATCTGCAGCATTTGGTGTGTTTCTGACAGCTTTGATGATCGTTTCACATTCAGTGATGCAACATTTGTGTAGCTAAAGTAATCTTTGAGATAGCGTAAGAGATTCGGAGAAGCACTATTACTATCATTGCATATTTGTCTTATTTGATAAAATCTGAATCTTTGCTCAAACATTTATCAATTTTTCAATATTTACATAATTTTTTATTACCTAAGGGGTTCAACAGTAAGTTTATATCGTTCAGTATTCACAGCGACTCCACTTTACTAAATCCATTATTTTTAAAGACAATCAGTTAAGCCGATAAATCAGCGGTATTTTTTGTCGTTTCTAAAGATTACATCAAAATTATAAATAGTTGTCTTGTATATATTAGTGCAAGTTCAACTCATTTCAACAAACTTATACAGTGGATTTAAAAAGTTTCTGAAATGATACTTTTATTAACCTCAAACTAACTTCATCTTTTTGGTTGCCGAAAAAGTCATGATGTATTTTGCCCATGTTCAACTAGAACTGCGGGAACAAAAAATAAAAAACTGTGGAAGAGGATGAATGAAAAAATATAACTTCAAGAATGCTAGGGAATGATCTAAGGGATATAATAGAAATAGTAATGAGAAAATAGATTTCCACCTCGCGTTTAAATGCGAAAGCACTTTTGTCGACTAATTATATTTTCTATTACATTCCTTATGACGCTAACCGAGGGAGAATATTTGCTATGCGAAAACGCAGACTATCTTAAACGATTTCAATAGGCAAGGCAATCGAAGTCATTGTTCTTGCCTAATAGCCACTTTATTTTATTATATAATATAATAAAACAGGTTTTCCAGTAGGGACATAACAATTTTATCTTCTAGTCAATAATCGCAGACAGGCTGGACGTGTTACAGTGGATAAATTCGAGTCAAAATATTCACTATTGGATGCTCTTGTATCAGTGAGACAACGCACCCATCAAAGTACTGAAAATATCGCAGCCGTGAATGCTTCGTTTCAAAATGAGCTAATCAGTCGATTGCACGCCGTTCACAGGAATTGAGAATCTCTCAAACGATGTTTTTGCGAATTTTACATAAAAATCTCAGCTTACACCCTTACAAGATTAAATTAACTCAAGAACTGGAGGATCTTGATCATTTGAAGCGCTGAAACTTTTTCGATGGGGCTCTGCCAAAGTTAGAAGAAAATCCTGAATTTCATCGAAAAATCATCTTCAGCGATGAAGCTCATTGTTAGCTTAATGGCTTTATCGATAGGCAAAGTATGCGTTATTGGACAGCAGCAAACCCAGATGTGCTTCAAGAGACTCTAAAATGTGAAATGTGTCTTCAAACCACATTAGACGGCCAAGCTATCAGCATACGTGACGAAAATTTTTTCGGCTTGTGCCACGGTTATTTAAAAAACCGCTAATGAAGTTAATCATTTGTTGTCGATAGAGTTACTGACCTTCACTGATTTTTATGCATTCGGTGGTATATCAATCGTTAAATTCATCGATGTCGAGAGATTCAGACTGACTGAAAAGTGGCGATATTCTACGAAACCTGCGTCTCGGTCAATAACTCTATCGACAACAAATGATTAATTTCATTTATTTAGCGGTTTTTTAAATCACGACTTGTTCATCTAACATAATTTGAAGACATTACATCGCCAGTCGACCAGCTTGCTGTTCGATCCGTAAGATAATGTACAGTGCCTTTCGTTGATTTTTATGTCATTTGAAGGTATATCAATCGTTCCATTCATCGTTGTCGATAGAATCAGACCGGCAAAAGAGTGGTGGTATCCCACAAAACGTGGGTCTCAATCATTAACTCTGTCGACAATAAACAATAAATTTCTCAACATATAATAAACGACAAGGATATTGGAGGCTTTCATAGTTTGGTTATTGCTCCAAATATTCCTTTATAATTGTGAATAGTTTGTAAATCTTTAAATAACTGAGTATCTTCAACTTTTTTATGTTTTTCTTTAATGGCTGTGGCTTCGTCCGGATTAACTTATAAAAAATTAAACTTTTTATTTGTTATAAATGTTTGGAATAATAAAATGCTGCTTGTAGTCATATTCTTTAACGTATGAGAATTGGCTATGGTGGTCAAGGTATATGGGACTAAGAGATTTATGAAAAACGGCTATTGATTGAACAATTACATAATTTATCTCTGGACAACGGTTTCTAATAGATTCTGCTACAACATATAAATCATAAAGTTTACACGCCACAAGTTAACTACACTCATTTTTAAGAGAGCGAACTATATTTAACATGACTGCACTATCGATCATTAACACACATTAATACTCAGTCTGCTGAGAGTTGAAAGTTCGTCATTTCTCTAATCTTTTACTAGTTAGTAGAATGACGCCGACAATTTAAAAGATTCTAGTGTTCCTACTACAAAGTCGATAAGAGATTTTTTTTTGGTCTGTAGTCTTGTTCACACGTATACACAGGGGTTAATTTAAATCGGATTTAATGTTGTTTTCAATTTTATCGCGCACAGAGTCCACATGATTTTGTAATGTTGCACGAGATGGTAATTTACATTATCAACTGTACGTAACTCAGAATTTACGAAACTGTTTTTTAGTGTGTAAAGAAATGGTAAATTACAAACAGTAAACATAAAAAATTAAATAAAAATAGTTATTATATGCTCTTTTTGCATATTTATATTGCACAATTTTAATATGTCTTTTTACATGCAAAGTTGTACTGGAATAGTAAAGATTTATCTCAAATTGTACATATTATCCATGCACCATCCTATTTTAAGTTTAGAAATTGTTTTATACATTCTTACTTTACGTTATCTACTAATTGTAGCACTATCACAATCATATTATTACGCTATACACGCAAACAGTAATACAACAAATACGACAACTGTTCTCGCCGAGCAGAAGCGATGTACTAAATTCACTCTGTGAATTAACTAGGCGCACACGTCCAGATTCAAGATGAATCTGATACGTTGAAATGGCTGCTCTATATATAGATCATATTTAGATACCCTAAATACATCTTGTCTTTCGCACATACATATGTACATAAGTATGTAAGTCATATTAATTCCTTTGCCAATATTTAAACTTTCCAGGAATACTTATAAATGGACTTGGTACTTTCTTTTATTTGTAAATGTGGGTCATTATTCGGTGCATCACGTCTATTTTCTGCAATTAATATTTCTTACGAAATGTGCATTTCATGTATGATATCATAGTACACAGGTATGCACGTGTTATAATTCCAAAAATATTTTGTCACTATAACAATTGTTAATGTGGATTTGACAAACTGTTTTAAGCTTCGTGGATTAAAAGTGCTGTTTTATTCTGTCATTACAGAGATTAGAGTGACATTTTTAATCTCTAGGGAATAAAAATACCAGGTCGTTCAATAGTTTTGCCGTGCGATAAGAAAAACACAATTTTATGGTTTGAAATGTATTTTATTATTTAACATAACCTCCCTGATCTTCAATACAGTTGTTCGAGTGATCTTCTAATTTATGGATTCCATCCCCTAAGAAGAATCCGGAAGACTGTCGAAATATGCTTCCACGGCTGCTATCACCTCTTCGTTCGATGAAAATTGTTTTCTACGCATTATTTTTTTGAGATGTGTGAACAGCCAGAAGTAAGAGGGAGGTAGTTGGTGAATAGGGTTGATATTGGCACAATTCGTGCTTTTATTCATTGATTTTTGCAATGATTTCTTGAGCTGTGTGAGAGGTTGAGTTGTTTTGATTAAAAGTCATATTTTTCTTCTGTAAATCAGGTCTTTTCTCACGAATGTTTCTATCTAACTGGTCTAAACGGTTACAATAATAATCTGAGTTTACTGTTTTACCAGTTCGGAGGTAATACAGGAATAAAATTTCTTTTGCATTCCAACAAACTGTTGCTAACACCATCTTGGCCGATTTATGGACCCTAACTCGCTTCGGAGTCGAAGTACCGGGTTTACATCACTCCCTAGTCTCTTGTTTTGATCGAGGATAATGGTGGTGGACTCTAATCTCATCCACAGTAATGAAACTATGCACAAAATCGTTCTTATTATTTATCAAATGCTTCAAATGTTGCTGAGAAAGTCGCATTCGAATGTGTTTTTTTTCCATTTTTAACAAATATGGCATTCATTTTGTACACAGCTTTCTGAAACCCAAAGCTTCAGCCAAAATATTGCTCACACTATCTAATGAGATGCCTAGGGCTTCTACTCTCTGTGTTAATCGATAATCTTCCAAAACCATATTCTGTATTTTTGCTATGATTTCTGGTGTTGGTGCAGAACGTCCTTCACGATCGTCTTTAAGACATGTACGACCACGTTTACATTCAGCAACCCATCTTCCTACCCGTTTAATTGATGGTGAGGAGTACTTATATACTTTCAACAAGCATTCATGAATTTGTTTTGGTGGTACAAAAATAAGAATTTTATTGCTAAACGATATTAAGCTTTTTTCACTATAAAAAAAACGGTGACACGTCAACTTTGAACACCTGCAAATATACGAATGAGAAAATAAAAAATGGTAAAACTTTACAAGTGCTTATAAAAAAGTAGTACAATTTTTAGAAAAATAAAGCGACGAACTTAATAGCGCCATCTCTTATTGAACGACAAAGCTTATTGAACAACCTGGTAATATAATCCTTCTACTATTCAATTGAAAAAGTAAGTATAGAATGTGTCTTCGTTCTTTGATGATACTATCTTTAAAAATTTTATTTTTTCCGTAAACTTTTTTGGACCTCGAAGTTGACATTAAGAGCTCTCCACAGTAGTTTTTTCAATATCAAACTCATTCATTTTACATGTTTTATGCAATTCAATGTTCAGAACTGTCTGAGATACTAAAAATAAAACTCATGAATCTTCATTTGTCTTGAAAATATGGGAACTTTAGAAAGAAATGCCGTGGATTTAACTTTTAGCATACGAAGTGCAAAAAGTAGTGCGACTGAACTGATTCCCTTTAGTACTTCTCGTTTTCTGAATAAAGCCCTTAAGCAACGAAACCTGGTCGCGAGATTAAATGACTCACTTTAGTACCTTGTTATATAATACACTATTTCACAAATCGCAAACTCTTATATTTTTAACATTCAATTTTAGAAAACAAGTATCGTTTTGTAGTTGTTGGCAATTGGGCTCGTGTCTATAGAATTAACATTTCCATAAATAATAAGAATGAATTAAATAAATAGACATGGTTCCAATAGATTAATATTTTTGAATATATGTTGTATTTCAATCCCGTACATTACATACGTTTATAGATGTTCAATATGCCGCCTTTCAGATGTGAATAACATCTAGATTGTAACTGAATTCACTTGATAAAGAATGTTTTATGACACTGAGTTCACAGCAACTATAAGACGGTTTCCTAGGTCATTCGAATTTTTGGGAATAAGTGGTACGCAAACAGTATCCTTCCTGAATTCCCACAAGTAAAAAACGCAAGGCGCCAGAAACGAACTCACGAATAAAATCTTGTGTTGCATAGTAGCCATAATGCTTACAACTGAGTGATATTCAAAACTTTATAGTATTCTCTTTCAAATGTAGTTGACAGAATTTAAATGGAGCGTATTGTGTGGGAAGTGTAGCTAATTGAAACTATATCTGTCGAATCATGCTGTATATATATAGCTGAAGAAGTAAGATTGTAGAAAAAAATTGGGGCTTGTGGATGAAAATTTGAAGTTAAAACCTTATTACATTGGTTCTATCCTATTTTAAAATCGTATAGAGGACATATTTCTACAAAAATTCATTTAACCAATGGTTGGGTATCATTACTGGTTGAGTTGCGTAATACAACAGGTGATGATTCATCCAAACGATATTATAAATATTCTTTGAAATGCAAATCAACTCTAATAATGATCGTGTATCTAAGATTTTTTAAAAATTTTTCAATCATTTCCTTGAATATTACCCATATTAGTGATTTACATCCAAAATTATTGTATTGCTGATATCCTATTCCTTAATTTTGAAGACACCTGTACATATATCGAGTACCTTACATTGTTTTATAGAAATAATAATATGAAATTATGTAATATATTAAGTAATAATAAATATTTCCAGACGTGACCATAAAACAGTGTTTTTCAATTTTAGAAGATTATATTTATGTAAGTAGGTTAAATATTTTATACATTACTGTGATAATTTACATTTATTTAATTTGTGACCTTGGAAACAAATATAGATAAGAGTTATTATTCAATTGATACTATAATTAAAATACCATTTTTTTATGTACTTAAATTATATTCTGTAAGTTAAATTAAGACATTTATTTTTTTGTATAGTCAATCTAGAATAAATTAAATTATAAATAGTTTATAATGATGTTTTAAAAATAAAAACTAATTCTTTTAAATTAATGTATTATTAATTAAATTTTTATTCGTTAAAATGATGCGAAAAATAAGCCATAACCCAGGTTTTTTTCTCAAGTTGATAGTAACTATAGCTTAGAAAAACAATCGAAAATGAATTATTGCAACTTATTGGTGCAGTTAAAAAAGCACCGACTACTACGCATTTCGCTCATAATGAACCCGTCAAGCAGTCTCGCTCATGATGAACTCGTCAAGCAGACTTCGATTTGTCGATTGTACCCCTAGTACTGCCTAGTCTGCTAAATTGAAAGCGATAAAATGAAAAATTGGGAAAAACTGTACTTCCATCTCTCGAACACAAATAATAATAAGTCATATTCAAAGTAAATAATTTCTTTTGATATTTAAATGCTGGATTAAATAATTCTGTACAATGTATATCCGCGTGACATGCCAAAATCACAAAACAACATTCATTTAGTCTTTTAAACGGATGGCGTTATATTGTATAGAAGATCTCGAGGTCTGTGGCGATCAATTTAAAAGTTACAAGGAGATACAGATGACTTAGAGGATAAGATTTGAAACATGGAGAGCTAGAATTCTACACCATGTATAAGCCATAATATATATATATATATATATATATATATATATATATTGCGGGAAAATCACACTGGTGCAGCTGTACTTCTTAACTCATCGTAACAGCGGTTTCAAACTGAAGTCTAAACGCAGAGTTCTGTATCTGAATTAGTTCGCTCGCATTGCTTGTTGTGTATTGTTATATTTTTATTGTCGAGTGTATATTTTCAAATGGGTAGGTGAAAATTCACTAAATAAGATGTGCATGGATTTAAGTATGTACCAGATGTATCGGAATGTCATTACCGGTTTTTCTAACAGACGTCGCTAGGCTTAAGAATGCAATGTTATGATTTGACACATAAGTAATTTTATTCTACTGAAATCAAGCTTTAAAGCCATACATGTTATATTTTGCGAAAGTAACACTGTCATAGATTTATACCTCTTCGAAAATGTCGAATTTCATGCCTGAAAAAGTGTATTTGCGGCACGCATTTCTTTTCTTATTTAATCAAAAGAAAGAAGCCGCTGAAAGTCATCGTTTGCTTATAGAAACTTAAGGTGAGCACGCTCCAACCATAAAAATATGTAGGGCGTGGTTCGGCGGCAATTTAAAAGTGGAAATTTCGATGTGCAAAATAAAGAATGTTCCGGTAGACCGAAAAAGTTTCGAGATGCGAAACTGCAGGAAATATTGGACGAAGACCCAACTCAAACTCAAAAATAATTAGTAGAAGCGTTAAATGTGACCCAAGAAACGATTAGCGACCGATTATGAGCAATGGAAAGAATCCAAAAGATGCCACATCAATTGAATGATAGGCAAATGGAAAGTGGAAAAATCGTCTGAGAAATGCTGCTTCAAAGGTATGATCGGAAGTCTTTTTTGCATCGGATAGTGACGGGTGATGAAAAATGGATTTATTTCGCAGAAAATCCTGATTATTACCTGACGAAGTCGGCCCATCGACTCCAAGGCCAAGTCGTTTTGATCTCAAGACAATGTTTTGCGTTTGGTGGGACCAGAGTTGCGTGGTGTATTATGATCTGTTGAAATCTGACGAAACAATTAATACTGATCGCTACTGACAACAAATTATCAATTTGAACCATGCATTGATAGAAAAACGTCCAGAATGAGCCCGATACACGGTAAAGTGATTTTACAGCAGGATAACGCGCCGTCTCATACAGCAAAACCGGTCCAGGAAACGTCGAAAGCACATGGGTGGGACATAAGATCGCACCCGCCGTACTTTCCAGGCCTTGACCCGTCCGACTATCACCTTTTCGCATTAATGGGATATGTGCTTGCAGGGCAGCACTTTGCCAATTTCGGTGAAGTTAGAAGATGGCTCGGTGAATGGTTTTGCTCAAAAGACCAACAGTTTTTTTGGAATGGCATCCATAAATTGACTAAAAGATGGGCAAAGTGTGAAGAATCAAATGACCAATACTTTAAATAAATACGCTTTTCTATTTTATTGCAAATTATGCAGTTTTTTTTACGAAAAAAATCGGTAATGACTTTCTGGTACACCTGATATATTAGTATGCAGATTTGATACTTATTGGTTACGTTGAGTGCATTGTATCGTTTCGACGTTTTAAAAAAAGAACTTTAAATAACTACTGCAAATATTATTCCATCTTTTTATTTTTGCTAGAATCGTATGTATGTATGTACATATGCATGTACATCTCTTCGAAAAAACACGTAAAGCAGACAATAAGATAAGCGCGTGAAATTGTTTTCTCATACGCAAGTAGACAACGCAAAGATTTACGCCGTTCATTTTTTCAGACCGTAAATGAGGAAATATTGTATATCACAGCATTACGTGTAATCTGGTCTATTTAAGTCTTTTGTCATGAAGAGCTTTACTTCTTCGGTGTTCTTTTCAAAAGGGCATTATAAGCTCACCTGAATGAAAAATGGTAAAATCTAATAGAAGGATTATATTCCGAAGGCTGTCAGACGAAGTAACTTGATATTTTGTTTTTCGCTTATGATTTTTGAGCTAAAAATTCACTCAACGTCAGGATTTGTACATAATAAGCTTCTTTGCATTTTATGTGGGAATAATATGCAATGTAACATTACTAATTGCAAATTACGTACACGTGGTGTGAGTGTGCATGTTTCTAAGTACATTTATCTCAAAACATTGACGTAATTTTAAGCTTCCATCATTGGCACATTACATGTTAGTAAATAACTATCAAATGTACTTGTAAATTTAGAAATCGATTCATTCGACCTCATGTTTAAGTAAGATTAACTTGCATATAATTTTTCTCTACTTTCCAAAATGGATAAATATACGAGGTTAGTTCGACAAGTAGTGAGAATGACAAATATGTTACGCTCTAATTGGTAAAACAAATGCACTGTAATTTAGGTTGCCTATTTATATGTTTTATTTAGATAAATCGATTGATTAGTTTATTTTTGACAGCTCATTGAAAAAGAAGCAACACGTCGTTTTGTTAAAATGGAAAAAGCAGAGCATCGTGCTGTGATTAAATACTTCGTAATTAAGAGTATGAAAGCTACCGAATCTGCTCCATCATCCGCCACAATAAGTAGATGGGTAAATGAATTTGAACGTGGTAGAACAAGCTGTGTTGATGAAGCGCGCTCTGGAGCACCCAAAATCGTGACTTCTAAGGAAATTATTATAAAAATCCATAATATTATTACGCAAGATCGACGACTTAAAGTGAGAGAGATAGCAGATATGGTAAACATTTCAACAGAATGCGTACACCACATTTTAACGAAAGAATTGGGCCTTTCCAAGCTTTCGGCAAGATGGGTGCCGCGATTGCTTACGACTGATCAAAAGTTAACTCGTTTGCGCATTTCCAATGCGTGTTTGGACCTTTATAAGCGGAATCCGGTTGATTTTTGTAGGCGATTTGTTACTTGCGATGAAACTTGGATACACTACAGTATATCTGAAACTAAACAACAGTCGAAACAATGGTTAGAACGTGGTTCTGCACCTCCAAAGAAAGCGAAAACCACTTTATCGGCAAACAAGGTGATGACATCAATTTTTTAGGATTCAAAGGGTATTTTGCTCATTGATTACCTTCAGAAAGGTGCCACAATGATCGGACAATATTATGCAGAACTCCTACAAAAATTAAATGTTGAGATTCGTGCTAAACGGCCAGGAATGGCAAAGAAAAATATTCTGTTTCACCAAGACAACGCTACCTCGCATACTAGCACAGTTGCGATGTCCAAAATCCACGAGTTGCATTTTCAATTAGTATCGCATGCGCCTTATTCGCTGGATCTAGTCCATTCCCACTTCCACCTTTTTCCAAAATTGAAAACGGCACTAGGTGGAAAGAAATTTTCGTCTAACGACGAGCTTATCATCTTCGTAAATAAGTATTTTGCAAGCCTTCCGGAATCGCATTTTAGAGATGGCATAAGGGCATTGGAGCACCGTTGGAATAAATATATTGCTCTTTTACGAGAGTACATTGAAAAATAAAAATTATTTTGTATTTAAAAAATTCGTTTTTTTTCCCATTCTCACTACTTGTCAAACTACCCTCGTAATATTAATTTGTTTTTATTGGATTGATAAAAAAAAATTAATCAAAACGCTTTTGTTACCCCTAAATAGTCCCAAATAAATCCCGCCAGTCCATATTTACAAATTGTAATTCGTTTATTAGTTGTAGATGATGTGAAGCTGTGATTATGTCTGAATACGTTCTAAGAATTTGGTTCTAGTTAGATTGCGTAAATCTTGTATATCACGCTATTGGTCAGTGATAAGTAACGTTGAACAAACCTCCGGGTTCACAGCAGCGTACAAACTCGTTGGGACGGTTGGGTAGGTGTGATTTTAAACAAAATAATAGTTTCGGTACATTCTAATATAGGAAAACAATTTAGGAACTTATTTACATCCGCCGCAGTTAACAATCCACCTTTGCGAAGTATCTTCGCATCATTGACATGATGCAAGCTATTGGTAATGCCTATACGCGTTCGCACTCTGCCGGTTCTTGTCGTTGGTCACCCGGAGGATTGATCTATCTTAGTGATAAGTCTTAACACGTTTACGTTGCTATCCTATGCAATATTATTTGGCTTGCTTCAGTTCCTTGACTGTATTTTAGCACCGTTGGTTTTATATCCACGGAAGACGCGGTTAAACCATAAAGAGCTATAATTGTTTTTTCGTTTAGAGCGTGTGAAATCTTTAGAACTCATCGAACATCTACAAGGTGTATTTCAAGAGTTTGTAGAATGTAAATGTAACATCTATTGGTGGTTTTAAAGCTGACAGGACGTCACTAGAAGACGATTCGCGCAGTGGAATATCTGTGAAAGAAAATATTGCTGCCGTGAAGAATGTATTTAAAGATTATAGGCGAATAACTGTTCATGAAATTAGTGTTGGTGTTCGAATGGATATAGAATAAGTTCATGAGATTTTACATCAACGTCTGGGAATCAATAAGATTTTAACCTGGTGAGCACCTAGGCACTTGGGTCCGGAACAGAAACTTAACAGATCCATCACGTTTATTAGTTATAGAACGCTACACGAACGAATAGTGGATTTTAACAGTCGAAACTTGTTTAAAATATAGTGAAACTTTAGTGTCTGCAATTTTTGGTAGTTAAAATGGATCAAATTGTGTGAAGGTTAAGAGATTCATGAAGAAATTCGATCGAGTATTCCCGGCTATGCAAGAGAAATTATTTGGACGTACTCGATCAGGTCGGTCCTTTAAAAATAGTGCCTTAGTGACTCTAAGTGTTGGTGAGAATCCGGCCACGTCGTTTCGCCGCTATTCGCGGCAAGTGACCATTTTGACAAGATCTCCTTCTGCATCCTTACAAAGTGCAATTAATTCAACAATTTAAGCCAAGTAATCCAGCACAACGTCGTATCTCCGTCAACTGAGCATTGGAAAACCAAGAAATAGACGCTCATTTTGTAAAAAAAATATCTTTTGCGACGAGGCGCACTTCCACTTGAACGTTAACACATAAAACAGCCAGATTTATGGAGCAGAGAAACCACATCTATGAGAAAGCAATGCATCCACAAAGAATCACCGTTTGGTTCGTATTTTGGGCCGATGGAGTTGATAGCCATAGGATAGCCAGGAGCCATACTTCTTCAAGAACTACGTTGACAACGCAGTGACAGTGAATGGTGAACGTGATCGCGATATGATAGGGGAGCTTTTTGTAGTGCGCATTGTTCGGTATGAATTTAGACGAAATACGATTTTAGTAGAATGAAGTAATTTGTCATTCTGCACGAGAGAATGGCTGATGTTTTAGATCGTTGAGTCTTATACGCCATGATTTAAGTCATTCTTGAATTTTAAATAAGCTTATCTATAAGTTTTTGGAAGCAATTGTGGGGTCAGAATGGGATGTTAGTATTGCGGTATTATCAATGAAGGTAACAGCAGTTGTCGCTCGTATTGCTGGTAGATCTACTGTAAAGTATAAGGCCTCAATATACTTTCTTCGGAAATCCTTGATTCTATACTAAACAAGTTTGTGTATTCATCGTCTTGTTTAATGTAAAAGTGACTATTAGCCAAGTAGGATTTTAGTCATTGAAAATGTGGATCTGCCAAAGACATTTTCAGATACAAGCGCTTATCAAAGGCTTGTAACACATCTAAGAATGCAACTGGGTAGTATCCTTTCAGAGTCTTTGGTGATTTGATTAATTAACCTATATACTTATTCGATAGTCTCCTGTTCTTTCTAAAATCCATATTGATGTTCAGCTATTGTTTATTTTAAGACTTTAGACCTTTTAGACCCTTTAGGCTTTGGACCACGCATGCGAAAGGGCACGGATTTCTACTTTCAACTTAGTGAAGTGAAGACATGGTCCGAAAGATTTTCGGCATCGATTAATAACAATTGATAAAACCTAGATACACCATTATACATCTGAAACGATTGAGGCTGACACAAGTGCTAGATAAAAAGGAAAACGATAACAAGCGAATTCCATGCATTTCTTTTAGATCACTACGACGTGAAACGCCTAACTTAAATAAAGAAAATGCTTTTTCTTCAGGATAATGCACGTGTCTCAATAGCAAAAATTCATGAACTACATTACAAACTGCTCCAGAATTCAGCTTATTTGCCAGGTTTGATCACATCTTGAAGATAATTTTGATGGAGCCTGTGATTGGTTAACTTAATCACTGAAGGTTGATATATAACCCCTTTCCATATTAACTTTGTTATTCTGTATACGTATACAGAATACGAAAATTAATGTTGAAGGGGGTTATATATTAACCTTCTCTGATTAAGATTTGATCACCCCTGACTTTAGTCTTTTTCCCAGCTTGAAAACTTGACTTGGTAGAAAAGGGTTGAATTTGGAGGTAAGGACTGAAACTAAGGCATATTTTGAATAGTTTTGATGAAATTTACTTTTCTGATGGAACGAACACACTTAAATATCGGCGGAAAAAAGTTTGTGTTTATCTTTACTCTCGAATTATTGTCGTCTTACTATTTTTATTTTAAAGTTTCCCTTTTTCAATTATCGATTTTAAAATTATAAATTTAAATTCAGTTGTATTTGATAATAAAAATTCATCTAAAAGGTAACAGCAATATTCCTTTTGAAGAATCTACTAATTACATAAGAGTATATAAACCAAAATTAAATATGATACTGTTCAGATTTCACTGAACAAAGTGTATTTACCATTCAGGAATATCCTGAATAATATTATTTCCATTTTTGTACATTTATTTTATTATTGTATATTTACATAGGTTCAATGCCGTAAGTTGGAAAACCCGCAGTTTATCATAATGCTAGTACAATAATAATCCCCGATAGTAATCTTTGTTCTGAATTCATTATGTATTACAAGGGTCGAACCTTTATTATTTATAATGCGTTTCAGATTGTTCCCAATAGGTGAAAGGCGGATTATAAGTAATACCTTTTTCTTTTATATAGAGTTTATAAGTAATTACATTCCTTCTAGGAACTATTTTGTAAACGTGCCTTTATCTATATCATTATACTTAAGGGCTCGTCTAGAATTGTTTATATATTTGTTGGCTTGAATAACTAAATTCAGTTCTACAACAACTGTCGTACAGGCTGTTCAAGTTCTCCACGTTCTGATTTAGCATACGTGAATATATACAAGACAAATAAAAGTTAGATCGAAATAAATAGTATAAATCTGTCTTTCATTTAAAATATCAAAAAAAGTGAAAACCCAGCGCCGCAAATCTATACAGATACCTTCATTTATTATATACTGGTTAAGACGGTAGATTAACTAAAAAAAATTTTCTTACCTTTGCAGCTACAGGACTCGGACAAGGCGAAGTGCTAGCAGATGATGGACTCTTTTCATTATCGTCAGGCAATTCCACAGAGGACATTCTAATATTCTTCGCAGACAATAATCTCCTGTTATGAACAGGACTGGATGGTGCTAAGAGAGTTGAAAGAACGAAAAGATATTTACTATTTGATAAATAAAATCTCGTCTGTCCAATATTTATTTATATATTGTAAAGAGATCATGCATATGTTAATTAATGGTGTTGTTAACTTAACAATCGTATAAAATTGTCTTACAAGTTGCATACTTGATAAGGATTTCAGTTTACTTCGTGCTACGTGGACCTGTTGGGATCTTATCGGTACCGAAACTGAGAAAAAAAACCATGCATAGATAATTAGTAGTTAGAACAGCAATGCATAATGTGCGTTTGTAATTTTGTATTCCTTTTGAGCAATTTTGGTTTTTATTTAGATGTCAGCAGTTTGTAAAAATTAATTATTGTGAAATGTATCATAAGATTTCCACTTTGAGATGTTCTTTAGTTTCAATTGCCTTAAAAACAATTAAGAGAGTATGTCCGAACAATGCATCTTCAAAAGCTACATTGAAGATATGGTTTGACAAATTCGGTTGTTGGGCAACATTTATGATGAGTTTATTGATAACGTATTGAAGGTGTATCCTTGAGAGTCAACTTAGAAAGTCGCTGAAAGAGTTATCCCTAATACGTTACAGCTGCATTAAGAAATTTGGCTTGATTTTATAACTGAAGTTGTGAACCATGCGCCATCAAACAATTATATATTAGGATGGCTGGATCGTTAAGTCAGAAATGATGGAAAAGGTAAAAATATGAGAATATGCAGAGGAAATAAAATTAGAAGTAATAAAAAGAACTCATTAGAACCATCAAAAGACGGGTTTATACTTTAGAACAGTATTGCTACCAATATAATAAGATTGTTAGCCATTTCTTTCTTACACGTTACTTTTCTGCAATAAATGGAGCGAACGTATCGTCTTCTATTGCATCAGTTAAATGAGGAAATACAAGAAAAGTTTCGAGCTTTAAGTAATCAAGGTAGGATTGTTTGCCATCATGCTAATACGAAATTAATGTAGACTCAATAACAACTGAAGGAATTAAACGTGAATATTCGATCTGTCATCATCAGATTTTGTATTTGTTTCATTCGTTCCAAAGCAGACTATTTGGATAAGACTTTTCATCTTTAGAAGATATAAAAAAATCGTTAAAACCTTTTTTTTTTGTTTCTAATCCGCCAACTTTTAAAATCATGGTGTTTGAATGCTGCCAGATTTATGAAATAATTAAATAAGTAGGCTTTCGCGGTTGGTGTTACTTGTAGTACTACCTTATTGTAGGTTACTTCGTATTGTTGTAGTATATATCGATGTTTCGCTGTTCATATCGTTAGTTTAATTTGACAATTATACTTTTGTTATTGAAACTCTCTAATACGAAGGCTGAGACAGTTTGATATGCCTTTTACGTGTGGACTTCCAATGAGAGTTCGTTGGAGGCTAGGAGATTGCGCGGTGAATTATTTCTCATATTTTCTTGATAGGAAAACCTTCCAAAATATTCATAAAAGTTTTTATGAAAAATGCACATTTAGGATTTGAAAGGCCAAGCACAATAGCAACAGTATAATTGGAAGAAAGTGTGCCGAACGTGGTAGAAGAAGATGTAGGTGCTTGTACCAGAGAAATAGGAAGTATTTTGAATTTAAGTATTAGAATTGCTTCGAAAAATTTCGAAACGCGTTCAGGCGTTAAAACCTGTTGATTTATATCCACGTATTGCATTTTATCAATAGCTTCTGCATAAGTTGGTTTAAATTCCTCAACTACTGACGCTGATTCTTTCGATCGACGAAGAACATTTCTCGAGAAATACAATTACGAACTTCCGTTATAACCATGTGTAGGATTATGTAAGTATATGCGGTAGTAAAAGATCGTTTTCAACATCAATTTTCATTAAACGTTTGAGTTGGAATCGTGGATGACTGGGTAATTGGACACGTATTTCTATCAGGAAGACTTACAGGTGAGATGTAATCAAAATGTTTTGAAAGAATCACTATTTGGGTTTTTAGACGATTTACAATTTGGCAACAAGAAATGTAATGTGGTTTATGCACACTGGCACACCAAAATTTTAGAATGGTTGCTCGTGAGATTTTAAAGTACATGAAGGTACTAGCCTGTTTGATCTCCAGTCGTTTTCTTTGATTTGTTCCTATGCGACCATTTGAAGAGGTTAGTGTACACTACTGCAGTGAAAAATGAAGAAAATTTGAGATATTGATGGGTGCAATGCAATAAGAAACAACCCTGGTGTTTTTGAAAGAGTTTGGAAGCCAGTGAGGAGATGATTAAATGCCTGCAGTTTATCTGGGAGTAGCCACTTTCAGCAGTTTTTGTAGATTAAGAATCTGTATACGTACAGGTAAATAATTAAGCATTGTTTTCTATTTGAGAATATTTAGCGTTCTCTATCTTCGAAAAAAACTGTCTTAATATAGCCTACGGAAATATCTTCTGAACTTTCGTCGCATGTCTACTAAACATCTTGCATATCGTAAAATATGAAATCAATTCTGAAAACGAATTTTTTATTTTCATAAACCAAAACTACTCAAATTAGGAAGACAAGCATTCCATTAGACAAAGAAAAAAGAAAAGACTTTTATAATACGTGTATGAAGCGCAAAATGAATTAAAACAAAACGCCAACAGACATGAAATATTATGAACACAGTCAGGCAAACGTTTTTAATTGCAAAGCATACATTGGATCCTCGAGGATGAACTCTGGTTTGAATGCGGATCACTCGTGGCCGTCGCCCCGTGATGTTTTCGTCTCTGTACGTGTTCCGTGCTCTCCGGCGAGTCCAACGACAAACTTTTCATGCGTAAATTTAATTTCTGTCGTCTCGGCGAATGAGGAGCTGGGAAAACATACGAAAACAATAAGATTGTTTTTATTTTTTTTGTGAAATTATTCTTTATTTATCCTAAAGCTTAACAGAAAACAAGTAATTTACAGAACAGAAAATCTATTTAACACTTACATGCAGGTGACGATTAAAACTGCTAACTTTCTATGAGTGCTTCGTTATTTTCTTTTGCAATAACATACACACTAATTCCCTTTTAAATGAACACTAAGTAAACGGATGCAGCTATTGACGACTTTGGTTTTTCGCATTATATCGTAATTTGTGTAGAATAGATTTTAGTTTGTTTTGTTTATTAAATGTGTAAAACAATTGAAATATTAAAATACGTTGTCGAAGTAAGCTTCGACCAGGCACCTATTTTGTTTATAAAGTATGAGAAACAAAACTTTTTTTCAGAGTTGGCCATGAATAGCAGTCATGTCTCATGCCTTAGATAAACTCGTATATGTACAGTAATTGACAGAATTTTTAACATTTTACCAGTGATTTATAAGTAAAATTAACAAGTTGAGAATATTTGTCAACTATTTGTAGAAATTTGTTTCTAAATAATTGCTTTCGTACTTAATGAATAAAAAATCGATATATTATTGAAATTTGGGACAGATTAAAGTAGCGAAATGATAGCTAAACTAGTATGTAGAATCAACCTAAGCCATCGTTGACTTTTTTCATGACTAATTTTGAATAAAAATTTTGTGACTCACACCTTAATTGGACATGTAAAAATATAGAAAGTTAATACAGTTATTTCTTTCATAAGACAAAAAATGTTAGTTTTCGTGACGAGTAAAAAATTGTTGGACATCGCGTAGAAAAATTGGACAATCTTAGGAGTTATTAGAACTATTAAACCTTGACTTCGGATTCCTCTTGACTTCGAGAGTATAGTCATAGTCATTTATTAATTTTCAGTAGACCAATAAAACAATCTTTTAAATTCTAAGGTCTGTACATGAAAATAGGTAAAGAACAAAGTTACAAAATATTTCTAAATCTATACTATACTGCTATACAATAGGTCTACCGGAAAGTTCCGTTCGTTTTTAGAATAAAGCAAAATAACTAGCAACTTTTCATAACTTGAATAAATTTTATTGAAAAATATAACTTTTATCATTATTTATGACTTCTTATCAGCGTCATGGCAATTCGTATAACACATTTTTAAAAAATGCAAAAAGGCGAAAAAATGAACCAGCACTTGTCTGATATACGCCACTATATTTTGTACGAATGCTAAGGAAGAAATGCTGTAGAAGCGTGTAGAAATTTATTGAAAGTATTTGGTGAAGGTATAGTTTCTGATAGAACATGCAGAAGATAGTTCGAAAAATTTCAAATAAGAGATTTCGCCCTTTTTAATAAACCATGCTCTGGGCGACCATCTTTGATCGACAACGATACTGTCAATATCATGTTAGAGCAAAATCTTTTTTGACAAATTCAGATATTGGAAAGGCTTGATTTAGCTCAATAAACCATTTCGGACCATGTATGGGGACTAGGATTAGTGTGGAAATATTCGAGATGGATGCTATATGAGTTAAATGAGAAGAATTTGAATGATCAAGTCATCATATGCACATCTCTGCTTGCACGGAACAAAATCTAATCCTTCTTGGACCGGATGAAAACTGGGCATGAAAAGTGGATTACCTATGAAAACATCGTATGGTGAAAGGCATATTGTAAATACGGAAAATCTGTCCCCTTCACTTCTGAATAGAAGTTGCGCCTGAGTAAGAGCATGTTGTGTATGTGGTGGGACATTCGAGGATCAATACATTTTTAACTGCTGAAACCGAACGAAGATCTAAACTTGTAGAGGTACTGTCTTTTGGACAGATTAGGAATATTTTGAATTAGATAGAGGTGTTAACACACACGATTGCAAAATGTGGATATATAATATAATAAGCCAAATACAATAGTTCTTCAAGATTACACAAGCTTACAGTTTGGTGTGGCTTTATGTCAAATTTTCTAATAGCACTTTATTTCTATGAAGAAATTGAATATGGATAAATGAAAACACTAACTATAAATGGACAACGATATTTCCAAACGTCGTAAAGTTTTGTACTACCAGCATTACAGAATCATGATATTGACAATGTTTTTATGCGAGACGGTGGTCCACCACACATAGACAATGTAAAGGCATTACTATGCAACACATTTAGTGATTATGTAATTAGTAGCCCATACCCGAGCAGTTTTGGCTTTGTACATGACCAGATGTGAATCCAGCTGGCTATTGGTTATGGGGTTATTTCAATGAAAAGGTATTTCGAAGTATATACGAGGGAGCGTTTTTATATTCGCGGAATGAGCGGGTTGTAGAGGGGTGAGTAGGCGCATTGGGGGCTTGGCCTATGCAGCGACTCATGATTAGTATAAATACGAAGTTTCATTGTTATTAGACAGTTAGTCTTTGAGCTATCGTCAACCAAGTAACATAATCAGGAGTGAAAAGTGAAATATGGAAAAAATCGAATATCGTGCCGTTATAAAGTTCCTTACCAGGCAAGGAAAATCAGTCGCGATCATAATGAATGAGATGTCATTGGTTTACGGCGACTCTTGTTCAGGAAAAACCATGGTGTACAAGTGGCATAGTTTATTTAAACAAGGAAGGGAATCCCTTGAAGACGACCCGAGGCCGGACAGGAGCATTGAGGTGACCACGCCAGCACTTATCCAAAAAGTTGAACAAATTGTACTCGAAGATGCTCGACTAAAGAAGAAACAACTCGCAGAAATGGTTGGAGTATCCGATACAACAATTTTTAAAGTCCTACACGATCATCTCGGCATGTCTAAGGTCAGCGCAAGATGGGTGCCGAGAATGCTCACGCCGCCGCAAAAACAACAGCGCGTAGAGTGTTCGCGTGCATTTTTGGACCTCTGTAATGAAGACAAGGATGGTGTATTGAGTGGAATTGTTACTGGAGACGAAACTTGGGTTCATCATTATGAACCTGAGTCCAAACAAGACTCCATGCAGTGGCATAAAAAGGGTACAGCACCTCCCAAGAAATTTAAAGTGTCACAATCAGCTGGGAAACTCATGGCAACGATATTTTGGGACTCGGAAGGAATATTGTTGATTGATTATAAAGATAAAGGTATTTCTACAACCGGATAATATTACGCTTCAATATTAGAGCGACTAAAAGAAGCCATTAAAGAGAAAAGACGGGGAAAATTGACAAAAGGTGTTCTGCTTTTGCACGACAACGCGCCCGTCCACAAGAGCCGCGTTGCGTTAGCTGCCCTGCATAAGGTGGGCTTCGAAATTGTGAATCACCCACCCTACAGCCCAGACCTGGCCCCGAGTGATTATTACCTGTTTCCGAAAATGAAAAAAGAGCTGCGGGGTAAAAAATTTAGTGGCGATGATGAAGTCAAGGAGGCAGTTTCGGCGTATTTTGCAGATAAAGAGAAATCATTTTTTTATGAGGGTATAAATAAATTAATTGAAAGATGTGAAAAATGTATCCGTCTTGCAGGTGAATATATTGAAAAAGAAAAATAATATGGTTTTTTTATTTCCACCCCTTGTCCCCCATTCCGCGAATATAAAAACGCTCCCTCGTATCATCATTCTCGTGAGAAACTGAAGGAATATCACATGTCATCGAGAACATTTCGAGGAATGCTCTTTCTAATGCCGCTAATAATTTAGAAGAACGACTATTTTTAATTGGTTACCACGGTGCGTCTTCAATTTTTCTTGCTTTTTCTTTTAAACATATAATCTCATTTCTTTGTTTTTGCATTGCACATCTGTAAACAATAAAATACTGCAAAATGATTTTATTGTCTATAATTTCATGCAGCTGCATTTAAGTATTAGGTATGCAATAAAATTAGGGCCGAGGAAATTCCACTCGGTGTAATAAAATAAATGTTTTTTAATTTTTTAATTTTCTTAACAGTTGACCGAATACCCGACGAATTTTATTGATTTGGATTATATATATATATATATATAGGTGTATTAGTAAGGACTATATAATCGACCGTACTCTTAATATCTTAAACGTAACTATTATCAGGTCTATCGGTCTGTTGAAGAAAGACTCAAACAATTTTAGTTTTCAATACTCTATATTTCGTTGCCAAACCTTTGCAGCTTCCCCAGCAGTGTGAACTAAAAGGAGTCATACACTGGCTGATTCAAAATAATTGTATAAATAACTTTAAAATACAGTGTGAAATAGAATAAAACTCAACTCAGCAAAATTAGTATAACCTGATTAAACAGGTTAAACTAATTTTGGGTTTTATGTAGCATTATGCACCTTTATAAGTGGATCGTCTCCATATTCTTAGTTTTAGAATAATAAATAAAACAATTTAAAAGGATAATATATCAAAGTGTATTAATTAAATTATAATAAAACTTGCATAATCTCCGTAACACTTTACGATCAATTTTCTATTTTTATTTTTGCCTAATCTAAATATTTGATAACGTGACCACCATCTCAAACTGGGAAGTTACTTTTAAATAACCCTATGCATTTTATAGTATGTATACGTCGATATATATTTAACAAGGAAGAGTACGACGAGAAGTCAAAATGTTCCCGGAATTGTGTCGTAGTGTTGGCAGTTGTGATGCAATCACAATACATTTTGTACAGTACATTCCTTATGGTGCATAGTTATGACGCTGACAGGTCTGAGCAAGTCTGAACACGCAGTGTGACTGCAGTTTAGCGGAAGGTAGGAGTGTGTGGTGATCAGTTGGCGCGATGTCGCAGTTCGAGCAACGGGCGAACATCAAGTTCATGTGCAGATTGGGAAAATGTGCTTCAGAGACTTTGTTAGCCTTACAAACAGTTTACGGTGACGTTTCTTTAAAGAAAACAGCCGTTTACGAGTGGTTTTCAAGATTTAAGGGTGGACAGGAATCGCTGGAAGACGAGAGTCGCAGTGGGAGACCTTCAACCTCCAGGAACGAAGGAATGGTCGAGCGAGTGAAACAATTAATCAGAGCAGACCGCAGAATGACCATCGACGAGTTGGCACAAGAAGCGGGGATCTCTCATGGATCCATACACGCAATCCTCTCAGATGATTTAAAGATGAAACGTGTCAGTGCAAAGTTTGTCCCGCGCTTGCTGAATCCGGATCAGATGGAAACTCGGAAGTTGACGGTGGCCGAATGTTTTGAAAAAGCACAGAGGACCCGATGTTCTTGCAGACAATCGTTACTGGTGATGAGACTTGGGTGTACGCGTACGACCCGGAAACCAAGATGCAGTCATCAGAATGGCACACATCGTCCTCTCCTCGACCAAAGAAATCACGTCATGTCAAATCGAAAACAAAAGTGATACTCATTGCGTTTTTCGACAACGAAGGTGTGGTGCACCATGAATTTGTACCAGCTGGACAAACGGTTAACGGTCCTTTTTACGTGCAAGTTTTGAAAAGAGTGAGGGAAGCAGTTCGAAGAAAACGTCCAGGCAAATGGCAAGAAGGATGGTCACTCCATCACGACAATGCTCCCTTCCACACGTCGATTGTTGTGCAAACATGGCTTGCAGAAAAAAACATTCCAGTCCTCCAGCAGCCTCCCTACTCACCGGATTTAGCGCCATTGGATTTCTGGCTCTTCCTCAAGCTCAAAAAGGGTCTCAAAGGTAACTGTTTTGACACCGTAGAAGACATCAAAACCAACGCGACGGCTGAACTTCGGAAGATACCACAACAGGACTTTCATCGTTGTTTCCAACAATGGCAGGAGCGGTGGAGCAAGTGTGTGTGTTTAGACGGCGCCTACTTTGAAGGCGATTAAGTGACTGTGTACCTATGTTGTGGTAATAAAGAGTTAAAACAAAATTCCGGGAACTTTTTGACTGCTCCTCGTATAATTATTAATTTGTGAATGTTAGTTCGTAAATAGAACGGTATTTAAATATAATATCCACTATAGTTGAAAGTTTTTACATCATTCTTTATCATCTAAAAATTTCTGACACCAAAATTATCATCAAATATCTTCATAGACAAACACGTGCTTATTTACTACTACATTATCATTTACTTTGTAAACAGAACTATTATGTTTGATAACGTTTTATTAAAAAAAAATCTGACGTGATTTTGCTGTATTATTATGTTTTTAGTTTGTTTAACATGTAATGATAGTAGTTACAAGGATAGGCGTCTTTTAGAAATATTTTTCTCATTTTTGGCAGTTATAACTGTCGGTTCCGTTATCATTTTTCTTTGTGAATAATAGTAAATATGCATCGCCGCCTTAAGAAAATATCGATAAGTCCTAAGTAAATAATTTTTGTCAGTTATCTACGAATATTGGTAACTAAACGTTTTTTCAGATTTCCGTTACTTACCGGAATACAAACATTTAGTTATTGTACTGCGTACCCATACAATAATATAGTGGTTTCAAATTGTTATCTCTTAGATATACAATGCTGATTCAATAGGAAAATAAGAAAGTAGTGAGGGCAGTTTTATGCAAACAATCCTCTTCGAAATTAAATGCTTTCTAGGCTATTCTTTAATGGCAATTTTACAGACTATTTTGCTTTCGCTCTAGCGAAGAACAAGATACATTGATTATCTGAATATATTGCAATTATGACCTTTTCCTCAACTGCAATATGATTCAGATAACTTTCCTTGACAAGATGGTGCGTCTCCTCATTGGCATAGCTTCCTACAGGATTAGTTAAATGACGTCATTAATCGTTGAATTAGTCTTAACTGACTGAATGGTAGGACTTGTTTGCTGACTTCCAAGATCATTAAATTTGATCCTACCTGATTTCATTCTTTGGGACTCCAGACAGAAAGTATAGCATGTATATGCCTCGCTTCCTACCGATTTTAGGTACAGAATTAAAGAACTAATGATGTGAAATTGTTAACGATGGAATACTATTTGTAATACTACTGCACTGAAACTCAGTTTCAGCCCTGAAGATGTCCCATAAAAATGGGTACGAAACGTCGGCAGATATACAAGTGCCGCGGTTCCAGCCCGGAAGCCCAGAATCAGATAAATATTTGAGTTTTTATTTGGGCTATTTCCATCCTTTCAAGAATTTATGTAATCCGATGTTTTGGTAATTCATATACTGCCGTGACCATGGTAAATTTAGGAAAGGCAAATGCACATATGTATGTCTTCCATTTTCTTTAAATCTAAAATAAAGTAAAGAGAGTGAAATTTGAACTCGGTCTTTAAATTCTTAGATTGATAATTTGGGAATTATTATTATGCAAACAAAGTTTTTCGATGTTAAATGCTATCTGGCTTGGCTTTTTTATGGGCTATTTTTCTTTTCGACGAAGTATGCATAACGCGAGTTGCATATTTAAATTTGTTGTAATTACGACTCTATGCCCCTCCTCAACTGCAATAGAGTTGAGTTGTTATAAGAAGATTGTGCCTATGCTCATGGGTACAGCTTCCTACAGGAATAGTTAAACGACGCTATTTCCAATTGTCAAACTGATTATAAATGATTTAATGATAGGACTTTTTTTGTATGTGTCTTCGCTTCCTACCAATTTAATGTACAGGGTTGAAGAACTGATCACGTTGTCTATGGAATACTATTTGAGTTATTTGGGTTATTTCCATCATTTGAAAAGTTAACGTATTGCAACCATGGTAGATTTAAGAAGTGCAAATATACGTATGTGCCTTCCACTTCCTTAAAATTTAAAACGAAGGGCATAGTTTGAAATTTAAACTCGCTCTTTAAATTTTGAAGATTGAAAATTTTGGAATCGGTTTTATGCAAACAAAATTTTTCGAAATTAAACACTGTCTGTGCTCCCTTCAAAGCAAATTTTACATACTATTTTGCTTTTGACGAAGCAGGCATAACACGCGTTTCTTATCTGGATATGTTGCTTCCTACCGATTGGAGGTACAGAGTGGAAGAACTGATGACGTGAAATTGTTGACGATGGAATACTATTTGAGTTGTTATGTGAGCTATTTCCAGCATTCGAAGGGTTGTTATATAATCCAATGTTTTAGCAGTTCATCTACTCATAACCATGGTAGATTTAAGAAGGACGAATGTACATATGTGTCTTCCATTCCCTTACAATTTAGAACAAAGTGAATTGTGTGAAATTTGAATTCTAAATTCTAAAGATCGATAGTTTTGCAATCAGATTTATGAAAACAAAGGTTTTCGCTATTAAGTGCTTTCTGTGCTGTCTTTGTTATGCCTTCGATGAAGCAGACATAACACAAGTTGGGTATCTGGATGTGTTACAAATATTACCCTTTCCTAATTGAAATATGGTTCAGGAAAATTTATTTGACAAGATGTACTATGTAGGAAGCTATGTTCTCATTGGCGTACCTTCTTACAGAATTAGTTAAATGACGTTGTTACCAATCGTTCGATTGGTTTTAATCGACTCAATGAAAGGACTTGTTTGCTGTGACCTTCAAGATCAAATGATCTAACTCTATGTGATTTTCTTCTTTGGGAGAAAGTATCGTGTGTATTTGCATTCGCTTCCTTCTTATTTAATGTACAGGGTTGAAAAACTGATGACGTGGAATTTAAGACGGTGAAATACTATTTGCGTTGTTATTTGGACTATTTCCATCGTTCGAAGCAGCAGTTCAATGCTGTGTTTAATGTAAGAAGGGCAAATGTATGTCTTCCATTTTTTTGAGAATTTATACTCGGTCTTTAAATTCTAAAGATTGATAATTTTGGAATCAGTTTCATGCAAACAAAATTTTTCGAAATTAAGCACACTTTGTGCTACTTTCAATACCAATTTTACGTACTGTTTTGCTTTTGAAGAAGCAGACATAACACGCGTTGATCATTATGCTCCCATTATGTAATCAGACTTGTGCTATCTCCCAATGGCATGGTGCGTCTCCTTATTGGCTTAGCTTCCTACAAAACTAGTTAACTGACGCTGTCCTCAATCGACCAATTGGTCATAATCAACACAATCACTCGATTTAACCTTATGTGATTTCTTTCTTTTGGATTTTAGATAGTATAGTGTGTATATGTGTGTATACTTGTGTATACTTCTTTTCTACTGATTTGAGATACAGGAATGGAAAATTGATGTCGATGACGTGAAATTGTTGAGGGTTGGTTATCTAATATCGATTCTTTATTCATTTTTCGACCTATTCTCACCTAACTGCATCGTATTTTAGTTTGTACTTAACGAAATGAAGGTCGACACTGTTACAGACAGATAGGACCATGGTTTTCGTTAAAATAGATCCACTCCATTCATTGTTGGAACATTTAAGTATAACATTTTTATAAATTAATCGTTTTTCAGTAAATATAAGCTATACTTTCGCCACATTATAAACAAAATGCGTTTAATGGCCACACATATATAGTTCGGTCTATTTGATTTGTTATTTGGGCTGTTGCCATCATTTGAAAGAGTTATGTAATGTAATGTCTTCTACCGTCATCGGAGTAGACCCGAGAAGTGTAATACGCGCCTTCTATTTTTTTCAAATATTGCACGCAGTACGTGAAGTTTAAACTCTGTCTTGAAATTCCAAATATTGATAATTTTGTATCCTTGACACTTTTGATATTCTATATGTTTGGGATGCAACTTTGGAACCCCTATATTCTTTTTTCGTGCATACGATATTATGATGGATACTACGAGAACTTTATAATTATTAAAACTGGGTAATTTTTCAGATTAGTTTAACTCAATCTATAGAATAATAAAATCAGCAGTGATCGTTCTAGATGAGTTGCACTAAATACTTTGGTATTAAATGGGACTTGATAAAATGCGATCGTTTTACTCAGGTAGTCGTTTGGACAACTTTTACTGAATATACGAGGGTAGTTTGACAAGTAGTGAGAATGGAAAAGAAAAACGAATTTTTTAAATACAAAATAATTTTCATTTTTCAATATATTCTCCTAAAAGAGCAATACATTTATTCCAACGGTGCTACAATGCCCTTGTGCCATCTCTAAAATGCGATTCCGGAAGGCTTGCAAATCACTCATTTACGAAGATGATAAGTTCGTCGTTAGACGAAAATTTCTTACCACCTAGTGCCGTTTTCAATTTTGGAAAAAGATGGAAGTCGGAAGGGGCTAGATCCGGCGAATAAGGCGCATGCGGTACTAATTTGAAATGCAACTCGTGGATTTTGGACATCGCAACTGTGCTGGTATGCGAGGGAGCGTTGTCTTGGTGAAACAGAATCTTTTTCTTTCCCATTCCTGGCCGTTTAACACGAACCTCAACATTTAATTTTTGTAAAAGTTCTGCATAATATTGTCCGTTTATTGTGGCACCTTTCTGAAGGTAATCAATGAACAAAATGCCCTTTGAATCCAAAAAAATTGATGCCACCACCTTGTTTGCCGATAAAGTGGTTTTCGCTTTATTTAGAGGTGCAGAACCACGTTTCAAGTGTATCCAAGTTTCATCGCAAATAACAAATCGCCTACAAAAATCAACCGGATTCCGCTTATAAAGGTCCAAACACTCATTGGAAATGCGCAAACGAGTGAACTTTTGATCAGTCGTAAGCAATCGCGGCACCCATCTTGCCGAAAGCTTGGAAAGGTCCAATTCTTTCGTTAAAATGTGGTGTACGCGTTCTGTTGAAATGTTCACCACGTCTGCTATCTCTCTCACTTTGAGTTCTTCGATCTTGCGTAATAATATTACAGATTTTTATAATCATTTCCTTAGAAGTCACGATTTTGGGTGTTCCAGAGTGTTCCGCGCTTCATCAACACAGCTTGTTCTACCACGTTTAAATTCACTTACCCATCTACTTATTGTGGCGGATGATGGAGCAGATTCACCTAATGTTTCCCGTAACTCATCTTTTATTTCGATAGCTTTCATACCCTTAATTACGAAGTATTCACCGCACAATACTCTGCTTTTTCCATTTTAACAAAACGGCGTGTTGCTTCTTTTTCAATCAGTTGTCAAAAATAAACTAATCCACCGATTTATCTAAATATCGGAATGTAAACATATAAATAGGCAATCTAAATTACAGTGCACTTGTTTTACCAATTAGAGCGCCACCTATGTGTCATTCTCACTACTTGTCAAACTATCCTCGTAGTTTTTACATGTTATTCCTGTCAAACATTACTTGGACAAGCTATTGATACAAGAAGATACAAAAGACTTTCAGATATTTTAACTATAACATCAATTTATTTGCATAAATTATTATTATAAATTTTTTCAATAGAAACACAATTTTGTTGGCGGGGATTGGCACTCGTACAATACCAGAATATTATCAAACTTATATTTACATACATATGTATGTAACCACAATGTGTATGTGAGATCGCCGCTGTTCTCGGATTCTTACTATCATAATTTGTTATCTTTGCAATTAAAAAAGTAACGTTCATATATTTGAACGAATGATACTTTAAAATATTTATCTAATAGTTTTGGGATGTAGTAATACGAATTTAATTTTTTTCTAAGAAATTTTGTAATCAGCAGTGAATTTGTATGCTATAAATTATATTTACGCAAGTTTGTATTTTCTTATCTTAAATTTATCATTCATAAGATTAGATGAGATAGCGATTATGTTACTTACATGTATGTAGGTTTTTTACATTCTTTCCGAATCTCGCTGTGTCATTTCTTACTATAATAATATAATATCATCTAAAAGTAACGTTCGTATTTCTTCGATTATAAATAAACATTGGTGTTAACATTGTATGTGGGCAAGGTGAAAAGTTCTCGGTCTAACAATGAAAGACTGCGATTTAAATTTAAAAAATGATTTTATTTTTCTACATAATCTCCCTTGAGTTCAACACCTTGAGTTCAACACACTCCCGGAAGTGAGAGTCTGGAAGGCTGTCAAAATATTCTTCTACGGTCCTTTCAACTTCTTCGTTAGATGTGAATCGCTTTCCAGAAATAAATTTTTTCAAATTTGGGAATAGATGGAAGTCTGAGGGTGCCAAATCAGGAGAATAGGGAGGTTGGCCGAGCAAATCGTACACCAAATCCCGCAATTTTCCCATCGCCAATGCACCCTTGTGTGCGGGTGCGTTGTCCTGATGAAAAATGATTTTTTCTTCTACAAACCAGGCCTCTTCTCGCGAACTTGGGCATCCAGCTGGTCAAGAAGGCTAGAGTAATATGCGCCTGTAATTGTTCTGCCTTTTTCAAGGTAATCAATTAATAAGATTCTTTTTGCATCCCAAAACACGCTGGTCATGACTTTTCCCGCAGATTGAATCGACTTCGCTTTCTTTGGCGCTGAACCAACGGGTTCCACCCACTGCTTCGACTGCTGTTTCGTTTCTGGAGTGTAGTGGTGAACCCATGTCTTATCCATGGTGACAAATCGCCGCAAAAAACCGGTCGGATTCTTGTTAGATCGGTCCAAAGAATGCTCCGAAAATCGTTTGTGCATTTGCTTTTGATCGACATTCAGCAAATGCGGCACCCATTTTGCGCAGAGCTTTCTCATCTCTAATTCTTTGTGCAAAATGTTTCGCACCCTTTCTTCCGATATCCCCACAGCCCCAGCTATCTCACTCACTTTCACTCGCCTATCGTCCAACACAATATCATGTACTTTTTCGATGATTTCTGGTGTGGTTGCGGTTTTTGGCCGTCCTTCACGTGGGTCATCTTCGAGAGACGTACGACCACGTTTAAATTCAGCTGCCCACTTTTTAACGGTTAACATCGAAGGAGCAGAGTCCCCGTACACTTTTGTCAACTTCGGATGAATTTCTATAAGGGTTAAACCATCCAAAACAAAGAATTTTATATCAGCACGATATTCAAGTTTATCCATTTAAAAAAATAACACGCACGACGTCTACTACAAAAATTCTTGCAAACAAACTACTTGAGAGAACAAGTTGAAAGTTTTCATATGAACTAAAGCCACATGCAGCCACGTAGGAAACATAAATTTCTGTTAATTGTAACGCCATCTCTGTATCAGGCCGAGAATTTTTCACCTTGCCTACGTAATTCATTAGAATCAGTGTAAATATAAAGAAGTGCATAAACTAAGAAACTAAGAAATTTTGAATATATAGTTTAGATTTTTTTAGGTAACAATAGTCAGTGGAAAAAGTAATACTTTACCCTGATCAAGGCTAAGTATCAATACTACATCCTTAGGTGGATCCATACACTTCTACTTTGAAATATGTAAACACAACTAATACCAGGAGTCTCACTATATGAAAGTGGGGATGTATGGATTCGCTTTAGAAAGTAGTAATGATATTTATTAACCAGGAGTGGACAATACTTTGTCGACAGACTATATATGCTCCTACCGGAGAATATCCGATAATGAAATTCTCAAATAAATGCTACTTACTTATTGTTAAAAATATAATGTGTCTGTATTTGCAGCTTTTAACTTTGCAATTTGAACAAATTATAGTGTATGATACCAACTAAATTATAAATGTGAGGATGTCGTTGCCTACATTGAGAGTTTTTTTGATTCAATCTAGATGAATCGACTGCATTTTAAGGCTTTAAATTTAGTGAATTAAGGGCTCCAAAAATATAATTACATTTTAAAGATAGTTTCTATATTTTACTATTATTCTACTGAATGTTAAAAACATGTATCATCATCTTTTAGAGGTGATAGTATACATAAAAATTTTAATCAATATGAGTCCGCAAATGAAGGGTTTTGGAGATGAACATTTTTACATTTACACCACATTCTTATTACGATTGTTTCTTATTAAAAGGTGGCGTAAATTTATTTACACCATTTACAATTTACAACAAAAGAAAAAAGTCAATTTCATAGCAACCATGACCTGGATGCCACCGAACCCGAACTAATGCGGATGTTTTCGAAAGAATTGGAAGATATTTGCAGCAGAGATATACCTAGTGTAAAATGAACATATTATTTGAACATTTGCTTCCCGTTGTTTGTTCATAAATTACATTGTTTTGTTTGTAAATAATTAAAAAGAGACGTAAACGTAAAATGTTTCGTATCACCGAAACCGTCCATTTGCGGACACATATTCATTAAAACTTTTCTACATATTTTGAGCCATACTATCTCTCTCACCATCACTTAAAAATTGTAACACATTTTCTTAAACACCCTGTATATTAAATATTGATTGAATTTAATGTTTCATAATTTCCTTTATTTGAAAAACCAAGGTCGTCAAAACTAATAAAAAAAAATTAATCTATTTTCCAAGTCGCCTTTCGTTCTGATTTTTAATGTAATATATATAATAGTCTATCTATTTTCTCATTCTACGCTCTAAGTTCCCGTGATACCGACCGACGTTGTTGGCGCCATAATGGATTTTAATATTGACAGCACTTGTTGAGCCTCGCATGCTTGATCCTATTAAAACAACACACACATGTTACTATGTTTACACGGCCGATATCCCTCAATAAGGGTATACTATCATACGCTCCAAACTACCACTATGAAAAGCCAACAAAAAAATTGAACGGTCGTGTAAACTTAGTGAAGTCGACACGACAAAACATAAACACATTTATTTTTAATGTAATAATAATAAGAATAACAATCAGTAATGGCGATGTGAAGCAATATGGATGATAGTGAATAGGATAAAGTTCGTGTTGATAATGTTCGTGAAATGGATGTAACGAGTCAAAGGATCGCTCTGGGGGACTGTTTTATTAAGAAAGTGTTCACTGCACACGTTGTTAATTCTTTAAAATACTGTTCAAACTCAAACAAGACTTACGTTTAGATCTTGATCACAGAGAAACTTCACTGAATTTTATTAAAAATGTCGAACAAAATTAATATTATTGGGGTATGAGTATTGAAATTTTATGATTTTTTAAAAAATTAATGTTTAGATTTAGGTTTCTGCAACTTATATTTAAAATACATTCTTTAAGAAGCTTTATTGGGATATAGAATTACCTGTATTTGTAGCTATGTAGTAACATTTTTTCATTCGATTTTAGGAAATATACAATTACGCATCTCGTTTTGATTCTTAGGGATCAAAGCTCGGCAGTCACATTAACGGAATTAACAAAACAAAAAGAAAACGAGAAGGAAGGAATACATCAAAAATACTTATTTCACGCTTCGGGGTCTATCGAACTGAGGTAACACACAAAATTCGGTCATCGGCTACCCAAAACAAAGGATAAGGCAGCCACGTTCATATTCATAGTAATGAACTTTATAAGTATCCCAAAAACCGTTCTGTAAATTTGTACGTCATTAGGCATCAACAGAGTAACCGTTTTTGTTGGTAAAGGAATATTTAATTTAACAAATGTACGAAGACAGCTTTGCTGAACTTATCAACTGCTTTTTGACCCAAGAAACCTTAGCACTTATACACATCTGTCAACTTTCGTCTCACCTGTCAAAAAACTTGGTAATCCATCTATTTCCTTTTTTAAGTACTTTAGTCTAATGAGTATAATGTTTTTCAACATGTAGTTGGGTACCATTATATACAACAAAAATATAAATCGAAATAAAATCCACAAAGAAAGTATGTGTTTGTGCCTTAGGTTTGTGTCTGTACAAATGTTTCTAAACCACGCCTTGAGTGTGGGTGTGCCTTTTCTGACACTGTAAATAAGATTGAGAAAAATATTGAAGCTAACAGATGTTTTGGGCGCATTTTGAGTAGAAGCTAAAGTTTGGAAGCTTTGAAGTATATACAAGATTTAGATAATACAAAAGTAACCATAATGAGTGATTCTAAAAGTGTGCTAGAAGCCTTAGAAAATCGAAGACGTTTCTTTAGAAGCCACTCATCTTATACATTTGTTCCTAAGAATGGAGACATTAACTTCGTATGAATTAAAGAATACACTGGGATTGATTTAAATGATGGTGATTATATCGACAGTGGGGAAATTCTTAGTGAGGCCAAAAGACATTATCTGGTCGAGAAATGGGAGCGAAGGTGGAAAATGGTGTGCAAAAATAGGATGACACGATATGAGTAGTTAATATGTCCATCAATCCAGCATATTCACTAGATCTATGTAGTTTGATTAATGACAGTGATGATTATTCTGAATTCTTACCTGAACAATTAGTACAGTATTTCGATAAAAATAAGGAAGTGTTCGCGTAGATGTTTTATCGTATTTTATAATAAAGTAATTGACCATTCCTTTAGTTACCTTGGGTTCTATTCAAGAGCTTGTATTGAAGTAGATCATTTTTTTTTTGAATTCTGAGTAGTTAAATGGGTCCTAGAAAAATGCTTTAGTCAATATGAGTAACAAAGACGATATAATAATGCAATACTGGTTTGATGACTTTGGACAGTTGTTAGAAACAAAATTACTAAAAAAATATCAATCGAATAAATCCCCGGGACAAAATTTAACGTAGAATTGGTGTAAGGTTTGCATAAATTACGCTTGAAATAATAATGATTTATAAAAATTTAATAAGAAAGATAAAAAGTGACTATTGGGGGAGATTCCCCAAACAATTTGCAAAGTATTTTAGATGCGGAGACAGATATACTAAATCATGGTTTTTGCTATCATCGATGTGGTCTGTTGTCTAGATACTAAGTTAGCAGGCCACGTCGGTTTTTATAGAAAAAGTGTTACAGTAAAAATCTGCTTTGTGTGTTGCAACTTGATCCAAACAGTTCAGAGTATTACGGAAAAGAATAGACAAGAATGGAGCAAGCCTATGTAGGACAACTAATGACTGTGATGATTATTCTGAATTGTCGCCTGAGCAATTAAAGCTGTATTTCGACAAAAAGAGGAAGTGTTCGCGTAGCTGTTTTATTCTATTTTATGATAAAGAGAAATGATCATGCACTTAATTGAGTCGGATTTGATTGAAGAGATTGTTTTGAAATACACTTTCAATTTTCTTGAATTCTAAATGATCGTTTGAGCCATAAAAAGATGCGTTAGTTAATATTAGTATCTAGGACGATAAGTGAAAAACTAGTTCGGTGAGCTTGGTGAGTTGAAGTAATGTTACTAAAACAATAAAATTAATCAAATAAATCCTCGGAATAAAATTTAGCATATAATTAGAACAGTTTTTGCATAAATTGAGCTTGAAATAATGGCGATTTATAAAAGTTTCACAAAAAAGATAAAAAGCGACCATTGGGAGAAATTCATCAAAGAACTTGACCATGATTTATTTAGCATGCAGAAACAGATATACTCCTTCATGGATTCTGCTATGGCCAACGTGGCCTGCAATCTAGATACTAAGTTAGCAGGCTACGTCGGTTTTTATGGAAAAAAATTCAGGGCAAAACTTCTGCCTTCGCAGATAATTTACTTACGATTTACGGCCAATTATTCACACGTTACACTTTTAGTTCCCTAAAAGCGTATCTTACCACTGCGCTATTAGGGCGTTTAAATTTATCTCAGAGTTTCTTTTTAAAATTTTAATTTGTTTTATGTTTTTGAAGTACATTAAAAGATTAAAATATTGATAAATAAGCTTGTGTACGTTGTAATCACTTAAATACGAAATGGAAGAGAAAAAATATTCACCTCACAAATATAATGACGTATTTAAATATTTGAATAAATATCCCAAGAGGTACGCCAAAAAAATCATAAAATTTCAAGAGAGCTCATATTTTATATCCGACGTGACAGTAAAATACCATTGCATATTCGTAAAAATATAATTTAATTTTCTTTCTTAGAAGGTATGGATGAATGTGCATATATAATGACAATGTTATTTTAGATATTAACAATTTATGACGGGAGATAAGTTTATTTCTTTTGCTTTCCGTCCTTTTTAACTTGTGCATTTATTTTTGGCTTAGACGGCCATCGTGAGGGTGGGGTAGGTGGTGAAATTATATCTACTTCGTCTCCATTTTCTAAAGTGTCGGGTCCTAGACATAGCGGTTGACCAAATGGTCTGTTTCCTGAACCATCTTGGGAATTGCGTTCTGAAATATCATGCTCGTTAGCGTCGACAGTTATTTTTGCTTTTTGGCCAAGTAGGAGATTGTACTATTAATATCACACATCCTTTACATATCTTTTTTTTGTATATTTGTATTTTAAACTTTTAAGTTCACTAGAAATATGTATTTTTAATATTACATTTGAAATACATTTGAATATAGACTCTAGAATTTTTCACATGCCTTCATTGATAAAGCTTGAAATTTCTAGTTACTTTCAGGACATGTCCATTGTTCTGACTTTGCAGATTGCATATAAAAACATTTGACACTTAATCGTAGGCACAACAGTTATTGGCATATCGCATACGTCTTCATTTATTGCCATTTGTCGATGTATTGAAAAGAAATCAATAGTAAGTTTGGACAGTAAAAATGGGTAGTGATAAAAACCTAACACTAAAAAAAATTGTAAAGACAAAATACCTAGAAAAAGGAAGGTAAAGAAGCAAAAGCAAAGTACTTTGCGACGCTTGTAGGAAAATTAATAAAGTAGTTGATATATTTCTTAAAGGCACATGGTTAAATAATAATAACAATAATAACAAAACATTTCTTCACATCCCCGAAAAGCTTAACGTCAATTACAGGGAGCTTCGGTAGACCACAAGTTACTATTACGTTCGCACTCGTGGTGCCACTTAAGATTTTGTTTGTGAGCATTCGCTTAAACGAGAAAGGGAAACCACGAGGAACCTTCCCGGACAGCAGGCCATAGGATTCGAACCTTAGACCTCTCCTTGTGATAAGCCAGTGACTTACCACTGAGTAATCAGTCGGCTTTAAGATAAAACGAGGTATGAAAGGAGTGAAGATAAAATTTGAAAAGTGCAACACAACACGAGCTAAATTAAAGACGAGATTTGAGCATTTTCTGGTACATACATGTTTGAGGTGAACGATGAACGTTAAAAATCTTCCCAATTCTGTAATAGCACTACACCAAGGAGAAACTAATACTGATGCAAAGGCATAAGTAAAAGGAAATTGAAATCGCTTGAATACAGGGTACATAGAAGGTGGAATGGAAATATGTAACTTTTCTAATGAGACGTGAAGCTGTATTTTCATAATTTAAGGGAAGGATTAAGGTGTCGACGTGGAAAAAAAGGTGATGCCATTTCTTAGGGAACCATTTTGTATAACGAATAAGTTGATTAATTATTTATTAGTAGAGACCAGACATCTAAAGACTATAAAGTTGTGCTAAGGGGACTAAAGTAAAAAAGAATAAGAAATATGGAAGCAGAGGAATATCGCATTTTACAGGGAAAGAATGATTAACTAGTTTAGGCTCAGTTTTTAGGTTCAGATTCTTCAATATTTCACAAAATATTTGGAGGAGTTTAAAAGAACAATTGATAGAGTAAAATGACAGTTTAACATCATATAGGAGTTAGAAACAATTAGAAAATTTAAGAAACTCATATGACTTCTTTAACAATAAACCTTTCTAGTTATAAATTGAAATTATAATAAAACAGATTCTGTAATATATTAACTATGTTTTGAATGTTTCTGTAGCAATTTACAAGTAGAGAAAACATAAAAGTATGATATAAACATGATATAGTATATATAGAAGTATGCAACGTGTTATAATAGAAGGTACATGGTCCTGCTAAGATAATAGTTGAATATTTTGCGTCTATCTATAAGGTCTGAAGTGCGTTTGGTGTATAAAGGTAAATATTAACTCCCAAATTAGCGACCTCTGTTTAGGGATTATGTTTAATTTTTATAAATAAGAATAACAATAGCAACCGATTTTACCTACTAGAAGTGTGTGAGATCAAAACTTTTATAAGAAACCAGTACTGTTTTCAATTTTTGGAAAAGAAAGCTAGCGTAGCGTAATGATGTTGAGCTTTTGGACGGAGTCGTGAAGAATGTAAAAGTACTGCATAAAATATTGTCAAAAAAGGTATAAATGCTAAAAGATTTATTCGTAATCAAAACCAAAATCAAAAAGAAGAGATTTTACAAAGAAGAAGAACTCCTCTGTATTATAAGAAAATCTAGAAGAAATTCAAATTGTCAGAATCACTTTATATGCTGAAATATTAATGAAAGAGATGATTTTTAATGCTTTTTATTCCATTAAATAAAGTTAATAAGAGCCATTTATAAGCATATTTTAATAAGAGGTGGCTTTTTATTCAAGTGTCATAATATAGATGATCAAACCCAAGTCTCTGATGCAAATAAATATTATATTGATTGCAAAGGATCTAAAAATCTTATAAAGATTAAAGAAATCACAATTAGGAATCATCACAATAATTTCGATGAAGTAATAAGCAAAGCGTACTAATTGGTTATTATTTTAATATAAAATTAACATATTTAATATTTTCGGATTAAATATAATAAATATATAACAGTAGAAGGAATTTTTCTATATCAAATTGTCAATCCGAAGAGCAAAGCAATTTCCAAAATAAAATGGTCAGATGGTAGTTTAAGCTTAGTGTTAGATTTACAATATTACAAAAGTATATTAGACATTCTTAGAAAAAATCTGAGTCTGAGAAAAAATACCAAACAATAAAGAAATTTAAGGCAACTGGAAACTTGCAAGATCTGATAATTTGAGGTTTTAAATTAAAATATTTTCGTTTTTTTTCTCTAACTTTAGATCTCCTGCATTATTTGCAAACCATGTTTTGTATTCCTCCTGTAGTAGTTTGCGCGTCATAGATTCTAAATAATCTTTATCGTTTGTACAAATTACTTAATCATCTGCAAACTGGAGCATGTATTGACACGTATCATTGCAAATTGGGATTCACGTTCCTTTATACTTCCTTTTCCAAAACGTTAGAACTTCCGTCACATATATTTCAAACTATGTAGGAGAAATGCAACATTCTTGGTGTAAACGACGAAAAAATCCAAGAGACACTAGTACCTGGTATAAATTGATAAGAAAGGAACATACAGGGGAAATAGTGTCTAGGATAAATAACGAAAGAAATATAATTAAATTACTAAACAGAATATTATCTAATAAAGAAATAAGAAAACAGAGGAAGGTAAGACTATATGAGAGACTAAAAGAAAGAGTTCCCTCTCTTTCTTTTTCTAAAAAGCTAGAGAGAAAAGAGCAAAAAAGCTATAGTTGAATTTGATGGAGCCTGTGGTTGATTGACTTGATCAATAAGGTTAATATATAACCCCTTTCCACATTAACTTTTGTAAATTCTGTATACGCATTTCGACAACCAAGTTGTCATCATCAGCAGATAATTTCAAAGTGTCGCACCTGGTAAAACACGGCGCTCAAAATCAAGATGTACATCTTGGTTTTGAGCGGTGTGGATCGCGTACGGAGTTTGATTTTCGTACAATTGTTTTTCGCCGTGTTTTACCAGGTGCGATACTTTGAAATTATCTGCTGATGATGACAACTTGGTTGTCGAAATGCGTATACAGAATTTACAAAAGTTAATGTGGAAAGGGGTTATATATCAACCTTATTGATCAAAAAAGCTATGTAAAGAAGAGTAATAGAAGAACATTCCTGGGAAAATAGTAATCTCTGGCGTCTGAATTGCGACAAACAGTCAATTAGGTGGTAAAACATCGCTATATATGCATATAACTCAAGACAATTTTTTTGCATAAAGTTATTTTTTCTTTAATCTGGCTTATAGACATCTACAGTTGTTGTCTATGGTTACTTCAAATTGGCTTTCGAGTTGGAACCGCGTCCTCAGTACTTCCATAGCCGATGTCTAATCTTCATTTGGATGAGAGGTTCTTCGAAGTCCCAAACTGTGCGACTTCTCCAAAATTCACAAATATAGCAGCTCTCTACCTCCTATAGTTCTAATTTTCTTAAACCATACAGCGGTAACAGTAATTTCTTTATCCAAAAGTTCCAAACATTTTGTCCAAAGACTGAATTACCTAACGGGAGAGCGTCAGGAATCTATATATATCTAAAACCGTAGAAATAATCCTACAAATCCACTAACAATCAACCTGATGACTTGACCTATCTCCGCTTACATGTTACTATGAAAAACGTATCAAGTACAAACATGGAGTTTCCTCTCTCTCCTGTCGTCGCCAACATTTTTACAGAGACGTTCAAACTGAAATGTTAGATCAGATACGTAGATCGCACCTTTATTATTTGGCCACATGGTCGAGATTTCTTGAATAACTGCTTTGTTTTCCTAAATTCCCAGAACAATTCCATAAGTTTTACGGTGGAGGATAAATCAGGAGATTTTATTCATTTCCTAGACGTTTTGGTGAATTGTTGTCTTGGTGATTCAGTTTACCGCAAACATATAAACTCACTGATCGATATCTAAACTCCCTTTCAAATCATAATCTCGCCTAAAAACAGGATATCATCAACTCTTTAGCTCAAAGAGCTTTCAGCATATTTCAGCAGTATTCGTTACCCTAGGAAGTCATGCCACCAACACCCTAATAAACAACAATTATTCCAAACATAATATCCAATCGAATGACATCATACCTCTAGAGTTCCACGACCTAATATTCAGCAAATATCATCCTCTCTTTCTCAAATCATGTACCTTATACGTATATAGCATTACTGACTAAAATACTCCTTAAAAACATTATCTTTAGACCTCATTAGAAACTTTTAGACCGCTTTTCAGTAAAAGACTAGGATTCTGTAGAAACATCTGGTCTGTACAGGATTCATTACTTCTGCGGCTATGCAAATATATATTGGGGTAACAAAGCGAACCGTTGGCACCTTTGTTTTAAAGCATCAACGTTGTACTAGGTTGCTGAGAGTAGTACTGCACTTGTTGAACATAGGCTTGACACCGGATACCATATCCAAATCAATTCCACCAAAATTCTGCTTCGAAGTCTTCGGTCGAAAAATCCATGAATCTATAGAAAGCTCAGATCTTCTAAATAACTTAAACCGCGATGACACAATGCTTGGTAATAATTTTTCTCCAAACAACTCTGTCGTAACCGTAACGCTCTATTAATCCGTGACAAATGACACTCCTATATAATCTAAAAAGGTAAATATAACTTCTTGCCCCATCTTCGTATTTTGTATACATGTTTCGAGAATTAAGCATTAATCATCAGCAGATAATTAATCACAGCGTCGTACTTGAATTTACGGTAAAATTCACACAGAATAATATCGCGCAACCACAAAACACACACAGGGTGTATTTGTGGTTGCGCGGTATTATTCCGTGCGAGTTTTATGGCGAATCCAGATACAACACCGTAATTAATTATCTGCTGATGATGTTAACCTAGTTGCCGAAATACGTATACAGAATACGAATCAAAGAACCACTGATATGACGTAACAGACTTACGCGTGTTTCAGTGCAACGACAGCAGAGAAAAAAAAGAAACGTCGGTAGCCCAAGTAACGAGTTTATGATTTCAACACGGTAACTATGGTGAAGTAAATTTGTTTCAAAATACGAACCAACGAACCATTGATATGGCGGGTTTTATTTACTTTTTTCGATTAATTCAATCAACTACAATTTTCATTGAAATTAATCTCTATATAAACTTCTACGCAACAGACTTACGCCAGTTTCAGTGCAATGATAGATGTAGTTAAGCCCTGAGGACGTCTCATGCAAGTGAAGAAGAAACGTCGGTAGCCCAAGTAACGAGGATATGGTTTCAACACGGAAACTAGGATGAAGTATATTTGTTTCAAAATACGAATCAACGAACCATTAATATGACGGGTTTTATTTACTTTTTTCGATTAATTCAATCAACTACAATCTTCATTGAAATTAACCCCTATATAAACTCCTCCACAACAGACTTACGCCAGTTTCAGTGCAAGCAGCAGTAGTTAAGCCCTGAGGACGTCTCATGCAAGTGAAGAAGAAACGTCGGCAGCACAAGAACGAGGATATGGTTTCAACACGGAAACTAGGATGAAGTAAATTTGTTTCAAAATACGAATCAACGAACCATTGATATGGCGGGTTTTATTTACTTTTTTTGATTAATTCAATCAACTACAATCTTCATTGAAATTAACCCCTATATAAACTCATCCGCAACAGACTTATACTAGTTTCAGTTCAACAACAGCAGTAGTTAAGCCCTGAGGACATCTCATGCAAGTGAAGATGAAACGTCGGCAGCACAAGTAACGAGGATATGGTTTCAACACGGTAACTAGGATGAAGTAAATTTGTTTCAAAATACGAACCAACGAACCATTGATATGGCGGGTTTTATTTACCTTTTTTGATTAATTCAATCAACTACAGTCTTTTTTGAAATTAATCCCTATATAAACTCATCCGCAACAGACTTACACTAGTTTCAGTGCAACGACAGCAGTAGTTTAGCCCTGAGGATGTCTCATGCAAGTGAAGACGAAACGTCGGCAGCACAAGTAACGATGATATGGTTTCAACACGGTAACTAGGATGAAGTAAATTTGTTTCAAAATACGAACCAACGAACTATTGATATGGCGGGTTTTATTTACCTTTTTTGATTAATTCAATCAACTACAGTCTTTTTTGAAATTAATCCCTATAATAAACTCATCCGCAACAGACTTACACTAGTTTCAGTGCAACGATAGCAGTAGTTAAGCCCTGAGGATGTCTCATGCAAGTGAAGAAGAAACGTCCGCAGCACAAGAACGAGGATATGGTTTCAACACGAAAACTAGGATGAAGTAAATTTGTTTCAAAATACGAACCAACGAACCATTGATATGGCGGGTTTTATTTATCTTTTTTGATTAATTCAACCAACTACAGTCTTCGTTGAAATTAATTCCTATATAAACTCATCCGCAACAGACTTACACTAGTTTCAGTGCAACGACAGCAGTAGTTAAGCCCTGAGGATGTCTCATGCAAGTGAAGCCGAAACGTCGGCAGCACAAGTAACGAGGACTTGGTTTCAACACATAAACCAAGACGAAGTAAATTTGTTTTTCTTTTCTTTTCGTAGTTAATTTTGATTTTCTTTTAGTTTGCAAAAGAACTCCTTTTTCAATGACTTACTTCTTTTACTTTTTCATACATCGTATACACATAATTTATATATTTATAACATTGACCAAGATGTTTCAACTGTTGATTTTGCCATCAAGTGACGTATACTAATTTTGATATAAAACAGAAGTATTTAATTTAATAGAAGGTAAATAATCATGTTGGCCCTAATTTCGTTTGGATTTTAAAGAGAAGGTTTCTTTTGTTTATAATATACTTTAACGTATATTGCATTTTTTTAATTAGTGACGAAATGTGAAATGTCAAACACTTCATCGTCTCTTATAAAAACATCCATAATCCCTCTTCTTAATATTCAACAGTAATCTGCCAACATTACAGCATTCCATTAATCTATAATTAATTGTAAGTTTAAATACAATACAGAGAAAAATGTAGGCATGAAATTTGTATTAGATTTAGTTACAAGAGTGCTTGTAAATTGGACTTGTGTTATCTAGAATTTTACAATGCTTTTAAAACTTTTCGAAAACGTATAACTACAATGTGTGATATTAAATGTGCACAATTTCGCTGATTTATGTCAAAACCCTAATGTAAAAACAATGTTAGTTTTACTGAGGTTAAAGATTATTTAGCCAATATCGCTGAAAGCATTTATACCCGTTCGCTCCATCTCTCCACATTTTTTTCTATCTACAGGAAAAAAAAAGCCAACGAAAAATCGCCGGAAAAAGAAAACATTCGCTACAACGAAATTATATTGGAAAGAAAATGTAAACAAGAGCGATCGAGTATAATGAAAACGAAATCGAAAGAAAAAAACTCACAGTAAAATCAAGACTGAGTCGTATTGATGTCATAAAATTATATACAGGGTGGTCGGAAATTCATGAATAATCGTCAGGTGGACCGATTCTATGATTTGTTCTGAGACTACAGTCTTAATACAGAAATGTTGTATTGTTATTTGTTAAGCCATACGAAGTGCTTAAAAAAATTGTAGATTTGGTAACATATTATAAAACCATCGACAAATTAGAAGAAATAATATGACAAAATATGAGCTTTATTTACATAAGTCTAATGAAAATAATAATCGTAATTAACATAAATGCTAAAACTAGTAGCCACTGGTTTGAAGACAAAGCTGTAACCTTTGTGGAATTGAATTTAGGACGTGTGTAATATTGTATCTGGAATAATTAACAGTATTGTGGCGTTAATTCTATTTATTACTCCCGGTTTCTTGGCGGGAGGTGTACCATAAATTTCTTCCTTTAAAAAGATCCAAACGAAGAAGTTAAGGGATTTCATATCTGATTACCTTAAAGGCCATGCCATGGATCCATTTCGCCCGATCCACCTATCTGGAAAACGTTTGTTCAACCATGGTTTGGTAATTCTTGCATAATGAGCTAGTGCACCATCATGCATGTAGTATATGTTGGCTCTGATATTTAATGAAACATTATCCAATACTTACTTCAACGTGCTCATTCTTATTTAGTCTATTCGGAAGCAATATTGGTCGCACAATTTGAAAGTTTAAGATGCCTAGTCAAACATTTATAAACTTTCTTTGGTGTCCGAATTTTTGAACAGCCCTGGAATTTTCATTCGACCAAAATTGGAAATTGTGACTGTTGAAGATACCATCTTTTGTGAAAATGCATTCCTTATCCCATAAAATAAGGAAATGTTTGGACCTCCTTGAACTTTGTTTAAAATTATCTTGCAAAACTTTATTCTTTGTAAATTATAATTTTCGTGTAATAATTATACTTTTGTAACATGAAATTGTCTAAAGGCCTTTCCGTAAGCACTCAAAGAACTGTTGTCTTACATGAAATGTTCATTTCCTGGGTTAGTCGTCTACAGTTGCAGGTAGCATTCTGATGAGCAACATATAAAGTGCCTTCATCAACTCGAATTGTATGAGAATCTCTTGGTCTATCTGCCTGTTTCGAAATGTGTTAGTAGATGGGTGCAGCCGGTGTGGATACCGTATTTATTCGTCTCTTGCTAAATATACATTTCCATTGCAAAACTCAAGTATCATATACATAAAAGTGTAAACAGTGTATTCGCTGAAAATGTACATTACAAATTGCTTGGGATAACACAAAAATAGGATAAGTAATGGAAGCGAAAATAATGAACATTAAACTGACAAACGTCAAAACTTGACAAATAATTGTTTTTAAATTACAGACATTATTCTGGACCAAGGCTGCCATATGTACTTTAAAGAAAAAATTAATTCAATAATGTTTAATAAAGCAAAATATTGGCATAAAATGGTTAATTACACCAACGTATGTTGCATAATTTTGACAGTAAAACACATGGTTTTAAATAGAAAATTTTAAAAAATTCCAAATATTTTTTCACACATTTCTGATATTGATGGTGTCGTGTGCCTTAAATGCTAACAATACAACACTTCTGTTTTACGACTGTCGACTAAGAATTAATCATAGAATTTTCCTACATGACGATTATTCGTGAATTTCTCACCACCGTATACACATACAAAAGTCTTCAGAGCATTATTGTTGGTCAAGAAGGAAATAAATACGAGATGTTAGAACAACAATCTGGATTGAAAAACTACGTCGTAAGATTGCGGGAAAATGGGTTTTAATGGAAAATCGGTTTCTGTCGTTGAAAAACAAGAAGCGGTGAGCGAGGCATTAGCTTTGGGAATAGGTGGGTTTGGAAGCATTGGGATTAACATTAAGCATTTAACACTTACAAAGCAAATTTGAGTTACAGAGTTTCTGAAACTTTTATTATGGTATTACATTATAGAATTGTAGTTTATTCATTTTTGTTCCCAATTGCCTTGCATTACGTGTAAAGAATGTTAAATTGTTTTCCAAACCTCAATAATATGCCGACATAAATTGTAGCATATCCTCTTTGGAATTTAAAAAATATATTGAAAAATAATATTGGAGAAAATCTGATTTATTATTGAAAATCTGGCATATTTTACTTAGAATAGATGCTAGCTCTACGCGTTTTAAAATGTGTTTAAACTGTGGAAGGTTAGACAAACCTTAAAGGACTTCTAATTTATCTCTTTTACGTAAATTATTGTTACGATAACAAAACATTGTAGAGAATTCTCAAATATGATACAAAAATATAAATTCATCTTAGTAATGAGACTTCATAGGCTTTCACGACCGGTGTTATTACTAATACGATCTTAATTTGGGTCTCATGTAGTGGTTGTGCCAACCTGCTCCAAATGAGAAAATATTACAGATTGAAATAAAGAGTTACATAAGAAAAAAAAACTTTGAATAGAGGATAAAAGAATGCCATGGATAATTTTTATTATTATTATTATTATTAAAACAATACTCTAGTATTCTATTCTAATAGTATGCAAAGAAAAATAATCGAATAATTGGTGGTAGACTAGAATAGACTTCGAAGGCGTGGAAGTATCGGTTACCATGAATAATTATCATCGGCAAATTATCAGAGACAATCATCGCTAGAAGATATTAAGAAGACCAAAAACTTGGCAACATCTGGAAGAATTTATATCAAGGGTTGGCCATGGTAACGAAAGCACAAAAACTGAGATCGAATAAAGCTTTAACGTATATAAAGAAAAACGAGGGCGTAGAGAAGTAGAGCTTGAAGATGTCGAATCACATCAATTATTGCAACGGTCACACGACGAAACCCTAAAAGAGAAATATTATAAATTTGATACATTAGGAATTACTCAAAAACATTGCAATTTCAATAGCTAATTTTCTTTAATAGTCAGGACCTAATGGTCTCATGAGCCGTCTTTTCATGTGTTTTTTAATCATCTCACTAATTTAGGACTAGTAGGTTGCCTACATTACCACAATTCGAGCTTTACGTAGGTGAATTATAAGAATACACAATGCCCCTGGCCCAAGATACATGTTTGATCAATTGGGTTTCTATTTAGAAAGAAGAACAATTTGACCATTCCTTGAATATAAATCTTTCCTCGTCATTTATTTGTTTTGAGAAAGTATCATTCATCGGTAGATATTTTTACAATTCTTAATGGGTCACTACTAAAATTTTTGGAAATATTAGGAAAAAATGATAGTCGTTGAAGGACTTTGGAATTAAGATAAGATATATTTGATGTTAGACATAAAGGACATGTGAAGTGAATGTGTTTTTGCAAATGTTTTAGAATTAAAAAGTTTGGAAATGCTTTTGCACATTTCAAACGAGCGTTCCGGAATTGAAACAAAAGTTAAACGTTGGCTAAAATATTGACAAACATTTGAAGTGTTACAAATAATTGGTATCATGATAGGGAAAAACAATTTTAGGAGGACATTTTTTGAATAATTTTCTATACAATTGAATTCATATTTCTTTGGGAGAAAGAGGGCACAATGTTTTCTTTAAATTTTATTTTGATCAATAGATGTGCTCTGAAAAGGTTTTCTTAAAGATAAAAAATTATTAAGGCACAAATCTTTACAAGAACTAGACAAATATCTCAGTTACGGAGTCAATCTGCTTTTCCGTTTTTGTTTCTAATAATTTAAACTTTAGAGCTTTTTCTTCTAATAGATTTAAATGAGATTTAAAGGCAAAAACACTGAAATAAAAATTTTCTTTCACCAATAAGCAATTATTTTTCAATCTATTTTATATTTCAACTGAATGTAGCATGTTTTAGACGAAACAGACATTTTCATGTTGTCATTTTTAAGTACGATACATAGAAACAAACCTATCCTTTAAATTTTAGGTTAAGCATGCTTCAGATTGTGTTTCAGGAACTCGATAAACGGAAGTCAATTTAGCAACAAGCACAGGTAACATACAGAGTTCGCATTCGCAGAGGGAATGTGGTTTCAAGTGTGAGACAAAAGAAGGGATTGGCCGGCCAAGTGAAGAAGCGTGTAAACGCGCACACACAGATGCTCTGTGAGAGCAAGGTCGCGTACTTTCGGGCAGAGAGATGGAGCGGTGGCCAGGCGATCCGTGGCGCGACCTGGAGCCAAATCCGGTCAGACTTTTCATGCCGGCAAACAGTCTTCTTCTCATTGAGCTGTCTGATGTGCTTGGTCCCTGAGCGTGTCTACGATCTGAATTCAACGGTAATATGTAATTTGGTGGCATTTTTTTAATGCTAGTATGATATTTATTATTGATTTAATTAACTTTCGTTGTGTTTTATTTATAAAAAAGTAACAACGACATTTTCAGTCAATAACCAACATGCTTAAAACAGCTAATATTAATCGTATACAAAATGGTTTGCTCAACTTTAAGGAAAATGCAGTCTAGTTTGTAAATAATTGTGCGTATTTCTACAACTAAATTGTTATCTTTAAAGAGAGAAAAAATAAAATTGTGCTAGAGCCAATAGTGCGATTGAATTGCTTTTTTAAAATTGTTTCAGACTAAATCCTTTATATTATTTTCAGGTTTCTTATAAAATATTTGGTTGTATAAGCCTCTAACATAAAAAATTGAAATTATTTATATTTTTCTTTCTTATGTTTTACATGACTGCACTATTTGGATGTATTTCAGTTATGTACTAAATAAATAAATAAAAAGTTATCCATTAACAGTACTGTACATTTAAAGTTTTAATATGTTGTTACAGTTTAATTCACTTCTTCTAAATTATTTGTTTCATTTGCGAAAACTCTGTATATCGTTCGTATTATCGTTAAAATCATGTATGTTTAAATGTGTTATAGTATTTCATTTCTATTCATTTTCATATAATGTAATTTTCGTATATTCGGTGTTTATTCAATTATGTTAAGGGTCATTATTGCACATTGTGAAGCGCAGTTATTTTCAATAGTCCTGTTATTGTTCTATAATCCTGAGCATGATATCATCCTTATGTTGACTCACTTTAGCCGCCTTAATAAGGTTCCCCCTTTTCCCCTCGCATCTTTCCGCACCCGAAGAGGAGAGGCAGAAAAGAACCAGACGTTGGGAAAGACGGTCGCTTAATATTTGAGACAATGCTCCTCAGTTGGAGGGATATATGAAATTGTAAGCAAATGACAATTAATGGTTGAATATATATAACATCGTGTTAGGAGTAAATAAAAACTCATCAATTAAAAAAAAGCGTCGTACACCATTCAAACGTGGTTCAAGGAGTAAAACCATGAACAACATCTACAGGTATGTCTCTGATTTCTTTAAAGTACTTGTGTTACAGTATTGTGATCTATAGAGTTCTTTTTTGTGTGTGATTCTCCTTTTGGTCTTGGTTCTTTCTCCTGGGAGTTTCGCCCTCTTTTCCTTTATGTTTTGGGGCCCAGCATCGTCGCATCACTGCAAGCCACGAACAGGTCAGATTGAATTATTTTGTAAACGACATTATGTAATAACTAATTAAATAACGTCAGTAGTTATGATACATAAATATTTGTTTTATTAATCGTAATAAATTGTAAACAGAATATATGTAAGTATACGGGAGTAAAGATTCATACATTAATTAGGTTATTAAATACGCTAGATTAACGATTTAACATATTCTTTTGTTTTCTTTTAAGAAACTTATGTTAGTAGATCCATTAACACATTTATATGTAATGTTAACATGTAATATTTATAATAAATGCTACATCATTACCTCCAGTCTAGTAGTTTTTGCCCCATCAACCAATTAAGACCCCGCAGTGCCGAAGCACGGTAACAATGTTTACATTAGCATCATTGATAATCCTAAACATCTTGGTCATATATTTGTGAAACAAAAGAGTGAAATGTTTTGTTAATTATTTTAATACATCACACCATTTTATGATCAGCGCTTTCATATTGCCAATGTGACTAAGAGGGATGGTTTTCCATACATCAGAAAACTTAAAATTAGCTATATAGCTTGATATGATCGGATCTCTGCCTACTTGGTTAGAAACTGCATCAATGTTCTCGCCATATCATAGGCCAAGATATTTAATCTTGCACTAAAAACATCTACGTTTCTAGATGTTTGTAAATATGAAAGAATTACGTATGTTCTAAAAATTGGTTATCTCGTATTTCTCATTATCGTCTCAGAACCATATTATCAAATATCGCTAAAATTTTTGAAATACAAACTTTGAAATATCTATATTATTTGCATGTAAGATCCCGACTTGAATATGGCTGTATTTTTTGGTATTCGCATTATGAAGTACAGAGGTGAGAACTGGAAATGATCCGAAAATGTTTCGTTCAAATTCTTATGGTTACAATTTGATTTGTTATACCTTCCTCGTAATTTTAACTATGCTATATGTGCCCTTCGTCTCTCTTTATCTTTTCGACGAAATTTTATTGGTCTATGCTTTTTCTATAATCTTCTTTACAATAATATTGATTCTTCTCGTGCTTTGGGTTTATTCAACTTTTCTGGTCTACAATTTCTATCACATTCTTCTGTCATGTTCTATCTTCCATCGAAAATTTACCCTTCAATTAGATTTTTCATCTCATCTAATCAACATGGTATCATGCAACGGAGATCTGCGATTGGATTGATGGGGTGTTAGATTCGCAGGGTCAGGCGGATTCAATTTACACTGACTTTTCTAAGGCATTTGATAGCGTAGACGTAATTATTACAATCAAAACTAAAGCTTTCAGATTCAGTAATTAACTGATTGCTTTCTTTAGATTGTACCTGAGTGATAGATCTCAATGCACTGCTTTCAATGCTTTCTCGTCCGTTCTTTACCTGTCTTCATCTGGTATGCTTCAAGGGGTCTAACTTGAGACCATTTTTATTTATCTTCATTAACGATTTCTCTAGCCAAATTATATCAGATAATTCACTGGTCGGTGATAATCTAAAAGCTTATCACTCGGTGTATACTCTTGAGGATTGTGAATAGTTTCTAGTAAATATAAGCTGCATATCCAATTGGTGTAAAGGCAACAATCTACATTTGAATCCTGACAAGTATAAAGTGATCGTTTTCAGAGAATCTAATATGCTTCGCTTTAATGATTTGCGCATTTTTAAAGAAAATGGAGTCAAGTTTGGAAATCACTGCACATATTTCTGCAACTACATTGTTATCTTCAAAGAGAGGAAAACAATATTGTGCTCGAGCCGTATATAAATGGCTTGGGCCTATATTTTGATTCTTCATTTACTCTCTCTGTGCATATTCAAAATATCGCTATACAGGGATGACAGAATCTGTATTTCATTATTCGTAATTGCAGATAATTTTCTAATATACAAACTTTGAAATATCTATATTATTTGCAAGTGAGATCCCGACTTGAATATGCCTGTATCATTTGATATCCGTATTGTGAAGTATAGAGGTGAGAACTGGAAATGATCCAAGGATATTTCGTTCAAATTCTTATGGTTACAAGTTGATTTGTTATATCCTCGTAACTTTGACTATGCTATATGTGCTTTTTGTCTCTCTCTCTCTTTTTTTCGACGACATTTTATTAATCTATGTTTTTTTCTATAATCTACTGTACAACAATATTGATTCTTCTTGTGCCTGGGGTTTATTTAACTTTTCTTGTCTACAATTTCTATCACATCTTTCTGCCATGTTCTATCTTCCATTTTCATGAACCAACCACCATTGTGCGTTATGTGCAATAATGTAAAAAAAGTTTCGAGCTGCTGGTTTCAAATTTTTTAGCTTTAATTCCTTCTGTTCTTTGCCTTAGGCAAAAGATCAAATTCTAATTGCTGTAAATATTTACTAAGAACCGATAAACACATTTTAAGTGGAGAGTTGTTTATGATGTAGCTGTTCGTATGGTGAATGCCGCGACAGCTCGGTGTTGATAAAAAATTGGTGCAAATGGAAATTCTTTGACAATGTTTGGAATGTGTCCCAAAAAAAAAAGATTTTATAGATAAGATTCGTGTTCTACATTATGAATCCAGAATAAAGCAACCTAAACAGTGACGGTAGAATGATTCTGCTGCTCCATATGCAGGAAAGGTAATGCCTTGCAATTTTTCGGATGCAAAAGGTATTCTGTTTTGTTTATTAATTTCCAAAAGAGCAAACCATCACAGGCGCATTACGCGACTCTTCCAGATAAATTAAAGCAAAAAATTAATGAAAGGTGACCTGGTTTTCTTAAAAAAAAACATTTTGCACTAAGACAATACAAGACTCCACACGAGTTTTGTTGTTGTGACAAATATTCATGAATTAGGCTTTGATTTGTCGCAGCACTTATGTTATTCGCCAACAGTGACGGTAGCGTTGTTCTGCTGCTCCATCTGTAGAAAAGGTAATGCCTTCCATTTTTTTTAGGATACAAAAGGTATTATGCTCTGTTTATTACTTTCCAAAAGGCCAAACCATCACAAGCGCATTACGTGAATTTTCGAAATAAATTAAAGCTAAGAATTAATGAAAGGTGTCCTTGTTTGCTTAAAAGAAACATCTTGCACTAACACAATACAAGACTTCACACGACTGCTGTTGTTGTGACAAAGATCCATGAATTAGGCTTTGATTTGCTGCAGCACTTATGTTATTTGCCGGATTTAGAATCGTCGGGTTATCACCTCTTTGTGCGACGAAAAAATACGTTGCAGATCAAAAATTTTAAACAAGCAACAATGTTAAAACTACAGTGGTTGTTTATTTTAACAAACTTGAGAGTTCGGACTTTTAGCCACATACATTTTGTAACATCGTTTGTCCAAATGTATCGAGGTGACGTGGGATTTTGATGAGAATTAAACGCAATTTCAAACTGTAGAATTCTTTTCTTTATTCTAACTCACTCTCGTACCTTTCATACATACAATTTCACGTTTGAATGAGCTTAAAAGCAGGTTTTTTCTTGTGAATATCATTCAATATTTTATATTCTTTATCCCATTTCCACATTTCAGTTATTTGAACGTCGTATTTTATGAAGAAAGAGCATTTATATATTTCTTTGGTAGCTTGGAGAGCGTGAATGGGATTATTTCAATTTAAGAGCTCTTTTTATTAGGGCAATATTTCGTTCGGGGAATTACACGTCCAGCATCATTTAGAAAATATTATTATACGTATGTAAATCGACATTTATTTGATGCATGTGACATGCACTAAATTAAAATGTCTCTCGAATAATAATTTCGTCTGTTTATTCGATGGCAGTTCTGAGTAATTACGTTTCCATTTGCGCCAATAGGAATTCGTTGCTTCGCTTCATACAATGGACATTGAAAATACGAACATTGGAGTTCTTTTTTCGAATTTCTCTTTTATCGAAAGCAGATACACTTTAATTTTCAACAAAAAAACCCAATCATGACTCGGAAATAAATGTAACAGAAAATTTGAGGCCTGAGAACTTTTTTAACGATTTCGACGTTTGTTTGTTTTGAAAACCAAGTTAAGTTTGATGAAGTGTTTTGCTGTTTTAAAATGTAGAAAGAAACATACAACAGCTTTTTTGCAAGAGCCTAATTGGTTTTATTAAATCCGTGTATATGAAATGCCGGATTCGATGCATAAAATTTAAATTTATTCAGTTGGCAGAAAGCTGTTTATTGATTGAAATAATTTTCATCTGCTTAAGCACAGTTATACTTATGATTAATAAGAATATAAATAATAAAAGAATATAAGACCTTCTCTTCGTTGCCCGCACTATATCTATGAGGGTGGTCTGAAAAGTTTCCGACCTAACAAAGATACAAAACAAATTTATTTTTCTACATAGTCTCCTTGTAACTCTACACACTTCTCCCAGCGACGCTCCCATCTCCTTAACCCGTCCAAATAGTACTCGGTGTTTTTCTCTGCAAAATAATTGTTCACGATGATGATTGCATCCTTATTTAACGAAAATCTCTGTCCTCCGAGCGCAATTTTTAGATGAGCGAACAAATAAAAGTCGCTTGCTAGATCTCGTGAGTAAAGCGGATGGTCAAGCAGTTCAAACTGTAATTCTTGGATTTTCGCTATGGTGTGAGACGGGCGCGTTGTCTTGGTGAAACAGGATTTCCTTTTTCTGCAAATGTGGTCGTCTTTCCGCAATTTCGGCCTTCAGCTTGTCAAGTAATGATGCATGTAATAGTTTTTTTCTTTTTGAAGATAATCGATTAAAATAATTCCATGGCTATCCCAAGAAACAGTCGCCGTCACTTTCCCAGCAGAAAAAACAGTTTTTGCTTTCTTTGGAGCCGGTTTCCCCTTTGCAGTCTACTGTTTTGACTGTATTTCTGTTGCGGATGTTGGTGTATCCAAGTTTCGTCTACAGTAATTAATCGGCGCCAAAACTCGGATTTATTGCGCCTAAACTGCTTTGGAAATGTTCATTCGAACACGTTTTTCGTCTAGCGTTAGCAAACGCGGCATCCAACGCGCGGACTGCTTTCTCATGCCTAAATCTTGATTTAATATGTGACAAACACGTTCTTTGGACATATTCATACCCTTTGCTATCTCTCTCACTTTAATTCGACGGTCGTCTAGCACGAATTGGTGAATGGCGATGTTATCGTCAGTAGTTGCAGTTTTTGGACGTCCCGAACGTTCATCGTCTCACAAGCTGTTACGGCCGCGTTTAAATTCAGCTACCCAAAATTTCATTGTGGTAAATGATGGTGCAGAGTCCCGTACATAGACTACACCTCCTCTTTGATTTAAGTAGGCGTATTGCCTTTCAAAAACAAATATTTAATGACAGCTCGATACTCGACACTCACATCGACTCACTCAAACGACTGTCAAATAAGAACTGCGCGTCCAAAATGGCTGAAACTTTGGTGAGTACCTGACAATAGATACACAACTACATTCCTTAGCTTTTATTGATGAGATTTTTGAAATATCCTGCTTTTAAAACTAGTGGTTAGTGTCCTTCTTGTGGAGTTGACTATGTAAGTTTGCTTCACGATTTTAATTTTGAATCGCTCTCAGTTAGGCGTGCTTTACCTAGTGCTATATTTTTAATAAAAGTTGTCAATAATACAATTGATTCACCGTCGATTTTATATCAGATGAGCTTTTGTGTTCCTCGAGGTTTAAGTCGATCGGATGACACTTTTCTGATTCCTAAAGCAACGACGAATCTTTTGCATAAAGCTCCTCTTTTGCATGTGAGCAAGAATGCTAATGCTTTATTTGGAAATCCATTCCATTAGCTATAGTTTTAATAAGTAGTTTATTTTCAAATATAATATGGATTGATTTCTCTCTACTTATTAAGATTTCAACCATTTAGAGACATGATAAACAATTCCTACTTATATGTGAAGGGTAGTAGTTCTTCATCTCTTTGTGATTTAAATCATCAACATGTATATGTGAGTAAAAAAAATTAAATGGGTAAGCAATATTTTTTTTTGAAGAAATTTTATTGATCATCGACACGAATATGCGCAACTGCAGATTCGTCACTAGTATCAATTGTAAAAAATTTGTTGATCAAGTAATACGACAGCATTAAATTTTAGTTAAAAATTTCTCAGATTTCTACACTAAGGAATATTTACATTAATAATAATTATAATATCATAATTAAACATATTAGTAAATAAATATAAAAGACTAGAAAATGAAGGTAATTTTTATGGAGCCTGTGATTGATCAACTGAATCATTCGAGGTTGATACAGAACCCCTTTCCGCAATAATTTTCGTATTCCGTATACGTATTTCGACGACTAAGTTGCCATCATTAGCAGATAATTAAGCAGTGTCGCACATGAAAACGACGTTACAAATCGTGAACGTAATTTGTTTCGTACGGGTTTCGGTCGTAGTTTTCAAGACACTGTTTAATTATCTGCAGATGATGACAGCTTAGATGTCGAAATACGTATACAGAATACGAAAATTAATGTGGAAAGGGATTATATATCAACCTTAAGTGATTAACTATAAATACATTATATCATCAACAAAGTTTATAATTCCCAACAATAAAAAAAAAAGCAAATTAGATATTAAAACACATTAAAAACCCAAATTTAAGAAATTTTTTAAAGATTCTTTTCACATATAAACCCATTAAAATCACAAAATGTTGGTGACTTGGTTATTGACTGAAAATTGCTCTCGTATATCAGTTTTATTACGACCGTTTGAAGTCAAATTATACTTCAATAATATTGTAGTTCGAAGTTATCTCAAATTACTCGCTTTTCAATACTTGAACTTTTACACGGCGAAATTAAAGTCAGGTGACCTTTTCCAAGACGGACGATTCAATTCGAATGCGAAAAGTTTCTCGCCAAAACTTGATGAAAGTTCATATCGAAAATACGAGAACGAAATTTGTGACTTTAAGTTTTGAAGAGCTCCAGATGAAAAATTCTTCGACTGAAGGAGCTCATTAAAACTGATTTATTTCTAAGTTATAACATATAGCGTGTGTAGATATACTTGTGGATAGCGGTATTGTTAAGTTCCCAATTTGATAGAAAATTTCGATGGAGATTGTGGTTCATTAAATCAATCCAAAAAGGTAAATAAAATCTCTTAACACATTAATGTTCGTGGTCTGTATACGTATTACGACAAATAAGTTGTCATCACCAGGTAATTAATCACAGCGTCGTACTTAGATCCGCGGTAAAGCTCGCATAGAATAATTCCGCTAACTTTACCCGTTAAAAACTAAACGCTGTGTTTTACCACGTATCCTAGTGCAATCATTAATTATCTCATGATGATGACAAATTAGTTGTCGAAGTACGTACACAGAATACGAACGTAGATGTGGTTTTATTTATGTTTTTTGAAATATTGTAATTTAGTATGTGAAAATATAATTGAGAGAGTAAATTTTTGATAAATCTTTTATTTTGGCAATTTTTTAAGATACTTTAGTAATAAGCAAACTCTATAAAGTATACTGGTTACTTTAGATTAGTGAACTATTGAATTACAAAGAAAAAGTAATAACATTTACCATTAAAAATGCATTTAATTTTAACATATTATGCGCAAGGTGGAATTGCTTAAAACTACACGAAATGCAAAGCTAAAGACAGTTAGATTCTTGTGAAATACTAGGTGTGACGTTTGACAAACTTATGACTCGATTAACAGGAAAGAACTATTGAAGGTAGCGAATAAACTTAACGTTTTCAAGAGGTTAACAAGGGTATTAAAGATCATCTTAAGGTTGACTTTTAACTTAAATTTTTATTTAATAAACTGTAAAGCATCTAGTTTTTTCTTTGTATTATTATTCATGCGAATTAATGCACTTTTTAATGGAGTCTGTGGTTGATTAACTTAATCACTGAAGGTTGATATACATAAAACCCCCTTCCACATTAATTTTCGTATTCTGTATACGTATTTCGACAACTAAGTTGTCATCATCAGCAGATGATTAAACAGTGTTGCACCTATAAAACTACGGCAAAGTACCCGTACGAAAACAAATTCCGCACACGATCTGTACCGTTGAAAGGGGTTATATATCAAACTTAAGTGAAAAATTAGATCCGGTACTGATTCTACCTCAGTCAAGAATTAAGCATGTTCTCTTAGGCCACCTCATGCTAAATTCGGCAACTAAATATTATTTTATTATTTAAAAAATTGGGAGCTCTCTATAATAAAACAACAATGTACAAGTTTTATATTTCCACAATCTTAATAAATGACTATTTCATGCCGCTATCCACAAATTCAATTTACGTTTCTCTGTGTTAATAAATATACAGAAAAAGACACTCGTGATGAGATGTATTAGTGCGAAAGCGATGCAAGAATACTTACCATAAATCTACCTATGCATAAATGATATTTATAAACCTCACAAATCTTAAAATTGCATCAATCGATCTAGAAAGAAATTGCAAAACGTTGCCCCCAGATGCCAAGGATTGTGTCGAAGAAATGAGGAAGTATGATATCTTCTTAGCGTGGGGAGAAATCATAATAAACATGCAAAATAAGAGTACTGCATTATAAGTATATAAAAATAAGTATAAGCAACGTCAAAAGAGAAAATAACGTTCGAAAAGGGATTATGTCTTAGGAACAGTTAATACAAAACGTGGTACTTCAAAATTTTCCTTGCGTTTGTAGGAACGAAGTAAAGAAATTTAAGAAATTGTTGCAGTTGGACAAGTTAGGTTTTAAGTTAGACTGATAAGTAATATCAGATAATGACAGAATATATAAGAAACGTGACTATTTAGTAAAAGAATGAATTCACTGCAGAACACAGTAACGACTAAGACGATTTTTGTACTCAATTCCAGACATCGTCAGATAATCTGGCTTTGTCTGCAGTTGTAAGTAATTGCAAATAGCCATAAGTTATGCTTACATATTTTTGTTTCTTTATTGCATTTAATTCTATTGCATGATTACTAATAACGATTATTAAAATCTTTACAAAGTTTACGAAAAATATTGGTAAAATGTTTAATAATAAATAATACAGGTAATAAAACATAAATAAGAAATCATTTCCTCGAAAGATTTATAATATTTTTGCTTGAATGTACATATACAAATAAAATATACGTTGCTTTGGATTTTACGAAGGAGCGTTTTTATATTCGCGGAATGTGCGCGTTGTAGAGGGGTGAGTAGGCGCATTGGGGGCGTAGCCTATGCAGCGACTCATGATTAGTATAAATACGAAGTTTCATTGTTATTAGACAGTTAGTCTTTGAGCTATCGTCAACCAAGTAATATAATCAGGAGTGGAAAGTGAAATATGGAAAAAATCGAATATCGTGCCGTTATAAAGTTCCTTACCAGGCAAGGAAAATTAGTCGCGACCATAATGAATGAGATGTCATTGGTTTACGGCGACTCTTGTCCAGGAAAAACCATGGTGTACAAGTGGCATAGTTTATTTAAACAAGACGACCCGAGGCCGGACAGGAGCATTGAGGTGACCACGTCAGCACTTATCCAAAAAGTTGAACAAATTGTACTCGAAGATGCTCGACTAAAGAAGAAACAACTCGCAGAAATGGTTGGAGTATCCGATACAACAATTTTTAAAATCCTAGACGATCATCTCGGCATGTCTAAGGTCAGCGCAGGATGGGTGCCGAGAATGCTCACGCCGCCGCAAAAACAACAGCGCGTAGAGTGTTCGCGTGCATTTTCGGACCTCTGTAATGAAGACAAGGATGGTGTATTGAGTGGAATTGTTACTGGAGACGAAACTTGGGTTCATCATTATGAACCTGAGTCCAAACAAGACTCCATGCAGTGGCATAAAAAGGGCACAGCACCTCCCAAGAAATTTAAAGTGTCACAATCAGCTGGGAAACTCATGGCAGCGGTATTTTGGGACTCGGAAGGAATATTGTTGATTGATTATAAAAATAAAGGTGTTTCTATAACCGGAGAATATTACGCTTCAATATTAGAGCGACTAAAAGAAGCCATTAAAGAGAAAAGACGGGGAAAATTGACAAAAGGTGTTCTGCTTTTGCACGACAACGCGCCCGTCCACAAGAGGCGCGTTGCGTTAGCTGCCCTGCATAAGGTGGGCTTCGAAATTGTGAATCACCCACCCTACAGCCCAGACCTGGCCCCGAGTGATTATTACCTGTTTCCGAAAATGAAAAAAGAGCTGCGGGGTAAAAAATTTACTGCCGATGATGAAGTCAAGGAGGCAGTTTCGGCGTATTTTGCAGATAAAGAGAAATCATTTTTTTATGAGGGTATAAATAAATTAATTGAAAGATGTGAAAAATGTATCCGTCTTGCAGGTGAATATATTGAAAAAGAAAAATAATTTGGTTTTTTTATTTCCACCCCTTGACCCCCATTCCGCGAATATAAAAACGCTCCCTCGTAGTTTCAAAATAGCAGTGATTTATAATTTATAACAAACATAGAGGACAACAACCACAACTAGAACGAGCGCTTTGACGAATCCCGCGCTGTATGGGAATTTTGTAAACATACTACCGACCGTCTCACATAATACGCACTTTATGGGAGTGACAATAAATATTTTGCCCCAGTCTGCATAATTCTAGAATTTTTATTTTCACGCAATAACGGAAAACTCATTAATTAGTTGTTTCTATGACAAAGAATTTGTAACTTTTTGTATTTATAAATTGAAAAAATCATTTGCCGCATTTCGATTTTATGTTTTTTAATTAGTGTCAAGAGGAAGTGGCTCTTGTACCAGGAGATGATTGCTCAAATTATACGATCATATTGAGTTGGCGTACGGAGTTCCAGAGAGGAAATTATGGCTAGGAAGATGCTAGGGATTTGGGGTGTCCTACCTCGTCGTTATCGAGAAGGACATTCATACAAATATGGCAAGTCATTGCTCTACAAAAGACTTTTTGGCCATTCATAATATTTACTATACATTTAAATATTAAAGCAATTTATTGATTAAATACAATAAAAACTACTTTTAGTACAATAGCAAGTCAAATATGGCACTTCTTCCGATGGTGGAAGAATTTGTATTATGGTACGTGTTAACATGTAGTTTAGCGTGAGTTATTTAGAAAACGGCTGAATTAATAATTAGATGAATAATCTAAACTAGAATAAGAATAAGCAATCCCTTCTGAAAGTAATGAAAATGTATACTTTGAGTAAACAAATATCGCTTACTTACATTGAGCAAATGCTAAATTACCAATCATCAATGTATCACACAGATGTTGAGTAATACCTAGTACAAGTTGAGTGACTTTTACGATAATATAAGAGGCGTCAGATAATTTGCTAATATTTCAATTGTAAAGAAGATTGCAAGAATCTCGATCCGTTAAGAAGAAAATGGTAGTTGTTTTCTTTACCGTTAGAGGAATTGTGGCGCGCGTGATATTGGTAACACAAAAGACAGTCAACGCAAAATGGAACACTGAGAGGTGTTTGTCCAGAGTTGTTGAAGCAACCAAAAACCTTCATCCTCATTCTAGACTAAACACCTAATTCTTCAATTACGATAACAATTGAGTCTTCCGAAGAACCAGGTCGAAAGTGTTGGTACATCCATCCTACAGCTCAGTTCTCGTCCAATGAGATTTTGCGCTGTTTCTCCATATGAAGAAGAGATGAAAAAGAGAAAGTTTTCAAAGGATGGGGATTTTCTTAAGATGTAGGATGATAAGTGTGCGAGCATTCATGAGGAACTTGGAGTAGTTGGTTTAATGTCTGGTTTTGAAGAATGGGTAAGTGTATAGAATATAGAGGATATTATTTTGAAAGAACTTTTAGACTTCATTTCATTTTATGGTTCTCTTTGTATAACAAATGACTGAAAAAAGTGCATTCCCACATAGTCACTAACACATGATACCTCTGGAAATTGATTAATAAATTTGCGGATTTGAGTCGCAACAGGCGAAAGGATTTTCTTAGAACCACACACGAATTGAAATATATGAATTCATTGTATAATGTATTGAAACAAATGGGCTAAATAGATAGTATTTTCTCCTCGGATGTTGGAAAATATTTAAAAAGTATACAAAAAGTACATAAACCATGTATATTTTTATACCACTTCTTTATTTGTTGTAATCCGTAACTAGTCTCAACTCTTCCAAGTGATCAATGGTTTTATTAATGGTTATAAACTCTGAAATTCTTACATGTTACGTGTAAAATTTATGCTTCTAGTGACAGAAATGATTCGTAGATTTTATCCAGAAGTAATGCATTAATTGCCGGTACAAAGGTGATTCGCAAGTACCTCAAATGTACTCGAGAATTCCACAGACTGAGTCCACATATCCCCGAGATATTTATACGTTGGGAACATGGTTACAGGCAGCGTCTTACTATCATAAATATTTTCAGCATGTAAATAAAGTGGTCTTACAATTCGATCCGAAGGAAACTACGGCTATTAAAAAAAGCCAAATAAAATTTTTACATCGAAACTGATTTATAAGCTATTCACGACAATTACTTTGAACTAGTGGAGGGAATAGAAAAATTAGAAAATTCTTTGTTGTCGTTAGTAGAATCAGTACAATTAGTGAACGACGTTCACGTACGGCTATGAGCTATAGAAGATGCAAAAAATTTTTACCTTCTAGAAAAATTTGAAGGTGCTTTAGACCAAGAATCGGTTTTTATCACATTAACAAAAATTTGTAAAGTTGCCTCGACAGAACCGTTAATAGGTTTCAAAGATTATTTCAGTTATGCAGATATTACATCATTACATGTGAAGCAGTCGTTTGCTGCATATTAGAACATTTTGCCTCACGTGTACTGAAACAGTCGTGGAAACATTTCTTATGCTTCAAATATTTAACAGATCCTGTCTGGTTTGTTACTTCATGGAAGACGCTTTAAATGGTAAGTGCTTCATTGCGCTTTATAAGTTACTACTTACTGTCTATTTTAAATTATATTTATATTTTATCTATTTGATATTTATTTATATATTACATTTTTATTATCAAGCGCACGCTTATGGTGTACATCACAAATCTCCTAACGAAAAGGAGCCCAGATCATTCAAAAGAACTTCGATTTATTGATAACTTTACTTTCTGTTTGTATTACTTTCTTTTTGCATTGGCTACCGTAACTTGGTCGTATGACTATTGGGCATTAAACCACATTATTATTATTATTGTTATTAATTTTGGATTAATTTAAACAGTTTAGTTAGACTGTGCCAAATAATCTCCTTTACTATTATTATTATTCATTTCTAAATGGAGAAAAATTAATTTTAAATGTCCAACATTACTTCTGTCGTTGATTTTGCCAAATTTTTCATGCTTACATAATTAAAGGATTTTTCTTTAAAAATTCTTTTTACTCGTTTTGATTCAAATAAATTTTCGCATGGGAAAACAAGGTGAAAAGCCGTTTACCATATTATTAACCAAAAAAATACATTCCAAAATTTGTTTGAAATATCAAATTTTTCCTTTTGTATTAGCTGTTCCATAGAAATAAGATAGCAATCAGGGACAAACCTGAGCTGGTAGAGCAAGGAGCGGGATTTACAACGCACAGGCTGGAACCTTGAGCTCTGGAAGGTTGTACTGGGGGCGGAGCTCGTCTGTTCAGACTTTGTCCGGAACTTCCAGAACTGCCCGGAACCGATCCGGATGCGCTTCTGTCCACTGTTATGCCCGGCGGTCCGGCGTCTAAGTTAGTACGTGACTTGCTGTTCGATATTTCGCCGGCTTGTTTAAGTACTTGATATATGAGGTCCACTTCGGTTGTCTCTATGAAATATTTTACTTGAATTTGATCATTGCAAAAATGTGTCAGTAGAAATACTTCACTAACTGTATTTCCATTCACGCGAAACGGTACAATTTATTTAGTACTTTTTGGAAAGACCAAAAGACGGATTCGATTAATTTATTATAAGGGTTGTTTGTGGAGGTAAGTGTTCAGCTTTAAATGCTTTCTTAAACTTTAGGGCACAGGTAGCAGATAATGTAACTGCACGCTAAAGTTTTTGGAGGAATTGAAAAACAATTTTACCTACGTAAATGTGAAAGTATGATACCTTCCGTGTATCCAGTCTTTATGTGTGTGTATTTTAAAGACAACGGTCTCTAAATAAAAATTTGTTGTGCAGTAGTTGAAGTAGTGAAGATTAGTGTTACCAATATGTTTACTAAAAATGTTTTCTTAATGTAGAGGATTCAAAGTAACAACAAAACTTTTAACTATGTCTTATTGTTCATCCTTACTATATGTCCAAACTAGTTCAATTGTTTTATGTCTTATGTTAGCGACCGTATCTTGCTTTCGATCTGGTATTCGTCTTTCTTTTCCATTTTGTCAATTTTATTGTGGCCCTCATTTATTTCATTTCCATATCTATTAAATTTTTCTCAAATGTCTTTTGATGGATTATCCACAAGTCATTTGTCTATATTATTCTTGAATATGCTGCCTTATAGACTTTTATTTTTATGTTTAAACCATTCTAATCTTTGAAATATTAGTCTATCGAGAATAGAATACAGATTATTTGTTCCCTTTTATGCGAGCTTAGCCTTGCTCAAACGATATTTTTGATGTTTCATTGACAACGGTGTCAGCTTTTTTACAGGAGTTTTCTGAAAGATTGAGGCTGTTGCTTTCTGATACTTGTTAAATGCCAATGAATTGCTCTGACTTTAACTCATCAATTGTGGCAAAACGCTTTCCTTTCATTGGTCTCTTCAGTTTTGGGAATAAGAAAAAGTCGCAGCGAGCCAAATCTGGTGAATAAGGTGGTTGAGGCATGATTAAGGTGTTGTTTTTGGCCAAAAAATCACGAACAAGCATTGATGTGAGCTGGTGCATTATCATGATGCAGAATCCATGATCTTTTTTCCACAATTCCGATCGTTTGAGCCGTATTGGTTCACGCAAACGTTGCATAACTTCCTTGTAGTATACCTTATTAACCGTACGACCTGTTGGCAAGAACTCATGAAGCACCACGCCATTGTAATCGAAGAAAATAGTGAGCAAAACCTTCGCATTTGATCGAACTTGGCGTGCATTTTTTCAGCCTTCTGTAAAGCGCTTGTACCACTTATAAACACTTTTTTGAGACAAAGTGGACTCGCCGAATACCACAGTCAACATTTCAAGTGCCTTGGAGTAGTATATTCCATTTTTAACGTAAAATTTAATACATATTCTTTGATTCATTTTTTTCAAAAGTCAAAAATCGAAGAACACACACAAACGTGACTAAGCTTTCAGTTGTCAGCAAGAAACTACTAATCCGAATTGGCTGATAATGCCAACATATGACTAGCACATGTGTACCAACATAACAAAAAAAAATTCGATAATCGAATGTACACAGCGCGCGAAAATTCAAAATTCACCTTTCCTTTTGAACAAACCTCGTATATACATTAAATATTATCTTCTTTGTTCGACACAAGATTATTGTATGAAGTGGGCAGTTCACCTTTTTGTGTTCTTTCTATGACTCTATCCATCGGTATTATAAAAAAGCAATGGACTTAAATCAATCCTCTTATACCAGATAATATTTTATGGATTTTTTTCAACTCTCTCTATATTAATTCATTAACTTCTTATCATATGCCTTGGATTATTCTTATAAGTTATTCTTTAACTTTTTGTTTCCTTTAAAGTACTTCAGTTATATACTATTTTAATTGTATTCAAAACGACTTTTAGGTCTACAAATATGTTATTTTGAAACGTTTATTTCAAATTTCTAACTTTTTCTCTATTATATTTGATAACATGTGAATGCCATGGTCTTTTGTTTGCTTGTCTACATGAAGACGGCTCGTCTTCTGATTTGTTTTAGAGTCTTCAATTTAATGGCTTATCTTCGTAATAGATTAAGTATACTGTCTATATTCTTTTTAAAAACAGAGTTAGATTAAAGAAATAATGGACAAATTACAATTGAAAGTCAAAACAATAAAAATCATTAAAGTTAAGCTCTGTATTTTAAGCATCGTTGAAGGATAAAATTTTGTAAATTTTTATATACATATCTTGTAGTTGACTACAAGATGACTTCCCGATCAAAGGAGTACAACACATTTCACAAGATATATAGTCAGTGTACATCTTGGTTTTGAACGGTGTGGATCGCGTACGGAGTTTGATTTTCGTACGGTTGTTTTTCGCTGTGTTTTACCAGGTGCGACACTTTGAAATTATCTGCTGATGATGACAACTTGGTTGTCGAAACGCGTATACAGAATTTACAAAAGTTAATGTGGAAAGGGGTTATATATCAACCTTATTGATCAAAACATATCTTGTGTATATATAGAACGATATTTTTATGGCAGATACATTTAAATTAATTTTTTATTTTCACGTTATATTTTCGCAATGATCAATTCAACAGCAATCTATTTGTTTTTATGGAATTACACTAGTGAGATTACAGTTAGTTCTCTTGTTCGCGAAAGCATAAATGAAAGAATGAAATAAGCGTTTGGAATAAAGTTAGCCACACTTTTACGAAACATCGAAAACACACGAGGTTGCCATACAAGTACAACCTCTAAGAAAACGAAACACGAACCTATAGGCAAATCTGCGGGATTTGGTAAGAGGTCGTTTTTCACCGACAATTGTCGATTCATGGTAGGCATTCCAGAGTATGATTCGTCAAAGCCTAAACCTTGAGACAATCAAATTAGATTCGTCTTAGATTACATCTATGTACTACTTCTCTTTGATAATCGCGAATTTCCACAGTTTCGTTCGCAAATTGATACGTGGTGGATTAAAACTTAGATGAAAGTTGTACTTACTTTCTTCTTCAGCAGATGGATCCGGTATACGGGTTTCTATTTCGGATGTTGACTTCTGGCGACGTAAGAGACGTGCTTTTGCTTCACATTTTGGTGCCTTCTCCTGACAGTCGACGTGCACATTCATCTTGCATATTCTGCACTTGAGACCCTGTCTAGTGTGACCTATAATGTAAGAAATTTGCATATGGAATAATGGAATTTTTTCTGTTAAATAAACTATGTTATGAGCATAAGTAAAGGCGTGAATATATACTCTATTCCATGAAGGATACATTCTTAATTAGACTAATTAGAATATGGCGACTTTTTAACACTAAATTTATTAACACTAATCTATGCAGATATAATACAGGGTGGCACAGAAAAACTCAACGAAAATATGAGAAATCCAGCAAAAAAAATTTTCGTCACAAATTGAACATTATAGCTTGGCTTTTAAGGGACAGTAATCCTAATTATGAATATTTGAAAATTGGGTCCTGTTGATGGTGTTCTGATCTTCATATGCATTCTTTCAGTTAGTCGTTGAGGTTCCTCATTGTTCGCAGCAACATCTCACCTGGGTTACTACAAATTTCGTTTTGAATTCTTTGTTTGAATGCAATCAGTGTCATTGGATGAGTTGTGCATACCCGAATCTCAATATGGCCTTAAAGAATGTGTAGTTTCATTAACAGATAGCTATATTTTTTATTGTCTATTATAAGTTTCGTAATCGTGTCTTTCATTCTCAATAAATTGTATTATAATTATCTTCTGGTTGTTAACTTCCAATGTGAAATACATTTGTCCTAAAATTAACGAAAGTTCTCATTGTCTACTACATATTGAGGAATGTTGCACACAGTTAAGGTATTAAAACCTAAAGCAAATTTATAATAAAGTATTCGATATTTTGCGTTTAACATGTGGCGCTTTTTTTGCCTCGACCGTCCCTATATTATACGACAAAATACTACTGCTGCAAATAGCATATTTAATTATACACTGCTCTAAACAATTAGGAAATATTTGGAAAAATTGCAAATAGCACCTCGCAAATATTTTTATATTTATCTACAACGTGTTTAAAGAAGAAACTGAACGCATTGACAGGTTTGAACTTGTTTGTGCATATTATAAAGCTACTAAGGCACTAGAGTGAATAAATGTCATTAAATGAACACACAATTATGAGACTTTACAGGAAGTTTTATTGTTAAAATGACGAGAAATCTATTCTTAATAATTTGTATGGAGCTCCAGGAACGGCAATAAAGGTTTGACATCTCGTGGGTATTGATCAGAACATAAAAATTCTTGTGGATTATTATATTCCATTCCTCTATCAGAGCAATTTAAAGTTTCTGAATTGTACGCTGTGACATATTTCTTGCTGCAACACGTCTTCCAAAGGCATCCCAAGCATGTCCGATAGGATTACCATCAGGAGAATTTTCTGGCCAGTCCATTCTATTGATTCCCAATTGTTCACGATATCTGTTCGATACAGACGAGCATTGTCATTCATTAAAGTGAATTTTTCACCCATAGCGCCAGCGTACGGAAGAACAATGGATATCAAAATTTCATCATTTGAGCAGGTTGCTATTCTGGATTACAGAAAGGTCTGTATGAGCTCCTGCGTTTATCCCAGTCCACACCATTACACTCCCACCTTCATATTGCAGCCTTTCTCGAACAAATTGTGACTAATTACGTGTTCCCGGTTCACGTCAAATTAAAATGCGCCTATTATCAGTATTTAAGGTGAACCTAGATTCGTCACAAAACAGTACTTGTGCCCAGTCATCGTGATTCCAATTTCTATGCTGCTCAGCACCTGACGATCTTCTATGAAGAACAGTGGAACGCATACTAAGGGGTCTTCGAGCATACATGCTAAAGTTTTGAAGACGATTTTTTATTGTTTGAGTTGATACTACTCTTCCTGTAACAGCAGCAAGCTCACTTCTAAACTGCGTTGCATTATACGTGCAAATACTGTTGGGTATAGACCATCTCTCGGTGTTGAGATGCTGGGCGTCCTTGTCTTCGTCTTCTCTGAACATCTCCAGTTTCTAGAAATCGATTCCACAAACGCGAAACCACAATTTGGCTAACTACAAAAACTTCAGCAGCAGCTTACTGTCTCCGTCCACCATCTAATTGACCTATGGCTCTCCAAGCCTGTGCATGAGTCAAATCGTCTTGAGCTTCAATTATTACCCGTAATTACAGTTTAAAAAATTAGCTATGATACAGAAAATAGTAAAATCTAACTGTAGACGAGATCGCTCGTATACGCGTTTTTATATCCTCAAGCGGTGGCGGCGCTGTACAAGTTAAAACTTGCCAATGCATTCTTTCTTTTGTTTAAAAGCGTTACAGTTGATATATAAAAATATTTGCGTGTCTTATATTATTTATTTACTTATTTTATTATTATTTTTTCAAATATCCCCTAATTATTTTGAGCAGTGTAGTTCCTGTGTATTTTAACTTGGGAAAACGATTTAAAAATATATTTACACTAGTTGCAGTTTACAATCCACGTATTGGGGGGCATCTTCGCGTCACTAACATGATGCAAGCTATCAGCAATTCTTGTTCACGTTCGCTCCCATTGGTTTCTGTCGGATGTTACTCGGACTTTTCAATCTTAATCATTACTAATCGTGCAGTTTTGTGTAGCTTACATGCTTAAAATGTACATATTAAATTTAGCTAACATGACTTTTATATCTCGACGGAAATAAGTACAAAACACATAATATTAATGTCCCAATAAACCTTCTTTGTTATAGTAATAAAATTAATTGCGCTGATCTTTTTATTAGATCATTCTGGCTATAAAGCGAGTGAACGAGCGGAAATATTCTATTGAATTATGGAAGGTAAAAGCTTACCTCTGAGAACCTGGGAACACACGTCGCACGGTGTAATTTTCTTGTAAGTGTACTCTTGGAAATTGTGTGCATCCGGATCCCCTTTTAGTAATTCCCTGGTCGCAGCAGATCCATTTTTCCTACAGCAGAATAAGTAGCAATTACGATCTGTACAGTTGTTCACTTTCGTCTCGGTTATATTCGGCGTTCGGTTTCAAAGTAATTATTATCATTAATTTTGCAATAAGTACGTTACCGTTTTTAAATGGATATCTATTCGTTTTCGTTTGGTACCTCTGTATAAATCGGAAAGCTTTATCTTGGGGGAGAGAAATGATTAAAAGCAGCACTAAAAATGTTGCGTAAATTATTTAAAAGGAAAGTAAATTATTGCTTGTCTTCTAGATTTAAATAACAACATAAAATTATGAATTATGATTTTATTGTGAGGTGTCATAAATGCAGAAATGATTATAATATAGCTAATATTGTTAGTCAAAGCAAATGTTTGTAAATTTTTTTATAGACATTTTCAAATATGATAATTTTGATGGAGCTTGTGGTTGATTAACTTAATCACTGAAGGTTGATATATAACACGTTTCCACATTATACAAAATACGAAAATTAATGTGGAAAGGGGTTGTATATCAACCTTCGGTGATTAAATTTTCAAATATTACAATTTTTAATGTCTTATGGCCGGAACTATAACATTGACCAACATGTTTCAACTGTTGATTTTGCCATCAAGTGACGTATACTAATTTTGATATAAAACAGGAGTATTTAATTTAATAGAAGGTAAATAATCAAGCTAGCCCTAATTTCGTTTGGATTTTAAAGACAAGGTTTCTTTTGTTTATAATATACTTTAACGTATATTGCATTTTTTTTAATTAGTGACGAAACGTGAAATGTCAAACACTGCATCGTCTCCTATAAAAACATCCATAATCCCTCTTCTTAATATCCAACAGTAATCTGCTAACATTACAGTATTCCATTTGCCTAGGTACGGTTTTTTTCATTTCCAAAATGTCTTGGTGGAAGTGCTCGCCGTTCTTATGGCTCGTTTTTTAGCCAAAACTTCAAGTGAGAATATAGAACGTGCACTTTAATGTAGACATTGTAGCCAGTACCGCGAAATGTTTGTATCATGTCAATTACTAAGTTTTGTAATTTTCTGCTTTTTCGTTTCCAAAAAACTGGTAAAAACTTGTACCATAGATACACGAGTGGATGTTTCCAGTACTAATTTGGTTTCAAATCTTTTTTCATCTACTATTTCTCGTATCTGAGCGTTCAACAAAAATGCCTTCTTTTAGTTTTTCTGCTGTTATTTTTGCAAACTTGTCTCGAACTGTTCCCTTTTTGATTCAGGGTCTTAATAAAGTTTTAGCACAAGTTTAACGTGTAGAAATGATATTATGATTTTTTACTTTTTTCTCTAAAGGCTGATGTTATACATTGTCTTTTTCTGGCGTAAAATTTTGTTTCATTGGCCACTTCTGCTTAATGTAATGGTTTTCACTGCTCAGACTGTCTCAAAGACTTGAAAACCAACTGTATTTAATGCAAATCGATTAAATAATCTAAATAATTTCAGTAACTCTATACAAATATTCCAAGAATAGTCTTGGTACTTTATTATAGAAACAGTATGTCCTATTGGAATGAAAGGGTAAAAGCCATTACATAACAAAACTGCCTTCAGACTGGTCTTTGACTATCATTGTAGCCTGTTATACTATAGAAATCAACAAGGTTTTTTCTGTCTGTTGCGAAAAATATTAGTAAGTGCTTCTTTAGCTAGGAGATTTTTATTGCTTGTGATTTTGATAGATTTAAATCCAGCACAAAGCCATTTAATTCAAACTGAGCAATATAACTTGCGCGATGTATATGTAAAGAAATCAGAATCGGCTGATTTATCATTACCTTCAAATCTGCAGGAACTGGATGATGTTCGTCATGTAAATGGGGGATTTTTGAGCTGATATCGTTACTACTATGATATTTGTTTTCATGCGTCTGTTCAGTCCTGATAATCAATCCTTCAAATATCTGCCGCATGTAGTAAATATTATATGTGGTACCCACTACATGTGGTGCCCACGACTTGTTTTGATTTTTCACGGTGACACCGGAGTAAAGATTATAAGTTGGACAAATATTCGACCTTTCACTCTTATTTAATGGAGTAAATTGACCACACAGACAATAAAAATTATTTGGAATACTTGCACACGAAAGAGGCATGATTGCACCTATACGGATTTTATTTAGTGTCATTAAAGAAATATGAATAAGTAAGCCTCTCAGGGACTCACAGCTATTGCGCCAGTATAGAAACTAGCGCCACCAAGGAACCTGAGCTGAATCCAGTAAGACGACGTGACGAGAGTTGAGTGATCGCAAGGAAGTATGGTCGCCAACGTTGGTATTTCCCTTGCTACTCGTAGGAACAATTTGGAAATGGTGACGAGTTAATCCTACAAAAAGTTGGAAAGAAAATGTGAGAAGTTCCGATATACTAAGATAAGAACCTGCCAAATAAACTAGGAAGGCAAAGATGAGCCAGGATCATCTGCACATACAAAGAAGAATGAAGCTGGATATGTGAATTTGATTTCTAACCGAGAGGTCTGGTCAGCTAGGTTATCAGCAATTTCTGAGCTAAAGTACAAAGACAGATGAAAGAGAAGCATGATTAAACAGAGCTCAAATTTTCGTAGGAGAGAATGGTATCTATGATCAACTGAAATAATTTTAAACCTTGATAATGATGACGATAAGCAGTGTATAAATACAGTTACAGAGGGAACTTTTGCAGAACAACATGCACCTTACAGTCTATGTATATTAATTGCAACTATCGCTTTTTGGACGGAATTGGCCGTCAGAAGGAAGCAGTTCCAAGAAAATGCATGTGCCTAAGTACTTAAATAAATAGCACAGTAGAAAGACTAACTGATTAATTTTCATTATAATTTTTCATCAGAAATATCGCACAATATTGCGCAGTATTTCTGCGAAAAACGAAGAACAAATATTTCGCACCTATCAAACTAATTGTTATTATATTCTAACCTACATTTTAAATGAATATGTTCGAAACCCATAAATATTATTATTTTGAAAATGAGGAAATAATATTAGGTCCATTTAAACAATCGATTTGTCGAAAGCTGTTACGCGTCCAAAAAATTCTAATTTTTGCTGTATAAAAAGTAAAACAAATCAGTCAAGTTTTACGCACTAACATTAATCAAAAATAAGTCGACCGCGTAATTCAGGAGGCCATAACATTTCTGCAGTACGTTGGCTATTATAAATTACGAAGCAAATGTAGGAATTAGAAGTGTAATAAATTTATTTTGCTGCTTTTTTGCAAATTAAGTGCTTGATGCAATAATTTACGATATTTTCATCGTCCACGTTTACATGTACAAATTATTATTATTTGATTTTGTGCCTTTTATTTATTTGAAACAGTTTAGTCTACGTTTTGACTCATTAATACGATGAATATACACGACGATTTTGATTTCTTATTGTTGAAATTTTGTGTCAGAATATCCTAATTATGTAATAATTTTCATCTGAATAATATATTTTGCAGTAGTGGTTTGATTTAGGTTACACACAGCGCTATGGCGACGTATTAATACGCATTAACATATTGAACCGTGTGTAGAATACAATAATTATTAAATAGACAATTTAGGGATATATATATATATATATATATATATATATATATATAATTATTATTATGTATTATACATATATTACCCTATTTATTATTTATTGTTTAGCTTAAAATATCAATTTATAAATTAATAATAATAAATTGGTTTGTGGAATAAGCTTTTTGATATCCTTGAACTAAAATGAAACACAAACTTTCTTCATTCAGAAATTTATTTATTTAGCCAAGTACATACTGTCCATCTTATTCAACTACTTTCTGCCAGCATCCATTTAAGTTCATTAAACTCAACTCCTTGAAATTGTTTTTGAAATTTCGGTAGTGTTTTTAAGGTTAGGTTAGGTACTTTTTCTCGTGACTTTTCTTTCTTGACTTTCTATTTTAAGGAGTATATATATATATATATATATATATATATATATATATATATATATATATATATATATATATATATATATGTATGTATGGGTGAATTTGATTCTTGGGCTCTCCGCGATGTTGGACAGAAATTCTCGAAAGAATTGGCGTCTCGACATTTGGATGACATCTCAATCATCTTCTTCAGGAGTTGTTTAGTAGTGAAGCGTCAACCTGAAACTGGCTCTTCCCGCTGCTTTATATACCGGCTCCTCGTAACTCTTCGGGTTATATCGGGTGGGTAAAGCAGCGGGAGGAGCAGTCACAGCCAATTTCAGGTAGACGCTTCATTATGAAACAACTCCTGAAGAAGATGATACGCCTTAAATTTAATGTATTTAGATTTTATTTCGTTAAAACTCTAAAATTATAGGGCGGGCTAATTCAATTACTAAGTACAGTAATAATCTGATACGTTAGGCTTGGTGAATATGGTGCTTACTGCATAACTTTTCATTTGGAGCTTGTCACTTTTTATTTGGTCATCAACGCAGAGTTCGGTCAATAGTTATCTTGATGTACAACCATTTTTTGTTGTTTGGCTGTCACAGTTCGTCCAGCCGAGTGCAGTACTTATTCAAATTGATGGTTTAATTATGCGAAAGCAGTTCTTAAATCGTCTAATCTTCTTAAACATTTAGCCTTTCTCAGGAAGAAAATTTGTTTTGATAATTGTGCCACGAGTGCTTCCTCGTATTATTACTGTAGACTATCCATTACAGCAAAGTTATAAATATTATTGGTCTATTCAAGGAGCTTCTTTTGGACAAGTGGAGGATTCAACTTTTACCTTATTAGTTGTTACAATTATTTAAAATTGCTACACGATTATTGAGAGGGTGATTTAAGAATTTTGGAAATGATCACACGTTGTTAAATGGTGACTAATTTTAAGTACAGGTAAGATTTGGTAATGTCTAATGTTGTTTGTATACATTATCGTGAAGATTTAGATATCCTTTTAGATTTCTGGTAAGAGTGAGTGCTTTTGGCTGAAGTACCATGTACTGCATTCTATATTTCGCGTTTTCTGAATAAAAACAGTTTGTTGGAAATGCATTTTTTGTCTATTCTAATACGTACTGAATTTGCAAAATAAAGAATCAAACCAAATCTTCACTTAAGTATTAAATACCCTTCAATCTACCGAACCATATACACTAAATTGACAAACATATAGCACTTATAAAGGGTTTTCCAATAAGGACTTGACAACTTTCTTTCAAAATAAAATGCAGACCATTTGAGATATTTCAAAAACTTTATTATCGGGTTGAAGTACAATCAAAACATTTATGAATGGAACTCGACTTCGTTCATATGGCCACCGCGGGCACGTTTGCAGCGGTCGATTCGTTGGACCCAATTTTCGATGACTCGGCCACACAATTCGGCCGAAACGGCTGCTATTTCGCGTTTAATGTTGGCTCTGAGCTCTTCAAACGTTATCGGCTTGTTGGCATAGACCAATAACTTGACGTAGCCCCAAAGAAAAAAGTCTAGAGGCGTTAAATCGCACGAACGAGGCGTCCAATCGACTGGTCCATTTCTTGAGATAACACGCTCATCAAACTTACTCTTCAATAAATGGATTGTAACGTGTGTTGTGTGGCTTGTGGCACCGTCCTGCTGAAAACACATATTGTCCAAGTCCATATCTTCAAATTCGGACCAAAAATAATTGGTAATCATGGCGCGATAACGATTACCATTCACAGTAACGTGACGATCATTATCGTCGACAAAAAAATATGGCCCTATGACGCCGCCGGCATGAAAACCGCACCAAACAGTTATTTTTTGTGGATGAAGTGGTGTTTCATGAAGCACATGTGGATTTTCACCCGAGCAATAACGCATATTTTGCTTATTGACGAATCCATTGAGCCAAAAATGTGCTTCGTCACTGAAAATGATTTTGCGATGAAATTGATCATCTTGGCGCATCTATTCCAGAGCCCAATCGGAGAACGTACGTCGCTTCAAATGGGCCATCGGCTTCGATTCTTGAGTCAGCTTGATCTTGTATGGGTGTAAACCAAGATCCTTACGCCAAATTCGCCATAAAGTAGTCTGGGCGATGCCCAGAATTGACTGATTTGGATCATTTGCTACGGATGTTTCAACGGATGTTTCGACACTTCGACCAACCCGTTGTCTCACTGGCACGGCAACATCACACAACGAATATGTAGACTCAAATTTTTGCACTAAACTTGTTACTGCCTGTCTACCAGGGCGAGAATTACGACCGAAAATCGGAGTTAACGTTCTTAAAGTAGCGGTCACCGACTCCGAATTTCTGTAGTAAATTTTTATAATTTGCAGACGTTGGTCGTTCGTGTACTTTACCATGATGGAAATGTTAAGTTTGCTGAATAAATTGACAGTGACAGTTCGATGATTTAGTGAAAGGGTCCGTTCACAAATTGAATTAAAAGTTGTCAAGTCCCTATTGGAAAACCCTTTAGCTGTTATAATAAGTGAACACCATCTATTGAAAATCAACTGCAGAACTTATTCCACAATCCAATAGGTTCATGAACAAGTTTTAACTACGACGTAAAAATGCTTTAATATAATAGTGAATGTCTTCCATTGACACTGTTACAAAAGAATAAAAGAACAATGAATACAAAACATAGAAAAAAATTCACTCAGTAAGAAGCAACACAATTTACATCTGATATTTAGCTACGTTAAACTAATCTAAACTACCAATGACAGCTGATTTTTACCTCATTTGTATGATTGTGGATACTGCGTGGTACATTTGGTTTTTTCTAGATTAATAAAAACACATACATCAATAGCTAAATGTCAAACATTAGAAAATATTAATTGTACATAACATGAACGAGTTAAAAATGATTTCTTACATATTCGCCTGTACCGATAATGACATCGATGTTGAACAGTACCATTGTAAGAAATTATTTTTGGAGTTTCATAGGTATTAAACGATCAGTTGGCGTTAATGTACATATGTTTTAATTAAAAATTGAGTTTTTATAATGAATCGTTTATAACAATTTAAAGAAAAATATTTGTAATTATATTAAAACAGAAAAACATGAGCTTTAATGTTGGTTAAAAGTAAACGCTGCATCAAATTGAACTCGTAGAGTTCCTTAGTTCATCATAGCATCTTTAACATATAAATTGTGGTTATTTATTTTATATTGCGCAGATATATGACAAAGAGAACGACTATAATTAACACAGCAACATTTAGATACGGAAATATTTAATTCAAAGTAGTACACAAATCAACTGAAATATTTAGGTTACGCTGTAAGTTTACAATTTTAATGGACAGTATTCAATTCAAGATGTAACTTTATATCATCAGCATAAGCCAATACAAGTTAGACAACGAAATAAACCATTAGTATAAAGGATAAATATAAATGGAGCCAAGTTAGAGCCTTGTGGAACAGCAGAAGCAGTAGTGAATTCTTCAGGACTAAATCTGTTGCAAAATATATAACATCTCCCCTTACTTAAGTCGGATTCGAATTTTTGGGAGAAGAAACTCTAGGAAAAGGGACGGAAAACCAAAAGAAGAAAGTTTGCAATAAGGCTTTTTGATTCAAAGTATCGAATGCGTGGGAACGTCCGTATATATACCAGCCATCTGATTCTGTACATTAAAAATTTCACAACTGTATTGCAAAAAGCAAGCAATATTAAAAACAGTTGATCCATTTGGTGCAATTGTCTGATTATGCTGGTAAGGAGACATAAAAGTACATACATTTTTGTAAATACCAGAATATATAACTAATTCATACCTAGATATAGATTTAGTCCATAGTGCTTCCATAATTGTTAAAAGGACACTTTCATTCACAAGAGAAATAGCGAAAAGTAGATCATGATTTTATTAGGCCAACAGAAGTCAAAGGGCAGTTATTATCAAAGCTACTGAATAAGTGTCGTGCGTGCAAATCAATTCACTATATCCTGTGAGGTACTTAACTCTTCCTCAAACAAAATAAAGCTTCCGCGTATTATGGTTGAGATACGTTTTAATATTCAAAAGATTTCCATAAATTGGAAGAATTTTGTTTAATATTGTTCTCTACTTTCTGTATGTAATCATGTTAACTCGTAGGAATCTGTGATTAATAAGTGTTCTAAATACTTTAAATTCCTCATAGAATGTTTAAGAGTTATTTTGTCCTGATATTCCTTACTTCGTAAGTAACATCTGATTTCCATTACAAGCCAAAGTAATGAATTAAAGTTTGAATTGCTACCCCATGCACCCTATTTGCCAGATTTAGCCCCCTCGGATTAATTTCTGTTCCCAAACTTGGAAAGTTTTGCAATATGACGCAACAATGAATCGTAGGAAGCAGCTTGTTGTTGCATGTTGAGACATGTTCATACGTGCACAGTAACCGCTGCGCCATGTCGATGGGCTCAGTTATTCATTAGCAGTGAGAGTGTAAAGTGCTTGCGATGGCATCGTGGTCGCGAAATGAGATAAGGGCAGTTTTGCGTTATAATTTCGTGCGTGGTTTAAACATAGACAGTGCTTCGAAGAAGACTCTTGCACTAGGTGATGTTTGTCCACGTCGCACAACGATACTCAGGTGGTATAGAGAATTCCAAGGGGGAAATTTAGCTGTAGAGGATGCTGAGAGGCCGGGAAGGCCACGGACGTCAGTTACGGAGGAAAACGTTACTACTGTGAGAAAAATGCTTGGCAAGGACAAGCAAGTGATCTAACAACAAATAGAGGGTACTTCGGGCCTAAATGCATCAGCAATTCGTTCAATTCTGCATGATCATTTGCACGTGAAGAAATTTTATTCTCCCTGGGTGCCCCATCGACTGACTGAAGAGCAGATGACACGACGTGTGACATGGTACCGGGGATGTTGAAAAAGTTTAATAAGGGACAATCTCGGTATGTAAACAACTTCATGACAGGTGACGAGACTTGGCTGTACTATTACCATGTGCCGGCCAAAGCTTAAAACAAGTTTGGGTCTTTGATGATGAGGACACATCCGTAGTTGTCAAAAAATCCCGATCTGTAAAGAAGAAAATGATAGCTGTATTTTTTAAATCGAGTGGAATTGTGGAATGCGTCGTTTTGGACACACGGAAGACAGTCACAGCTAAGTGGTGTACTGAACAGTGCCTGCCTAAAGTCATTGGATCTATGAAGAACCGGCGGCCAAAGTCAAGAATGGACACCTGGTTCCTCCATCACGATAATTCTCTAGCTCATCGTGCCAAAGCCTGCACCAAATATTTGACCACGACAGGATTGAAACTTCTCGAGTACACTCCCTACAGTCCAGATGTTGCTCCCTGCGACTTCGCACTGTTCCCGCATGTGAAAATGAAGCTAAAAGGGAGGCGGTTTTCCAGTGATGAGGACCTTCTGCGGGCTTGGGACAACGGTTGTGCTTTACTCCCTAGTGAAACTTGGCAGAACTTGTTTAAAGATTGGTTTCGGAGGATGGAGAGGTGTATTGAGTGTAGAACAAATTACTTTGACGAAATTAAATAAACAAAGCTGTATTGCAAAACTTTCCTAGTACCCTTTGTATTGAGCATTGCTCTGAAAAGTGTGTAGAGCTGAAAGGAGATTATGTTGAAAAATAAATATATTTCTTTCCAATGCTTTGGTGTTTCCTTTATTGGGTCGGATACTTCTGGAACCACCCTCGTACTGTGTGATTTTAAAAATTTGTATTAGCTTTTGTTGTAATTATAGGTGTGTTTGTATATTTTTTCCTTTTTTGGAAATAAACTACTATTATTCTTACTAATATTAACAATAGCAAAACAAGTGTAACATGTTACTTTTATAATGCAATATTTAAATGACTTGGAAAAGTGTTCTTATTCTTTTAAGTTAATCAGTTTTTAATGATAATAAAATTAGGGGTAGCATCAGTTTGAATTTGGAAAAGATGGTTATATAAATAGGCCATATTATAGAGCAGTGTGTTCACGGCTTTGATCCATAATTAAAACGAACTCGACTGAGATTGCTTGTTTTAAACATATTGGAAGGCATATGTACATTAATCCAAACATTTTGACTGAACAATCACTCAAAACACACATTTATAAGAAAGAAAAGTACAAACGTTAGCTTTCAACTACGTTAATAGAAGGTAAAAAAAACAAAAAGTCCGTCTTTATATGTCTGTCGATAGAAACATACTTACTTTTCTTCAGGCGGTGGAGTTTTCAAACTTTTGAAAGCTTTCAGCCATTTATTTTTCATGCTCGCCGTTGATGATGAAGAGTTCTTTCTCTCACGACCCGTTTCGCCCGTGTCTAATTTATTAGCAAATAGTTCTTTCTGAAACGGGAAGAAAAAGAAAAAAGATAAGCACATTTTATATTTAATTATCTATAAGAAACTTCGTCTAGATTTCGCTCGGTAAAGTTCTGAATGCAATTAACACCTTCACTACGAAGTTATAAAATGATTATTGAGTTTCGAAAGAAAGTTATTCAAAGGGCGTGAATTTAGAATGTATTCGAAACATCACCTGAATATTCAGCGAATTCTAATATAAAAGTGTATCCTCTGTCGAAAGTTCTTTCAGTTCGTTTATTATTATTTATTTATTCGACCTTATTTTCGAGATGCTTTTAGGTAACGTGGGTGTTTCTGCATGTATAAATTAAATGTAGATGAATTTCATTTGATAAAAAGTTGAGGAAATTTAATTTGGAATTCAATTAAGGTGCTGCCCAAATATTTAATACCAAAGGCAGAAAATTAAATGAATTAATATTTTGTATGTACTCTTCATAATAATAATTAATAATAATATTCCTCTATTGTCCAACAGGTATTACATCCAATTATAGGAACTATAATAAATATCATAAATAACTTCGTAGCTGCTAAATCATAAACAAATACAATACTCTTTCAAACTTAAAGAAAAACATCTGAAAGGATTTATCTGCATTTTTGTACATAATTGTTAAAGATGTACGTTATAGTACGCCCGTCTTTGCCATTGGCAAATGGAAAATGCGGCCAAATCTGGCAGAAACTCTTGACACATCGATAATAATAATAATTATATTGTAATAATATATTTACTAAACAACAGGCGAGCCCACGTAAGGACAAAACATTGAATACAAATAAAACGAAATACATGCAGTCAAAATAAATACCAAAAGTAATTAATAATGTAAAATAAAAAATAATTACTTAAAATAATAGAAAAATTAAAATAATAGAAAGTTAAGAACTAAAAACTAAGGGAACCGTCAAAAATATCCCGGTAGAATTTGTTGGCCTTCAACGCCATATGATAGAGGGGAGCCTTTCAGAGGAGATTCGTCCCCAGCGTACCATAAACAAATGTGGCAGCGCTTCTGGAGGAGGAGCGAGAAACTGCAAACTTTAGTTTGGCCAAGAGGTCAATCCGACCATTCACCAGCTTGTAAGCAAAACGAGCACTGTGTCTGGATCTGCGTTCCTCCAGTGATTGGATGTTTTGCTCCTCTAACGGAACATTGTAATCAACGCTCAGGATACACGCCCGAAAACTTGAAAGAAAAGAATTTCAGAAATCGACGTTGAACGCGTTCGATTGCATTTATCTGCGAACCGTATAAGGGATAACATACAATCGACACATATTCAAACTTACTGACAACCAATGCAATGAATAGTATTTTCAATATGCTAATATCGCTAAAATACTATGTTGTCCTCATTATGAAGTAGAACTCTTAACCGTAGAACGACAAATAATTTGAATATGTAAATTAAAACTCACTGAGGAGTCAAAGAAAATACCGAGGTCCTTGATGAAGTCAACTTTCGTAAGAGTCCATCTAGGAAGTATGACAAAGAGATAGGAGATAACTTGCGGGTAAATGACATGACGAAACATCTGTTTATGTTCAAAAAGACAATTAGACTTAGATCAAGTTGAAATAAGGTATAGACTCGCTTGGAGCCGATTGACATCTTCAATGGAAGAAACAGATGCAAAAATCTTTACGTTACAATATAATAAAATTTACTATCAATTTTGTTGTGGGTTAGAGCCCACAGAAACTTCGCACAGTGTTCATTTCTTCTAGCAAAAGAGATTTCATTTTATGCCGCGAAAGTATTCGCGTTTGAATACTGTAAGATAAGTATTCCAAAAACCTCCCATAAATCTTATCTAACAACATTCAGTGAGAAGCGTAGATGGGATACCGCCGAATAATCAGCGCATTCAATCTTAGTAGATAAGCTATGCGGATTCTAAAACAAAATTTCATGTATTTTCTTATGGAGCTTCATTTTGCACTTTTTGACTCCGTCGCACAGGTCTACCTGTCTGTCTACCTGCCTATCTGTCTACCTGTCTAGCTGCCTATCTGTTAACTTGTCTGCCTGTTAACCTGTCTGTCTGTCTGTCTGTCTACTAAAACGTATGCATGTATTGCGGTTGCATATCTGCGACGGAGCCAAAAAGTACAAAAGGAAGCTCTATAAGAAAATACTTAGGATTTTGTTTTAGAATCCGCATAGCTTATCTACCAATCTTGCTAATAACGTATGCAAAAAAGAGAGATTTCAAAATGTTAGGATCTTTAAAGTGTTTAAATACTAAAACTCAGTTGTATGACTTTTTCAAAATATTTTTGTCATAAAATAGTAACAATTGCTTTGCCAACACTGCGGCTTCTTCAGACTAAAAGATAAATCTAACACAAATGGAATATATTCTAGTTAATTAAACTATTTTCAGGGTGGAGGTGATATACAATTACAAGGAAGTAAGTTTACCAATGGAGAATCATTGATATCTATTTGGTCTACATTTTTTATGTTTATTTATTAGTTTCAAGTAAAGTTAACTTTATTCCTTTCTTGTCCGAATATAGAATGATGAAACTTGAATTTAAAGAATGATTACAAGTATTTAAATGTACTGCATCGTTGGAATCATCTTTATCATTAATTGATTAAGGTTAATATAACTCTTTTCCATAATAATTTTCGTATTCTATATATGATTTCGACAATTAAGTTGTCATCATCAGCAGATAATTTAGCAGTGTCGCATCTGGAAAAACGGATTAAATTAACCTTTGCATTAATAAATTATTCAACCTGTTTAAATTTTTTCTATATAAATCATTACGAACATTTAAACTTTATTGGAAATTTAAAAAAGTTGTTTAATACTGGATTCCATACTGAGTGCTCAGTATAGTAACTGAACATCAGTATAATGATTAAAAGGAAGCTAGGATAAAAAAACATGGAAAAAATTATCTACGAATATTATTTTTGTAAAATCGTTTAAGTGCTTGTAACGTTCATTTCATTCAGGTATTTAAAAATGTTTCAACAGTATTATATTCTTCTTTTATATTTAACTAAACAATAGCTATTGAGCTGTAACGGTGTACGTTCCAAGCAGTGTTTTGTAGTTTCAGAAATGATGGAGATGTTTATATGAACCAGACCTGAGTTATGAATGGTCTTCTGGAGAATAATTAGCGTGTTTTTCTAAATACAATTTTTTTTTGTTATCTTAATATCAAATTATCACGAAAATTTTCAGGAAATAAAAACAATAGCTGACTGTGATAAAATAAGTTGTGGTAATTTTAAACAAGCAAATATAAAAAATATTTTCTCCTAAATATATATACATATGTACATGTTATTAGAATCGGTACAAAGATATAGATAACAGTGAATTAAACACGAAGGAAATGAGATTAAGAGAGATTTCTTTCAATTAAAATTATACCTCGATTTTCCACTGAATTTCTTTTAGTTTACAGCGTAGACTTCTCGCACTCTCTCTCGCTTCAGCCTAACGTCGGGAAACTTTTTATTCAACCCATATATCTACGGGTTTGAGCTCGTACTGTGCATAGCTGGTACTGTGTGGGTTTACTTTCTATCACAAAAGGGTATTTGCTACAAGTTTTATACTATGCTTTGTGCCCATTTGTGGTTATCACATCTGCGATTGTGTTGATCGAATGACGGATTTTTGTCAAGTTATGAGATCTTACATTGCTGATTGAAAACTATTGCTTTTTGTTTATGTGGATTTATTTTTAGAGTTGGTAAGTGATGGAGATACTATTTTATTGCAATATCTGTTACTGACATTACAATCGGTACTATTGTTAATGCGTTAGTTCGATTGCAAGGGATATATATACATATATATATATAAAGGGTGTTTCAAACTTCGCGGTTTTTTAAAGAATAAATAAAACACATAATTTGCACTCAGTTTCCAAAATTTTTTACTGACAATTGAAGTATCAGTTATGACATTTATATGCGAAAAATAATATCTGCCAAATGGCCTCCTCTTGCAGCTCCATAGACGTCCACTGTTTTGTTAAAATTACCAATGACATTTTGACATAATTGAGGCTCTTACCAATGACACGAACAATTTCATCTTTCAAAGCAGGAATTGATTGTGGATTGTTTTTATAAACCTGACATTTCATATAACCCCAAAGAAAATAGTCTAACGGTGGCAAATCACATGATCTTGGTGGTCAATTAACATCACCGTTTCTTGAGATTACACGTCCAAGAAATTTTTCTCTCAATAAACCAATTGATTCGTGTGCAAAGTGTGGTGTAGCGCCATCCTGTTGAAACCACATATCCTTTAGATCAGTATTCATCAAATTAAGCCACAAAAATTCGGTTATCATCTGACAATATTGATCACCATTGACAGTTACAGCTTCACCAGCAGTATTTTCAAAGAAGTAAGGTCCAATTACACAACCTGACCATAATGCACACCAAACAGTAACTCATTTAAGACGCATAGGTTTCTCATGAACAATTCGTGGATTTTCCTTACCCTAGATACGGCAATTTTTTTTCTTAACATAACCACAAAGTTCAAAATGTGCCTCATCGGAAAACATTATTTTTAGAAAAAATCAACTGGTTGTTAATTGACGAAATTGACAAATGAACGACGTTTTAAATGATCTAATGGCTTCAGTTCCTGTGTTATTTGAACCTTATATGCCTCAGAGCTAAATTCTTGTGTAAAATACTCCATGTTGTTGATCCACTAAGTCCAAGTTGTTGTAAACGTCGTCTAATGGACATTTTAGGATCTTCAGCAACACTTCATGAATCATAAAAAAATTGTGAACGACCACTACGATTGTATTTTTCACTTTTTTGATCTTCCACGGAACCGGTCTCTTGAAATTTTTTAATAATTCGACCAATAGTGCTTTCAGATGGACGATTATGTAAACCATAAAATTTACGTAATTTTCTAAAAACTCTTTTCATAGAACGCTGATTTTCATAAAATAATTCAACAATTTAAACCCAGACAAATTCAGTGTCTCATCTATATTTTATTTATTCCTAAAAAAACGCGCAATTTGAAACACCCTTGTTTTTTATTTTTAATGTTTGAGTGCAAGCTCTGATCAAGAAGCGCTGTTAAGATTATGGGATTTCGTGAATCATCATTAGCTTTGACATTTTTGACGATACATCAAAGTAGTTAACCTTTTTTACAGTTTACTACTTTGACGTATCTCAGGTCGAAAGAACAGTTTGTCGACGACATCCGAAATTGACTGATGAGACCTTGCATAAATGAAATACGATCAAGATCTCGCCGACTATAGAGACGTCTCTCTTTTTACGTAGTAATAGCATAGCTATTCAGTTCGTCCTCTGTATTTTCCTTCGTTCGGATAGTTCTACTGCTATTCGAAAGATATAAGTATAGAATCAGCTAATCTAGAAAAGCCAAAAGGAGAAAGATTAAACTTTGTAAAATCGTTTATGGAATTAGAGTTTCTTTTGTATAACACTTTGCAGCATACAAATCAATAATAAATTGTAAACGCGTTTCGATAACCATGCTGTCACTTTCAGAAGTGACGTTAAACGGCTGCATGATGCCAATGTCGAAGTGGGGTACTTATATATTGTAGTTTATTATTTATTTGCGCAGTGTGGACTTACTAAATTATTTGGAATTAATTTTATTAATTTAATTTCAATTTTTTGTGGAAAATATTTATAGATCTCTTTTAGATATTACTTGCAGCAGCAGTTATTGCCCCAATAAAAGTAATGTCCTTCCATAATTGTTTTCTTTCATAAATGTTGTCTGAGTCGCAGCATTTTAAATGTCGTGGAAAATTAAAAATTATAAAGCTTGCTTGTTATTGTTATTTCAGTGTTATCGCTTTATCGTAAAATATCGTTCAGTACTGACAATACTCCTTTATTGTGGATCATCGCCTATAAATTTCTCTTTTGTCCAACCGAATAAGGGTATTTATAGTCGATTAAGCAGGATATATCGACTTTTAAAAGATATAACGTTTTAGGACAGGTTTTAAAGTTTGATTTGGAAAAAGAATTCTCTCATTGTTCGTTCTCGTGGATTTTAATGTTTTGAACTCATCTTTAAAAGTTTCTAAATTTTGGTAGATGTTAATATATCTTAATATATGCTAGGTTAGAACGTGGTCCTTAAAATTCGTCAATCAATGACTCATAATTTTGTTTGTTAAAAGGAATCATTCTATTATTAATAACACCCTATCTACTACATTTGTTTCATAGATTTCACGGATCGTTAGGCAGATTTGTGTTATTAATGAACGATTCCTTGGTAGCGTCTATCATATCATTTCGATACAGAAAAATAATGAATAACAAGTGCTTCCCTCTGTCGTCCACTATACTGAACGACAAAGCGAGAAACGTGTCTGTCTCGCTTGTCAGAATGTTAAACACAAAGGAATGTTTAACATTCTTTTAATTGGCAAATAGCCGTTACGCAATGCGTCTGTCTTATACGCTCTAATAACTTAGTTATCGACAAGCGAGATAGACACGTTTCTGACTTTATCATTCAGTATAGTGGACGACACAGAGGGGCGCTTGTTATTCATCATAATTTTGTTGGTGAATAGATACATGAAATTAAAAAAAAAAGAAATTTGTTTGTTGGGGTTAAAAATTTGTTCAATTACTAACTACACAATCTTTTTCCAGCCTTTGCCTTGTGATCGCGTAACAATCAACGTTTCGGTACTCATATTGTCAGCATCTTCAATTTTAACTATAAAGGAAGCCAATTTTGAAAAAGTTTTCGGGTAAGTTAATGGTGTTGGCTCTTTTAACAATAAACTTCTATCTATTTCAGAGAATAAAATTACATTTTATTGAAGTAATTGTTACGCCTCTATACATTAGTGTAGATTATAAATCATCAAACCCCATATTGCTTACCTTATAAAATCCTTAGCTACTTCTAGTACTGAAACTAGGCAGTATAACTCGAAGGTTAAGGGCGAGGAGTTCTATTAGAAATATCTTAGAGAAGGCGTCACAGCATTGAATACCCTAGAAGTTATTTGCGAATACTGAAGCACGTGGATACTAACTACGTGCTATTGGGAAAATTTAGGGCGACGAAGTTATTTGTAATAGTAAAAGGAAAAGAAATCCCACGTTAACAATAACAATTGAGTCGTTTATTAAATAGAAGTGACGGTAGTGAACACATACAACAATAAATATTAGCGTATGACTCGGTTGACACGCAGTAGCGACTGATACATGTGAATATATTCTACGACAAAAGTAAATTTTTATAATATAATGCCAACATATGTATATGCATAGTTGGTTAACAATATGTTATGATAAAATACTCTATAAATAGAGCTTTCATTAAAGACGAAAAAAATTAAAAGAAAATTTATATAATTCTAAATAAATGAGACACTTTTTTTTTCTTGTAAGCGACCTCAATTAAATTATTATAATTCAATATTCGTATTACTAATTCTAATTTACTGAAATCCAATTTAAGATGAAGTTTGCATGAAAAATTAAGTTTTAAATTGTAGGATACTCCACAAAATATACGAGGGGTGTTTCCAATATTCTGGGAATTGGTGCTATAATTAAATAATGCAGAACTTATACGCAATGTTATTGATGCCAGACAAGTCTTGACATGTTTATGCAACTATCTAGTGCAACATTGTTCAGTTTGATTCAGGTATTCGACTGATGTCGTGTTTTAGTAGCACTGTTTTTGTAACCATGGAACACGCGGCAAAATCTCAAAGAGCGGTAATTTTCTTTTTGTGGGAAGAAGATGTGAAAACGTCGGAAATTATTAGTCGTCTGCCAGGAGTATTTGGTGAATCTGCAGAATCCAAAAGTACTGTTTATCGGTGGATCGATCGTTTTAAAGCCGATAGAACATCACTAGAAGACGATCCACGCAGTGGGCGGCCAAGCACGTCGGTAAATGAAAGAAACATTACTGCCGTCGAAAACCTACTGAAAGACGACAGGCGAATGACTATTCGTCAGATTAGTGTACACTAGGGATAGGTACACGACAAGTTCATGACATCTTGCATGATTGTTTTGGTGTTAGCAAGGTTTCGGCGCGCTGGGTGCCAAGGCTGTTTGGACCAGAACAGAAACTCAATAGATCCGATACTTGTCGTCAACTTCAAGAGCTGTTAGCCCATTATGGTGATGACGAAAAGAGACGAAAAGTCAATCCAAAGAAGGGCTTAAACCTGAAGAAGGGCCTCCACTTAAGGCGCGTGTAGTTCCGTCTGTTGGAAAGGTAATTTTACTTATTGTATCTTACTAGTCATCATACAATTTTAGCCCTTTAAATTAGGCTTTAATAATCCAATTCATAGTTATACGACATTTGTGTCTTCTTAACAAGAGGTAATTTAAACAATCCAAAGTAGATTCAATTCTCAAAAGATGATCTTACTCACACAACGTGCTACTACAAACAGGTCGCAATCGAAGTTTTTCCCTAACTTCGTGTTATACGTTGTCTTTGACTCAGGAGAAAGAAAAGAAGGAAGGAAACGGCTGTATCAATTACAGACCGTTGGAACAGAATTAATTAGAAAAATATATAAAATAAATGGAAAATCAAATACGAAATAGTTTACAAACGGAATCCTCATTAAATATTTTACTAGACAAAAATACTTATATATAGCAGAACGTCCTCCGCAGCACAACCTGAAGCAAAGAATCTAGAGGACATCCGAATGTCTTCTTAAGAGAATAATTACTTATGATAAAGAACTAAAATGAAGCTTAAGGCACCATAAATGGCGCAGGACATCGCTAATTGAATATAGGTAATTTTGATGGAGCCTGTGGTTGAGTAACTTAATCACTGAAGGTTAATATATAACCCCTTCCCATATTAATTTTCGTATTCTATATACGTATTTCGACAACTAAGTTGTCATAATCAGCAGATAATTAAACAGTCTCGCACTTGGAAAACTATGGTAAAATACCCGTACGAAAACAAATTCCGCACACAAACCGTTCCGTTGAAAGCCAAAACGCACACTGTGTGCGAATTAAAATCACTAGAAAATAACTTTTGAATTGGTTATGAATAAAAACAGTAAACCTAAGAGTAAAACAACTATTGATGATAATATCCCTATTTGAAGGAAATGAATTAATAAAGTCAAATATAGTCCCATCTAAACAGCTGAGATATATGTATATGAAAGAAAATGCCAATGAACCTCACAAAATAGGAAAAAATATCCAATAGGGAAAAGGTGCATGAGTAAATAACAATGTCATCATAATTTTAAGATAATAGTTTTAATATTTCCACTTCCAGAATGAATCAGACATGTTCCGAATGTCAAAGTTGTGTTTGCATAACAAGTTATAAATTCCGTTCTACATGAATTCGGCAGATATATTTTCGTGTACATCGTAAATCTTTTTGTAGCAATAATGGTACATGCAGCATGTATATAGGACCTACAACTTCGTCTTCATTTAAGTATTCGTGTATATCTTAATGCAACAAGATTCTGATGCAGCAATGATTAATAGATTATGGGATCTTTGAAATATTATGCTTTACCGTAAGAATGACTAAATGTTGGCGAAAAAGTTGAATATCTAAATAGAAAATTATATGAAAGATTAATACCTTAGAATGGAAGGAAAATTAAAATAAATCACATATTTTATAGCTTCACAAGTAAAGATCAAATTAAGTATTGTAAAGGTCATTCCTTTTGAACAATTCGTTTATTTTTTTAGGCAACTAAGAATTTAGTATAATAATGGTCGATAAACCAGGCGTCCCTTTTATATTTCCAATATTTTTTCTGCATTATATGCGTTGTTAATTGCATTAGTAATACCAATTCTTCGGAGATGTTTATCCTAAAGAATTTCTTACACAAAAAACTTGGCACTATTCATAGTTATTGTATTCAGGGAACAAAGGCTTTTAACAATTGAATAAGGTCTTGTACGAATTGATTTTCTATAAGCATGTAATACAATTTATTGTAAACAGAAACATTCCGAATGACGTCATTGCCCCCTCCACTACCAAACTGAGTTTGTGCGCCAAATCTAGAATATGAATCTATGACATATCTATTTTAGAATACAAACATATAAAATATTCTGATGGCAAAAAAATCTTTATTTTACCTAATATGACGGTTATACGTTTCTATAGTTACGTGTAACAATAATACTTAGATATACAGGGACTTACCAAATGCATGCGAAGGCTCACCCAACCCATTTTTTCCGGGCGCGTTCGAATGTCACGTTGAACAATAACCAATAATATTATAACAAACGAATAATAAGACCGCTAGATTACCTGTGTTTATTGTCGTTGGAAAAGAACGCGTCGCGATTACTACAATGCACTAATCGAATTTTGACTGCCGATATTGTCCGTTAATTTGTTCCGATCTATTCACAAGAATATCACAGACGGTTAATTTATTTAAATAACTAAAAGGGCCGTTCTAATACTTATTGGGGAAACTGCTAGAAGATAAGAAGGCTTCGTCCGCACGCGAGATATGTAGGTTTCGTAGCGCGGATACGTTCGCTAGGTCAACATCTGTGTCGATAAATCGGTTTGCGCAAATACCGACGGCGCAGGTGGATCTTCACGACCTGCGAATACACGGAATTCCGTGCCGCCAATGGGGAAAGACCATGTCTAAGAAACGTGAGCTTTCCGAAAAAATTTAAATGTCTTAGGTCATGTTTTTAGTATCGTCTAGGACGGTTGTAAATATATGGGAAGGAGATTACCCTTTTGGCTGGTAATTTTTAATTTAATTGAATGTTGAAGTAGTTTGCGCCCTTATTGTCTTTTTTAATTTTCGCTGTTTCCGTTCAAAATGTTATAATTTGAAACTTTACTACTACTAATGCATTGACGGCTACAAATTTTTTATTACTACAAAAGAGGAAGTTAGCATTTGGCGGACTACCATATTAACAAGTAATTTTTTACTATATAAGTACATTAATTATCGTCCCAGAGCCATATTATCTAAAACTTTGTTAAAGTCTTTGAAATATTTAGTTTAGTTTTAAAACGACAGAGTGTTTATCTTCAAGTAACAATAGACAATCAACTCATCGCGATCAGTAATCAAGTTCTTCCCCGGCATGCTGTTTTTCCTTGGCTCAACATACTTGAGAAATACAGAGAATTGCATGGATAGAAGCTACAAGCCTGGCAAAGGAAGAATATTGCATTAAAATAAGGCAAGGCTCCTTATGATACGAGAAAAGATCAGCTGAAGACCTGCCCACGATCATAGAGATAGAATAAAAGATTCAAAAACTCAAACCATACGTATTTCGCGCCAATAGAAGGGTTGCATGGATCGAAGTTATATAGACCATGGAATTATTCCATTCAAACTTAAAACATTCGGATTGAGAGATTTACCAATTGCTTTCTTTAGATCGTATCACAGATATGAACGCGTTTTTTTCAATGGCTTCTCATCCGTTCATTAATTTCCCTCATCTGGAGTGCCTTAGGGGTCTAACTTGGCGTTTTTCGTATTTATTATCTTTACTAATGATCTCGATAACCAACATATGTCAGATAATTTGTTATTCGCTGATGATCTAAAGGTTTGTCACCCGGTGTATACTTTTGATGATTGTGAACAACTTCAAGAAGATGTAGTATATGTAACTAGTTCAAAACTCATATTTTCACTCAACGAATTGCTGAGGCATTGAATTCGCAGGATCAGATGGACGAAATTTACAGATTTCTCTAAGACATTCGCAGACGATACGGCTATCCTTTCTATCAATGAAAATTTAGGCATAATAACAGGAAATCTACAAAGCCATTTTAATTTACTACAAGACTGACTAACCAAATGAAAAATATAAGGGAAATAATGAAAAAGAGATCACGTTTTTAAACAGGCAAAGTGTTTATCCACAGATAACAATAGACAATCAACTCATCCCAATCAGTAATCAAGTTCTTCCCCAACATGTTGAGTCGGACGCGATTTATCTGTTTTCCCTTGGCTCAACATACTTGGGAAATACATAGGATTGCATGGATAGAAGCTAAAAGCCTGGCAAAGGAAGAATATTGCATTAAAAGAAGGTAATACAAATAGCATACATGGCCACAACAACAGCTGCCATAAGTATACAAAGCCTTGAGATTGAAAACTGAGGAATGTTCGGACAAGCCTGTTTAAACTCACGAATGAGTTTTGGAGATTTCATAAAAGCTTTTTTGGTAGAAACTATAAATTGGTCTACTTTTGGATAACTGTTTCTAATAAATTCAGCTACAAGATGACATGCGTAGAACAAACTGGTTACATGAAGCGATTGACGATAAGATTGTTTTAGTAACTTTCCAGCTTTAACCATATTCGGACCTTAATCTCTAACCATCATTATAAGTTGGATTGCTGATATATTGAACTTCCCAAAGGTATGTTTCATGGTTTCTATTTTTTGATCTTTTAACTTCGCTTTTATTTGATCCATAAACGTGTTTTTCACCAGAGGAAAATTATACTGTAATTGGCCTAATTGACCTCTTCTTAGCAATCTCCATTCTGGAACGTATTTCTCCACAAAAATTTCGAAATTCTTCATTGTCTACAATATTTTGTAGAATATTGCACACGCTTAACATAAAAATATAGTCATATAGAAATTTACGATATGGTATATCACCTTGCGTATTTAACCGGTGTTGTTTGTTATTAACATGTCTTTTACACACAAAAATACGGTACGGTAAAATGTTGATATTGCAAACAATACATTTATTGGGTTGGCAACTAAGTACTTTCGGTTTTGTAGTATAAAATAAAACATTTTTTTTTAAACAAAGAATAGTTTTTAATCAATTATATATTTCCCATTTTACTCAATGGTCTTTTGCCATCTTTCTTTCAGCTGCATAATTCCGCTCTCATAAAATTTCTGGTCCTTATCAGCAAAAAACTGAACCAGGTGCGAGTGAAGGTCATCGTCATTTGTGAAAGTTTTACCATTCAAAGAATTCTGCAAACTTCGAAATAAATGGTAATCAGATGGTGCTAGATCAGGGCTGTATGGGGGATGTGGCATCACTTCCCAGTCAAGCTCCAATAGTTTCCCACGAGTTGCCAAAGATGTGTGAGGCCTTGCATTATCTTGGTGGAAAACTACACCTTTCCGATTTGACAATTCTGGCCGTTTTTCTTTGATTGCTTCATCCAGTTTTATTAATTGTTGACAGTAAACTTCAGAATTGATCGTTTGGTTCCTTGGAAGCAGCTCAAAAAACGCAACACCTTTGTAATCCCACCAAACTGACAGCATGATCTTTTTTGGATGCAATTCAGCTTTCGATGTGGTTTGAGCTGGTTTATCGTGTTTGCTCCATGATCATTTTCGAACTATGTTACTGTGCAGGACCCATTTTTCATCACCAATGATGATTCTTTTTAAGAAAGGGTCGGTTTCATTTCGTCTAAGGTGCATATCGCAAAAGTTAATTCTTTGTGTTAAATGAATTTCTTTCAATTCGTGAGGTACCCGAATATCAAACTTCTTAACTAGCCCAAGACATTTTAAATGTTTTTCAATTGTTGTGTGCGATTCATGTAGCCTCTCCGCAACCTCTCGAACAGTTATATGACGATCCTCTTCAATTATGACTTTGATTTGGTCATCATCAACTTCAGTAGGCCGACCAGAACGTTGCTCATCTTTGAGGGAAAAATCTCCAGAACGGAATTTTTTATTCCAATTCTGGACTCGTGCGCTCTGTTAAGCAATTAGCACCATAAACTTCACATATCTTTTTGTGAGCCGCAGCAGCTTTCTTTCCTTTACGGAAATAAAATAGTAAAATATGTCGAAAATGTTCGTTTCTGCACTCCATTTAAAATTAACCCACAACTAGTAGCTTTAATAAAAATCACGCAATACTTGCTTCTGAAGTTACGTCAATGTGACTAGTATCACGCTACAAACGGTAAAGTACAGCACTAACATACGTTATACAAAAAATAAAGCAACGCTCTCTATCAGTAAAAACCGAAAGTACTTAGTTGCCAACCCAATAGTAGTAGTGCTAGTGTATTTTAATGCCGAAAATCGGTTAAGAAATCTATTAACACTCGAGAGAACGTCGTCGACTCGCCATTATCAATCTAATCCGGCATTCACACACATACCATACGAATATGTATCTCGACTTCGTGTATATCCGACTGCTTTCGAAATATATTATCGCCGCCAATGATTGTGCTCTCGTTTCTGCAGGTTTACTTATTACTGCTTCAACGTTTCTAACATGCACCAATGGACGTTTAATTCTATCACACGTTCATTGTTGTTCTATACATTTACACATGTGAATATCATGATCGTCAATAATCTCTTAATCTTAATTGTGTAAACATTGTGTACTTATGTAACACATTCTATGAGAAATTATACGACGAAATTAATTATGTTTCCATTGTAAATATTTGGAATACTCGTCAATATTACTAGCTTTTGGAAAGCTATATTCAGCACTTAATGTGTCGTAACTAAGTTTGAGTAAAGCATTCAACCACTTGTTAATGTTTGGGTTTGATGTTTGCCCGTGTCATAAAAGTGTTGTAAACATATCGATGAGCAATTTGATTAACAGAAAATTTATGTCTGCCTTGTTTTATGATTTTCATACATAATTCAACGCTCTACTGTAGTAAATATTCAGACTGTATCGGAGGGATTTAAACAAACAAAAATAGTATGAAGAGTCGTTAATTCATAAACCATTGTTTAACTTGTGAGATGTTAATTAAAAATTAATTCAAGATTTTTTTAGTTTTCTCGTAAAGTTGGATTTCACTATTTCTAAGTGCAGCTGACACGTAATCAACGTAGTTTTTAAATGTATTTTTAGACAATCAATACGTTGCAAGCTGGAGGTTCACGATTAAACAATTTCATTTAAATTTTTAAATATAACGACGTGTAATCAAAACGAAAAGGAAACATGCAGAAAAATAAATTAAACGATCAAATAATCTCATCGTAATAAATATACACAAATACATGCATGGAGGTGGACGTAATTTAGTAAAAGAAGCTGACGTTAGCGGTAGTTTGTTTGATTAATTAAAGACATTAGTTTAAAGAAAAGAGTGTCTGCAAGGATGAAAAATTCGAATTGTTTGGTAAGTAAAAGTATGGTAGTTCTTGTGATAACTTATGAGCTTATTGGCGGTGTACTGATGGTACAGTTACGTATATTAACTGAAGAATGCACCGATAGATTAAGTTGGGATATACGAGGATAGTTTGACAAGTAGTGAGAATGACACATAGGTGGCGCGATCTAATTGGTAAAACAAATGCACTGTAGGTTGCCTATTTATATGTTTACATTCCGATATTTAGATAAATGGGTTGATTAGTTAATTTTTGACAGCTGATTGAAAATGAAGCAACACGTCGTTTTGTTAAAATGGAAAAAGCAGAATATCGTGCGGTGATTAAATACTTCGTAATTAAGGGTATGGAAGAAATAAAAGATGAGTTACGGGAAACATTAGGTGAATCTGCTCCATCATCCGCCACAATAAGTGGATGGGTAAATGAATTTAAACGTAGTAGAACAAGCTGTGCTGATGAAGCGCGCTCTGGAGCACCTAAAATCGTGATTTCTAAGGAAATGATTATAAAAATCCATAATATTATTACGCAAGATCGACGACTCGACATAGCAGACATGGTAAGCATTTCAACAAAATGCGTACACCACATTTTAACGAAAAAATTGGGCCTTTCCAAGCTTTCGGCAAGATGGGTGCCGCGATTGCTTACGACTCATCAAAAGTTCACTCGTTTGCGCATTTCCAATGAGTGTTTGGACCTTTATAAGCGGAATCCGGTTGATTTTTGTAGGCGATTTGTTACTTGCGATGAAACTTGGATACACTATAGTACACCCGAAACTAAACAACAGTCGAAACAATAGTTAGAACGTCGTGCTGCACCTCCAAAGAAAGCGAAAACCATTTTATCGGCAAACAAGGTGATGGCATCAATTTTTTGGGATTCGGAGGGCATTTTGCTCATTGATTATCTTCAGAAAGGTGCCACAATAAACGGACAATATTATGCAGAACTTCTACAAAAATTAAATGTTGAGATTCGTGCTAAACGGCCCGGAATGGCAAAGAAAAAGATTCTGTTTCAATGAGTAGTTTGCAAGTCCTCCGGAATCGCATTTTAGAAATGGCATAAGGGCATTGGAGCACCGTTGGAATAAATGCATCGCTCTTTTAGGAGAATATATTGAAAAATAAAAATTATTTTGTATTTAAAAAATTCGTTTTTCTTTTCCATTCCAACTACTTATCAAACTACCCTCGTATTGGGTTTTTCAATAAGGACATAACAACTTTGTATCTAAATAAAACAGATGATAATTGAGGTATTGGCTGAAATTTATTCCAGGCGCAGTACAAATGTTAATTTAACTATGGAATTCGGTCTTGTTCATATGACCACCGTCAGCACGTTCGCAGTCATCGATTCTTTGGAGCCAATTTTCCACCACTCTTTCACACATATTGGCCAGAATTTTGGCAATTTCGCGTTCAATATAGTCCCTACGCCCCTATAACGTTATTGGCCCGTTGGCATAAACCAACGACTTAACGTAACCTCCTAAAAAGAAAACCAACGATGTTAAATCACATGAGAAAGGTGGCCACTTGACCGGATCATTCCTCGAGATTACACAGTCACTGAACTTTCCCTTCAATAGATCAATTGTTTGACCAGTTATTTGGTATGTGACACCATCTTGTTGGAACCACATATCACTGATGTCAAATCCATCCAATTCTGGTCAAAAATAGTCTTCTAATATGGCAAGACAACGAACATCATTGACCGTAACATAGCGATCATTTTCATTGATAAAGAAATATGGTTCGAGCGCACTTCCGGCATGAAATCTACACCACGCGGTCACTTTTTGTTGCGATGGAGTCTTTTGAAACATAAGTGGGTTTTTCGCTGTCCGGTAACACATATTTTGCTTATTGACAAACCCATGAGGACAAAAATTAGCTTCATCGCTGAAGATGATTTTTCGATGAAATTTTCCTCAAACTTTAGCAGATGAAGGTTTTAGTTCTTAAGTTAATTTGATTTTGTAAGGGTGTAAGTCAAGATCTTTACGAAAATTACGGAATCCACTGATTTAACACATTTTGAACCGAAGCACTTACGGCTGCGATATTTTCGTTACTTAGAACAGTATGTTGCCTCACTGGCAGAGGAACATCCAGTAGTGAATATTTTGATTCGACATTCGTACAGTGTCTCTGGTAAGACGATTATTAAGACCTAACAGTGGATTAAATTGCGACCATCGCCTCAGAAATGCGGCAGAAATTTTTAATAATTTCCAAACGTTGCTCGGTATGATTACCCTTGACTGACGTTTTTCAATATAGCATTGTAGCGTAATTATGACTGCGAAACGGAATAATAATAGATTGCTGTGAATGGACAGTGTAAATAAATTTATCGGAAAGTTCCCAGACCTAAGATATAATAATGATAAAGTAGTTTGTTCAGTGTGTCATATATCGTTTCTTTGTTGGATGAAAACAGACTGCTTGAGATACGTAAACACACAAAAACACAAACATATAAAATATCATGCGACACCTTATAAGGAGTTTGTGTTATATATAATTTAGGACAGTGGAAAAGGAACTGTCCCGCCAGTTTGGGAGTACATACAATGCAGACTACGTATTACCAAACGCTCAACGTTATTATTTACCTTCTGCACGTGAAACAATTGAGACCACTATTAAATCTGCTATAAAAAGTGGTTAAGCTGTGATGAGACTAAATATTTTAAAAAGAAACCTGTTGTGAATATCATTGTACGTACACTGGTACCTCTTCAACAATCCTCCTATGTAAATAAACCTACAATACGTCAAAAGATCTGAACCAGATTTCTAGAATTGACAGATAATAAGTCCGTAATGCAATAAATTCTAATTTAATAAAATGCAATCTTTGCATAAACAATAATAGTGGTCTGTACGAACACTTGTAATTATACTATTTTTTAATTATGTATTTTGAATAGTTAATTTTGAATTTAACCCTGAAAATGCATTTTTGTTTTGAATTTTAATTTGTGGAAATATAGTCGATTATTTTTACAATAAATTGAAGCACTTTGTGTCGTTTCCAGATATAATTTTTTTTAAAAGTCAACTCTATTTTCAATCCGAAAGGAACTAAGTTGCTATAACTCAGTTATGTAAAATAATAACCATACGAAGTGGTACATTTTTGTAATGAAAAAAATAAATTCTTTTTAATGGAGCCATTTAAAAACACAAAAGTTTCAATTATAAACCAAAAAAGGGCAAGACCAATAAAAAATTTAGTAAACACCAAATGATAGAGGGTACGGTTATCTTAGAACTTTTCCTATTCAACTATCTGTTAGATAATTTCAATGCACTTATTTTTTAAATATGAATTCCGGTATATGTCCGACGCGGTTACGAGTTACATGGTCCATTCAATCAGTCCAATTTTTGACTACTTTTTCTAATAAATCTGGCAGTATGGCATCAATGGTGGTTTGAATATTGGCTTCCAATGCTTCAAGAGTTGCTGGTTTGCCGGCATAAACCAATGATTTAACATAGCCCCATAAAAACTAGTCCAACCAGCGTTAAATGGCACGAACGAGGGAGCCAGTGAACAGGATCACTTCTGGAAATAAAGTTGTCACCAAATTGATTTTGCAATAAATCGATTGTTAAGCGCGTTGTATGGCAAGTTGCGTCGTCTCGTTGGAACCAAATGTCGTCGATATTTAGCTGATTAATTTTTAGAAACAAAAATTCAGTTAGTATGGCTCGATAGCGCTCGCCATTCACGGTAACGGCAGCTCCTTCCTCAATTCGAAAGAAATAAGAACCGATGATGTCGCCAGTATGTAAACCGCACCAAACGGTCTATTTTAATGGATGTCTTTGCTCCAAATACGGCAATTTTGTTTATTGACGTAGCCATTTAACCAGAAATGAGGTTCATCACTAAACACAATTCGTTGATAAAAATGCTCATCTTCGGCCAGTTTCAAATGAGCCCAATCAGCAAAAATGCGACGCAAACGATGGTCGTTTGGCTTCAATACTTGCACGAGCTGTATTTTATAAGCACGTAAGCCAAGATCCTTGCGTAAAATTTTCCACGTAGTTCAAGGAGAAAAACCAAGTTGAGATCGTTGACGAATCGACATTTCGGCGTCTTCTTCAATACTACGCGCTACAGCAGCAATATTGTCTTCGGTACGCACATTTCTTTGTCACGTTGATGGTTTTGAATAGAGAAGAGTAAAATTAGTGCGAAAACGATTAATAACTGTACGAATTGTTTGCTCTCTCTCCGATTTTGTTGACCGTAAAATGGACGAAGTGCTCTATGAACTTCGCGAACAGATTCATTTTTCTCAAAGTAAATTTCCATAATTTGGAAGCGTTGTTCTGGCGTTAAACGGTTCATGATGACTTGCCAATCCTTACAGAACAGAAATGTGAACACAGTGTGACATTATCAGCTCTCAGATCATAGTTATCGATATCGATAGTTCTCATGCAGCTTAAAAAACACCCATTATATAATGTTAAAAGACATCATTCCATTATTAATAACACCCTATTTACTACTTATGTTTCACGGAATTCACCGATCTTCAGGCAGATTTGTGTTCCGCTTTGTCGGCGTTCTCGCCTCGTCGTTCAATACATTTTTGTTCTGGACGAAAGAGGGAGGTATGATATTATTCACCCATTATATAAGATCACAGTTGACTAGATTTTATGACCACTTTAAGCAATCCATCTTTCTTACGTGTTTTGCATCAGGAAAAATTACTTTTATTATAAAATTTGCTTGGTTGTTTATAAAAGGTAGGTAGAGTTATAGTTATGAATTCTAAAAGTTATTGTATTTTGAGCGCCTTGTTTGGATTATATAATCAGGATACAATTGTTTTACAAACAATAAGTTATAAATGCCAGCAGGAACTCTCCTGGCATCGCTGCGTCTAATCGTGGTATTGTGATATATTATAGAGAAATCTGTTAAGCTTTAAGTAAAAGTTTTCTACATTTTATTTAGAAATTTCACATGCTTGCAAAAGTTAAAATAATTTTATAGCACGCGTTGGAAAGATAATCAATAATCCCATTAGGAGCATTATTTTTTATAAACCTAATCCACTTGATCAATAAACTAGAGCAAACACTACTTATAAAAAAATTAAATTGTCACGTAGTAGCTTCATGACATACTTGATTATTTCTATGCACTCGATTTACATTTGCGAAAAATAGTCACTAAGAATATAAACAATTATCGCGCTTTTGTTGCTTTATTTAAAGTTATTTTTGCCATCATATCTATACGTTTAGAGATAGTCTGTAACCAGAAACCATAAAAGTGTAAAATTCCTTTGCGAGAAGCGTCGATGTAAAGTTTTTTCGTTCTTATTTGCTCTTTGCCGGAATTACGTGTAAATCCTTACGGCATTCGCACGGTCAGAGCTGTTGAATGAAAATAGGTGCTTATCTTTATACGTGTTGTTACCTGGCAACCGACCACTAGATGGTGTAATTGGAGATCATCGTGTAATAAAACAAATCGTGTGGAATATAAATTTTATATCGTTTTTAAACGAAAAGTTGCGACATTTTGTCAATATTTATTCATCGTAAATGATGACATTAAATGTCAATATAACACGTATTGGAATCCCTTCGGAATTTTGAGCAATTCATAGAGATATACTGATTCGATTTAGATTTTTGACTTAGAAGATAAATTACCCATCTTGGTTTTGTATAGGCTTACTTACATAGGCAGATGTAAATTTTATTTGATCATGTTTTTGATATAAATAATTGTTTAATTTTAATATGGTATCAGTTTTTATTAAAATTAATGAGTTTCATTTGATCAGGGAGCCAGAGTTTTCTTATATAAATTAAATGTTGACTATGGTGGTTGCATCTCTAGAATATGTATTTTTTCAGGCATTCGTTATACGAGGTTAGCCGTTTATATTTCGGGAACTGGCAACACCATTTGTGTTGCTTCTGATCTGATGATTGCATCGTGAAGTTTGTCATTTTTGACAATATATTCACTTTGGCAGTTTTATTATCCGGTCGCTATTTATATTGTCGACAGCAATTTGAAAATTTTATGTCAGCGATAAAATGGTATTAACTCGCGAACATTTTCGTGCAATTATTTTTCATAACTTTCGGCGTGGAGTATCTCAACAAGAATGCATCGACGAGCTGAATTTTTTATATGGTGATGAAGCACCACTAAAAACTACAGTAAATCGTTGGTATAGTAACTTCAAACCTGGACGGCGTTCTTTGGACGATGAATTTCGCGAAGCTCGTTGAGGGTGGTGCCAGAAGTACCGGACCCAGCAAAGAAAACACAAAATTTTGGAAAGAAATATATTTATTTTTCAACATAATCTCCTTTAAGCTCTATACACCTTTCCCAGCAATGTTTAATAAGTTCGATACCCTCTTTATAATAAGAACTGTCTTGCTTCTCAAATTAGCCACTAACTGCCGACATCTTTGGAAAATCTTTGACCAAAAATTGGCAATATTGCAAAAGTTAGTATTTTTCAAAATTCATCGTAAGTAGAAATTCATAGAAATTTATATTCTTCTAGATGAAAATTATTGTTTACGTATTATGAAGCCGAAATTCAAAACTTTCCATTTAGATGAAAATTTCTATTTGGCTAAAAAATCATCGTAAGTTAACGACTGCTTGTATACTGGCATTTTAGAAGGTCCTAAGAACGATTCCGCAGTTAAAACTGATTTAGTTCTTTCGGTTTAGTTCTGAGAGGCTAAGAAACTTAAAAAATCGTAGCAAAAGTCAACTTTTAAACGTGTGAGTATATTCTCTCCAAGATTTGTACGATTTTGCTTTGAAAGGTAGAAATTTATGTTCTTCTAGATGAAAACTATCGTATTACGTATTATGAAGACGAAATTCAAAACTTTCCATTTTGATGAAAATTTCAATTTTGCCAAAAATTGGCATTTTTGCAAAAGTTGGTATTTTTCAAAATTCATCGTAAGTTAACGACTGCTTGTATACTGGTATTTTAGAAGGTCCTAATAACGATTCCGCAGTCAAAACTGATTTAACTCCTTCGGTTTAATCCTGAGACGCTAAGAAACTTAAAAAAGCGTACCAAAAGTCAACTTTTAAACGTGCTTTCTATTCTCTCAAGGATTTGAATGATTTTGCTTTGATAAGTAGAAATTCATAATCCTCTAGTACAAAACTATTGGTTTACGTGCTTTGAAGCCGAAGTTCAAAACTTTCATTTTGATAAAAATTTCAATTTTGCCAAAAATTGGCATTTTTGCAAAAGTTGGAATTTTTCAAAATTCGTCGTAAATTAAAGATTGCTTGTACACTGATATTTTAGAAGGTTCTGAGAACGATTCCGCAGTCAAAACTGATTTAGCTCCTTCGGTTTAATCCTGAGACGCTAAGAAACTTAAAAAATCGTAGCAAAAGTCATCTTTTAAACGTGCTTTCTATTCTCTCCAAGATTCGAATGATTTTACTTTGACAAGTAAAAATTCATAATCTTCTAGTCCAAAACTATTGTTTTACGTATTTTGAAGCCGAAATTCAAAATTTTCATTTTGATGTAAATTTCAATTTTGCCAAAAATTGGCATGTCTGCAAAAGTTGGTATTTTTCAAAATTCATCCAAAGTTAACGATTGCTTGTATACTGATATTTTAGAACATATGTGGGCAACAACCGGCCTGTGGTCCGTATCCGGCCCGCGGTAAGATTTGATCCGGCCCGCAAGACATTATTGTATTATTTCATGTCTGATATCTATCGCTAAAATTTATGAACACTGCTTTAGAACACTACATTAAAATGCACCACTTTTAAAGGCGGCCCGCGAACGTATTTGTACATTAAAGTTTGGCCCACAACATGTCAAAGGTTGCCCATACCTGATTTAGGGAATACTTTCGCGTCAGTTAAGTAACTATGTAACTATGTCGTACTGATTGGTATTTATTAACAATGTTATTTACTTTAATGGCAGTTTCTAGAACTTTCGTAAGTATATTTCGAGTATAATAAGTACTTTGCAAGATACGAAAGGCAAATTACATCATTGAGTGATGCGTAGCTATAAAAAGACGCGAATACGTCAAATTTATGTCTGAGAACTTTTTAATAAGCAGCACACGATCTCGTTTATCTAAATATGTTTTTGATGCTTTCGTTTTATCAAGTATGGAAATATATTGCGTTCATTAAATACAAGACCGTTTGAAAAAAATGAGAAAATAATATATTTACCGGTGTTCCACTTTTTTTTTATTTATCTGCAAATTTATTTATTAATGGAAAAGGAACAAAGAAAAACTCGCTGTACGTGCTCACATTAAATACATAATGAGGTAAGGTATAAAGTAACTTTTATGTTAAGGACAAAAAAACGGTAGGAACTTAATAAAAAAAGTTATCTGAGGTCGCTTTATTTTAGGGGAATTCTCTACATTTCTACTGCTAAGTTTTATAACTCGGAAAAGGAAAATCGTTGAAAATTTAATTTTAATTTAAGTTTTTCTTTCTCGTCCTAACAATTTTCTTGTTAATTTTCTATTTTCATTTTGAATTTACTTCATATTTAGCGAATTACTCCAATTTCACCAAATTGAAATGCTCATCCACTTGCTTGCTAATTAATTATTGTACTTTGGATAGGAGAGTGTAATAATTTTAATTTTACGAATATTACTTTATCATTTTAAAATAACACTAAATATATAATTTCTTCACATATCAAAAACATTAATTGTAATGGTCTTTTCATTAAGGGCAACACCTTTTGTTTCTAAAATAAAACCAAATATTGTAAGGGCATGCCTACCAGTCCAATGCATAACCTAAAACCTAAAAAGGCTTTATTTAGAAATTCAATCAATTACGCATACCGTGCTAGGTGGTGGCAGAAGAAATGTCAATCAAAGAAGAAATATGAATTGTGAACTTTTTTGATGTGAAACTGAAAAATTCTAATTTTAACCACCTTTTCTTTAAATTGTATATATATAACGCAGATATTTAAAAAAGTTTCTGCAATCCGAGCAGAACTCGAACCCGAGACCTCACGCTAACCGGGTGTATGTTTTCACCTTTACTCACGTGCCATAAATTGTATTATTGAAACCGATATTAAATGAAATCTACGGTACGTTTTTAATTGCATGTAACTAAGCACTTTTACGATAAAAATACATAAAAAAATATGAATTTTATTTCAGACTTTTGTGGTGTACTATATATAATTTTCTTAGCGAAGGTATAATAAAATAAATCTATATATATATAAAAAATGTTTGTCCTTTATAGAATCGTAAACTATGCATTTGATCATGTGATGATCTTTAGCAAAGCTGTTTTGCATGAGTCCACGAGGGTTTCTAAGTTAGTACGACCAATTTTCGACAGATGGCGCCACGGCCACTCCAATTGGAAATTTTGCAAAACAATTAATAGATATTGGAAATGGGCGAATGCAAATTGATGAATCTACCGCCTTGCCAGCAAACTTCTGTAAGTTCACGGAAAGCATAGACGAATTGGTGCAAAAGGTTTTCCCAAACATTGCACAGAAGTACAAAAATCATCAGTGGCTCAGTACGCGTGCTATATTAGCGGCCAAAAGCAACTTCACCATTCAGAATGGAATATCCGGCGAAACGACAACATATAAGTCCATCGATACTGTGGTGAATCAAGACGAAGTTGTCAACTATCCAACTGAATTCTTGTATTCGCTTGATTTGCCAGGCATGCCACCGCACGTTCTTACATTGAAAATTGGCGTACCCATCATTCTTCTTCGAAACATAAATCCACCACGACTTTGCAACGAAACCAGACTCTCAGTCAAGAAAATGATGAACAATGTTACCGAGGCAAAAATTTTGATTGGAAAATTCAAAGATGAAGACGTACTGTTGCCACGTATCCCAATGATCCCGACATATATGCCATTCGAATTCAAACGTTTGCAGGTCCCGGTACGACTCGCTTTCGCAACGACTATCAACAAAGCACAAGGACAATCGTTGCAAGTGTGTGGATTAAATTTGGAGAATCCATGCTTCTCACATGGGCAGCTCTATGTGGCCTGCTCACGCGGCGGAAAACCTTCTGATTTATTCGTTTACGCACCAGATGTAAAAACAAGAAATATTGTGTATCCCACAATAACATAAATATCGAATTGAAACGAAACGCTGCAATGTCACAAATTTTTCAAAATGAACAAAATCAATAAAATGACTCAAAATGAATTGAATATTTGTGTAATGTCTTTCCTTCAAATTTATTTTAGTTGGTGGCATAGCAACGCGCGTTACAGCTAGTATATTAATAACAACGTAAACTAGAAAGTTTGCATTGTGAAATGTTCATTAATATTTGAAATTTCCGGCGTAATAAGTGTATTCAATTTCTGAATACTATAATGGATTACTTCCAATTTATTATTGTACTAACAAAGTTTCTATTGGAGCGGACGATACGTCATAATATGACTGCCTGGGATAATAAATGTAGTGATTGATGAGATGCAGTTAAGGTTTCCTACTGGGAGGACCTAAAATTCAAATTCCGCTTTGTTCGTGGTCTATATTAGATTTTAATTCATCCAATACATTATGACATCACGAAAAGTTTCTCCCATATCGATTAAAAAATAAATTAATTAATTCACATAAAAAAAGTCATATCGAACAGCCGTCTTTGTTATTAACTTTGAATTGCTTCGTCCGTGAACTACACGGGTACTTTATCACATCCTAATTAGGTCAAAGTCAACAAATTCCACGTTCTTATTGCCAATAAGCGAAGACATGACCTGTAGTTGTCTTTACGAAATAAACATTGGTTCTAGCAAGCTTACAGGTATTATTAAAGATTGAGAATATAAAAAATATATGGTACGGTATTTCGCATTTATTGTTTTTTTTTGGTTGAGGTATAATATTGTTTAATATTTAAACAATTCGAATTCTGTAGGGATATTATACAAGTCACGTGTTAATTTAGAGAAGATTATTATTTTTAATTTTATAATGGAAATAATAGTAATTCGTATTTAAATAAATAATAAATACATCAGTTTCAGTGCAGTAGTTCAGCCCTGAAGATGTCCCATACAAATGGGTATGAAACGTCGGCAGATATACTATTGACGCAGTTCCAGCCTGGAAGCCCCGAAGCAGATAATAAATACATCATTTAAATGTATTTATTGTTTATTTAACACTTTTTAAAAACCAACAAAAGCACGTAATAAGTTGTTTTGAAATGACAATGTAATGGTTTGTTCGGAAAATATGCAATTTCGTTTTCTTTCATGGAAATGAATAACAGTCCTTCTTCTTTTTTGCAGTTTATTCGAGCTAGGGCTCCGCCCTTTTGCTCTCAGTTGCCGGTGTGATTAATCTTCACATTGATAGTTTTGATTCCTTCGATATTCAATCGTTTTCTTCACTATCTACTATCTACTAGCTGACCTTCTGTATTTTTGGTGTGTTTTAGGATATAACAGTCCTTTTCATCATAAAGATAAAAAGCTTTTACCTTTATATTTGTATCTTAAGAATACAAATATTAATACGGTCAAGGTTTTTTATAACTTCTTAATTATTCACTTAGCCATAGTTTTCAACATAATTTGAAACAATTCTTTTACTTTCTTTCTTCTTCTTCATGAAATTGCTTTCTAGAGCTGAAAAAGATCTTTCACTCTTGTCATCTACGTTTTATTGAATCAAATTGTTATAGGAATATTAGGTGTTTCACTTGCGTGTGGTTTTGTTTAAAGAATATCACTTAATATAAAATCTTAGATGATCAAATAGGGCGAAGCAGTTGGTGAAGAATATGCAGAAGACGTTTGTGTAAATCTTGCACATTTTCAGATGCGATTGAATTAAATAATTTTGATGCTTTTCAATTTTCTGAAAATGCTTTTGTGCTATTTCTAAGATATAGTCGTGAAATGGGAAGGTAACAAGATCGCGATGAATCACGTTTTTGCGGACAGATTAACGTGTCCCAGTAATGATTTTCAGGAACTTGTATTGAAGAAGTTATATTCTTAGCTTTAGTACAACAACAAAAGCAATAGCAACAGTTAAGGCCTGAGAATGTCTCAGTGAAGAAGAAACAACAGCAACAGAAGTATCGAGGATGCGATTTCAACTTTAAAGATGAAATAACTATGAAGAATGACCGCAAAAGTCTACAACTCAGACTATCTTGTATTCTCCTTAGACGGGTTTGGGTAACATAACTCAATATTGCTACTTTTAATAGTAATATTTTAAGCTTTAAATTGAAACCCTTGTTACGACGATTAATTGGCGGGGAGGCACTAGTGTTTATATATTGAATATGTTGCTTCCATGTTAACTTGCTATCAAATGCAAAGCTTACAAATGTGGTATAGGCTTTTCATAGAACTTTCATGTCAAAAATCTCTCTATTTTAGACATTTGACTTTTGAGGTCCTTACTGAAAAAGGGCAGCAAAACTTTTGGCAAGATTGATTTTGATTCTCCATGCTGTAAATCAATCCTATAAGTCACCTGTAGGTTCTTGTAGTTTGTGTACTGTTAGCCAGGGCGTTTGACATCTTGTTATACAGGTTATACAGAAGAGGAACCAATACTGAACTCTATGGAGCTCCAGTTAAAATAGGTCTTTGGATAGATTTAAAATTTTGAATTTTTACCGAGAGTATTCTGTTTTGGAGAGACGAGTATACTAACATCATAAATGAGATTGATATTCCACTTTTAGATTTTATCAAAAACTTTTTCAATGTCAAGGAATAAAGCAGCTGTTTATTTTTTTTCTACAGCTACTTTGGCCGAATTGTTCACTTTTAATTAAAATTTTCCACTTCCCCTTCAAGCCGACGATGTTATCAGTAATATAGTCAACTACTCCGACCGAATTGTCCATTTCGAGTTAGGTCAAGATTTTCCATTTATTCTTCAAGTCGACGAAGTATGAGTTTTTATACAACCTTTACCAAGACTAAAAGTAATAATAATAATCCATGATTTTACATCTCCAACAGTTTAACGCCAACTACAGGAGGTGTTGGCAGACTTTGAGATATTATTACGTCATTGCTGCTAGTCTTTCAACATTCGCTTAAATGGGAAATGGAAACCACGAAAAATCTTCTCGGACAGCAGGCCATCGAAATTGAACCCAACACTGGCGTGATGGGCCAGTAAGTTACCACTGAGCCATTAGCTTACAGTAGTAAGCTTATTAGTCTATAAAAATGAAGGAACATTGTACCGTAAAATACTCCACATAAATATTGTTTGTTAACAATAAAAATTGGATCATACCTGTTAAACAACAGAAGTATTCTCATCAACACTAAAAATGCCAAATAGATTGTGAAAATGTATCACAGATTTATTATTAAAATCGTCTCGGTTGGATGGTAATATTTATTATTTCAAAAATTTGTCAATTCTATAACTTGGAAAATAATTATATTTTAATCGAGGCTGTGGTTGATTAAATGAATCAATTAAGGTTAACCCCTTTCCACAATAGCTTTCGTATTCTGTATGTGATTTCGACATCTGAGTTGTCATCATCAGCAGATAAGGCTGTGGTTGATTAAATGAATCAATTAAGGTTAACCCCTTTCCACAATAGCTTTCGTATTCTGTATATGATTTCGACAACTGAGTTGTCATCATCAGCAGAGAATCACGGTGCCGCACTTGGAACCCGGAAAAATCGGCACAAAGACGAAGTCTCTATTAGACTTCCACCATTGAAATCCAAACATAAAATCTGATGATTATGTTAGATGCCAAAATACGTATACATAATATGAAAATTGTTATGAAAAGGGGTTAACATTAATTGATTAATTGGAAAATATTATTTCTTCGTTAAATGAGAAATGTTTATTCACCTTTTCATTAAATAGAATCTCTTTCATTACGATTTCTTCAAAATGAGAAAGAAGTTAAAGACTAAATAAGGTTTATATTAATAGAAAATAATAATTTCAAAATGATAGTTTTAGAAACGTTTTGTAAGGTCAAACTATTATTAATTGCGTTGACTTGTTCTAAACAAAATAAGCAGTTATTTTCGAAGATTTAATTAGTAAAAAATGCATTTGTTATGCGTACATGAATATAGGAAAATATTTTATAAAAATAAAACGAAAATCTTTTAGGACGTCGATTAACGAGCATCATTAAATTTCAAATGAAAAACACGAACGCTGGCAAGCCAATTATCTTAATTACTTACCTGGGAATTTATAGCCCTTAGGTGTATTTGAGCAACACGGAGGTCGAACCTCTTCATGGAAATATCCTCCTGGATTTCGTTGGCTTTATTGAATAGATTCGCCTCTACCGAACGCTGTTGTATTCGGAGGAGTGTGTCCAATGCCTCCTGTATTTGCTTGATCTGAACTTCCAAATCCGCGGCTTCTTTTCTGAGCGCGTCGAAAGACGGTCTTACCTGAACGTTTGCCAGACGATCTATAACGAGTTCGTCTTTTAACGGTGGTGGAATACTGTCCTGCAAGATCATAATTTTGTATTTAATAAAAATATTAATTAGACTTGATTAATGTAAGACTAATAATGTAATAGAAATTGAAATAACCCGATTTGGTTTAAAATTCTGCATGCTCAGATTAATATAGGAAGTTAAAAAACAACCATTGGTTATTTAACCGTATTCATAGGACGTTTTATGTCCTTCTTCGAGCAGTTTTTCTTAATATTTTAATATTTGACACCTAATTTGCCACTGCACCCCCGCTTTCTTTCTCATACAACAATTTTCAATTGAAGTCGTACTGTAATTGTAATATTAATTGCTATTTGAATGCGTTTTGAGTTCATACTACGACACTACCTTAATTACTGTACTAGGATAGGGTAAATTTAGAAATCGTATTTCTATCGCTCTCTGTGTTACATATGTTCACAATATCTGAAGAGCAATAAAGATGCTCGTTTAATTGCTTATGTTCCATTTTGTGATGATATGTCAGCAGTAGAAGAACTACTTTTCTGCAAGCCAATAGAACTCAGAACAACACTTGCATTTGAATTTGATGGAGCCTGTGGTTGATTAACTTAATCACTAAGGTTGGTATATAACCCCTTTCATCATCAGCAGACAATTGCAAAGAGTCGTATCTGGTAAAACACGGCGAAAAATACCTGTACGAAAAACAAACTTCTTACGCGATATACAACGCTCAGAACCAAGTGTGTTTTACCAGGTGTGACACTTTGCAATTGTCTGCTGATGATGACAATTTAGTTGTCGAAATGCGTATACAGAATTACAAAAATTAATGTGGAAAGGGGTTATATACCAACCTTAGTGATTAAACACTTGCATTATTTAATATTTTATATTAAATGATTTTGTAAACGAGTTGAACATAGAGCTGAAAAATTGCGTCAGAATATGCATCGATGATGCTCGTACAATGTCTGGAAAACTCCAAAGTTTGCAATCATTTTTGAAATAAAAACCTTCACAATGTGTCTGGAAATTAGTGCTTGGTCGAATATTAAGGCTACGATGATTAGAACCGTATAAACTATGTCAAAATGAAATCCGTTAAGCAAAGAATCTTTTCAACAATTTCTAAAGACCCTTCGCACTGCGTATTAATAACTATAAACAAGGTAAGGGTTTCAGGAATTGGTAAATTTAAATGTGCTCGTATGGCACGAACTATTCGAAAGTGTTTCTCAAATCCTTCAAACAAATTCGAGAATTTTACAGATGGTGTCTTCGTATAACAGATCTACCACAGACAATCCTTACACGCTGGGATACATGGTTGAAGGCGGTTCTTTGCTATTTTGAGTATTTCCAATAAATTGAATTTGTGATTATACAATTTAATCCTGACGAAGCTATAGCTGTTAGGAAAAGGTTTCAAGATACTTTCGTAGAAATAGATTTAAAAACAACTTACGATAATTATAAAGGATTATTTGACGCAAAAGAAAAATTGTAAAATATGCGTGCGCAACTTAATTCGGTTACCTTTTTTGTAAAAAAATGGCTTTATTTTATAATCAAAATGAATGAACATATTATTCAAAGTATTGTCCATTGGAAGCTACAACTTTTCCCCATCTTTCGGGCAATTGATGGATTCCTTCCCAAAAGAACCGTTCATCCTTTGAGGTTAAGAACGAACTAAGCCAATTTTTGATTCCTTCGACTTCTGCATCGATCGAAATAAATAGTAGTCAGAAGGGGCAATGTCTGGGCTATAAGGCGGGTGAGCCGCTTCCGAGCCTCTGTTTTCCAAATAGTTTTTAACTGATCTTGCAACATGAGGCCGAGCGTTGTCATGATGGAATATTATAGACTCATGTCTGGTCGCATATTCTGGTCGTTTTTCGGCGATTGCTCTCTTCAAACGAAATAATTGTTGTCTGTACAGCTCGCCCGTAATAGAATCACCAGGTTTTAACAGCTCGTAATGGATAATACCCGTCGAATCCCACCAAATAGACAGCACTACCTTGGCACCATGAATATTTGGCTTCGCCGTTGATGTTGATGGCCGGCCAGGCTTTACATAAGTTTTTTTTTTGATTTGGATTATCGTAATGAATCCATTTCTCATCACCAGTAATGATTCGATGCAAAAACGACTTCTTTTTATGGCGTTCTAGCAGCATTTGCGACATGCAAAATCGTCTTTCAACGTCTCTTTGCTTTAATTCGTGTGGTACCCAATTTCCTTGCTTTTTGATGAATCCCAATGCTTTTAAGCGTTTTGAAATGGCTTGGTGAGTTACTCCTAACGTTTTTGCAAGTTCTCCTTCCATTTGACATGAATTTTCATCCAGTAATGTCTCCAGTTCCTCGTCTTCAAACATTTTTGGTTGACCTGGACGCGGTCTGTCTTCAACGCTGAAATCACCGCCTTTACAGCGTCGATAACTTTCACAACGTGATTTTTTTGTTGGAGTAGATTCACCATACATTTCTGCAAGCAATCGTTGAGCTTCAGCTGCACTTTTCTTCCAATTAAAGCACAAAATTAAAACTTCCCGCAAATGTTGTTTATTTAACATAAATTCAGACATTTTCAATGAGCTCAAAAATAATGTTGTTGTACAAAATTCAAAACAATGTAACTAAATATGGTTGACAGATGTCAAACATTTCCAACGAAAAAAAAACAGCTGTCATACTCAACTATATATAACAACTAACGACCTCTATTGAAAAGTAACAGAATTAAGTTGCACACCATTACCATGTTGTCGTTAGTGGAGTCAGTATAAATAACGAACTATGTACACTCACTGCTATATGCTATATATAGGTGTCTAAAAGCTAAATGGCTTAGGAATTTCGATTGATTCGATGTAGGTCCTTAGATCTTATTTGTCTAGACGTACGAGTCATATAGAATGTAATGATTTCATATCTTGCTAATATTTAGCACATTAGGAGTACCTCAGATATCTGTGTTGGGCCCGCTACTCTTCCTTTTTCTTATTAAAAAACTTCGAGAGTGTTATAAGCAAAGATTTTGAGTTCTACCAGATTAAGATAAATTTGTGACGTTACTTCTATAGATTCGTTATGTATTTATAAAGATTATTTTAATTATGCGTCCTACATCAGTAGTTGTTGAACGGTCTTTGTCAAGATATAAGAACATTTTTTCCTCACAACGAATACTGTTGACAGAGACAAATGTGGAAACATGCATACTTATTGGTGTAAGCTCTTCACGAAGTTACTCCCTTCGTTCTACGTATTAATAGCTATGAACAAGGTAAGGGTTTCAGAAATATGAAAATTATTTTTTTAAGCATCGGCGATTGTTAATATTCGCTTCGCTCACATCTGATAGTTGATTAGAAAAGTTTTGCAATACAGTTTTGTTTATTTAACTTTTTCAAAGTAATTTCCTCTACACTCAATACACCTCTCCATCCTCCGAAATAAATCTTTAAACTAGTTCTGTCAAGTTTCACTAGGGAGTAAAGCACACTCGTTATCCCAAGCCCGCAGAAGGTCCTCATCACTGGAAAACCGCCTCCCTTTGAACTCCATTTTCACATGCGGGAACAGTGCGAAGTCGCAGGGAGCAAGATCTGTACTGTAGGGAGGGTGCTCGAGAAGTTTAGATCTTGTCGTGGACAAATATTCGGTGCAGGCTTTGGCGCGGTGAGCTGGAGCATTATCATGATGGAGGAACTAGGTGTCCATTCTTCACTTTGGCCGCAGGTTCTTCATAGATCCAATGACTTTAGGTAGGCACTGTTCAGTATACCACTTAGCCATGACTGTCTTCTGTGTGTCCAAAACGATGCTTTTCACAATTCCACGCGATTTGAAAAATACAGCTATCATTTTCTTCTTTCCAGATCGGGATTTTCTGACAACTACGGGTGTGTCCTCATCATCAAAGACCCAAACTTGGTTTTGAGCTTTGGTCGGCACATAGTAATAGTAGAGCCAAGTCTCGTCATCTGTCACGATATTGTTCACATACCGAGATTGTACCTTATTAAACTTTTTTAGCATTTCCCGGCACCAAGTCACACGTCGTGTCATCTGCTCTTCAGTCAGTCGATGCGGCACCCAGAGAGAACAAAGTTTCTTCACGTGCAGAATCGAACGAATTGCTGGTGCATTTAGGCCTGAAGCACCCTCTATCTGTTGGTAGATCACTCGCCTGTCCTCGCCAAGCATTTTCCTCACAGTAGTAACGTTTTCCTCCGTAACTGACGTTCGTGGCTTTCCCGGCCCCTCAGCATCCTCCAGAGTTAAGTTTTCCCTTTGAAATTCTCTATACCACCTGAATATCGTTGTGCGATGTGGACAAATATCACCCAGTGCAAGAGTTATTTCTTCGAAGCACTGGTCTATGTTTAAACCACGCACAAAATTATAACGCAAAACTGTCCTTATCTCATGTCGTGACCACGATGCCATCACAAGCACTTTACACTCTCACTGCTAATGAATAACTGAGCCCATCGACATGGCGCGGCGGCTACTATGCATGTATGATCATGTGTCAACATGCAGCAACAAGCAGCTTACTACGATTCATTGTTGCGTCATATTGCAAAACTTTCCTAGTGCCCTTTGCAGATACGTTATTACAATTGATACTGACCTGTTGCACCAAGAGAAAATGACAAGCCTGACCGCAAACAAATAAATGCACGCGTCTGAACATTGGGAGTACGCCATCTATGATTCATACTTGACAAATATCATAGTCGTTCGTTGATACTTACACCATCTCTGTGTCTTTAATTGTATTACATTTTGAAATAAAAGTTTAAGATTGGTAGATAGTTCACTACTTTAAATTGATACTACTTTTGATGAAGATATTATCTTAATTATGGAACGAAAACTTATTAGCTTAAAAAGATAGTCATTCTCTATTAAAATATATTATGGATGCTGATCATCTTACAATAGTGATTTTATCTTAAATTAATTAAACCGAATGCGTTATTGATTTCCGGTAAATTCATTACTGTCAGTACGTCTAAAAGATAAAGTTTCAAATTTCAATGAAACCCTTTCGCTCCGGAATTAATAGCAATTAATTTCGAATTTCCACTTCATGTTAGTAGCTATCGGGTCATCCCAGAGTATTACTAAAATAGTTGCTTATTATCGAAGCGAACGGAATATATAAATTCCATTTTAAATAGAAAACTTTCCCTTACGAACTTTAAAATATATTTTGTACACATACAAACAAGCGTAAAGAATTCTCTTTAAATATAAAAATTACATTTTGACTTCGAATTATTGTTTAAATCACTTACGGTTGATATATAACCCATTTCCACATTAGTTTTCATATTGTGTATACGTATTTCAACTAAGTTGTCATCATCAGCGGATAATTAAACAGTGTCGCACCTGGCAACTACGGCAGAAACTCGTACGAAACAAATTCCGTGCACGATCTGTAACGTCGAAAGTCAAAACGCACACACAATGTGCGATTTGGCTTTCGACGGTACAGTAGTTTCCAGGTGCGACACCGTTTAATTATCAGCTGATGGTGATAACTTAGTTGTCGAAATACGTATACAGAATACGAAAATTAATGTGGAAAGAGGTTATGTATCAACCTTAAGCAATTAAGTTAATCAACCACAGTGGCCATCAAATTTTTCTTCGAAATGATTTGAAAATAATTAAATTTCACGGAAGATCGTGTATAGCTCAATTTGATTTTGATTTGAATACGGTTTTCGATTAACGAAACAATATGCGTTTAAAGTATTTATAAAATATTTCTTCGGAAAAATTATGGTAGAAAACAACCATGAAGATTTTGATCACCAAAAACTTTTTTCTTTTTTAGTATTATGTTTGAGACGTTAAAGAAAACTTAATATAGATCCATGATGGGCCATAGGGAAAGAAAATTCGAAAGATTTCTTCAGCATTTCTCAGAAACGCTAAATGAGACTTGGGAGAGAGGAAACTAGAGCGAATATGAAATAAAAGAAGACCAGAGTGTAGATAAAAACTAAATTAAAAGAAATGGTAAGTGAACCTACGAAAGAAGAGGCAGAGGATTATATAAAACAAAATTTACGGTACTGATGAGAAGAATATAATAGCAGAAATTTCGAAACACAGTGGTAGTACACTGGTAGCAATAGTGTCGGAGATATGGCAAGAAAAGATGCCAGAGAAATGGACTAAAACTCTGATTACTACTGATAATTACGAGAAAGAACGTAAAATATTAAGGAACATTTTTAAAAGACTTAAAGTCTAGAACGAATTCAGAAGAAGGACAAATAAAGAAATAGAGGAGTTGTACAAGAGACCAAGCTTTGTTCAGATGACAAGAATGAAAAGAGCTGTATGGTTGGCCTACTTATGACTTTTCTGACAACACAATATTTAGGGTACTTTTTTGCGATGTAAATAAATCACTAAGCTTACTTGGTACAGATTTCGACAAAAATTTCAAGTATCATTGTTAACGAGTGTCATTAGTAAAGGCTTCTACTTTGACAATATTATGTTAAAGAAAATATATGTATGTTATATGTATTGGGTTGGCAACCAAGTACTTTCCGTTTTTACTGATAGAGAGCGTTGCTTACTATGTTAGTGCTGTACTTTACCGTTTGTCGCGTGATACTAGTCACATTGACGTAACTTCAGAAGCAAGTAGTGCGTGATTTTTATTAAAACTATTAGTTGTGGGTTAATTTTAAATGGAGTGCAGAAACGAACATTTTCGACATATTTTACTATTTTATTTCCGTAAAGGAAAGAAAGCTGCTGCGACTCACAAATGGATATGTGAAGTTTATGGTACTAATTGCGTAACAGAGCGCACGTGTCAGAATTGGTATAAAAAATTCCGTTCTGGAGATTTTTCCCTCAAAGATGAGCAACGTTCTGGTCGGCCTACTGAAGTTGATGATGACCAAATCAAAGTCATAATTGAAGAGGATCGTCATATAACTGTTCGAGAGGTTGCGGAGAGGCTACATGTATCGCACACAACAATTGAAAAACATTTAAAATGTCTTGGGCTAGTTAAGAAGCTTGATATTTGAGTACCTCACGAATTGAAAGAAATTCATTTAACACAAAGAATCAACTTTTGCGATATGCACCTTAGACGAGATGAAACCGACCCTTTCTTAAAAAGAATCATCATTGGTGATGAAAAGTGGGTCCTGCACAGTAACATAGTTCGAAAATGATCATGGAGCAAACACGATAAACAAGCTCAAACCACATCGAAAGCTGAATTACATCCAAAAAAGATCATGCTGTCAGTTTGGTGGGAATACAAAGGTGTTGTGTTTTTTGAGCTGCTTCCAAGGAACCAAACGATCAATTCTGATGTTTGCTGTCAACAATTAATAAAACTGGATGAAGCAATCAAAGAAAAACGGCCAGAATTGTCAAATCGGAAAGGTGTAGTTTTCCACCAAGATAATGTAAGGCCTCACACATATTCGGCAACTCGTAGGAAACTATTGGAGCTTGACTGGGAAGTGATGCCACATCCCCCATACAGGCCTGATCTTTGCAGAATCCTTTGGGTGGTAAAACTTTCACAAATGACGATGACCTTCACTCGCACCTGGTTCAGTTTTTTGCTGATAAGGACCAGAAATTTTACGAGCGCGAAATCATGCAGCTGAAAGAAAGATGACAAAAGGTCATTGAGCAAAATGGAAAATATATAATTGATTAAAAACTATTCTTTGTTTAAAAAAAGTGTTTTATTTTATACTACAAAACCGAAAGTACTTAGTTGCCAACCCAATACTTCCCTTTTCTGTTTAATATTGCTTAGAAAATAACATTTTATGGCCATTTTTGTATATTTTATGTGAATATTTAGGCGTAGATATCTGACACTTAGAATTTTATTAAGAATTTAAACTTAATCTAATAAAAATATCAATTTAAATCCTATTTCTAAAATAATTTACATTCAAAACTCTCCAAAATACTAAATTAAATTTTGTACTTCGTGTTAAGTTAGTTACCGTAAGAGCCTTTACATCTTAACATCATTATGCGAGTAGTTAAAACGATTGCTACTCAAAGAAGCTTTAAGCTCTTGATGGAGCTGAAATGGAGGTGCGTGTAAGGATAATTGATGAGAACATAACATACATTTACACTGGCTATATCTTGCCCGTCTTCTATTTGATCTTGTGGCGGAGGTGGCGGCTGGGGCGGCACGAAAGGTCTTCGCATAATCGGGCCTCTCCCCGTAGGAGCGGGTAGAGCCCTGGCCAAATGAGCCAAGTCATTCGATCCGGAGACCACCTTACACTGTCCTATTAATCCGTCGTACCTTCTGCATTGTTCCATTGCCTAAAGACCGACAAAAAAAAGAATATAAGTTGGTAGGTTATTTATACAGCAAGTAGAGTGTTCGATAATAATTAATAAACTGACGAACGTCATTCGAATCACACAGTAAGCTATAGAAGAAACGATTCATTTATTATTCAATTCGTAATGGCTTTATTTATAATTTCGAGGGATAGCAAATGACATAAACATATTACGCTACGAGCAAATTATTCAAAGGAAACTAACTTATTGCCATTGCTTGTGTTTGCTTCGTTGGAATAAATACAATTATGTGGATGTGAAAGGAAATGTATGCCTATGTGTGTATGGCTAAAACATAATTAAAATAGACGTATATATGTTGTAAATTAATCGAAACTTTTGTATATAATAATAGGACTCTTTGATACTGCATGTACAATTTGGGTATTCAGAAAACACCCACGTTGACCACGGCTTCATTAAGGTAATGTGAATTACGCTATAAAATTAATTCCGTGTTTGATACAACTACGTCACTAGAAACGTATTTAAACAGATAACTTCTGTTTCTATGGTTTAATAATTTCAATATTTGTAAATTAACTAATTTAACATTTAGTGCTTTGATTAATATGCTTTGATAATGTTATAGTCATTTTACCCCCTTTAATATATTTAAAACGTTCGTTTATTTCGCTCACCCTGTATACTGTATTGTGCGTTGAGTTCATTACCGTTAGCCTTGATTTTATTTCCGAATTTCTGTGTTTTATAAGTTTTACTTTAAAAGCTTTCGCAAGTTAATAGATTTAATATATTTTTCCTTTTAAATTTTAGTTGGATGTTAGCACCGTGTGTATCTATCCTTCCAGCCCTCAAGGCTAAAGGCTAAGGTGAGAATCAAAATTTTTTTAAAGTAACGTCAGTCAACTAGAGTACTTCCGGTGAAGACCAGGTGAAACTTGGGTCCCACACTTTAACTCCAGAAGCTTGGCGAATGGACAAATGGAAAGTCGAAGGTGGTACTTTTCTCATCTACGTCTAAAGATTTGATGATTGTGATGCATCTCTGACAAAAATCTAGATTCACCGATGGAGACAGTTTTAACATCTGCAAATATTCTATTTGAGACTGATTTATTACCAATTAAAACCTGGTCTTAAATGTTTAGTAGTCATGAATACCAATATACGATGCGGTTTATAAAATTTAAGTACCAAAGATTTTATTCTACAGTAGATCATTAGAAAAGCTACCGCGTGAAAACTTATTCTGTACTTTTCGCATTTAACGTACGAGGGTAGTTTGACAAGTAGTGAGAATGGAAAAGAAAAACGAATTTTTTAAATACAAAATAATTTTTATTTTTCAATATATTCTCCTAAAAGAGCAATACATTTATTCCAACGATGCTCCAATGCCCTTATGCCATCTCTAAAATGCGATTCCGGAAAGCTTGCAAAATGCTCATTTACAAAGATGATAAGCTCGTCGTTAGACGAAAGTTTCTTTCCACCTAGTGCCGTTTTCAATTTTGGAAAAAGGTGGAAGTCGGAAGGGGCTAGATCTGGCGAATAAGGCGCATGCGGTACTAATTGGAAATGCGACTCGTAGATTTTGGACATCGCAACTATGCTGGTATACGAGGGAGCGTTGTCTTGGTGAAACAGAACATTTTTCTTTGTAATTCCTGGCCGTTTAGCACGAATCTCAACATTTAATTTTTGAAGAAGTTCTGCATAATATTGTCCGTTTATTGTGGAACCTTTCTGAAGCTAATCAATGAGCAAAATGTCCTTTGAATCCGAAAGAATTGATGCCATCACCATGTTTGCCGATAAAGTGATTTTCGTTTTCTTTGGAGGTGCAGAACCACGTTCTAACCGTTGTTTCGACTGTTGTTTAGTTTCGGGTGTACTGTAGTGTATCCAAGCTTCATCGCAAGTAATAATTCGCCTACAAAAATTAACCGGATTCCGCTTATAAAGGTCCAAACACTCATTGGAAATGCGCGAACGAGTGAACTTTTGATCAGTCGTAAGCAATCGCAGCACCCATCTTGCCGAGAGCTTGGAAAGGCCCAATTCTTTCGTTAAAATGTGGTGTACGCGTTCTGTTGAAACGTTTACCATGTCTGCTATCTCTCTCACTTTGAGTCGTCGATCTTGCGTAATAATATTATGGATTTTTATAATCATTTTCTTAGAAGTCACGATTTTGGGTGCTCCAGAGCGCGCTTCATCAACACAACTCGTTCTACCACGTTTAAATTCATTTACCCATCTACTTATTGTGGCGGATGATGGAGCAGATTCACCTAATGTTTCCCGTAACTCATCTTTTATTTCGGTAGCATTCATACCCTTAATTACGAAGTATTTAATCACTGTACGATACTCTACTTTTTTCATTTTAACAAAACGACGTGTTGCTTCTTTTTCAATCAGCTGTCGAAAATAAACTAATCAAACGATTTATCTAAATATCGGAATGTAAACATATAAATAGGCAACCTAAATTACAGTGCATTTATTCTACCAATTAGAGCGCCACCTATGTGTTATTCTCACTACTGGTCAAACTATTCTTGCATGTATTTTACTCTTGTACGATCAGTTATATCTTTCTTTTGCACCATTAAAATACTAATAAAATTTATATTTAAACTGTATATAAGTACGTGGATTGCAACCAAAAATGGGGATGAGAATGCCATAAATTAAAACACTCTTAATTGTTACTTTAGTTTTCGAATCAAATCATTAGATGAACGGGAAATTTAAGAGCAGAAAAACATCTAAAACATCCGAGTATAATAAATATATCAAAATTGTGAATATTTATTAACGTTCAAATGGTGCGTTCATAATATTAAAATCTAATCTTTATTAATTGCACGTTATTTGTTAAAAAATACGATTACATATTTATTTATTATTATTTTTGTTGCAATCCACGTATTTATAAAACAGGTCTGACATACAATATCTTTTCGCTGCAAAAGGGCAATACCAACTGTAGTACTTTGTCCCTATGCTGACTAAATCTACAATTAAATATTAGCGACATAGAATGCTTCAATACAGACAAGCCTACAAAGTTGCGTAGGTGATGCACATCATAAAAAGGCGTGTTTAGTTTGCTTGCTAACAAATCACCTCACGTAAGAAGCTTCCAGATTCTCAGAAGCGTAATTCTGCGAAAATGATTTATTATTGCAGCGAACGTATAACGATATTCCGTTTCAAATTTCCCGGAGAAGACGTACATGAAAAATAGACATAAGCAAACGCCAACGTTCTGTTATTATGTCCGTGTTTGGTTATTGACGTATGATGTTCAGAAAATATTTTTATACATCTATTGGATTGTTCGGCAACTAATTTCGTCATTTATTTACCAGAATTGTTGGTGTATTTTTAATTAGCCAACTTCATTCTAATGTCTACTGTTAATATATATTTCAATACCTCTCATTTGAAGATTTATTTATAAGGAAAAAGTCTTCGATCCTCTGTGTTTGCCTTTTTTCTGTCGTATGTAAGGCCCCGTTCTGCGCTTATTAGAACAATAAACAAATGCCCCTATTTTCACCTAAAACAATACTTTGGCTTGACCTCCAGGGTGCTAAAACTAGCTCAAGAAATAAACTCGGAGAGTGGGAGGTAATTCTATGTTAGTCGGTCCTATATTCCGAACAAGAAAACTACTGAAAATATTTAAAGAAAGTACTACGACAGCCAGGAGTCAATCAATAATGCTGCAAAAACAAATTCTACACCTGCAAAAGTCGCATTAAAAATAACGAAAAGTCGAAATCGGTATGAACACACGGCACATAACCTTAACCAGAGCGTAATCATAGGTTCTCAAAAATAATCACAAAAACACGAACCTTAAACAATCCAAAAGTTACAATCGAGAACCTCTAACGACAGATAATTCAAAGCAAAAGCATCTATCTTGAACCGGCGTAAAACGAAAAGGCAAGACAAAATTGAGACTAATCAAAATAAAAGAAAAGATTTCGCCAGAGTTCCCATAGTCCCAAGTCCGACTTAAGTCTTCATAAGTGGAAATTTCCAACATCTATAATCTCAATCACCAACAAAAGCTCAAAATCGGTAATATGTTAGTTGAAATCAAATCCTAGAAGAATTCCCATGCCTTCACTATCAGTAATATATTACCGGATCCAAAGAAAGACATTGAAAATGGATGCAGCCGAGTCTGATTAGTCGTCTTTGGCGGCACGGAGATTATCTAGTAGGAGTATTCGCACGCGCTCTCTACAGGCAAAATTATAGTATCCATGATAAGATGTAAAAGTGGTTCTAGTCGAGTCTGATTACCCGACTTCCAACATGTAATATCGATAATAGAAAATAAAAGAAACATAATTGGAATATTTTGCTTCTTTTGTTACAGAAAATATAACAACAGTCGCGGCAAGAAAAAAGTTATGCAAATTGAATGGAGAAAATGTCTTAACAAAACGTCAGTGCCAAAACTGGTTCGATGTTAAGAATACAACTCGTTCTGGAAGATCGTTTCAAGCTGATGAGGACAGAAAACAGGCATCAATTGAATCAAACCTCCGAATAACAATAAGAGACATTGCTACGAGATTAAATTTGTCGATGTCAATTGTTCACGATCATTTGCAAAGACTCGGTTTTACACTAAAGCTGAATATTAGAATTCCACAATTTCCCATAGAAGGTGCTATCTGCTTCTGGGTTTCCGGGCTGGAACCGCGTCACTAGTATATCTGCCGACGTTTCGTACCCATTTGTATGGGACATCTTCAGGGCTGAACTACTGCACTGAAAGTTTCAGTGCACGCGGTTCCAGCCCGGAAACCCAGAAGCAGATAGCATGGACCACGACCGCGGAAGTCTACGTACCAAATTCCCATAGAAGGATTTGTTTCGACGCCTCAACTGTCATTGATTTGCTGTTAGAACGTAAAAAAATTGATGGATTTTTGGAGCGAGTCACGGGGATGTCACTGAGGATGAAAAATGAATTGTTTCTAACAATGTTGAACGCAAACTATCGTAGAGCAGAAATGATGAGTAGTGTCAAAGCACTTTGAAAGCTGAAAATAATTAAGGAAAAATGATGCTCTCCCTTTTGTGGAATTTAATTTCAAATAATCGATGAAAAATAATTATTTTCACATATATTACCTTCTTATTGGCTAATTTAGAACCGAAAATATTTGCCCTAGCGACAACACAGTTGATATCCGAGTATTGTTATGATGTTATGAATATATGATTTAATAGTAGTCGCAGGATCATTAACGTATGTAGAAAACAGTACTGGTACAAGTATAAAAGCTTGTGTAACACTACAACTTACGAAATAGTATAATTTGATTAGGTTAGCTTCTTGTTCTTCATTTTGTGGTAGATGCCCAACTAGGTCATAGACCTTTCTAACTGGTCGCGAACACGGGAATGACGGTGTGTATTTGGTGTGTGAAAAGTGTTCACCGTAAGAGGGAAAGAGGTGTTGATTATACTTTCCCAAAACGGAAGGGTACCACGAGAAGTACCGATCATTTCCGCCGGTGAAGAGGTTCGAACTTTGCAATGAAATTTAATGGATTGCTTTACACAAAATCGATTTAATACTTTGAAGTGACGCAACTCTTATTTCCCAACGTAATCATTTACTTAATGAATGCACTACATGAAAAGCTTTGTAAAGAGTTTGTAGATGATTCATTTTAAGAAATAGCCTTCGATCTTCACACATACTAAAAACTGGATTCAAACATGATGAACTGCGTATAATTTTATTGCCGGTAATTTCAAAAACCAAACACAAAATTAAAGTCGATAATATTCAATTAATTATCGACTTTATAATGATGAATTCAACAAACTCTAAAATTTTTAATAGCGCGTTGTAAATGGCGATTATTCAGTTGAAAGTGTTCCCAGAAAATCCTTGTTTTGATTGCAATATTCGATGCTATGTATAAAATGTCACGTTTTATTGGTTTACGAACGTATTGGCGGGATTACAATTAAATGGTTTTAGTTTAGTCTATAGTTTCGCAGTTCATATTTAAATTTCTGACGCTAGCTTAGTAGTTAAATTTCGATTTCGTTCTGTGATTTACTAGAAATCTTTTAATAGATTTGTGTTTGTAGAAATTACAAATAAAACGCTTCGATATAGCAAACATAATAATAATAATAATAATAATAATAATAATAATAATAATAATAATAAGTCTTTATTGTCCAACAGATTGTTATAATAATAAAGAAAATTAAGAAAATTAAGAAAATTAAGACAAACGCGCCCTAGCGACAGCCAGTATCCGCCCCAAGGAATCAAAATTTAAATCAAAATGGTCCGACAAACCGTTGAAGGCCCAACATGCAACTGCCAATGGGGAATTGAAACCAATATTCGTACTAAATGTTTCAACATAAAAGCAATGGATATGTCTAGCCGACACTCGCGGTACCATAAAATTGAGCTGAGATAGCAAATGAGCACAATCTATATTCCCTCTAACCAAGTTAAATACAAACTTAATACTGCTCAGTTGACGCCTGACCTCCAAGGACTCCATTCCAAACTTATTTAGAAGAAAAGAGTTCTCGACTCCTCGCGGAGGATACACACCCCCCACCCTAAAGCACAAAAACCTCAAAAGCCTTCTCTGAACTCTTTCAAGTGACAATTTGTGAATCTCATAATAAGGATGCCAGATCAAAGATGCATGCTCCAGCCTCGAACCCACATACGTCATGTACAGCTGCTTAATCGTAGAAATACTGAAACAATGAGAATTCCTTATCACGAAACCCAGCACCCTCAGAGCCGCCGCGGTTATGTGATTGATGTGCTTAACAAAGGTAAGCCTGGAATCAAAGTAAACACCCAAGTCTTTTATTTCAGTGCATCTAACAAGAGAAAGACCATTAAGTGAATAATTATAGATTACCGAGTTAATCCTCCTCGTATATGTTACAACTCTGCATTTATCCACATTCATCTCCAAATTGTTCAGCGCGCACCAATCAGAAATTCCATCCAACGCCAACTGCAAGCGGTCACAGCCATCCATATCGTCCACACCTCCGAAAATTTTTAAGTCATCCGCAAAAATGCACCTATTGCAATCCACTGTCTCAAGCAAATCGTTAATAAAAAGCAGAAACAACAAAGGACCCAAATTGGAGCCCTGCAGCACTCCTGACGTGGCCGAGAACAGGTGCGACTTGTAACCGGCATGACAAACATATTGGCGTCGGCCATGCAAATATGAATAGAAAAAAGAAATGAGTGAATCACTAAATCCAAAAGAGCTCAGCTTGCTAATCAAAATTGCGTGATCCATGCGATCAAACGCCTTAGAAATATCCGTATAAATAACATCAACCTGGCCCCGGGCATCAAGGATACTAGAAGTGAATTGTGTAAAATAGGCCAGATTGGTAGTAGTTGACCTTCCCTCCATGAAACCATGCTGCAAAGGTGATATGTAGTTTCTAACGAGAGGATAAACACGGAGGTATATCACTGTCTCAAATACCTTAGCAAAATTATTTAAAATTGAGATTGGTCGATAGTTAGCCACATCAGATGGAGAACCGCTCTTCAGTACAGGACACACCCCAGACACCCTCCATGTGTCCGGAAACACATGGAAACATGTCTAATAGAAACAGTAACAGGATTCAATGTCATGTTTATAGAGCCTTACTTGTTTTTTTTAATTCCGAAAAATAAGTGTGAGGATCAAGAGTGTGTACCGGGTTCATCTTGCCTTTCTGTTTATTTTGGCATTTTACTGCATGATTTTCAATATAGTTAATTAGCTTGTTCACATTTTGTAGATCTCGAGAAAACATATTGGAGTAACCCAAAAAAAAACACAAGAAAGCTATCGTCAGTGGTTTTTTTACCGGGCATATTAACTGAGAGACCAGTGAGGGTATGCGCTACCCCTAAACCTCTGTACACTACGTTCAGTCATCGAACATTGATACGAGTTTTTATAAGAGATTTATTTACGCAGTCCTTAGTGCCATATAATAAATATTTGCCTACTTTGAATACTTCCAAGGCTTTTCAAAAATAAAAAAATAGGTATTTAAAATATAGAACGAGTTGTTAATTTAAAAAAATGAATGATGAAATGAAAGAAGTGGGTATTATATTGGGTCTGGGAAAAAGTTCGTGGCGTTTTTCCCGATAGATGGCATTGGTTGCCGATAACTAAAGAACAACAAGTCACAGCGACACCACCGATGGCTCGTTTTTTAGATGACCTTCCGAACGTTAGTTTGAGCGTAGAAACATTGTAATCGGTGCAGTGGTTGGAAAGTTATTCGCACTTGAATATGGAGAAGAATAATGAGAAATTTCGCTATATTCTGCAATATTATTGTATTATGATAAGGGGAAGAACGCTGCGCAGGCTTGTGATAAAATTTGTGCTGTGTACGGTGAAGGTACTTTATCGAAATCTGTTGCGCGGAAATGGTTCGCTCGCTTTCGTTCTGGAAATTTCAATGTGAAAGATGAGTCACGCTCCGGTCGTCCAATCACTGAAAAATCTGATGAAATTCTTGAAAAAGTCCAACAAGATAAGCATATCAGCAGTGTCGATATTGGCATGGAGCTAGGCATTGACCACAAAACTGTTTTGAACCATTTACACAAAGCTGGTTACAAAAAAAAGCTTGACGTATGGGTTCCTCATGAGTTGAGCGTGAAAAACATGATTGACCGAATTAACATCTGCGATGCGCTGCTGAAACGGAATGAAATCGAGCCGTTTCTGAAACGTTTAATAACCGGAGATGAAAAATGGATTACGTACGATAATCGGAAGCGTAAAAGATCGTGGATAAAGGATGGTGAGCCGTCACAAGCGTTCGCTAAGCCAACATTGACGCCAAAAAAAGTGATGCTGTGTGTATGGTGGGACTGGAGGGGAATCGTCCACTACGAGCTACTTCCAACTGGTCAGACGATTGATTCTCAACTCTACTGTGCACAACTAGAGAGATTACGCCAGGCGATTGAAAGAAAACGGCCCGAATTGATTAATAGGAAAGGTGTTGTCTTCCATCATGACAACGCCCGACCACACACTTCTTTGATGACCCGTCAAAAATTGAGAGAGTTTGGTTGGGAAGTTTTGATGCACCCACCTTACAGTCTGGATATAGCACCCTCTGACTATCATCTGTTTCGATCTCTGCAGAACTCTCTCAATGGAATTAAGTTGGTTTCAAAAGAAGCCTGTGAAAACTACTTGATTCAGTTTTTCGACCAGAAACCACAGAAGTTTTTCACCGATGGGATCATGGATCTACCAAAAAAATGGCGAAACATTGTCGATAATAATGGAGCATATTCGGTTTAAATGAATTCGTCCACGCGCCATGCGGGGACCAGTTGAATTTTACTGAAAAAACGCCACGAACTTTTTCCCAGACCCAATATAATAGAATTAGAGAAAGTAATTGCAGGAAATAAATCTTTCGAAAAAAAACTATAAAAACTACAGTCTGTCGCAAACAAAACCGAATTATTTTTAAAATAAAAACAAAAGCTTACTATTTTGATAAAATTCATTTATTTTATTCAAGCTTTCGGCTTCAATACAACGATCAATTAACAAGCCCAATGAATTTTGAAGTTCATCTTTAGAGATGTCCTTCAAGATCCCTGTTGACACCTTTTTAATGACTTTGACATCGGCATAACGCTGTTCCTTCATCGGAAATGTAGTTTGGTGAATAGATAGAAATCATAGAGGGACAAATCCGATGAATACGGTAAATGGTTGATGGCTAAAATGCCAATTGTCATTAGAAAATCAGTGATAAGCGTCGAGCGATGAGGTGGTGCATTACTATGTAACAAACGCCAGCAACTATTTTCACGATATTGAGGACGCACACGAGGAATACGCGCCAAAAGACGCTTCCTAACATCAAGATAATTACAGAATTAACTATTTGACTAGTTGTTACAAAATTTTTGTGCACTATGCCTTCCGAATCATAAAAACAAATCAACATTGTCTTCGCTTTTGATTACTCCAAACGGCATTTTTTCGATCTTTTTTCACTTGGATGCTTTCATTCAAAGCTTTGACGCTTAGTCTCTGGATCATATTGAAAACACCACGTCCCATCGCCAGTTACAATAGAATACCTGAATTTTTTGTCCTTTTTTGAGTCTCTAATCAACTCTGTACAATGTTGAATTCAAATGGCTTGTGTGGTACAAACCTTGCACGAATTTTTCTCCATCCCAAATACTGTGTTAAAATGCGATTAATTGAATCTTTTTGGAAATATTTAAGTCCATTCCCACGTATCGCTATCAGGATTTCGACTAATTTCTGGTAAATTTCTGATAAATTCACGCACAAGTTCTATGTTATTTTCCGTAACCATAGAGATTTTTTTGCAATAGGATGTTCGTCGTCATTTTTGTCCGTACGACCGTCTTTAAATCATTTATACCAATCATACATACTCGTACATGTCAAACATGCATCATCATACAATTGTTTTATCAAATTAAACGTTTAAGTAAACGATTTACCGAGTTTAAAACAGAACTTGATGTTTGCTCTTCGGTCAAAATTCATTTTTCGCCAATGCCGATTACACACTGTTATTTCATGCGCAATTTTTCTGCTTCTAATAATGCAAATGTCATGATATTTTAAGACAACATTGGTGAAAAATTTATCTTACCGGCGTATATATTTTTTAATAGATGGCTTCAGTAAGAATTGATATTTTAAGAAAGTTCGGTTTTCTCTGCGACAAACTGTATATTTGCCTACTTTAAATATTTCCAAGGCTTTTCAAAATTAAAATCTTAATTTTAACAGTAGGTATTTAGAACGCGTTGTTAATAAAAATATGGATGATGAAATTAAAGAATTGGTGATTATACAATTAGAGAAAGTAATTGTAGGAACTAAATCCTTCGAAAAAATAAATATAAAAATTCTAACTCTTTGAAAACATAAGTATCTTTCCTGTATGAAGAATCAAACCAAAACATCTATCGTAAAAGCTTCTCTGAACATTTGTGGTTGTTCTTGTTGAATGTTTTCCATGTAATAAATAATCCTTGATCGCAATTAAACAAATACACCTTCTACATTATTTGGCCTATTATCTGAAAAGTCATAAATTGATGTTTAGGAGTAACCCAGAGAAAGAAATTATTTGGGGACGAATCCAGCGTTCTAGGAGATCAACGAATATTACTAACAATCTATTGCATAAGATCCCATGCAAATATTGCTTAACAGTTGCAGCATTATAAGTAGGACATCCCTCTTGCTGGAACCAAATTATGTTTGCGTCTCTTAGATTTCGTAGTTAGAATTACGTTGCTCTGTAGTTGGTGCAGATATTTTCACAAATGTGGCAAAGAAGAAAAGTTGACATTCAAAATAGAAAGTGAATATATTGTCGAACAAAACAAAAATTAGGAAAACACATTTACGAGAACTGATCTAACTTCTTTCCTCTACAAATAAGTTGCATAAATACTACACGTCGAGTCGAGAAAAGCATTCTATGTGGTTGGAATATCCCCACTTGTTTTGTACGTGCTCTTGACCATAGCGACGGTGTTTGTTTTGATATACGATGCTGGGCTTTCGAACGTACGATCGCGTATTGTTCTGGTGCTTAAGTTAACTTATGCCATCGAGTTTTGAAAAGATCTCACTCGCCTTCGTCTGGAGGTAGAGGCTTCGGGGATGAAAAAGGTAGTTCCAAACAATACGTGTTGGAATACACTAGTTGGGTTTGACTTACAGTAAGTTATGGATCGTATTTGGGGCTAGATTTTAAAACGGATATGTAAAAATGAAAATTTGACCTGTTTCTTCAATGCATGATAGGGTGAATAATCGATCAGAAGTAATTCAAGGTTAACATGTTGTTTAGATTTTTTCAAATAATTTTCTTTAGAACTATGTACCTAGTATATAGTTCTAACAATCTATGATTGCTTCTCTTCGTTTTCAATTCATACTTTTTCATATTTTAATATCGAATTAAAAAATAATTTTAAGAACGCAAAATATGCATAAAAAGTATTATAAGCTTTATCGTTATTTGCTTGTGATCGAAACAGTGGAAAAAAATTGTTTTTCTCGTGATGATAACAACTTGCCATAAATTTTATATCTACATCCATTTTCTTTTCATTAATAATGTATTTTCAGTAATCGATGTCCAGCATATTCGTATTTATAGAAGATACATTAAATAATAACTTAAAACAGGAAATTAAGTCTTACCCTAGAAGATACAACTTCGGCTCCCTGTAGGACGGCTTCCGCAACAGTGGAACAGAGGTCGGAATAAATTTCTTCTAGTTCCTGGAATGAGAATGATATATTTAGGAATATAATTAATAGTTTTTTTAAATCGATCTTAAAATTATTTTTAGAAAGACATTAATTTTGTACGAAGTCAATGTTTGCAAAACACGTTTACACGTTCTTAATTTCTTTTTTTGAGAGTTCTAGTAACATAATCTAAAGCTATCTTGTATGTATTCAAAGTGCGAAGTTCTAAATACGTTTTGTTTGTAGAAACTATAACTTTTCCATTCGAACTTTCATAGTTTGGTAACAAGAAAATGACGGGTGAAGAAACACTGTATGCTTTATGAATGTGCTTTATGGATGTGATTTAGATAGCAGAAAGTTTAGATCGTGTTTTCAATTTTGATTACGAAGCGCTGTAAGCCATTTAGACCAAAAATCGTTAAACTATTCAGCAAAAGCTTTGTATATTATTAAATTGTTCGTTCATAAAATACCATAGCGATAGCTTGGTAATGCTCAACAACTTAGAAAGCGGGTTTCACACTATTTAACCGAAAGCAGCAAAGAATAGAATTTTTTCTAGTCAGGTTAAAATTCATTGCTATTATTAGAACACATCGTAATCAGAGGCAAGATATGAATCCTCAATATAAATTTAAAGAGGCGATTTTGATAGTTACACAAAAGTGAGATCTCACGACTATGATTAAAGGCAGATTTACATCTAAATTCGATGCCATGCGTACGATAGCCTTTAATGGATAAATTTATTTTGAACTGTTACCTACCAAGTTATCAAACTTCATTGTCAACAAGTGGAGAGACTTCATCAAGTTTTAAGGGACAGAAAGTTCATATTGGTCAATCCCAAGCATGTAATTTTTCAATAGAGTAGCGCTTGGTCGTATCCAGTACTAGCCAATGTAGAAAAATTGATTCAGTTGAGATGAGTTCTACCTCATTTTACATATTTTTTCGACATCGCCCCTTTCAACTATCACTTGTGTCATTTCTTACAGAATTCCATTAATGGAAAGACATCTGATAATTTGATGAGTATCCTATGTCAAAATCGAGAGTTTGAAAGGAGTAGTATTAAAACATTATCAAAATATTGGCCAAAAGTAATTAAAGGTAATAGTAATTATAAACTATATTTTGTTTAACACCTAAGTAAATGGTTTTGATAGTATACCAAAAAAAAACGATATTAATTATTACTTAAATATTACTTCGTTTATTACCATTGGTAAAAGGTAATTTGAATAATAAATTAAATACAAAATCAGACAAAAACAACATTGCAAAAACCTAAACAAAATTCAAGCAATACCGTCAAAAAATAACTACCCTTCGAACTTCATAAAAAAAAACATCAAAAAAGGCTATTAACACTCAAAAACAGAGAAAACCAAAAAGAGAATATAAATAGAGAATACACCGACGATACCATCATAAACAACGACAAATTAAAATTCATGACTTTATCATATGTATCATCCTATCAGACAAACTAAACTCTTTGAAACTCTTTAGAAGTACTAAAATAACCTACAAATCGAAAAATACAAACGAGTCCTTTTTTATCAAAATTGTAACACCTAAAGGAAAACAAACGCACAATATACAAACAAAACAATATTTACATACAAGATTATACGAACACGAATACAGTCTAACCAGAAACAAAATAAATGCAATTGCCTTTTTTAAACATGCTTTAAAGGGAAAATATAAATTGAACTTAACTAGAAATAGGAAACAATTACAATAAATATATAACTAAAGAAATGGCATATATGGAAAATAGATCAAAATACAATAAATGAGAGAAGAGATAGCAATCTAAATGACATTTATATTAATTTAATGCATTAGAAAAATTGTATGCATCTCTCTGTATATAAAAGTATTCGTTACGCGAATTTATGAATAGACGCATACCTGACATGAACAAATGAAAAGAAAGTAACAAATGTGCTTACGTAAAGCACTCACTATAAAATATTCACAAAGATCAAGTATTCAGACAAACACGTTAAAAGTTATGTGATTGTAAATTCTACTCGTCCAGCATCTTCTGTGAAGGAGCAATAGACGAATATCCGCAAAGGAAATTTCTAGGATTGTAAGAACTAGTGTTGGTAGTGTTCAGGATAAGCTTAAATTTAACGAAGTTGGCACAAGATGATCTTGAAAACAACTTTCCGTGGAAGAATAGCAGAAACGATTACAGATTTGCAGAGAACTGTGGATTCACTACGAATATAAAGGAGACAACTTTTTGTCACGTATCATAACTGATGAGACCTGGATCCACCATTATATCCCAGAAAGCAAGAAGGTTAGCATGGAATGGCGTCACTTAAACGCACCTCCTCCAAAAAATTCACTACCATTGGCTGGCAAAGTGATATCAACTGTATTCTAGGACGATATTGGATCAATTTACATCGATTTTCATGAAGAAAATAAAAAACAAATAATTCAGCTTATTACCGTAAGCTTCTTGGAAATGTTGAGCTTGCCATTCGAAAAAAAGAAGAATACAATAATGCTCATATATAGCCCATCTAACGAAAAATACATTGGCTAAATTGGGTTGAGAAGTATTACCTCACCTCCCTTCCCATGTAATTTGGACCTGGCCACAAGTAACTATCATCGCATTTTGTCTCTAACGAGGGAGTGAAGAAAGTGGTGCTACTTATAAAAATAATGTATGTAATGGGTGTTTTTTTAGCTGCATGAGAAGTATCGATATCCATAACTATGGTTTGACAGCTGATAATATCAAACTGTGTTAACATTTCTATTCAGTAAGGTTTGGCAAGTCATCATGAATTGTTAAACGCCAGAATAACGCTTCCAAATTGTGAAAATTTACCTTGAAAAAAATAAATCTGTTCGCGAAGTTCATAGAGCACTTCGTCCATTTTACGGTCAACATAATCGGCCTAGTGAGCAAGCAATTCGTGCAGTTATTGAACGTTTTTGGCATTAATTTTACTCTTGTCGATTCAAAACCATCAACGAGACAAAGAAATGTGCGTACGGAAGAGAATATTGCTGCTGTAGACGCTGAAATGTCGATTCATCGTCGTTCTCAATTTGTTGGCCTTTGTCCTTCGACTACGTGAAAAAGTTTAAGTAAGGATCTTGGCTTACGTGCCTGTAAAATACAGCTTGTGCAAGAATTGAAGCCAAACGACCATCGTTTGCATCTCATTTTTGCTGATTCGGCTCATTTGAAACCGAAGATGAGCATCTTTATCAAAGAATTGTGTTTAGTGATGAAGCTCATTTTTGGTTAAATGGCTACGTCAACAAACAAAATCGCCGTATTTGGAGCGAAGACAATCCTCAAGCCGTAAACGAATCTCCATTACATCCATTAAAATTGACTGTTGGTTAAATGGCTACGTCAATAAGCAGAATTGCTGTATTTGGTGCGAAAACAATCGTCAAGCCGTTAACGAATCACCACGCTGAGTGAATCATCGGTCCTTATTTCTTTCAAAATGAGGAAGGAGCTGCCGTTACGGTGAATGGCAAGCGCTATCGAGCCATGCTGACTGAATTTTTGTTTCCAAAAATTAATCAGCTAAACATCGACGACATTTGGTTCCAACAAGACGGGGCAACTTGCCATACAGCGCGCTTTACAACCGATTTATTGCAAAATCACTTTGGTGACAACTTTATTTCCAGAAGTGGTCCTGTTCACTGTCCCCCTCGTTCGTGCGATTTAACGCCTCTGGATTACTTTTTATGGAGCTGTTAAGTCATTGGTTTATGCCGATACACCAGCAACTCGTGAAGCATTCGAAGCTAATATTCAAGCCACCATTGACGCCATAGTGCCAGATTTATTGGAAAAAGTAGTCAAAAATTGGACTGATCAAATGGGCCATGTAACTTGTAGCCGCGGCGGACATATGCCGGAAATCATATTTAAAAAATAAATGCCATGAAATTATCTTCCAGATTGTAATAAAAAATATTCATTACTAGAATATTTCTGTCTTGTATTATTTTAAGTTCTCAAGCTCTTAAAAAACACCCGCTGTATATAATATTAATTCGTAGTTTATATTGACTAAAAAAAATAAAATGCAAACCAAATTTGAGCCATCCTTGATAAGCTTCTTCTATATTTATAAATGACACAAAAAAACAAAAAAAATACTCAAAAATATGTTCTCCGATAACCTAATGTATGCATACATTTCATAATAGGTTCCTTAAAAGTTATTCTGTGTAAAGTAGAAGAGAAATGTTTTTATCGCAAATTTACATCCGATATCGAATTTTGCATAAAGTGTCTCTGCATGTCGCCATCATTAGTATGTATGACTAATAGCATCAGAACATGAACTTTCAATACCCGGTATTCTTTCCTTTCGAAAGAGCCCTCCACAGTCTTTACATACGTATTTCTCGAGGAAAATCTCCATTGAATTATATTTACTTTGCTATTGAAATGTCACAACTGTTTTGTGAAGAATGCATAAATATTTATTTAGGTCTTTGCGTGTGTAAATTCAGCATAATCTAGTTTGCGAAATTTAAAAGGAATATCAGTAGTTTTATAACTTTCAATTACATACTTTCGTTAAAACAGCAACGACGGATCCGATAATCGGAACGTATGGACGTAATTGTTGACAAACTTGTTAAAAATTATTCGTCCCCATGAAAGGGTATCGAACCGAAAAAATTGAGTTAAAATCGTTTGATTCTCGTAGAAAATTAAAAAGTAACGGTACGCGGGGAAGCGGTTTTATCGATGGCATCGGTAAATTGCATACTTTGATACCCGCCAATTTCGGTGTGAGTTGGCATCAATCACATGTCAAAGGCTTTAGTCGGTAAGAGGAGGAGGGAACTCATTGCCGATTCATGAAGTGCTATTTGCACGCTCCTTTACCGATCACAATGTCATTCGCTTCTGGAACTCGTCCCATGTTCTGTCAGAGTCGGTATCCCTATATATTGGTCATTAACATGGCAGGATGGCATATATATTACTAAATTGGAAATCTTTGCAAAGGACTTGTCGGTACGAAATGAAATTAGGTGAGAAAATTGGCATTTTATTTCCATTTTAATGGATTGCTTTCGGGGATTTTGGACGCTTTCTTATATTACATGTTTTGATAAAAATGACATTATATTAAATTGATCGATTTAATTTTTAAGTTCATTTCCGGCTTCTAAATCTATAGAGTGTTTTTTCAAGAGCTTGAGAATTTAAAATGATAATACAAGACAGAAATATTGTTGGAATGAAAATTTTATTATAATTTGGTAGATAATTTCATGGCATTTATTTTTTAAATATGACTTCTGGTATATGTCCGCCGCGACTACGAGTTACATGGTCCATTCGATCAGTCCAATTTTTGACTACTTTTTCCAATAAATCTGGCCGTACGGCGTCAATGGTGGCTCGAATATTGCCTTCCAAAGCTTCAAGAGTTACTGGTTTGTCGGCATAAACCAGTGACATAGTCCCATAAAAAAAGGGGGGGGGGGCTAGTGAACAGGACCACTTCTGGAAATAAAGTTGTCACCAAATTGATTTGACTGTTAAGCGCGCTATATGGAAAGTTGCGCCGTCTTGTTGGAACCAAATGTCGTAGATGTTTAGCTGATTAATTTTTAGAAACGAAAATTTAGTCAGCATGGCTCGATAGCGCTCGCCATTCACCGTAACGGCAGCTCCGTCCTAATTTCAAAATAAATAGGAACCACAGGCTCCATCAAATTCAACTAGGAACCGATGATGCCACCAGGATGTAAACAGCACCAAACAGTCAATTTTAATGGATGTAATGGTGATTCGGTCACGGCTTGAGGACTGTCTTCGCTTGAAATACGTCAATTTTGTTTATTGACGTAGTCATTTAATCAGAAATGAGCTTCATCACTAAACACAATTCTTTGATAAAAATGCTCATCTTCGGCCAGTTTCAAATGAGCCCAATCAGCAAAAATGCGACGTTTGGTCGTTTGGCTTCAATTCTTGCACGAGCTGTATTTTATAGGCACGTAAGCCAAGATCCGTACGTAAAATTTTCCACGTAGTCGAAGGACAAAAGCCAACAAGTTGAGAACGACGATGAATAGACATTTCGGCGTCTTCTTCAATACTTAGCGCTACAGCGTCAATATTCTCTTCGGTACGCACATTTCTTTGTCTTGTTGATGGTTTTGAATCGAGAAGAGTAAAATTAGTGCGAAAACGATCAATAACTGCACGAATTGCTTGCTCGTTAGGCCGATTATGTTGACCGTAAAATGGACGAAGTGCTCTATGAACTTCGCGAACAGATTTATTTTTTCAAAGTAAATTTCCACAATTTGGAAGCGTTGTTCTGGCGTTGAACGACCCATGATGACTTGCCAAACTTTACTGAACAGAAATGTCAACACAGTTTAACATTATCAGCTGTCAAACCATAGTTATCGATATCGATAATTCTCACGCACACCCATTATATGTTTATAAAATCGTTTAATTTATGTCCTGTCTTATGATAAAGGAAGTAGAAGAGAAATTTGCCTATTAATTTGGCTAAAATATTCTCTGCGTCGTTATTTTAGACGTGGTATTTTTATTTTTATGCTAGTTTGGTGTAATAACTTAATTGTCGAAATACGTATACAGAATACGAAAATTAATACATCAACCTTCAGTGATTAAGTTAGTCAACCACAGCCTCCGTCAAAATTACCAATAACACTCTAGTCGACGTAATCCACGCCGACTTCTCAAGTGTATTTGACACTGTCAATCACGACATCTTTCTAAATAAATTAAGTTCGTTTGATCCTAGTCCTTGTGTGAAAAATCTTATGGCTTCGTATCTAGTCAATACAATGAATTACGTCTTCGATAGAGGATTTTTATCCTATGAGTAGGTATCTGCATCGGATGTCCCGCAGGACTGTAACCACGGACCTTTGCTCTCCGTCCTTTTTATTAATGATCTGATGACATTCTTCTCATGTCACGCCCTTGCATATGTTAAATATGTGAACATTTCCTCTGCTATTTCCAGCATTATTGATGTGAGAAGTTATAATGTTAATGTTCTTTTAAGATAGTGGATAGAATGCAGATCATTAGAAAATAAAATTCTCGAAACGTTGCTCTGTGACTTATATGCGTAGAGTTAACTAACTCAACGAATCATTTGATGTATGATAAACATCTTGTCAATAACAGTTATTAAAAATTTTGGTATACTGTTTGACTTTCGTCTTGGATTTGAACAACATATTTTTAGAAATGTGTTTGTCGCCATCTAAATTATTGGAATTTACTTCCCGAACTTCCAAATAGTATTTAGTCCTTGCAAAAAGGTTTTATTTTGCTTTTATTCTAATTAAGTCAGAATATGCATCTAGTCACGCAAAGAGTACGACAACAATTTACTATTGGAGAGGTATTAAATGAACTTTCACCTCGGAAGGAGGTCCATAGCGCACGTTCCATGTGTAAATTAATTCGAGAACGAATTGACGACCCTGAAATTTTATTTAGCAATTTTTATATTCTTCGTGTTGCCGTTCCCTTAACCACAGCTTTTAATCTACCGGCAGTGAGAGCTAAGGCTTTGCAACACTCCTCTGTAATAACTATCTATCTTTATCTTTTCGTTGATCGCCGGTAAGAAGATATATTCTTTGACTCCTAATACTTATATTTTTTATTATTGTTATTTATTATTATTATGGCGCAAATTTCACTTACTCAGTGGAACGCCGGGAAGCTTTTCACTTAACCTATATATCTATGGGTTCGAGCTCGGACTGTACGTGACTTATACTAATGTGCGACTATAGATCACGAAACGGCAAATTAATATAGATTCTCTGATGCTTTATATTGATAAATTAGTCTCTCGCCGATTGTGTATTTAGAACTATACTGACGATTGAGCAATTATTTGAAATAACAATTTTTTCAATATAACATATATATATATATATATATATATATATATATATATATATATATATATATATATATGGATTGAAAAATTACAATTGGTACAATTTTGATCTGCTTCTGATGGCATAGTTGCTGTATCTCTTCTGGTAGAAAGATGTATTTATTGCGTTTCTCTGTATCTTTGGCTAAATTTTGTAGGTGTTAGGTAGAGTAACATTACTTAAGTATGTCTCTTTAGTATTTTTGTGAATTGATATAATGTTTGGTCTATTGTGTGTTACTGTCTGATCTATTATAATGTTTTCGTTACAGATTATAATTTATCTTCCGAATTTTCTAAAACTGTTTGTGATTTGCACTTATCCAATACTTTGTACTTTTAGCAAGATCCCTGTGTATTTTTTTTACAGATACAGTCATGCCGCGTTATATATTTTCTTTGTGTTAAGTTTTAATACAATTAACCATGCCATACTCCACATCGAACTTGAAGCGATAGGATTTTCTCCTTCATTATTGAGAATGACAAAATCATATCTGACAGGCAGGAAAAGCTACGTCTTTCATAACAGATTTCATTCTGATTATTTTCTTCCTACCTCTATTAGTCGCAAGAGTCTAATCCTGGACCTTTGCTTTTTAAGGTTTATACGATTGATTTGTTTAAGAATCTTGAGTGTCTATCTAAAATATGCGAATGAGTTGAAAATTAAGTGTGCAGTTCTCTTTTATACGCGTTATGTTAGTGTAACGACGTTCGACTATTCTATGGAATCTCAGTGCACCTCTAGATCATCACAAATACTTGATTTGGAAGGACATATTGATTGCAAACTTACGTATATTCTATCTGCTTCTGGCTTTCCGGGCTGGAACCGCGTCACTAGTATATCTGAGGACGTTTCGTACCCATTTGTATGGGACATCTTCAGGGTTGAACTACTGCACTGAAACTGGTGTAAGTCGATGGGGCACGCGTTAGACCATGTTTGTTTAGAATCACCTGGTGTGTACAGGATTCCTTGTTCATGCGGCAGGGCATATATTGGTGAAACAAAGCGGTCTGTCGGCACTCGTGTTTCTGAACATGAGCGTTGTACTAGGTTGCTGCGCATAGCCGGTTCTGCACTTGCCGAGCATAGGCTGGAAACCGGGCACCATATTCAGTTTAATTCAACCAAGATCCTATCCCGCACTAACCATTTCTGTGGTCGCAAAATCCGTGAAACTATAGAGATCTTTAAGCACCCCAATAACCTTAACCGCGATGATGGCTACCCCCTACATAACGCTTGGCAATCCTGCATCTCTAATCTACCCAACCGCAACCGTAACGCTCCATTGATCCATGACCCATTATCCATATATAAACGCGTCCCCCATCGACTTACACCAGTTTCAGTGCAGTAGTTCAGCCCTGAAGATGTCCCATACAAATGGGTACGAAACGTCGGCAGATATACTAGTGACGCGGTTCCAGCCCGGAAACCCAGAAGCAGATAGCATGGACCACGACCGCGGAAGTCTACGTACCAAATTACGTATATTCTCTTTATGTTCTTTTATTTCCAAGATACTTGCATTTCTGAAACGGTCGTCAAGAAATTTTAATATGCAAACTATAGAAACTTTATGCTATACATTCGAATTAAGCTGAAGTATGTATTTTTTGTTTGGACGCCATATTATGTTTACCAGGGGCATCTTATTGAGCGAGAACAAACAAGTTTTTTAAAATTTTTGTCTTTGAGATAGGACGGAGAATATCCAGTTCGCAGCATAGCCTTTCATGCTTTGCTTGAGAGACACGCTTTTCAAGCACTGTCTGCGGCCTAATATTTCGATTGTCAAGTTTTACTTTTAATTTAATCAACATTACTGATCCTTCATTTTCTCATATTTACTTTCTAGTGCTTTCCTGTAGAACCTAGTCTGGGGATGCACTTCGCATCCTGAGAACAAGAACCAATATTTTGCAGAAGGGTCCAATATAACATATGATCAGAAGTTTAAATGAATATTTTGAAAATCATTAAGAGTTACAGTGTCAAACACAGAAGTCGTTATTTCTTTTTTCTTATTGCTTTGATTTGTTTCACATTTACAATTTTTATTTATATATTATTTATTTAGTAACTATATTCACATATATTGTATATATGCAATATCCTGTCAGTTGATGTAATGTATTGGGCAATAAAGGTGACTATTATTATTAAACTAAAGTGTTACAAATACGGAAAATTTTTCGTATTGCATACTTGATACCGACTTTCAACAAGACCTTGGCATTTCAACAATTAAAACTGAAATTAGATAGATTTTTGGTAAAGATAAACTCCACTTTCAGGAAAATGCAGATCCTTAACTAGTAGATAAATAATATCTTGTACAAAGATTAAAAGGAATCAAGTCATTTAAACTTAAACAAAAAAGTTGAAAAGAACTAAAAGACGTTGGGAGATGAACTTCAGATAACACGTATCTATAATAGAAGAATGTAAAGGCTGTTCTGTCAGAGGTAATATTTTTAAGTAAAGGGTGTTTCAAATTTCGCAGTTTTTTTTAAAGAATAAATAAAACACATAATTTGCATTCACTTTCAAAAAGTTTTTATTGATAATTGAAGTATCAGTTACGACATTTATTGGGTTGGCAACTCAGTACTTTCGGTTTTGTAGTATAAAATAAAACACTTTTTTTTAAACAAAGAATAGTTTCTAATCAATTATATATTTTCCATTTTGCTCAATGACCTTTTGCCATCTTTCCTTCAGCTGCATGATTCCGCGCTCATAAAATTTCTGGTCCTTATCAGCAAAAAACTGAACCAGGTGCGAGTGAAGGTCATCGTCATTTGTGAAAGTTTTACCATTCAAAGAATTCTGCAAACTTCGAAATAAATGGTAATCAGATGGTGCTAGATTAGGGCTGTATGGGGGATGTGGCATCACTTCCCAGCCAAGCTTCAATAGTTTCCCACGAGTTGCCAAAGATGTGTGAGGCCTTGCATTATCTTAGTGGAAAACTACACCTTTCCGATTTGAAAATTCTGGCCGTTTTTCTTTGATTGCTTCATCCAGTTTTATTAATTGTTGACAGTAAACTTCAGAATTGATCGTTTGGTTCCTTGGAAGCGGCTCAAAAAACACAACTGACAGCATGATCTTTTTTGTATGCAATTCAGCTTTCGATGTGGTTTGAGCTGGTTTATCGTGTTTGCTCCATGATCGTTTTCGAACTATGTTACTGTACAGGACCCATTTTTCATAACCAGTGATAATTCTTTTTAAGAAAGGGTCGGTTTCATTTCGTCTAAGGTGCATATCGCAAAAGTTGATTCTTTGTGTTAAATGAATTTCTTTCAATTCGTGAGGTACCCAAATATCAAGCTTCTTAACTAGCCCATGACATTTTAAATGTTTTTCAATTGGTGTGTGCGATACATGTAGCCTCTCCGCAACCTCTCGAACAGCTATATGATGATCCTCTTCAATTATGACTTTGATTTGGTCATCATCAGCTTCAGTAGGCCGACCAGAACGTTGCTCACCTTTGAGGCAAAAATCTCCAGAACGGAATTTTTTATACCAATTCTGACACGTGCGCTCTGTTAAGCAATTAGCACCATAAACTTCACATATCTTTTTGTGAGCCGCAGCAGCTTTCTTTCCTTTACGGAAATAAAATAGTAAAATATGTCGAAAATGTTCGTTTCTGCAGTCCATTTAAAATTAACCCACAACTAATAGCTTTAATAAAAATCACGCACTACTTGCTTCTGAAGTTACGTCAATGTGCCTAGTATCACGCGACAAACGGTAAAGTACAGCACTTACATACGTTATACAAAAAATAAAGCAACGCTCTCTATCAGTAAAAACCGAAAGTACTTAGTTGCCAACCCAATATATGCGAACAATAATATCTGCCAAATGGTCTTCTCTTGGACCACCTATATTTTATTTATTCTTAAAAAAACCGCGCAATTTGAAACACCCATTATATCTGCAAAAACGCAAGCTATTTTTTTCAAACATGTTTTCAAACAGGCTTTTACGATAAATGCAAAGTTTGACAATATTCTAATTTCTTTTTTTCTGAATTATTGACTTGCTTCTTTTGAAAATCTGGTTTTTATATTTTATATACTATTTATTTATCTTCAGAGCTTTGCCACGTACTGTATAAAACTACTTTTTTTCATTATTGACTAGCGGCGGTGACTACATATTTAAATAAAATATTAAATTAGACGTTTCGAAAAGTTTTTCAAAATTTTTTTCAGCATAATTATTACACAGTATCCCACTTTGTTTATTTCAAAATAAATTTCTTAAGATTGCCCGATGTTCAGTCGTGTTTCTCAACTGTCTTTAAACAACCATATGGTGACTGTAAAAACACTATATCAACATATACACGTACAGTTGTTATTCTATATAACAAAGGTATGGTGGAGCTGTCGGTAAAATAAATTTCAAACTTGATATTTAAACCTCCCAGGACACCCATAAGAGATACAAGTGAATAAGTCACAGTGGCTTAGCGAGAAAGCTTTTCCCTGTTTTGTGTTTATTTTAATCGTCAACTTTTTGAATTAATACCGGCATAATTTTCGGGCTTTTACGCTGGGACAATCACACTTAAATATTTATGTAAGCGATCTTATTAATTTGCATTAAAAATATAGTCTCTCTCTTTCATTTTCGTTATGGTGTCCATACAGTTATCTTCAGCTTTATGTAATATATATTTCTTATCTATCTCAACATCGATTTAATAATTTCAGCGTAGAAGTTCTCTATTTAAATGCAGATAAAAATTCAATCACCGACATTTACTAATTTTATTTTGAATTTCTTTATTTCCAACCTTTTCACTGATTAATTCTTGTCTCGATCATAAGGTTCAGATGACCCGAAACTCTAGTAACTTAAAAACTAAATTGAATTCGGAAAATTGGTGAATGAGTAGAATTGTCACAATTTACGATTGTAGGTACTATATTTTTCCATAGGACAAATACCACAGAAAGATATTGTGTTGTATTTCAAAAATTCTTTGCGTAATTACCTGATGATGAATCGTGTTATAGACCAAGGTTTATGGTTTTCCTGATTACCAGATTTAACATCTCCAAACTATTACTTTTCGTATTCGTTTCAATAAGAACTAATATTTATTAAAGCCGACTTCATATTCTTGAGGACTTAAATCCACCAGTTTCTCCTTCATACTAAAATCGTCACCTTCATTCCTTTATAATAATTTGAATAAAATAATAAAGCACTTTGTAATTTATAAATAGACTGGTGCATTATCATTTAAAGAACAGACTTATTACTCCTATTAAATATATTCATTATCGCACGGTAAAATTAGACAATAAGTAAGGAATGCCTTGTGTGTATACATACATATATATATTTACACGCCGATTTCATGCTACAATGTGCTGCTTGTAAGACACTATAAAACGCTAACCGCGTGAATTCACAAAATATTCAGCAACACTGTTAGTATGGAAAAAACCGGCGTCTCTGTATAATTTATGTTAATCGAGATCGATCCTATAAATAGCGTAAAATTTTGCTTTTTGACTAATTCGATTTTGTCGTTCTAAGTGCACGTATATAAACGTAAAATTTTGATTTGTGTTTAAATTATTTTCGTCACAAGGGATTAAAAAATCGTTTGTCGTTTAAAGATGAAATCGATATCATCTCCGAAAGTGAGAAAACTGGGTTGAGTGCCAAAAAGACCGAAAAATAGAGAATAGGAAAGGCTAAAATTTTTGTGAGTAAAAAAAGAACCTTCATGAAGTAGGTGAAAACGTGAAAATGAGATTTCAGAAAACAGAAGAACTTGTAGAATTGATAAAGGGTTTTCCAATAGGAACTTGACAACTTTTAATTCAATTTGTGAACGCACACTTTCACTAATCATCGAACTGTCACTGTCAATTTATTCAGTAAACTTAACATTTTCATCATGGTAAAGTACACGAACGAACAACGTCTGCAAATTATAAAAATTTACTACAGAAATTCGGAGTCGGTGACCGCTACTTTAAGAGCGTTAACTCCGATTTTCGGTCGTAATTCTCGCCCTAGTAGATAGGCAGTAACAAGTTTAGTGCAAAAATTTGAGTCTACATATTCGTTGTGTGATGTTGCCATGCCAATGAGACAACGGGTTGGTCGAAGTGTCGAAAATATCGCTGCCGTTGAAACGTCCGTAGCAAATGATCCAAATCAGTCAATTCCACGGCGTTCTCAAGAGTAGGGCATCGCTCAGACCACTTTATGGCGAATTTTGCGTAAGGATCTTGGTTTACACCCATACAAGATCAAGCTGACTCAAGAATTGTAACCGATGGACCATTTGAAGCGACGTACGTTCTCCGATTGGTCTCTGGAAAAGATGCGCCAAGAAGCTCATTTTTGGCTCAATGGGTTCGTCAATAAGCAAAATATGCGTTATTGGTCGGGTGAAAATCCACATGTGCTTCATGAAACACCACTTTATCCACAAAAAATAACTGGTGCGGTTTGCATGCCGGCGGCGTCATAGGGCCATATTTTTTCGTCAACGATAATGATCGTCACGTTACTGTGAATGGTAATCGTTAGCGCGCCATGATTACCGATTATTTTTGGCCCGAATTGAAAGATATGGACTTGGACAACATGTGGTTTCAGCAGGACGGTGCCACAAGCCACACAGCGCACGTTACAATCGATTTATTTAAGAGTAAGTTTGATGAGCGTGTTATCTCAAGAAATGGACCAGTTGATTGGCCGCCTCGTTCGTGCGATTTAACGCATGTAGACTTTTTTCTTTGGGGCTATGTCAAGTCATTGGTCTATGCCAACAAGCCGACAACGTTGGAAGAGCTCAGAACCAACATTTAACGCGAAATAGCAACCGTTTCGGCCGAATTGTGTGGCCGAGTCATGGAAAATGGGGTCCAACGAATCGACCGCTGCAAACGTGCCCGCGGTGGCCATATGAACGAAGTCGAGTTCCATTCATAAATGTTTTGATTGTACTTCAACCTGATAATAAAGTTTTTGAAATATTTCAAATGGTCTGCATTTTATTTTGAAAAAAAGTTGTCAAGTCCTTATTGGAAAACCCTTTAGCTGTGCAAGTTTTGCAATTGGTCAATTTTAAAGCTTCCAAAGAAAAATTTTGTTAGCGGAATATCATCATCTTCAACGTAATTTGTGGAGAATTAGTTGATGTAAATATTACTGGTTTTGAAGTCTAAAAAAAAGTTGGCGTTTATCTTGAAAAACTGTTCACCGAAAAATATTTAAAATTCAGACGAAACAATATAATCGTGTAATTTTAACGAAAACTCTTGAAATAAAGCCTTTGTGTGTTAATAGAAAATTGCTAAACGAATGTGTGACAGTTCTACTTTGTGCAAATATGAAAGATGGAAAACAAAATCCTCTAATCATCGAAACAAATAAAAATTCTAGATACTTCAAGGGTGAGGATATAAGTAAATTGCCATTAGAATGGGTCTCTAGATGACAAAACTGTTGCATAAATTTGATACTATTATAAAATAGAGAAAGAAAATAAAACTGTGTTTTTGTTGCTAGATAATGCATCTACATACACATTCCAATTTTATATTAGAAAACGTTAAATCAGTTTTTCTCCAACGCACCACTAACTCGCAAAATCTACGATCACATCAGGGCATAATCAAAAATTTTAAAATTATCTATTTATAGACGTTTTCTAGTTATAAGACTCTTGCCACGCACAGGGACTGATTGCCCATTCAAGAATTAAAAAAACAGATAAGAATAGTTAATGCCTTCATTTGGATCGTAGTGGTATGGAAGTATGGAACTATTTCTCTAAAGCAGAACTTTCGGAAAGTTGTGGAAATGTCCAGGATTTTATCTAGGAAGGTAATATTCCTCTGACAAAATTATTTCCAAAATATGATACGTTCCGCGATTTGAAGCACCATGCTTCGATGGATGATGAAGTTCTAACAGAAAGTTCTGAAGATCTGATCATTGAGAATTGTATTCGTGAGATGGGTGAATATCTAGTTCTGATGGCGAAGATGAAGAAAATGAAAACATTAAATCTGATATACTTCATTTCTTTGAATTCTATAAAATATTAGGAGATGTGAATAATGTGAAAATATTTTTTGCGCACTAAAATTATTGAAGTGTCGACAAATATTTTTTCCAACTTATTAATTAAAACAGAAAGCTATGAAACAAACTCCAATTTAGATTATTTTAAATGGATATTTTTTTGGCTATACACTGTATACATATTATAAGTTACTAATAAATATGATATTTTTGATATTGTTTTTATTAGACCTTAATTTGACACCCTCTTAAAACCGGTCGTTCCCTCTATAACGATCAAGTTTATTTTCCCATTTAGATGATCGACTTCTTTGCCATATTTTACTGCATATAAATAATAAAAAACTACATTTTTAATACAAAATATTCTAATTTATGTATGAACATCAGAAATAAAGCTTTACATATTACACTATAGAAAACTTTTTCATATAATGCAGTAAGTGACTAGCAGAAAGCTAAAATAAGAACCTACCTGTAACAATTGGGGTAGTGTTTCTTTACTGTATTCTTCTAACATTCCATTCGTCGCGTGCAATTGTTGAATGTAGGTATTATGGGTGTTGAAGTAAGCACTTAAGCTGTCTGTTGTAGGCGTCGTCAGATATGAAAGGTAAGCATTCTTGTAGTCTTGCCTACACTGAAAAAATGTACAGAATTATTCGAAGAAACGTTTTCGAAATTTAAACGAATTATGAAGAAAATACACTTCGCAAATTTATTTTACTTTGTATTAATGAATATATTTAATAATGGAAATATCTACAGCTATATGTATGTAGGTATATAGGTCAAGGAAGAATTCGAACTGAAAGTATTGACGAACGAATTCTTTCTTCTGGAAGACATTCAATGTCTTGTTTTGTTTGTTTGTATTACGAAAAAGGAGCTTTTTATTATTATTCATATTCAAATACATACTAATAGACAATGAGTAAAAAATATTCTTTTCAATATATCGACTTAGGTAAATAAATGACGCTCTATGAATGTACTATTTCTTGTTAAATACTTATATCTGTTATTTATTATGTTAGTGTAGATACGAGACAAGAACTGTTTCCTAATCAGAGCTGCCAATACTTGGCGATGAATCAAAGTTGCTGGGGGTTAGGACGTGTGTGTCTAGTTAATCCACAGAGTGAATTTAGTACATTGCGTCAGCTTCGTGAGAATAATTGTGGTATTTGTTACATTGCGATTTTCTGTATAGGGTAATAATGTCAGAAGATTCCGATAGTGCTACAATTACTAAAACATGCAATCTCAAGAAGTTCGTAAATGAATTTCCAGACTTAAAGTGCGATGGAGCAAAAAATGTGCAGTCTACGAAAAATTGTTTTTTTGAAATAAATTTGAGTGTAAGAAACATATTAAAGCTACATAACATAAATGTACAAAAAGTGACGTGGTAAAAGACATAGTTAACTTGGTTCTCGACATAGGATTGTATTAACTTAAGGAGGTGAGACGCAAAGCCGCAAGAAGATAATTTATCTAATAATTTATGATGATCTATTGTGCCAAATGGACGAGAAAAGTTAGTATATGCAGTCAATCTGGTCCTGGTTGTTCATTATTTCACAGGTAAACTGTATGAGATAAGCCAGATTAGTCACAGTAGAATTTCTAGGGAAGAATCTGTGCTGACGAAATATGATAATTGTGCCCAAATATCTTACAAATGTTAGAAGGAATTGTTAAAGAACATCGTCACTCGAAATGGATTTATACGGAAAACAATGCATATTTTGAATCAGGCTTTCTTTATTGACTGGGTTGATCCAGAAAATGGAGACATCTATAGGAATAGGGGGATAGCGAGCACTTTATAAAAATAATATGCAAATGAATCAATAATATCCTGTGGATTGCCTACTTCCCCTAAGTCGTCGTAGATTACTCAAAGTGTTTGTGAAATGCTTTGCTTTTGTGTGAAGAAGCAATTATAAATGTCGAGGATTTTCTTCAATAGAGCGCCCAACATAAAACAAATACCTTTATAACAAACAGAAATTAAATGTTTAGTTAAACTGCGAAGTCTTAAATTCTTCAAAACTATTAACGTAACTAGAAGACTTCCCTTTATAATGGTAGTATTGCTTTAGTTTTAAATTGGCTATAATTGCATTATTGAATTATGGAGAGTAAGATGATATAGTGGAAGATCTCAACTTAGGAACAGACCTAAGTCTACTACTCGAGGTGCCTCAGAACAGGACACAGAACCACTGTAAAACGTGTAACATATAATTAGCGTCAAAACCGACATTAAATCCTTACTTAATTTAAATTTATGTAATTTATTCAACAAAATATTGTGACTGATGGTTCAACGTTTGTCTGCGAATGTTCTTCGAGTGCTGAAGAATATATTCAGTGTAATATAATATCTTAAGATTTGTAACAGAATTTTTATTAAAAAATATTGTAACAGGTGGCGTAAAAGTAATGTCATAATTTGAATTGGCTGCCATTTTTGCAGATGGCGCCAAATGTCACTGTGTTTTGACATTTTTGATGTAGATATATAGCGAATTTGTAGTCAACAAGTCATGGAGCGATACACACCACAAGAACATGGAATTAAATTTTCAGTCTGTTTTAGCGCAGCGTGAATTTCGTCGTCGATTTCCTCGTGATCGTGTTCCATGTGCTCGAACAATTAAGCGTTTAGCTGAGCGCCTCGTGCAAACTGGGTCTACTACAGATGTCGCAAGAAATGGCCGGCATCGTATTGCTCGTTCGACCGAGAACATCGCTGCTGTTGTCGACTACGTCAGAGAGAATCCACAAACATCAACGAGACGGCGATGCACACAATTAGGCATCAGCAGACGTTCGTTGCAACGAATTTTGGTGAAAGATTTGGAAAAGTTCCTCTACAAAGTGCAAACTGTTCACGAATTGCTGCCTGCTGACTGTCGGACAAGGTTAACTTACCGACATACTCTGTTAAACTTGGTGCAAGAAGAGGATGATTTCGTATCAAAAATCATAATGAGCGACGAAGCCCATTTCTACTGAAGTGGTTATGTTAACAAACTAAATTTGCATTTCTGGAGCACAGATAATCCACATGAAAAGCATGAAGAGCCATTGCATCCCCTCAAAGTGACTGTTTGGTGCGGCATTTGCCGTGAGAAAGTAATTGGCCCTTATTTTTTTGAAGACGCCGATGACACCACGTAACCGTAAATGGTGAGTGTTACAGGCAGATGCTAAACGAGTCTTTTTGGCGCAATTTACTGCATTAGGTCTCGATCATTGTTGGTTTCAACAGGACAGAGCAACCGTTCACACAGCTTGGATAACAATCGAGATTTCGAGTCACCAATTTCCAGGTTGAGTGATCTCCCGTTTTGTAGATTTGAATTGACCGTTCAGATCGCCAGATCTAACAGCACCAGACTTCTTCCTTTGGGGCTTTTTAAAATTTCGCGTTTACTACAACAAACCACGAACCTTGCAAGTCCTGAAAGCTAACATTGAAGAAGAAATCGACAATTTGGAGCCAGATGTTTTGCGAGCAACAATTCAAAATATCGAAAAACGAGCGCAAATATGCACCAACTTGGGAGGTGGTCATTTAAGGGATATAATTTTTTCTAATATCATCAATTTTACAATTTCAAATAAGCTTTTTATGGAAACAGAGCTCTTTTTTTCTCATTTATAACAAAATGGCAGCCAGTTCAAATTATGACACTGCTTTCGTGCCACCCGCTATTCTTCTGAACCATCAAGACAATAGCAATTGCATAGATAATTATAATTTAAAAACTCTTACAATAGTTTAATTTGACCTCATAGATAACTTCTTTAAACTCGGTACGTTAGTATCTTAAGATTTCAAGATAAAAATACGCATGTAGTTTCTATACTGAACACAAACACTACACGAAAAAAATTCTATTTTTTCTCCGTCCTAAATATTTAATAAAAAGTTCTTCTCTTCCTTGTATTTCGTTTATATAGTTTTGTCAAATATTTGCTACAAAAATTTCATGAATTATTCATACTCTTTATTACTTTCAGTTTAGTCGCTTTTTATTCAGTTTTCCGTTTCATATTCGAGGCCGTTTCGCATTATTTTGTATTTATTAATTTTATTTTCAGACTGCGCTCTTTTTGCGATATACAGAGTTTTATTAGAATCTCTTCCAACCGCTGTTCCTTCTTTAGGTAACAAATCATCCCCGTTGTTATGATAACGTGGTACGCTTGCCTTTTATGTAATTTATGTAATTTATTTACACAAACAACAAAAATAGAAGTACTCGAATTTAGATTTAGATCCCGAAGGAATGTCGTTACAATAATAAGCAATCTTGATGGATAGTGACAAGCATATTTTGATGATAAAATTAATTGCAGAAACATAGGAAATGTCACGTTGTACGACTTTAAAGTTTTTCAGAATTGATATTCACAAAACGACCGTAAGATTGTTTTGAACAAGTTTTATTTTTAAATATGTAGTTGCAATTAAAATTGATCCAACGATTTTATAGTCTTTTGAAGGACTTTCAAATAAACTACTGGGTGTTGGTCGTCGTCTTTTAGGTGGCAATCATTTCATTGTACCGATTTTTTCATAGCCGAATGAAATTGCGTGAGCGCAGAAAATACTCATATCTAGGTATGAACGGTTTATCAAGAAAAAAAGTGTTTTGGTAAGAAAAATCTACTGCTGGTGAATCAACGTTCATTTCTTCTATTTTTATTACTTTCAGATTGAACCAATAGCCATCGTCTTCATTCCCTTCTCCAAGCCACTTTCTGCGGATTTCATGTTTCTAATGGATGCTATTCAGTAATCTGGTGTTTTTTATATGATGTTTACCCAAACTCATATCTAATATATGCCACCAATCTTTAATGAAATGAGGTCAAGGCTCTGAGGTGGGTCCAAAAGCATATTTGGAATCTTATACATCCTTAATGATCAGAGCCCTGTTGGTGTAATTATTTCCTAAGCTCGATTTATGGATACTTTTCTGCAATTGGTCTTGCAGTATCGTCTAATATTTAAACCACTACTTATCACTTAGAAAATTAAGTGCAAAGAGCGAAGAAAATGTTGTAGCTCTATGTTAGTGGGTTCGTAAAGATTCGAATGAGTCAATTCTTCGTCAATCTCAGGCAAATATTTCTAGCATCAATTTATGGTAAATTTTGCGAAAAGATCTTGCTTGGTCCACGTGCTTAAAAAACTGCTTTAAATTAAGAACCCAAATCAAATCATATATAATGGGCTTTAGAGGAAGTTGAAAATTATTCTGAATTTTATAAGAATATCATCTTCAGTGACGAAGCTTCCTTCTGGTTTAACAGTTTTGTGAATAAGCAAAACTGCCGTATGTGGTTTGAAAATCAGCCAGAAGAAATGCATCAAGAAGAATTGCATCTATTTAAACTAAGTGTTTGGTGCTAATAACCCTTTCACCGTGAACGGAACGCTATCACTCAATATTGACTAAATTCTTCTGGGCAGAATTTAATGCTCTCGACTTGGACGACATGTGGTTTCGATAAAACAATGTCACTTACAACACTACCAATCAAGCAATTACTTATTGAAAAAAGTTTGATGGATCGATGCATTTAGAAATGGACCAGTCAATTATCTTCGACCTTCATACGATTAAACACCCTTAGACTTCTTTCTGTGGGGTTATGTTAAGTTTTCAGCAAACGTCAGCACAAATCGACAACATTTTATGATATCCAGATCAACATTGTCATCATGTCATTGCACACGTTCGATTAAATTTATGTTAGAAAGTTACGGAAAATTGGAATCAACGAATTCATTTCTGACAGAAGACGTAGAGGACATTTGAATAGTGTATTTCATCAATAATGGTAGCGGGTCTTCCAATAAATGGCCACCACGGCTACGTTTGCAGGACCATATTCTTTTCACATTTGCGGCTGTATGTCCACGATAACTTCACGAATTCCGCTTTTTAAGTCTTGAATCGATTGTGAGCCACTGCATAGATTTTATCTTTCACGTAACTCCAAAGAAAAAAGTCTAAATGTGTTAAATCACAAGATCATGGTGGCCAATTGTGATCGCCTCTTCGAGAAATCACAGGGTCGGGAAACTTTTTACGCAAAAGAGCCATGGTATCGTTGCTTGTGTGGCGCGTAATGCCGTCTTGTCTTGCGATTTCGGCTATGCAAAATCATTAATCATCGTTCGATAGCGCAATATATTCACCATAACAGTTGATCCAGCCTCATTTTCGGAAAAGTAACACAAACAGTCACCTGTTGAGAATGGAGAGGCTTTTCAACTATAACTTTTGCTGAGCCCTAAATGCGACAATTCTACTTGTTAACGTAGCCTCCGAGGTGAACATGGGCCTCATCACTCAAGATGATTTTTCGACCCAACCCAATTAGTAAAGAGACGACGTTGTTGATGGTCAATAGGCGTGAGTTCTTGTGTTAACTGAAGTTTAAAAGCATTAAGACCTAGTCTTTATGCAAAATACGGTGTAATGTCGTTTGTGGAATGCCCAATTCCAAAAATCGACGAGAAATGGAGGAATCTGGGTTTTCCTCAACACTATGGGATACAACAGCAATATTCTCAGTTGTTCTTGAGCGACGTGCACGAGTTCGATTCTTCACATCACTAACTTGGCGCCAGTTTTCCACCAGTTTCACTATTGCTGGCCGAGAAGGTGCTTTACGACGGCCCAAAAATGCTTTAGTTTTGTGAATTGTGACCGCGAAATTTTCATCATTTTTGTAGTGAATTTTAATAATTTCGACGCGTTGTTGAAGCGTATATCGTTTCGTTTTTATTAATGGCATAGTTTTTACTTGTCATCTGTCAAGTAGTTACAGGTTGAGTGATGACAACTGTTAAAATGGCGGGCTATTGAAAATGAAATGTCTTCTTGGAACATCTTTTATTATAAAATGCATCGAAAAAAATCTGATATTTCAGAAAGGTACGGAAAATTTTAAAAGATTCTAAAAAAAGGATAAAAATGTATTAAAAATTGTATCGGTCGGTCGGAGAAAATCCGCGGCGCGTGTAACTACGGGTTAAAAAACAATTAATTCCAATAAGTTTAACAAAAAGAATTTCGTCCGTTTACACGTCGATCAATTCAATTTTTATTCAAATTTCATCCGTCGAACCCTCATTTTTCACCGGGGCAATTGCCATATCGTGAATCCCGTGATGAGGTCTCTCAAGAAAATTAATTGCATTCTTACAGGATCTTGACAATGAACAATTTAAAGTTACGCTACACGGCCATTTAAGGGGAGATTCCAATCTGATTGTTCCGCTGCCGACGGTAATCCGATAAAAATGATTTTCCATCTTAATGAATAACATTAGGGAGGGTTATAAAGTCTTTAATATTGAAATGATCCCTTGTGTTCGTGTTAACTGCCGAACTGTAATAATTTAAAAGACGAAGAGAAGAGTTTATTAATTAATTTATCATACATTTTCCATGAAGAACGCTGAGAATTCGTGAAACGGAAGTGGATTTGAATTTTAAGAAGCGTACGTCTATACGAAATATTTACCGTAACTAGGAAAAATGATTCCGAAAAAGAGAATTTAATTGTAATGATTTTTAAAATTTTTATTACAATTACAAAACATCATTGGGGGCAGAGGAAAACTGATTTCTTTTCTTGTTTGAATTCATCGTTCGTTTTTTCTAGTTAGACAAATATGACACATCTTCTTTAAATCATTGAAGTGCAATTACTCTATATTCTGAACCCTGAACATACTTTTTAATTAGCTTCAAATATTGAGTTTTGTTAACAAGTACTTGCATGTTACATCGAAAAACTCGGCAAGGTATAATATAGATAACAGACCACGTTTTATAATTAAGCCCAAGCATTTTTTCTGTATAAAAATAATGCTTGCAAAGCAATAGTTATTGTGACTTTATTAACTTTAAGTCAATAATTTTATTATTGCCTATTAGGTGTACAAATATTTCCCATAGACATTAGTATGGAAACTAATGACTAAAGAACACTTAACAAAACTTCTTCTTTTTATTATTATTTAATGCCTTTATATAATGATAGGAGGAAAACTTGAAAAAATCTCTGCAACCATGATATAAATAAATGATTGTGTGACTAATACTCAGAGATGCCTCGATCTCAAGGTATGCCGCACGACGGTCTTGCATTATCAATTCACACACTGCATTAACGTTTTCCGACACAACGACATTTGCGGGACGACCTTTAGGAAATTCATCGTCCAAAGAACGTCGTCCAAGTTTGAACTCACTATACCCATGATATACTGTAGTTTTCGATGGTGCTTCATCACCATATAAAGAATTCAGCTCGTCGATGCATTATTATTGAGATAATCCACGCCGAATATTATGAAAAATAATTGCACGAAAATGTTCGCGAGTTAATTCCATTTTTTCGCTAAGATTTTCAAGTTACTGTCAGCAGTAGAAATAGCGACCGGATAATAAAACTGCCAAGGTAAATATATTGTCAAAAATGACAAACTTCACGATGCAATCATAAGATCGGAGGCAACACTAACAGTGTTGCCAGTTCCCGAAATATAAACGACTACCCTCGTATTTAGTAAGTGGAGTTAATATCTCCCAATTTGTTGGATTTACTTATTTTGTCTTCGTTATTTGTAATTCTTTTAAATATTTTTATTTACTTCTTCAGACTCAAATGTAAATCTATTTAGGGAAAAATTTAGTAAAATTATTCAGATTTACAAATCACACAGCTGAGTTATCGTGATTAATTTTTTTAATAAATCATATTATTATTATTATTATTTATTCATTATAACTGAGACCTAATTTAACTACCGGATATTGCACACGTAGCTTATTTATAGTTACTCTTAGTGTTACCATGTTATGTTCAATAGTATTACTTCATTTCTATTTAATTACTATATCTGATTGCCTTGCAACTAAATTTAATCGGTTGGGCATTAAAGACTTTTATTATTATTAAATATACGTTCCTGTCGACGATTTGAAGTACCTAAATTTATATTCCACTTTAAGTACAGTTTAATCGATCTGGAAACTTTAACAATCCGTGTTTACCTTTATATAAGTTTTGCATAAAATTTACAACCGATCGGTGAAATTGGCCATTAGCATTACTTTAGTGCATAAATGCAAGCTCACTGTTTGGTAAACGCAGGTAATTGGGTTTACAACATAGTTAAATACAGTGAAATGTGTCAGGCATGCATTGGCAATTAAGTTCACTTCTTCTTGGTTATTACATATTGGACCGTAACTCTGTTATTGAACAACTTGGGAAAATAAAATTAACAAGAATTGTTCCAATTGAATTCGAAACTTTGATCGGACAGAAGCATTAAGTCTCGTAATGAAACCTTAAATTTTAATCAACGAAAACTTTATGCCACTGCAGTGTCTATGTGGATAATACCGAGTAAATTAAAATCGCTAGGTATTTCATGTGATTAGGTGTAATCCAAAGACGAATTCAATTATTGAATGAAATAATGCGATGGAAATAGATAACATATATGAAATAGGAACAACTAATAGAATTTCTGTTTAATTCTCGCTAGAAATTTAATTGAATTTTGGTACTGTATGTAATAGAATAGGGATTTAAATGTTATATGAGGTTATTTCTCAAAATTTATGCTACAACTATATATACATTTAATAAACAAATAAAGGGCAGATCATGAATAAAATGCAAACAATTGAAAAAAATGGCAAATTTATTAATAGTTTCAAAAATTCACTTCATTTTTCCAGATATTCATCACGTCGATTCCAAACGTATTTGATATGAAAAAGCTTCTTCAAACCATCTGCATAAAATCCACCGCTTGAGATTTTACCCAGTTTTGCACTAAGATTTACAGTTTCTCATTCTCCTCAAAAAGTGTAAGATAGTTTTTAAAATGTTAGGAGAGAGTAGTCGGTAGTCACTGGCCGTTCGATTATGGCTACAAGGCGATGATTAAAAATCCCCATTCGAATTTTTTAATTGTTACACAGGCGCATTGTCGTGAAGGAAAACTATTCCTTGACACAACATTCTCTGTCGCCTGTTTTAAGTAGCGATGCAGATTAGAAAGTCTTTCACAATAGACTTGTGATGTGAGGGTTGTTCCGGGTTTCACAAAATCAAATAATAGCATACGCTTTTGGTTCCAGAATACAGTTGTCATAATTATTTTGAAACTAGACTAGAATTTTTTTGCATTAGGCACCCCGAATGACGCCACTGCACCAGCGGTTATTTCATCTCAGTGTTGGCGTATGAGCTCCACGTTTCATCATCAATCACAAGACGAGGAAGAAATTTGTGTTCCTTGTGGTTGAAGAGATCGAAACAGTAAGTACAGATGCAATCCTGTAATCTTTGTGAGCATCTATGAGCATTTTAGTTACCCATCTTGCACACAGTTTCTGATAGCCTACAGTTTCAGTCATGACTCCCGATAATGTTCTTTTAGAAGCTTCTGGAAATTCAAGAGCAAGTTGCTTATCGTAGAGTGACAATCTTCTTTCACTTTTGCATCCAAAAAGAGAACATTTGAATGGCCTTCTTTAAACTGACGACGTCATTGCTTCACCTTGCGTTCAACCATTGAAGTAGGTTCGTATGTTTCTTGTAATTGCCGTTGAATTTAAGCAGCATTGTGACTTATTGCGTTCAGAAATCTAAACACTGATCGTTATATTCCTAATAGTTTAGTAAACGCTATTAGGAATGTACAAACGAATCAGTATTGCTAACCGCTTTTTATATGTGATCGGCCCTTAATTTTGAGAATATCGTATTCATATATAAATTCATGGATAATCGGTATACATATCGGCAGCACCAATTTACCAATACATTTCAAAGCTTAGATTAGAGATTTTATGAAACAGGTATATTTGTTCCCAGTAAACGTGATACAGGTAGACCAAGTCGTCGTCGTATGATCCAAGTTGAAGAAGGGATTTTGGATATTGTTCATCAGGATCCTGTTTGCAGCACTAGACAAATAGTCCAGGAAATGAACATTCCAAGTAAGAGAATACTTCTTTCAGAGCTTACGGAAAGCCTTTTAAGATATTTTCATATTACAAACATACAACCATTATACGAAAATAACTATTTGTAAAGAATAATATTTCGCAACATAATTTTAAATAAAATTATGAGGATTTCCATTTTTGGAGGGATGAAAATCTCAGAGACATTCGAGAATTTGGACACCAAAGAAAGTTTTCTACGAAGGTTTGGCTAAGCATCTTAAACTTTCAAATTATAGGACCAATATTTCTTCCAAATAAACTAAGTGCGAATAAGCACGTACATAAACGTCTTGAAGGAAGTATCTGATAAGGATTCATTAAATGCGAGAGCTCTTACATGCACGATGGTGCACTAACTTGTAATGCAAGAATTACAAGAGAATGGTTGAACGAACGTTTTTCAGACAGGTGGATTAGTTGAAATGGACCAATACCATGCCCTTCAAGATCACCAGATATGAATCCCCTCGATTGCTTTGTTTGAAGTTTCTTGAATGAAAAAGTTTAAATAGAATTAACATCACAATACAATTAATTATTCCAGATACATTCCACAAAAGCTATGGTTTTGCTTTAAACCAATGGCTACCAGTTTCAATATTTTCGTTAATTATCATTGCTGTTGTTATTTTCATTAAACTCAAAATAGAACTCAGATTATTCCTATTAATTTATTGATGGTTTTATACTATCTTACCAAATCTGTTCTTCCTTTAAGCAATTCATGTGGCTTAACTAGTGATAATACAACATTTCTGTAATAGGATTGTCAACTCGGCATTAACACAGAGTTGTCCTACCTGACGATTATCCGTGAATTAAAGCTTAAATAAAATTTATTGCGCCATTCTTGGGGTTTTAAATTTAAAGTCTATAATGTTTTAATAAACAATTCTTTATCGAGTTAAGTATATTAACAATTTGTAATTTGATTATTCATTCGGGCAGTAGTGTTCTGCATTAAACGAATACCGAAGTTCATAGCTATAGTATTCTAGAAGCTAAATATAGAAAATTAAATATAATTACTATAGACATATAGCAGCAACGTTATAATACGTACGTATAATTCCTTTGTTATTATAAAACACATATCGTTACTCCATATGTTGTCTCAATGTTTGTTTTGTCTACGTGGAAACGTGTATACCTTGCTAGAGTTCTAATGGTATGTATTTAATGGTATTTTCCTTGCTTTACTAAATTTGTCATACAATGTTAACCGCATGTTATGCATTTAATAAAATTTTATAGATTTTACGAATATACCCTAAATAACACTATGCTGTATTGTACTGGGTGTTCGGGACACAGGGGCCATTTGTAGACATTAGTGTACACCATTCGAAGGGAGAATGAAGAAGTGTTGAGGAATCATATAATAGATGGGTGTAATGCAATAAGAAACAACTCTGGTGTTTTTGAAAGAGTTCGGCAGTCAATGAAGATGGGATTGAATGCATACATCCCAGCTGGTGGTAACTATTATCAGCAATTTCTGTAAATTAAGAATCTTTCCATGTGATAGTAAGAAATAAAATATTGTTTTATTTTCAAAAACCTTTATCAGCTTGTATTTTCGAAGCAAATCGTGTTCCGGAAGTCATCCAAGTACAAAAAATTTTCAAAATAACCCAAGGAATAATCTCCCGAATTTTTGTTGCATGTTTACTAACTACCTTATTATTATTACTAAGAAAAAGCTGTATTACAAAATAATAAATAATAACAAAAGATTTTAATATTGTACATTTGACTATATAGTTTCCCAATGTTATATTTATGTATTTCATATATAGAGAAAATTTAAGATGTTATCTTCCCATTAATGTCAAAATGTTATAGTGAAATGAAACATTCAATTCCATTTATTTAAAATACTTGAGGTGATTGAGGGCATTATAAACTAAAAAGCTTACAATGTTTGGTAAAAATGTTGTGGTAAAAATGAACCTTGGGAGAATATTCCTGCAGTTACTTTAAGACAAACAAAGACAAACATTTATCCATGGATGCACAGCCAATTGTGTTAAATGTCTACAATGGTTTAATGGAAATAGGTGGATTATACATTTCGAAAACTATAATAATCTTCATAACATACTAAAATACCAGAATCGACCATTATAAAAATGCTAAATGTTGGTGTTTCTGAAACAAAAAAACCGACATGAGAGTGGATAATTTAGAAAAGTAACATTGAGTGATGTTGAAACAGTTCGACAGAAGATATACTTTGCATTAATGACTGAGGATATTGAATATTCAAAGACAGCACTCCGCGGAGATTGTTGAATCAAAACTGATGGGAGGATATAATGGAAATATCGGAAATTCGTAATTGGCGGTACGATTATTCACTTGCTATCGATAAGTATAGACAACAAGGAGGAATTATTTATTACCTCGACGAAACGTGTTTTACGACACGTGTAATATAGTCAAAATGGACTTAAGTGGTAATTCAAATCAGTGTCAGTTTGATGTTTTCTCTTTTAACGCTATTATTGACAGGCTAGAGCAGACAATACCACCCAAACCTTGATCTCCAAAGTGTACAATTACTATCACGTTGAAAATCTTAATTTTCGTTTATTTTTGAACTGTAAAACCATTAAAAACACGAATAATAATGTGCGTTGTGTGTAATTCAAATAGCACACGAGTTTGTTTACATTTTCGGTGTGATAACAAAAAGTAGCAATAGTACAGCATTCTCTTTCTGCCCTAAACGTGCGAAAAGTTTCCAACTTACTCTTTTTTGCTAAACAGATAAGAATGTTGTGATATATTTGGAAAAAACGATATATTTTTTGCACTCATGTATTTATACATAAGTATATATGTACTTCGCTTTTGTACTGTTTTCTAAAGTCTAGATGTATTATTATTTGATATTGAACCATCATGTTATCTACATTAGAAAAACAGCGCGATAATAATAATAATAATGACCTTTATTTCCAACAGGCTTATAGTCCAATAACAGGAAAATACAAAATAGCTAACTGAGTTTAGACATATGTGTGGCAGATGTAAGCTAATTCAAACTAAAGTGAATCAGAAAAGCAGACAGAAACAAAAATTACTAAAAATACGTATATACAATAGTATACATGCTAAGCAAAAAAATCAGCAAATTCGTTGGCATCTTTACTGAAAATGTAGATCGGTGTTCTCCTGAGAATATTAGTCCGCACCCTTGGCGTCACAATGGACACATTACACCTCGAGTTCAAACGGAGCACTAAAAAACACAAACAATGCAGTAACAAAGGACAGTCAACATTGTTATCAAGGATGCCATGCAAAATCCCACCACAAAGGTCAGCCCTCGTGTCATGCAAAGAGGACATATATTATGCTCAAGAAGCAACTCTCCCAGCGACACACCTTTTCGTGGGTAAGCACCACTAATCTTGAAGGTAAGGAATTTTAAAAATTTTCGATGAATCCGCTCCAACTTCAAGCACTAGCAAGCATATATCGGAGACTAGACCAGTGATGCGTACCCCAGTTCGCTTACAACACAAGAATAGTATAGGGACTTTATTAATACATCAGGGTCACAGAAATATTTGGAGGTGCGGAATACAATGTAACTATATTAGAAAACGATTAATCCATTAGACGGGTTCCTAGGGAAATAGAGATGAATCCGATATGTATTTGTAAACTGTGTTAAAAATTAACCTGGTGGTACATTTTAGGAAGGCAGGGGTACTGGGATAAGTAGAAGTATTACATAAAATGAAGGTAACTTTATTCATTATGTTCGACAAAATCCATTTACAACTTACAAACAAGCAAAAGAAGCGGCAGGAGTTAGTGGAGGTGTAGCTGCTACCCATCGTAGATTTATAGTCAGATCCGAAGTTTTGGGGTCTAATATGAAGCGAAAAGAGTATCGTGAAACAAATATCTGCTTCCATGAAAATAATATTGCGGAAAAAAGTCTGAGTGGAAGATTTTCAATAAGTGTTTGGAGCGCACTGACGCAGGAGCTATATGGAAAGATGAAAATCACTTAAATAGTTACCAATATCTTCTTACATTAATGTTACCCTCTGTTCATTTAATGTATGGGAAACAATTGTCTGGTACACAAATTGCAGAGTATGAAAGAATGGATACGTTCAGATAATATTGAAGTTCTGCCTAAGCCTTCAAATAGGTGAACTTTACTTTTGATTCACAAAGAATACCTGCTTCTTTATGGCAATGCGCGAGTTCATAAGGCACTCAAAGTACAATTCACACTCGGTAAGTGTAACTATTTTAAGTGAACGACTTGCCACATAGTCCGGATTTGATTCCATTCGACTTCTTTTTATTACAGAAGTTTGAAAAAGCATCTAAGAGAACGCCATTGTGTAGACGATAGCCATTTGAAAGAAAAGATTGATGTCCATTATGAAAACCAATAGAAATAGTTCTTTATAATAGACTAAAGTCGCTGCAAGACAGGTGATACAAATACAGTTGAAAAATAAAATTATTAAAAATATCATAGGTCTTTTGTTTCATTGTTTTGTAGAGAACTTTTCTAGATTCTCTCGTAGTTACTTATTGAGAGTGTAACTTATATGTTAATACGAAAATTGATTAAATTGTTTCATAAAACCACGTATTAGATCAGATATATGTGTAGATATTTCATCATTAACTAATTTAAATCATTAACGCTCCTTTCAATATATACTCCACTTACTTTCGCTAGTTTCTCTTCAGTTTTCGCGATGATGGTGTCGTAGCTTTCTCTGTGTGTGAAAACCTTTCTAGATTGTATTTTTCGGTAGAACGACTTCTCCAGTAGCGGTCTCGACACCTGTCTGCCTAGGATCGACGCTATTTCTCCCAACGCTTGCGAATCAATTTCCACTTCCTGCAGTAACGTTTCCCATGTGTGAAATAGAGAACTGGGACAGGCTGGCCTGAAAATTAGATTATTTTGGTTGGCATTTGAAGGAAGCAAATGAATATTAAATTATCCGTAATGCACTGTAGCAATAATGATGTTTTATTTGATGGCGTATTCCGAGAGAAAATGGTGTCTCGAGATTGAACATCTAGACACGTTTGAAAGTTTAGGGCACCTGCACGTTGCCGCTTACTTGCAAATGGATATTTGAAAACCATGTTTCTTATTTTATGTTCGTACATTAGATTTTATGTTACATAATTTTAGATGTACAAGAACTAACTTTTACACTTTATTCCCGACTGGTGTACAAAGGAACGTTTCCCATGTGTCGAATTTAGAATTTCATGAACCTGTGTAAGCAAGATACCCCCCCACTACGTGACAGTAAGATCTAAGATTGCACAGTTGAAGATTAAATAGTGTATTAAATGTTTAAAAATTGTAGCAAAAGTAACAACAATGTGCATTGTAAACTTACCTTTCTTTTCTCAGCTCTCCGTTTCGCTTACGGAAATTAGAAACGAGCATTTGAAGTTCCTCAGCATGCTGTTCGTACATCTGACCCAGTTGTTGCGTGAAGTCAGAAACTGGAACAAAAATTGCGTTTTATTCAAACTGTAAATTTTATACTTTGCGTTTTTGCGTTTTGACCATTAGGGACGATAAACCACTTAGTTCAAATTCACGCCATTTTGGGGGATTTTTTCCTTGTTTTCTAGTCATTTATTTAATTGTTTTTCTTGTTCCTTCTTTAACTTACAATACATCGAATATACCATATATTAGGTGCGCAACTAAGTTCTCGCTGTTTTTTTTTGATGAAAATGCAACTTTATTGTGAAAAAATGTTTACAAATGAATCATTCAAAATATTGCCCATCGCTGGCGACAACTTTTTCCTTTTTCTGACAGAGCTCGAATACCGTCACGATAGAAGTATTCGTCTTTTGAGGCTATCCGCGAATCAAGCCATTTTGAGATGTCTTCATATGAGCGGAACTGCTGGTTAGCCAGACCATATGCCATTGAACGGAACAAGTAACAATCGGACGGCGCAATATCTGGGGAATATGGGGGGGTGGGGTAGGACGTCTCATTTGAACGTTTCTAAGTAGGTTTTAACGGGTTTGGCAACGTGAGGCCGAGCGTTGTCATGCTGTAGAATCACCTTTTCGTGCCTCTGCTCGTATTGTGGCCGCTTTTCGCGCAGTGCTCGGCTCAATCGCATCAATTGAGTTCGATACCGTTCCTCAGTGATGGTTTCCTTCGGTTTCAACAGCTCATAATAAATAACACCGCCTTGGTCCCACCAAATACACAGAAAAACCTTCGCAGCGTGAAAACTCGGCCGAATCGAGGAAGTAGAAGCATGACCGGGCAATCTCCATAATTTTGTTCTCTTTGGGTTGCTGTAATGAATCCATTTTTAATCACCGTAACGATGCGATGAAGAAAACCCTTCTTTTTTTGCCGCTGGAGCAGGCGAAAAACGACGCTCAACGTTCCTTGTTTTCTAATCATTCTCAATGCATGCAATCGCTAGGAAATGGTTTGGCGGGTAACTCGTAATGCTGAAGCAAGCTCTTTTTGCGTTTAGCACGGATCCTCATCGAGCAATGCCTCCAATTCAGCGTCTTCGAAGGTTTTTGGTCTTCCTTCACGCGAACGGTCGCCAACATCGAAATCACCGTCTTTGAAGCGACGAACCCAATCACGGCACGTTGTTTCACTTAGAGCAGTATCTCCGTAAACTTTTTGGAGTTCTCGATGCGCTACAGCCGCCGTTTTCTTCGAATGAAAGAAGAAAAGCAACACTTCCCGCAAATGACGATTATTTGGCACAAAATCAGACATTTTCACACAACCGAAAGTATATAACGCAAAAACAAAATCACTAATGTGTCAAAGCTGTTTGTTTACCATATGTCTAAGTTTGGTTCACGATGTTTTGGTTATGTCACAACCGTTGTAAGTGCTTGTAAGAAGTTCTCGAAAGAACCGGCATCTAGACGATGATATCTCAATCATCGTCTTCAGTCCGAAACAACTCCCGAGGAAGATGATTAAGATGTCATCGAAACTTCGAGACGCCGATTCTTTCGAGAACTTCTGTTTAACATAGCGGAGAGCCCGAGAATCTAATATTACTCATATATATATATATATATATATATATATATTAATTTAATGGATTTTTTTAATATGTTAATATTTATAAGTGCGTACATTTTTTCCCACTGAAAATTGTAAATATACAAAAACACTAAAGCTTTAAATTAACAAAATTAATTCAGCGTTCATGTGCTTTTATACTTATTTATAGAACTGAAGGAACTGTTACATACATTAGGTCTAATCTGCAACCATGTGTTATTTTTATCTTTTCCTTTTCCTTCCGTATCTATGTTTGAATGTCAAGCGTATGCGCGTATATAATTTACATTAATATATGTATGTGTATACAGGGTGATGCAGATAATTGAATCTCCTAAGGATTATTATGTAGGTTATTAGGATTGATAATCTGTATTCATCATTTACCGCGTTTTAATCTTTTTTTACATAATATTTCTTTAATTAAGGGTTTGCTGCAATTACTTTCTATTTCAAAGATTTCAATATTGTTGAAGCCAAGTTTATGTTTTTTTTTCTAAGGCATGTTTAGGTAAATCTATTGCCTTTACTCTGTTATTATTCAAGCTGTATTTGTGTTTATAAATTCTTTTATGTAGATAATGTTTTGTTTGTCCTTCGTGTTTAGCTCCACGGCATTGGAATTTTGTTTTATATATACGATGTGTATGTTTTTCTTTAGGTGTTTGATGTTTAATTTTGGCAAAAAGTATTTGTATTTTTCGGTTTGTGGGCTATTTTAATGTTGTACTTTCCAAAGAGTTTGTTTAGATTTTCCGATAGGTGTGTAACATATGGTAAAACATCATAAATTTTGGTTTGTCGTTGTTTGTGATAGTATTGTCGGTGCTTTCGTATTTTACTCTGCTTTTAAGTGCGAATAATCTTTTTTTGAGGTTTTTCTCTATGGTGTCCAAATAATAGTTATTTTCTAAAAGTATTGTTTTAATTTCATTTATTTTTTTTGCAATATAGTTTCTTTTTCTCTGAAAATTCATAACACCTGTCTACCAAGTTATAGATTACATTTTCTTGAACTTAATGGGAACTTTTGAAAAGAAATTGAGATATCTATTTGAATTAGTGGGTTTAGTAAGCCAATATGAATAAATATTACAGGACTTGTGTGAAAATTAAGCATTTATTATTTTCGCTTTCTATTGTAAATTGAACTTTTTTTGTGGAAGGAATCATTCTACTTATTTTCGTCTCCTCTGTTTTTATTATAAATTAGAATCTATAGCTTAATTTTAAAACATCTTTTAATTTGGTGGAGTTACTTTAAGTTCACTTTTTAAATTAAAAGAATAGCTTATAAGTATAAGACATCTACACCAGAATAAAAACAATTTCTCGTCGTATAATATATCCTTCGTTCCTCAAATAAAATCCACCATTTTGTACATGAAAAATAAAGCTATGCTTCCATCCGAAACAAAAAGGAAAGGACAGCAATGCAACTTAATTCTGTTCAAGGGACTATTGTTTTCCCAGTTGAGTGCATCGCGAAGCTTTCAGCCGGAACTAAAAAAGAACAAAACCTGTATTTCGTAAAATCGTTCCTTAAACTTTGCTTCGATCGCCTTATATCCTTACGTACCACAAAAATCTCTGAATTATTTTCTATACTACCATTACAGATAAAGTAAGTGTACAAAAACTATTTTCTATTTCAAAAGAAGACGGAAATTGATGCGACGCTGTTTTTATTCTTGAATGGATTTTGGATTGATTGACGTACGTAACTTGCGTTTGTTTGGTAAAAGCTTTTTGGATCAATTGGGGTATACGAGGATGGTCCCATAAGTTCCCGGCCTGACCTAGATGGCGGTAGTTGTTTGAAAAAATATTACTGTATTAGAAAGTACACAATCTATAAAGCACATATTTCAATTTTGAAGACGCCACGTTGTTTAGTATTTGTTTGGCAACCATCAATAGTGAACGTTTTCAGTGAATTTGTAAAAATGGAGAAAATTGGTCATCGTTTCGTGACACAATACTTTTATTTGAAAGGCTTCAGCCCAACCGATATAAAAGCTGAACTGGATTCTACTCTTAGCGAGTCTGCTCCTTCGTTTACAACAGTTAAATACTGGGTAGCAGAGTTTAAACGAGGCCGTACGAGCTGACAGGACGAGCATCGCAGTGGTCGACCAAATGAGGTCACGACTCCAGAAATGGTGAAAAAGCCCACAAAGCGGTACTGAATGATCGTCGACTGAAAATGCGCGAGGTAGCAGACATAGTAGACATTTCAAAAAGTGCGGTACATCGCATATTATCTGAAAATTGGGCATGAGAAAGCTGTGTGTAAGATGGGTACCGCGTTTGCTCACACTCGAGAAAAAACAGTGTCGCGAAGATGTTTCAATTGAGTGTTTAGCGAAGTTTCACAGCAACAAAGAAGAATTTTTGCGCCGTTTCGTAACCATGGATGAAACGTGGGTCCATCACTTCACACCCGAGACAAAAGAACAATCAAAACAATGGACTCAAAAGGAAGTAGATGGAATTTAGCACTTTGGTGTTGGACACGTTTTAAAATGAAACTTTAGCATTAAGTACAATTTTCAGTTATAAGATAACCTATCATTTAAATGTCACAGTCAATCATCACAACGTGTCCATTTGGGGAACGCAACACCCACACGAAGCACTCAAACACAAAAGAGATTCGTTTTTTGTGCAGTGACTATGAACAAGGTTCATGTCCCAATTTTTGCAAGGGAAACACCGTAACAAGACAGCCTCTCTCAATATGTTAAGATTGGCTTTTCCCTTTTCTGGAAGCAGAATCAGATCAATTAATTTTTCAATAAGATAGAATATAGCCCCATTAACATCTGATGGGTCGAACTTTTTAGAATAAAGAAGCGTCTCGGAGATAGATTTGAAGTGTCTCAGAGATAGACTGGTAGGGAGGAGGCTCAAGATCTTGCTCTTTGTGCTTGGCCTGTTATATTTCCATGTTTCACTGTATGTGATATTCCCTTATTGATATATGCAAAAGATCAAGTTTGCATTACCTTATTACCCAATAATCTCGATGACTTTAACTATTGAAAAACAGCAGTCAACTCAGTGCATCGTGACTACTGAGCGACTAGGAGCAATTCTCATATCGCCTTGATGTTACCCGTGCTACAGGTAGCGATCACATCGAAAACTTGCATGACATGAAATGAACCTTTGTACTGAATAGAACACTTGTGGGTTTCTTGAAATTTTGTGTTATTTCATCTTAACAAAGTATTATACTATGAAATAGTAGATGTTTTCAATAGCCAAAGGATCCGAATCTTGCGAAATCATTGCAATGAAATTGACATTATAGAAGACAAGATCTAAAAGTTTTCCACTTGTATTTGTAACATTATTAAATTGTTGCTCACATCAAGCAGTCAAATAATAACTTTAGCATCACTTACTAAATGTTTTGCATGTATTAATGAAACAAAGACGTAATTTTAATGATGTTGCAATGAAGTTCTCTTTACTACCTTGCGATTTGCCACGGCTAAATATCCATGCCAGTGTTTCCCAAGATATTTTTCTTAAAGTTAAGAACAAACACACGCAAACACATTGTAGAAGTGTTTCGATTTATTAAGTAGAAGGAATTTAATACAATAGAAAGCACTATAAAGTACGCAAACGAGTTACATAAATCTCCGGGAGTTCGCATTAAAACGACAATCCCTCCCGCTTCGATTATTTCACGCAATTCTGCTTTAGAGTAATATATAGAGTTAATTTGTATCATGCAATATTGAGGAGAGAGCAAGAAATGTGTCGATTTCAACCACGGCAACAAGAATTACCTTTTTCGCGTTTAAATTCTTACCACGTCTCGCACTCTATGACTTTTGTGTGTGTTTGTTTTTTTAAGTTTATTTACACTGCAGGCCATATGGTGTTCGTTAGAGTTTGCGGATAACATAAAGTTTACAGTTACCCTTTTCAACTACAGTCTGAAATGCTGAGCAAGGAAGTCAATTAAAGTACTGTTTATAGAAATGTATGTACTGCTTTGATGTACATTTCTTAGTGTGGAAAACAAAATGATTGTCGTTATGCACAAGTATTACAAAGTCTAGACGTATAATTGTATATTAGTAGCAATATTAATAGTACCTGTATAGTTGGTGAATATTAAATAATAATATTTATCTATATTTCAGCAATAGAGTTAGGCAAATACAGGACAAGTAATACGTAATACTTTCTTTAAGTTTCGATGAATCAAAAAAGATAAATAAAACCCCTTTCCACTTGAATATTCTAATTCTGTATACGCATTTCGACAACTAAGTTATCATCAGCAGATAATTAATCACAATGTCGCACCTGGATCCGCGGTAAAAATTGAACAAAAGCAAATTCGTACCAGACATTCACCGTCAGAAACCAAGCATAGTCTGCAGATTCGTTTCTCATAATTTAAAATGTATTCCAATCTTAAAATTAATCATTTATCTTGAAGCACATCCCCTGCTTGCACATGCAAACATTTTCTAACGGTGATATTTTTCTTCTCAAGTAATTCAAACAGGCAGAAATATGTGTTTGGCCCTTTATAGGTGTTTAACACATGGTTTTCGTTTTTGGGAATTTATTATATATGATTTTGTAGCTATCTAATTCACGATGATTATTTATATTTTTGATTAAACGTAGAGAATCTGCGGTTACATTATGATTATTTTCTATTTTCTAGCACGTGCTTTGTTAAACTAGATTTCTCAGGTCGATTCAAATTAATGTGCGCTATATATTCTTTAGACAAAGTTACTATGGAACGTTATGTCTGACCGATATATTGTTTATTGCAATCTAGATATTTTATTTTGTAAATCCCTGATTGCTGATTTAACTCGACTTTGTCTTCCGCATTTCCTAAAAAGGATTTGATAGAGTTACTGGATCGAAATGTAACTTGAAAACCGCGCCCTTTAAAAACCCTATTTAAATATTTCGTCATTGAGTAAAAGGGTAAGTATATAAGTTGCATGTCTCGCTTGTTTTGAGGTGAGAGATATGTGGTATCCCTATTGTCTTTTTAAGTTAACTTTCCTAATTAATCTATTGATTATTTCCTAATCGAAATCCTTGTATCTCTGGACGTTTTTAATAAAATTAAATTATCTTTCGTATTTCACATGTGTTAGTGGTAAACTAAGTAAACCATTTTTGAAAAAATTGAATGAAGACATCTTTTATAGAATGCTATGATTTGAATCCGCTGTGATAAACCTATTCATATTAATGAATAATCATTACCGCCCTCTCTCGTCCAACACAAAAATGTATTGAACGACAAAGCGAGAACGCGTCTATCTCGCATGTCGGTAACAAAGTTTCCCGAGCGTATTATAGGCAGACGCTTGTATCACGGCGATTTTCCGAATAAAAGATTGTTAAAAGGAATCCTTCAAATGTTAATAACACCCTGTCTACTACATATGTTGCAGAGAAACACACTCTTCATCAGGTAGACTTGTGTTATTAACGAAAGATTCCTTGGTAGAGTTTCTATTAACAATAGTTTTTTTTTTCGGAAAATATCAATTTCTATTTTATAATTATTTTTAATTACTAAGGCATCTAAGACATTAAACATACATAAGGGCTTAACAACCTGGAGAACAAAAGTACCATCGTTAAGGTTTGCATGAGTAAACGGGGGGTTGGATTGTTGGGGGTGTTCTTTAACGTTAGTGGTTAGTTTTAAAACTAGAATACATTTTAAATTATATAAAATGAATCTACAGTGTGTGTTTGGCTTTTGACGGTGAATATTTGGTACGAATTTGCTTCTGTGCGATTTTTACCGCAGATCCAGATGCGGCACTGTGATTCATTTTCTGTTGGTGATAACAACTTAGTTATCGAAATGCGTATACAGAGAACGAACATAGTTGTGGAAAGGAGTTTTATTTTATTAATCAAAAAAGGTAAATACCTTCTTTGATTAATTCAATCAACAACAGTCACGATTAAAATTTACCTTTAAGTTATGATATACATATTTACATACGTTAAGACTACAAAACCATAATTATGTAATATATTCATTATATTTTTTACTTTATATGAATTGATGGCGACTCATTCAAAATATTGTTTTGGATTTATGAATATATGATAGCTGATTAGATCTACGATAGTGATTTCACAGGTATTTACGAACTAATAGAAACAACTTGGGGAAAGGAATCCATCCACGACATCCACGACAGTGAAGTTAAAGCATCACCATTTTCAAAAAGGAAACGAAACGAAGTACTTCAATTATAGAATAAACCTATGTTCTGTTTGCATTTCCGTGTTTGTCTGCAAAAAATGAGGTATCAAGTAAAGACATCTTTTTTGTATCGCAATACCATCACCAACATGTAATTCAAAATCATTTAAATTACAAATGAAGGCATATAAAGTAACAACCACTGCTTACAAATTACATAGAAAACATAATTAATAAGGTTTTAAAAGAATTATTTGAAAATTTACAATAGAATGTAAAAGATGGCTACGAAATCATTATATAAAAATCATGAGAAATCGCTTTAGACGTCTATGTAAAATTAAACTAATTCAACAGTGGAAAATAACAAATAATTAACTGCAATTAACTGATGAAATTTTGATACACCCAACACAATGCTGACGAGCAAATTGAAATAACTAAGTAATTGAAATCAATGTTATTCAATCCAAGAAAATCTAGGTTACCACATTATAAATATGTAGATAAATATTCTTGATTGTAGAATGATACCTATGATACCACATAAACCTTTAAAAATAATCCGAATTTCTGAAATTTGGATGCTAAAAAAATTATTTTCATAGATTTGATGGCGAATTATAAATGTAGGACAAACACGACTCTGTTCGCGCATCTATCCATTAATAAGAAACATCAAAAGAAGCTTAATGAGAATGATTGAGCTCAGATAAAGAAGTAATCTATAAGATTATTGATTATATGCTGTTATTACTGTATTAATAAGTAACTGCACCGTTACAGTTTCCCAATAAACTTTCTTGATTAAAACTCTTCCCAATAAATGTCCCTCAGCGCAATCTAATCAAAACTCGAAGGCGATTACTCTTGAAATTGTGCAAAAACTTCCATAAAGGCGTCCCGTTTGGTAGTGAATGCATCTGTTCGAAGTTTAACAAAACGATTGATTCGGAGAGATTGATTTTTACAATTCTTCAGATAGAAGACGAGGAAATCTTTTCATAATTGTTCCTTGACTTTTAAAACGAAGTCGATAAAACGAAACTTGTTCTACTATTGCCTTTAGAATGAAAGAAAGTTCCTGCTATAGAAACGTAAGGAAATATTTATGTTATACACACATACAGGTATTTCTTCTGCTCAATTTAGATGAATTATATTTATTTTGAAATTTCTTTAATCGGTTTATGTTATATTGCAGGTGTATTGAATTTATTCGGTCTTCATTGAATGAAAATTCAAACTGTATTCACTAATAAAAATAGAGTGTAAAAATTTTTACTAATTTTAATTCATATGAATGACAATTGCTTCACAACGCAGTGACTTCTTCAGATATTAAATGTAGACCTAATTCTGATGTACTCGTATAGTAGAAAAATTCTAAGGAGATGATTTATTTTCACTTTTTTTCGAAAATAAGTAGTAAAACTAATATGACAATAAGTTAGGAATGTTGAAAAAAGCTCTCTTAGGCTACTAAATTTTATTCGCTAGATTGATTCAATGAAAGAAAGTTCCTGCTATAGAAACGTCAGGAAATATTTATGTTATACACACATACAGGTATTTCTTCTGCTCAATTTAGATAATAATATGGAGGTTCAACACATGTTGCCAAAAACTTAGGACAAGAAGAAGAGAACTAGATATAAAAAAACAATATATCGGTTAATTGACTAAAGCTCTCCATTATCTATACATAAGAAAACATTGTGATATAAACAAATTTTAAAGTATTTGTGGACATATGAGATCTAATTATGAGATAGTTGAAAAGAAAAGTAAAAATACGACTGCACGAATATTTCGAAATAAAGTTTTGGAGTATATTGTGGATACTATATAATACTTTTGAAATGACAATCTACATAAAGATCTAAAATCCACATAGCGACAGAAGAAATTTAAAGATTTTCTGAAAAATACGAATATTTCATTGGAATTATAAAATTAAAGTCGTACGTATCCTGGATAACATTAACACAACCAAGGAACAGAAGAGAACAAAGCCATACAACGTGAGGACTGGAATAAATTGTCAAGTGAAAAACAGAGTTAAATCAACCCCCGCTTAAGTTGATAATGATAAAACTTCTAATGGCTGGAATGAACATTTTGGAACTTTCTTAAAAACAAAATTTTAGAAATGCTTGATTTTAGTTAAGTATCTACAGTAATTGACATATACATATACACATCTCAAACACGACTTAAATTGTTCATTCATCGTCAATTTACTTCGGACCCTGTTCTTTAACTGATCACAATTTTGGATTTCCTAACTATTCTCATAAACACTTTGAGACAGTAAAACTTAAAACGTTCCAATAGTTGCCAAACACGCGTCCTAGCTTGGGGCGTGTTTGGCGATTTATATGCGCGTAGCAGAAGTACTTCCGACTATTGCATTGTTTCTCGGGTGCCGAAATTGGTTGATAGCCAGATTTATTTTCAAGCTACTAGAAGCTAAATCTGACTGTGAACCAATTTCGACAATCAACGCTCGTAGTAATGATTAGTAGTTAGCACTTCTTCACTCAAATATTCTATTCAGAGTCTAGAAACATCTGCTTTTCGAACTAGCACACCAGACTAAGTCTTTCTCTAGAAATTTGGTTTTTGTCTAGTATTTTACTTCGTGGGTAGTCTCATCAACATATCTTGTATAAAAGACGGTATTACTAGGAATTTCCGTATGGGAAAGTTGAAAATATTTTTCACCATCCATCCACAACTTTGATTTCATTTCCAACAAAATAAAAATCTCTCAAAACATAAAGACATCAAGGAATCCTCTTCTTGGATGTACTTTGGAACACTTGTTTTTTCCTGTATTTTAAATTCTTGAACAGTAGTAGTGTGAAAAATATGAAAAAGACGTGCAACTTTACGAGTTAAAGCACAATTTTAAAGATTTTTAACAAATTACAAAACTCATGATCGCCTACTTTTTAGTAGATTTTGACAAAGTATATCTTCCTCAAATTCTCGAATTGTTGGAGAAATATTTTCGTCCACTAATAAGCGTCCGATTTATTGTGAAAACATTTTACCTACTTATATATATATATATATATTATCAAAACCTTTCTACCCGAAGGTGTACACTTCAGTTTAAACATGTACAAACTTTATCCATTCTTCTTTGTCTTTGGCAGTTTTCTTTGCTTGGCCCCATGTCACATTTCTTTCCTTGAGAGTCGCCGCTATCTCATCGTTCAACGTTTTCTTTGGCCGTCCTCTTCCTCTTCTGTTTTCTACTTTTGCCTTTCATACCTGCTTCACTTGCCTACCATCGCCCATTCTGCGCAAATGTCCGAACCATTTCAATTGGTTTCTTTTTATTACGGTGTTTATTGGATCGACCTGCAGTTCTTCTCTGACCTTATCATTTCTTACTCTGTCCCGCTTTGTGATACCTTTGACTCATCTTAAATATTTCATATCCATTGCGTTTATTTTACTTTCTGTTACTTGTGTTAGCACCCAGCTTTCCCTGCCGTATGTTAAGATTGGCCTACACTGCCATTTTGGCCTTCATGGTGATTTCCTTTTAGCTGATGAACGCTTTATTCAGACAGTGATACATTCGTGACGCGTTACTTACACTTTCGTTTATTTCTTCATCAATGCGACCTTCTCTTTGGATATTCACTCCTAAGTATTTAAATACATCCACTTGTTCGAGCCTTTGTTTATTTAATTCCATATCCAATTCCTTGTTTTTGTCACCAATGGTCATCACTTTTGTTTTATGGTTTATTTTCATTCTTCGCTTCCTTAGTTCTTCCTCCCATATTTTTAGATACCGTTGTAATTCATCTTCTTTGTCCGCTATAATAACCAAATCGTCCGCAAATACACACTCCGATATTCTTATTCTACCTACTTATTATAAATATTCTTTCGTAATTGTAATTTGTAAAACATTGAGCAACAACCTAATGGAAATATGACATGTGACATTAATGTTTGTCATTTATGTCATATGTTGTACTTTCGTTTAACCATAATAACATAATGATAACATGCTTTACTTTTTTAAGTTGTTTCTCATATACAGGGTGACCACGGGAAGTATTAACATTTTGAAAACAGCAAAATGGTGTTAATTTTTTAAACAAAAAATATATTTACTTTTCTGACATGTTTGTTAGGATATGCCATTTGATTTAACTTGCAAAAACAAGGTCAGGAAGGTGACGGCCGTTTTCTCTGACGCAGTTTTCGATTCTGTTGAGGAAGCTCTGCCATACTAGCTGTAGTGTCTCCTCGGTGATTAGTGCCACCTCTTCACGAATTGCCTCTTTCAAATCGTCCAAATTACGAGGTTTGCGTTGAAAAACTTTCTCCTTCAAATGTCCTCACAAAAAAAATCGCAGATGTTGAGGTCGGGAGAACGAGGAGGCCAGGGCACATCTCCAAATCTTGAAATGACATGACCTGGGAACAAGTTTCGCAGCAACGTCATCGAAACTCTTGCTGTGTGTGCAGTAGCTCCATCTTGCTGAAACCATATATCCTGTTGCAAGTTGAGCATCTGCAGTTGTAAGAAAAAAAAGTCGTTGATCATACGCACGTACCGATTCGCGTTCACTGTCACCGCAACTCCATCCTCTTCAAAAAAGAAGGGGCCAATAACGTGTTGTCTCGACACCGCACACCATACGGTCACACGAGGCGAATGGAGAGGTTTCGCATGAAGCTGTCTTGGGTTTTCCTCTGCTCAGTATCTGCAGTTCTGTTGATTCACTGCCCCATTTAGATAAAAGTGAGCTTCATCACTCATGAAAATCAGAACGTCAGGCATATCGTGAAGGAGAACTTGCATTTGAGTAGCGAAATCCAACCGTTGGGGGTAGTCAGTTTCTTCTAACTCCTGTACACACACAATCTTGTAAGGATGAAACTTGAGATCCCGTTTCAAAATTTTTCGGACCGACTCACGTCCCATGTGTAATGAAGATGGGTGCCGTCGAGCTGAACGACCAGGACTCCTAATCATTGCTGTTCTCACTCTGTCAATGTTCTCCGGAGTCCTCACTGTTCGTGTAGCGCCTGGTGGTTTCTTCCCCATAATGTCGCCTGTGGACCGAAAACTTGTAACCCATTTCATAATCGTTAGTCGGGTAGGTACGGCTCCATGCCGTCCAACGTTAAAATGAATGCGAAAATCACGCTGAGCCGCTACCACTGAATCATCGTTTCTTACATAAGAATTGTACGTAAACACGCGATGTTGAACTGTCCACGGCTCCATTGCGACTGGAATACCTAAATGGCCACTGCTTGGGAGGTGAATGACCGCCCGCCCCTCCCCCCATGATTTGCCGAGGCCGAGTACAGTCGCATCAAAAATGTAAATACATCACGCGGTCAGCCTGTATAAAGCCGACAAAAATTTGGTGTCGCATTTTTGTCTTTCTGTTCCCTTAAAGAATAAGAGAAAATAAATAATATGATCTCAGAAAGAGATAGTAAAAATTTAATTTAAAAAAATGCGTGTTCAAAACATCTTTTATACAACTTTTATTTTCTATTTCTTATTTGTATTCCCATTGTTAACTAGAATAACAATTTTATGAAATATGGAACAGAAAATAGGAAATGAAACCGTAGTCATTTTCATTGCAAATCGATTTTAAAACGTCAACAAATATCTTTCCGCTGAAATATTCTAAAAATACCTATTCCAGACAATTTTGCATCACCGTATGACATTGTGAATTTTGAATGATTCATCCCACACGGCATATCCTTAGCAAAACTGTTTGCTAAAACGTACTTAACGAATCCAGTCCTTTGAAAAGGATCTGTCATGTAAATAAATCTTTCAACCTGACTAACGCTATACATTCAATGGCTGCTGATGTTTTGCTTGTTAATAGTTACATTTGAATTCGGTTCATACGCGACGACGGGAACTTTTATGTCTGCAAATACATATCTCTATAAGAACCAACCTTGTCTGTAAATATATCTCTCAATAAGAATTACTTGATTCGTTCTACCATGAAATTACATTGATCGTTTCACGCTCCTCTTCGCACAAAGACGGATTATTTGCAACAAGATACGTTTCCAACAATGGCAGACATTCGAATCTCGAAGACATCATTACATCTCTAAAATGATGAAGTACTGAAGTAGTGCCTTTCAGTTGTATTCATGCACAGAAGTGTCCACGTATGTATACGTGTGGATTAAAATATAAGCAAATATTATTTCTTTTCGAATTTCCTGCTTAAAATAGAATTATTTTATGATACTCTCCGTATGTATTTTTACGAGGGCAGCCGTTTGTATTTCGGGAACTGGCAACACTGTTGGTATTGCCTCCGATATGATGATTGCATCGTGAAGTTTGTCATTTTTGACAATATATTTACCTTGGCAGTTTTATTATCCGGTCGCTATTTCAATTGTTTACAGTAAATTTTATGTCAACGACAAAATGGAATTAACTCGCGAACATTTTCGTGCAATTGTTTTTCGTAACTTTCGGCGTGGATTATCTCAACAAGAATGCACCAATCAGCTGAATTCTTTAAATCGTGATGAAACAGCATCGAAAACTACAGTATATCGTTGGTACAGTGAATTCAAACTTGGACGGCGTTCTCTGGACGATGAATTTCGCGAAGGTCCTCCCGCAAATGTTATTGTGTCAGAAAACATTAATGTTTGAATTGATAATGCAAGACCGTCATGTGACATACCGTGGGATCGAGGCATTTCTAGATATTAGTAATACCAGCGCGCATAAGATCCTGGCTTTGCGGGAGTATCAAATATATTTTGGTACTAAATAATAATTTAGAACGCCACTGGAAGTGACTGCTATGCTACGAACTCTAATTTAGTAATTAGCCAAAAAGTACACTTTCAATATTTTACTTATACTTGTGCGTGTAATTTTTCTGTTGTGTTTAACAATATATTATTTGTTTATATACAACATTCCTTTTATTAGTTTACATGTCTGTCAGAAATATACAAATAAAACGAAATATTAATGATTGATGAACGTCTTGAATATGCTTCTAAATCACGCACGAATTACAATACCAACGAAACATGAAAAAGTCAGATATTACCTCATGAATAGAATTAATCAGGACGCTGGTATGTATGAGTACGAATACGTTTTTTGTAAAAGCAATATGCTTCATATTGATTTTCTTTGCCCTCTGTCTATATGATATGTTTTTCGAAATGTAGTCTCGCGGAAAAGTTAACAAAAAAATTTATTCTACAATCTCGAAAAAAATTTAAATGTAAGAAATCATCAATTAACAACTAGTTTAATTGCAAATGTTTAATTTAGGTGCTATAAAAAGGAAGAGATTTTTTCATTCGTTCGATATAAATTGGGCGATTTTATAGGTTTGATATAAACTTTGTACTATTTTTTATTGAATCTCTAAATTTAAATTCGTCACAGTTCAATGTTTTCGCGAATGTAAATAATAGAATGTTGAATTTACTTCTATCCAATTTTGAATATAACTCCATTGTTCACCATGAATCGACTTGTGCAAGAGGATGTCTTCATCTTCATTGATTTATTCCTTTATCCTCCACGGACACCTATTATATTTCAATAAAATAATAATGAGCGCTATAACTAGAAAAACGAATTTACGAAAGCTCTTCTCAGAACTTTGAGCTGTTGGCTGGCGTTTTTTAGACATACACCCAATGTCAATGCAGCAGCTTTACCAAAAAATTTACACCATTACAAACTTGTATCTTCTTTGCGTCTCTCAAGTCTCAAGACAACGTTTTCCGGCATGATTTACGCCCACTACTAATAATATATTAATAAGTAATTGTGTTACCGTAGGAAATGGAAATTGTCTTCAATTTCAAAGCTTACGTAATCATCGATGATATTTCTTAAGCCTATAAAAATATTGTAAGTGTACAGCAGGTATTGACAAATTATTCTAAATAGTTCTGAAATTTTGTAAATTCGTGGCGTAATTGTTCAAGAATACCTGGTAGAGTCTGTGATGATAATGTTAATTGGAATTTGTTGATGTCTTTGGCTCTGCCTTCGCCAATGTTTGTTTAGCTAACTATTTAGCTATTATTCCTGATATATATGTTAATATGGTTTTAATTTTTGCTGTGCCTAATGGGCAATAACAGAGTAAATTAGGCATTTGATCATGTTTAATAAACCTATCAACAGTTTTTATAATGTCTTCATGTGAAATTAAGTCATTCAATCTACTGGGTCGATATTTTTCTACTAATGGCAAATTAACTCGTTTCTTTATTTCAGTCATCTTATAAAGTATGTAAATTTTTTCTAAATATCTAGGTTAACAATTTAGCTTACCATCTTCTTCTGGGCTTCCAAGCTGAAACCGCGTCGCTGGTATAACTGCTGACGTTTCGTACCCATTCATATGGGACATCTTCAGAACGCAACTACTGCTACTGTCTGACGCACTGAAAACTGAAAGGCAGTTATACCAGTGACGCAGTTCCAGTCTGGAAGCCAAGAAGAAGATAGTATGGACCACGACCGCCGAAGTTTACGTACTAGATTAATTTAACTTACCGCCAAAATTATAAAGAATTTGAGAGTTCTGAATTTGATTAAGGCATAGAATTTTTGATCATCGTTTCTACGGCATTTGCATCCTACTCTCGTAGTTAGGCATGTAATAAAGAGGAAAGGTGAAGAAATTCGCTTTTGCGAGTTGTAAAACGAGATAAATTTTGTTGATATAAGTTGTACTATTTTGAAGTATATTTTAGAGTGAAGCTCAGCTAGAATCAGAATGACAAAATCATATCTGACAGGCAGGAAAAGCTACGTCTTTCACAACAGATTCCTTCTGATTATTTTCTTCCTACCTCTATTAGCCGCAAGACTCTAACCTTGGACCTTTCCTTTTTAATGTTTATATGATTGATTTGCTTAAGAATCTTGAGTGCGTGTCTAAGATATACGAATAAGTTAAAAATTAAGTGTGCAGTTCTCTTTTACACGCGTTAAGTTAGTGTAACGACGTTCGACTATTCTGCGGAAACTCAGCTAGTCTCTAGAGTATCACAAATATTTGATTTGGAAGTACTTTTTGATTCCAAACTTACATTTACTAGTCACGTACTCTCTTTATGCTCTTCTGCTTTAAGGGTAATTGGATTTACGATACGATCCTCAAGGGATTTTAATAACATGAAAACATTAGTAACTTTATACCATACGTTGGTTAGAACCAAGCTGGAATATGCCTCCGTTGTTTGGACGTCGTATTATGTTTACCAGGGGCGTCTTGTTGAGCGAGTACAAACAAGATTTTTAAAATTTTTATCTTTTAGACAGGACGGAGAATATCCTGTTCGCGGTTTAGATTATAATAGCTTGTTTGAGAGACCCAGTTTTCGAGCATTATCTTTGCAGCGTGACAGGTTCACTTTTAATTTAATAAATAATACTATTGACTCTTCATCATTATTATCTCAAATTTACTTTCTTGTGCCCTCCTGCGGAACCAGATCTGGGGATGTACTTCGCATCTCAAGAGTCAGAACCAACATTATGGTCAAGAGTCCGCTGAACCACATGGTTAAAAGCTTCAACGAATATTTTAATAATGTTTAATTTTGAATATTATAGTTTTAGGTGCAATAGTGAGTATTTCCTTTTAATTTGTTTCACATTTAGAATTACTTTTTGTTTTATATTATATTTATCTATTGACTTTGTATGCATTGTCCTGTCAGTGGATATATTCTGATGGACAATAAAGGTTATTATTATTATTATTATTAGGTGCGCAAGTTCTCGCTGTTTTGCAAGAGTTAGCTCCAGTAGTAAGTGCTGGTCGATTGTGACATAAGCAAAACGTCATGAACCAACCTTAGACAATTGGTAAAAAAAACCGCTTTGACACATTAGTGATTTTGTTTTTGCGTCATATACTTTTGGTTGTGTGAAAATGTTTGATTTTGTGCCAAATAATCGTCATTTGCGGGAAGTGTTGCTTTTCTTCTTTCATTCGAAGAAAACGGCGGCTGAAGAGCATCGAGAACTCCAAAAATTTTACGGAGATGCTGCTCTAAGTGAAACAACGTGCCGTGATTGGTTCCGTCGCTTCAAAGACGGTAATTTCGATGTTGACGACCGTTCTCGCGAAGGAATACCAAAAACCTTCGAAGACTCTGAATTAGAGGCATTGCTCCATGAGGATCCGTGCCAAAAGCAAAAAGGGCTTGCTTCAGCATTAGGAGTTACCCGCCAAGCTATTTCCCAGTGACTGCATGCGTTGGGAATGATTCAAAAACAAGGAACTTGGGTTCCTTATGATTTGAAGCCAAGAGACGTTGAGCGTCGTTTTTCGCCTGTGAACAACTGCTCCAGCGGCAAAAAAGGAAGGGTTTTCTTCATCGCATCGTTACGGGCGATGAAAAATGGATTCATTATAGCAACCCAAAGAGAACAAAATCATGGGGACTCCCCGGTCATGCTTCTACGTCGTCGGTTCGGCCGAATATTCACGCTGCGAAGGTTTTGCCGTGTATTTGGTTAGATGAGGGCGGTGTTATTTATTATGAGCTGTTGAAACCGAACGAAACCATCACTGGGGAACGGTATCGAACTCAATTGATGCGATTGAGCCGAGCACTGTGCGAAAAGCGGCCACAATACGAGCAGAGGCACGAAAAAGTGATTCTACAGCATAACGCCGCTCGGTCTCACGTTGCCAAACCCGTTAAAACCTACTTAGAAACGCTCAAATGGGAGGTCTTACCCCCACCCGCCATATTCCACAGATATGGCGCCGTTCGATTATTACTTGTTCCGTTCGATGGCACATGGTCTGGCTAATCAGCTGTTCCGCTCATATGAAGGCATCTCAAAATGGCTTGATTCGTGGATAACCTAAAAAGACGAACACTTCTACCGTGACGGTATTCGAGCTCTGCCAGAAAGATGGGAAAAAGTTGTCGCTAGCGATGGGCAATATTTTGAATGATTAATTTATAAATATTTTTTCACAATAAAGTTGCATTTTCATCAGAAAAACGAGAACTTAGTTGCGCACCTAATATTGTAAATACTGAAGAATATGAATGTATTAAATTTATCATTTAATTAAAATTTAATAACATTGGTTTTAGTTAGTCTATAATATTGTTTATTTGAATATTAAGAAAACATACACGTGAACAAACACTTCTGGTCGGTAGTGTATGAGCTGAATGTAAAGTAAATTTGTTGTGTCTATTATTGGTGTTATTATTAAAATAAGAATTGTTCTTGTGAAATAATGAAATATGTATTTTCAATATTAAATCATTAAAAGAATACTATTATTATTATTGTTACTGTAAAATTATTATTATAACAAGAAAATTAATGCAAACTTAATAAATACATTTCCTTTCAAAATAAATACCGTTTCTTCCAGTAAAGCGGTCGCTCTACAAAATCTTTAAATATGCAAGAGCGAAGAAAAGCGGAACGGTGTCATTGAAGTTTTATTGAGAGGACTATGAACCCGCCGACCTCCGTATCCTCTTCAAGTCGAGGAACTATATATGTAGGTCATTGAGTTGATGACTTCTACGCGAAGAACCATGTCATTTTCGCATTACTATTCACTCCGTAATACATAAAACATGAAAAGTTTTTGACATTTTACAATGTTACTTTCAGAAAGTACTGGTATGTGACATTCGCGACTCATTCGCGAAGGAAAAGAAGTGTACAGAGAAATTTAATGAGCGTGGGCGGCTATTTGAACTTTCTTTGAATACCCGAAGGTACATTAAGTAAGAATCAGACGGGGAACCTTTTTTTGGATTACTGAAAACAAAATGTGAAAAACAAACATTGTCGACGCGATGTATATACAATATTTGAAACATAAGCAAGCTTTAGTATTCCCTTTTTTTGCGATGCTTTTGATTTCCTGCACTGCAATTACTAAACATAAAATTTTCTTCGAATATATCTTGAATACTTGATGTTATATACTCTTCAACCTACTTAACAATTCTTTTTTGAGACTTATACCCTTCAATTTAATATAAAAAAAAGAATAGCACTATAGGAATAAAATCCTGTATGATAAAATACAAAGAAAAATTTCACAAATACATTTTTTATTTTTCAAGTATTCCTGGAATGTATCTTTGTTTAACTTGTGCTTTCATTGCTTTTTCAGTAAATTTACGGGCGACAGGAACGTATATCTTCTCGGAACCTTAGTGGCGAAAATAGGGAAAAACTGGGTGGTAACAAATACAAGGAGTACGGAAAGAGTTACGAAACTCTCGCATTGCATTCAATAAAGTATTTTTTCATTACCAACGATCTATGCGTAGTTGTTCTTTTTATACAGAAGCAAAAAGTTGCTTTATTTACAATGTTTCAGTCGATTCTGTTCAATGTAGTAGCATAATATTACAGGACACGAATAAATGCATTTTTTAAGGGCAGTATACAGGGTGTTTCAAAAAAAATATACGTATTTCGAATGGATATATTTATTAAACTTTAAGACATACGAATATGAAACTTTACACACATATTTATGAACCTCTCAAGTTCAGATCTACAGATGTTCAATGTGTCTCCATCAGTGACACGAACAATATCACATTGATACTCAAATTCCTCCCAAACTTGGGCAAGCATGTCCTTCGTCACTGATATTATGGCAGTACGGATCCGGTTCTTCAATTCTTCCAGGTTCTGTGGGAGTGGTGCTACATAAACGTTGTCTTTAACGAAACCCCACAGGAAGAAGTCACAGGGTGTCAAATCCGGTGACCGTGGAGCACAGAGAGAGACATGCTAAGTCGCCAGCTCCTTGATGACCAATCCAACGGTTTGGTAGAGTTTCATTCACATATTCACGCATTTGGCGACTCCAGTGAGGGGGTGTCCCATCTTGTTGAAATATGAAGTTGTCTTCGCGCAGCCTCGGAAAGAACAAGTTTTGTAACGTAGCGAGATACTGCTGAGCATTAACTGTGTTTCCATCAAAGAAGAATGAGCCGTAAACTGATGATCGGTATATCGCACAAAACACATTGATTTTAGGCGAATCTCGTACATGTTCAATGGCTGCATGTGGGTTCTGTAGACCCAAAATTCGAACATTGTGTTTGTTACTACTACTAACATGGAAAGGCACTTCATCACAGAACACGACGCGTTGTGCGAAGGTGTTATTATTGTCAATAGTATCATGAATCTCGTTACAAAATGCCACACGTTTCCGTTTCTCATCAGGACGCCGAGCTTGTAACAACTGTAACTTGTACGGCTTCATAATCAACCGACGTCTCGAAACACGCCAAATTGTTGTAGGCAGTTGTAACTCCCGACTGGCACGACGAGTTGATCGTGAAGGATTACGTTGGAAAGCAGTTTGAATTCGTGCAACATTTTCTTCAGAAACACGAGGGCGGTCAGAACTCTTTCCTTTACATACACATCCTGTATCTACAAACTGTCGATACTATCTGCGAATGTTCCACCTATTCGGAGGGTCATTTAGGTCGCTCAACCTGATACGTCTTTGCACTGTAATTACAACACAAAATAATTTCTGCTGCGGAGTAGTCATTTTAAACACATGACGGTTATCAAAAAAAACAGAAGACTACTGACATCTAGCGGCTATTAAATAAACTAGACTATGTAGTCGTTTCTCCAATAGCCGAGCTGAAGCGCAGCGATCGATAGTTTGGACAAAATAATACATTGTAATACGTATATTCTTTTTGAAACACGCTGTATTGTACTGTTGTATTATCAAAGACCAATTTACTAAATAAGATATTATGCTTTAGGTATAAAGTTACGCACGTAGCAACAGTGAGAGTAATTAGGCCCGAGCTACGTAGATGTATATTTCACAGATCGATAACTGGTAGTCGGTAAATACTTATAATAATTTTTAAAGCTACATTAGGACCGATAATATAATGTGGGATAGTCGACCGAACTCGATCACAGCCGTGAACTACAGTCTGATTCGATGTATTCAACAATGCAGGCGAATGTATCACGCAGCGAAATAATTCGGAACGAAGAATGTAGTAAAAAGTACGACGAAGTAAATATGTTTATAGTATTGGGAAGTAACTTGAATTGAAATATATAATATAATAGGGTTAAAATATTGTGTACAGTGTACAAAAAGGGTATTTCTTGCAGTGTTTCTTGCAGTCTTAATGATCCCAGCATAGAATATTGGGACTGCAAGAAACACGTATATAACGGAACACGTATTATAGATGAAAGAACGGATGTGCCATCACATGCTGAATTTAAGTTTAATCTAAGGTGCATATTACTTGCTTATAATTTACCACTTAATTTACTGGGTTAAGAATCACTCCAACAAGGATCGTGTAAACTACGCACGAAGAAATTAAAAACAGAATGAAATCTGAGTTAGCAATTAAAAACTGTTTATGCGTGGACGAGATAACAGATATAAAGAAACATTATATTGTTAACGTTATAGCACGACAATTGGACACTTATAAGTTACCGCCTGCATAAGACTGAAACTATGTAAATAAGAAGCAATTGGTACAAGATACATTAGTACAATTTGAACTTTCGACAGAGCAACTATTAATGTTTGCTAGTGATGGAGCCAGGACAATGCGCTACGTAGACCGTGCTCTTGAAAAGAGGGCGATAATTTATTGCATATTACGTACAAAATTTTATCCACTTTCATCTTGTGGCAGAAACTATTCGAAAATGTTATCCAGATATAGATGCATTAATTGCAAGTACAAAGGCGGCGTTTCGCAGGTCGCCCAAACGTACAATTCACAGACAGAGGGCCCGTATCTCTGAACCACCACAGTCGGTTTTTACACGTTGGGTAACCTGGTTACAGGCAGCGCTTTACTATTGTAATTATTTTCAAGAAATGAAGTCTGTTATTTCGCATTTTAATGCTAGAGAAGTTGAAGCTATTAAACGAAGTCTGATTATATTTCAAGATAGTCACGTTAAAGGAAGGAGACTTACAAAATATTTAAAAAAATTACTCGGGACTAGTAGAAGCAATAGAGTGTTTACATATGCACTTTATCACCTCCTTCTTTAAAATGCTGCATTTATAACCAACACAACCAAATAATAATAGAAATATTATTTAATAGAAAATATTTGCACGTGATGGTTAGTAAATTTATCACGAGCGCGCATCCAGCTAGCCGAAGCGCCGTAATAAATGCAAATAAAAAAACTAAGTAGCGCAAGGAGTCAATAATTAGTAATTGTGTACAATGAGCATCAAAAGTCCAGGACGTGTGCCAAGCTTAAAGAAAGACTACTAGTGGAAACAAAACAACAGGATTGCCCTTAAAATTTCGCCAAATTAATTCTTGAAGCCTGATTATACCAAATAAAGATAATTAATAAGATCAAGAGCAACGAACAAAACAAGATAAGCGTAATGGCAAAGCTGCAACAATAGTAAATTTAGAGATATAAAGCAGTTGAAATATAAAAAGGCTAGATCAAAGTATGTGTCAGAGGATAGGCAAAATACCCGTGGTTTCTGTGTGTATATCCTGGGCCAGGATGACATGTATATTTCGCGGTCGCAAAACAAACACGTGGTCACTAATTGCGCGGGAAAACCCAACTTTCACAAACACGTAGAAGAAGTCTCCGTGTCTTACACGCAAGGGCCCTTAAGACAAACGCGTAGGTTGAAGGGAAAGATACCCGTCATGTTCGAATTGACCAATAGGGAAAGAGAATAGGCACGCTAGAAATTGGCGCGCTAAAGATATTGGCGTAAATTAGAATTGTGATATTAATTTCAATATATATATATACCTAGCAGATAGATATCTAGACAGAATAATAGACATGTATAAAATAGAAGGCTTAATATTTGAATCTCTACTGCATTTCGATATCAATACAATAGAATTAAAATTAAATATGTCAATAGAAAGTAAGTATTCTAAGAAAAGGTTTTAGGTATTCGGCTTTTTAGAACGACGGTTTGTTTTATTATAGCCTGACCATACGTGACGAATACAAAAGATTCCTGCATTTGTATACATCACAAAAAGGTCAGAATAAATAATAATTTATGAATTGAGAATCGAAATATTTTTAAATTAAAATAAATTAATTTAAAAAAACATGATATAAAAAATTATTATGTATATGCGGAGCGTAACAACTTTAAGACAGATATGTGATCGCTAGTGTACAGATCCGTCAAATAATTAAAAAAATTATTTCAATTATGTCAAGATAGGTGTAGAACACGGTTGTTTTCTGTTTATAAAAGTATATTTTCATCCCTCGCTGAGGCAAGTGTTAAAACATACCTGATATTGCAATTCTATCTTGGATCTCATGCGCTACGGAATAATGAATTTCAAGCAGATGTGTAAGTGCCTATTACTTAGTTTACTACAGTACGCGGACCTCATAACGTAACTTTAATAAATATTATATTTATGGTGTAATAGTTACCGGTCTGTGGAATGTACGAGGGAGCGTTTTTATATTCGCGGAATGGGGGACAAGGGGTGGAAATAAAAAAACCAAATTATTTTCCTTTTTCAATATATTCACTTGCAAGACGGATACATTTTTCACATCTTTCAATTAATTTATTTATACCCTCATAAAAAAATGATTTCTCTTTATCTGCAAAATACGCCGAAACTGCCTCCTTGACTTCATCATCGGCAGTAAATTTTTTACCCCGCAGCTCTTTTTTCATTTTCGGAAACAGGTAATAATCACTCGGGGCCAGGTCTGGGCTGTAGGGTGGGTGATTCACAATTTCGAAGCCCACCTTATGCAGGGCAGCTAACGCAACGCGGCTCTTGTGGACGGGCGCGTTGTCGTGCAAAAGCAGAACACCTTTTGTCAATTTTCCCCGTCTTTTCTCTTTAATGGCTTCTTTTAGTCGCTCTAATATTGAAGCGTAATATTCTCCGGTTATAGAAACACCTTTATCTTTATAATCAATCAACAATATTCCTTCCGAGTCCCAAAATACCGTTGCCATGAGTTTCCCAGCTGATTGCGACACTTTAAATTTCTTGGGAGGTGCTGTGCCACTTGTACACCATGGTTTTTCCTGGACAAGAGTCGCCGTAAACCAATGACATCTCATTCATTATGGTCGCGACTGATTTTCCTTGCCTGGTAAGGAACTTTATAACGACACGATATTCGATTTTTTCCATATTTCACTTTTCACTCCTGATTATGTTACTTGGTTTACGATAGCCAAAGACAAACTGTCTAATAACAATGAAACTTCGTATTTATACTAATCATGAGTCGCTGCACAGGCCACGCCCCCAATGCGCCTACTCACCCCTCTACAACCCGCTCATTCCGCGAATATAAAAACGCTCCCTCGTAAAATAGAGCTGGCGAATATAAACAAGGAGCACGTGCTAGCTAATATGGGTTTAGTTTTTCGTGTGCTCGGTGGACCATAGCAGAGTAAATTAGGCATTTGATCATCTTTAATAAACTTATTAAAATGTTTTTATGTTTCCATGTGACATTAAATCATTCAGTGTACTGGGCCTCTATTTTTCTACCAATGGCAAATTAATTCGTTTCTTTGTTTTGGCCGTCTTATAAAGTCTATGTAAATTTTTTTGCAAATATTGAAGCTACCAATTTAACTTATCACCAATATTTTAATGAATTTGAGAGTTCTGAATTTCAAGGCATAAAACATTCGATCATCGCCGGTCCAAATGTATCAAAGTGTTAGGAGAATATGCCGAGAAATAAACGTAATTTTAATGGGCAAAGTGCTTTTCTTGATTTTCGTTCTACGGACTTTTCATCCTATCCTCGTAGTTACACATACAATAAAGAGGCATGCGAAGAACTTTGTTCTTGTGAGTTGTAAAACGAGGTAAATTTTGTAGAAGTAATGAAATTTTGAAGTATATCTTAGAGAAAAGCTCAGATAGAATCAATTAGTTTATAAAGAAGTTTGTCAAAGACAATTGAATTTTTAACGCAATAAAATGTCGAATTGTTGGACCATCCTCCGTAACAGCCCGGTCATAAGTCCTAACGATTTCTTTACCTTTCCGAGAATCAAGAACGGACAGCGTGGTCAAAGGTTCCAGTCGTCAGAAGGAGCATTCGATGTCTTGAAAAACGCAATTTTGACTGTACCAAAAAACGAGTGGAACAACTGCTTCCAGAGTTGGTTCGAGTGCATGCAAAAGTGCTTTAATCTTCGTGGAGAATACTTCGCAAAACAATGAAGTCTTTAAAAGCTATCTACTGTTCTATTCCAGTTTTATTTGCAAAATTTTAAAGACAACCCACGCGCATATATATATATATATATATTCATTTAATGGATATTTTTAATGTTAATATTTATAAGTGCATACATCATTTTCGCATTGAAAATTGTAAATTTACAAAAACACAAGCGTTTTAAATTAACAAAATTAATTCAGTGTTTCTGTGCTTTTATATTTATGTACAGAACTGAGGGAACTGTTATGTATATTAGGTCTAATTTGCAAGCATGTGTTCCAGTCGTCAGAAGGAGCATTCGATGTCTTTAAAAACGCAATTTTGACTGTATCAACAAACGAGTGGAACAACTGCTTCCAGAGCTGGTTCCAGCGTATGCAAAAGTGCATTAATCTTCGTGGAGAATACTTCGAAAATACAATGAAGTCTTTAAAAGTTATCTGCTGTTTTATTACAGTTTTTTATATGCAAAATTTAAAAGGCAACCGACGTAAGACCCTTCTTATCGTATAGAGCAGTTAAGAACCTTGGCATCTAAGGTATCCTCTAGTACAATAGAGTACCATTTCTTCAAACGTGTCGGTGTCCTTTTGAAGAAAAACGGATCTCTTAATAAGAGAGAAGAAGTTAAAAACGTCATCGAAATTCTCATCAATTTTATAGGTCCAGAAGCTTTGAAAATAGTACTTATATTCTTCCTTTTGGTTGATGGAAGTATATTCAAGAAAATGAAAATCATTTGAGTCAACGAAATTGAAAACATTCGATACTTCGTAAGTATTTATACTAATCAATTATATACAACTTTTGCGTTGTTGTAGTTATGTTTTCTAAACAAGAACCTTCCGAACATTTCGTTAATGACTACTCCTTCTTTATTAGAAGGCAATATTTTCAAAAATATAATTATGTACACAGAATTGACTTTGTTCTCTGCAAGTTGAAGACTCATGTATTTTTATAACTCCGTAGTTTTTGGCAGAAGTAACTGCTGATTTAATTTACTTTACGACACTGTCCATAGACTAAATTTTAACTTCTTAATCATAAAACGCATTTACATTGAATTTAAAGCATAATTTATTGAATTGGAAAATTACGGTACATCATAGAAATCGTTTTGGCAAACGTTTGGGCAGAGACATCTGTAATTTACAAAATACAATTAAACCCTGAAAATACCTAATAAACAATTTATTTTATGTTTGAGGTATACTTTGTAATTGCTAGATATTTTTGTCCAAATATTTGCCAAAATAACTTTTGTTTTTGACGTTGACGACGATTATATGATGCAATCTATTTTGGTTGATAAAAAAACATTTTAATTTTTGTTAGATTATATTGTTTGGTTCTTATCTTTCTTGAAAAAGGTAAAAGCATTTTTAATATGGTTATATAACAGATTATTACTTGAGACGAATAAATTGAATAAACTGAAGGAATAACACTGTGGATTTATCAAATTTGCATAATACAGGTATCAATATATTTTGCAGTGCTCTAATCAAAAGTATTAAGAAATCTTTAAATTTCTATGCGATAGAAAATTCGTTTAGAGATGTTACCATTATTATCACTTTTCCATCCAACTCAGGTTGCCATGATAATAGTGGAGCTGAATGGAGTTGGATGGAAGTTCTTCGTCATTGTTAAAGACTGTTTATTTTTGGAAGAGTATTCTGGACGCCTAGTTGACGTCTACGTTGTGGATACTACTGGTAAGGTTATGGCATCATTATGGAATAGTATCGAAAAGAATTGTAAAATTTGTAAAATCACTGTCCCTTCAATGAAATATACAGTAATCTGTATGAAAAACTGCCCGTGAAAAAGCTAGTTACACTGTACAATTGCTGCAATTGTTAATGAGCGGCTAGAAATATACGACATATATCACCCATATATGTAGATGAATGTTGTGTTTGATAAAGTTCAATTTTAATTATTAAGACTTTTGCGTCAATAACAATGATGGAAATTTATATAAATAGTTGAGGAATTTTAATCAACATAGAGCTTAAACGCTCAGAGGTAACATATGAGTCAAAGCACTCAAGAAGAAAAGCATCAGAGTTAGATATATACAGTAGACCATTCTATCCATAGTGTGTGTGTCGTCTGATACTAGGCGCATTATTGTTTTTAAGAGCTCCTAAAGCAATTCCGATCATCATCGAAGGTGTAAATATTTCCTTTCTACTATTTAAATGAAAGGGAAGCCATGAGGATTGTTATTTGTTATGTTTAATTATAAGGTCACATGTTTAATTCAGTCTGCGAGCCGATGCATTCTGTTGAAATATAATAATTTGCTACATCGTCCCAGGTCCTCGTATTTTTGTTATATAATTTCTAATATTAATTATCATTTAAGGCCCTCACCTAAATGGAAAGATATTTATATACCGAACGAAAATTCGTGGCTAAAAATTAGGCCATATAAAACAAGGATCAGTAACAAAATGAAGCAAGAATAATATTGCGTGAACATACAATTTATTTTAATTTTTTTTTCCTTGTTTGACTACAATTTATATTTGTAAGCGCAGGCTCTTTTTTAAAGAAATCTAGGGGTGATATTCGTTTATAAATGTATATCATTTATAATTCAAAAAACAATTACTTAAATCATTTTATTGTATTTTAGTTCAAAAAAGTTTATATCGTAGTTTAAAAGTTTGGAATTTTTGCTGAGAGGTAAATTTTAAATACAATAGAGATACTACTATTTTTGTAAGCTTCTTTGGAAGGGTTTCATACAATTAATATTTAAACTATTGCACAATGAATCCCTTGCACTATTTGGTATTGAGATAGGCACAATTTACCCGGCATTTTGTAATTTGGGAAATTCTCAAGTTACTTTTTCGTCATCGGCTCAGATATCAATTTTTAGTACTTGTTGAAGTGATAGCTAACTTTATCTACTTACTTTAGTTATTTGGTAATGTGAAAGTAGCTACTTCAAGAGATTTAAAGAGGGCGCTTAGATACTCTTTAAGTGACGACTGCGATACAAAGGAATCAAAATTGTGAATGTCGTTAGGTTGTTTGAGTAAATAAATATCTAAATAATAAGGTAGTCGCTTTTAGTAAAATATAGAAGTCTAGTTCCCCAAGCAAGAAACAGACAAAAAACTAGTGTGGAGTGGTAGTTTATCAGTAAATAAGATAAACATTGATATTGTACGATAGTCAAAGCTTTAAAACATGTTTCAAAACTTCTACCTCGTCAACGGTTTGACGGGAATCACTTAAAATGTGCAGGTATAATTGGTTATTTGTTTTTACTCAATGGCGAAGACTTAACGAGGAATATGTAGGTGTCGACATTTGCAAAAAGTGCGGAAAAAATTGAAAATAGAATGTCTAGTCTGGTACGTAGACTTCCGTGGTCGTGGTCCATATTATCTGCTTGTGGGCTTTCGGGCTGGAACCGCGTCACTGGTAAAACTGCCGACGTGTCGTACCCACTCATATGGGACATCTTCAGGACTTAACTACTGCAACTGTCTGTCGCACTGAAAGTGTGCGACTAGAATAGACAAGTTGTGGAGAAACAAGAAATAGAAAAGAACTAGTGTAGAGTGGCGTTTTATAACCATAAATTCAACACGATACAAAAGCATCAAAATTGTGAACTTAGTAATCTGTTTGCGTGGACAAATATCTAAATAATAAACATAGTCTTCTTTGACTAGAATAGACAAGTTGTGGAGAAACAAGAAATAGAAAAGAACTAGTGTAGAGTGGCGTTTTATAACCATAAATTCAACACGATACAAAAGCATCAAAATTGTGAACGTAGTAAGCTGTTCGCGTGAACGAATGTCTAAATAAAGAACCTAGTCCCCTTTGACTAGAATAGACAAGTTATGGACAAATAAGGAATAGAAAAGAACTAGTGTAGAGTGGCGTTTTATAACTATAAATTTAAAGCATTCGCCTCGTATATTGCCAAGTAAGTTGTCGACAAGACAAATAGGAATGTTTCTTATAACTTTAACAATCATGGATTGTGACGACATCGACTGTTTTATTTAAAAAATTTAAATAAGCGTTTTTTTTAGCTTTATTACCCAGACTGCATGGGGTTTCAAATAGTCTAATTATATGCCTTAAATTCAATTCATTCAAACTGAGCTATTAATTAAAAGGTTTATAATATACTCTGAAAAATGTTTCAATGTCTACTTTTGGTGGCATTTGTGCGAAACATAAAGAGCAAGATATCTACATACGTATGCATGTTTGCAAATTGGTTTATCCAAAAAAAAAATGCCATAATGGGATTCAAATCCTGATATAATGCTGATTCATTAATTGTATTGCAGAAGTACATCTGTCATATTACTTAAAAAATATTCTTACATAATAGACTATATGTAATTGATGAAAAAATAACTAAAACAAATGACCCCTGTTTTAAAGACCAGTTGTAATTGTTTTGACAAGTTTAAAATATCGCATCCACTAGGCACACGAAAGTCCAGTATATATTTATATTGAATGACTAAGCAATGCCAGTGTATAAATAACGACGATCATGATGTATGCTTTTAATGTGGGTATTAGAAAAAAAATATTTTCTTTAGTTATAAATATTGCTGTAATTTGAACTTCTATCTTTAATATCGGACAGTCCTTGTACGATTCTACCAGGTTGTTCAATAAGTTTTCTCGTCCGATAAGAAAAACACGATTTTTTGGTTTGAAATACATTTTATTATTCAACACAAAGACCCTCAACTATAATACACTCGTTCCAGTGGTCTTCTAATTTATGGATTCCATCCCTGAAGTGAGAGTCCGGAAGATTGTCGAAATACGCTTTCACGGATGCTATTACCTCTTCGTTCGATGAAAATGTTTTCCATGCATGAATTTTTTGAGATGTGAGAACAGCTAGAAGTCAGAAGGAGCTAAATCTGGTGAATAGGGTGGATGTCGAAACAAATTGTACTTTAATGCACTGATTTTTGCGATGATTTTTTGAGTTGTGTATTGTCTTGATGAAAAATGATTTTTTATTCTGTAAACCAGGCCTTTTCTCACAAATTTTTACATCCAGCTGGTCCAAAAGGTTACAAAAATAATCTGAGTTAATTATTTTACCAGTTTGGATGTAATTCATGAACAAAATTCCTTTTGCATCCAAAAAAAAAAACTGAGGTTATACCCTCTTGGCCGATTTCTGGAATTTAATTCGCTTTGGAATCGACGTACTGGGTTCACACCACTCCTTGGCGTCTTGTTTTGGTTAAGGAACATGGTGGCAGACCCAAGTCTCATCCATAGTGATGAAATGACGCATAAAATAGTTTTTATTCTTTCCAAAACGCGTCAAATGTTGCTGAGAAAGTCGCGTTCGAATGTGTTTTTGTTCCATTGTTGACGAATGCGGCACTCATTCTGCAAACAGCTTTCTAAAACCTAAAACTTCAGCCAAAATATTGCTCATACTTCTACTAAAAGCCTCTTGGCTAATCGACGATTTTTAAAAGCCATATTTCGTATTTTTGCTACCATTTCTGGCGCTGATGGACTTTTTGGACGACCTTCACGTGGATCGTTTTCAAAACTTGTTCGACGACGATTAATTTCAGAAACTAATCTTTCTACTGTTTTAATTGCAGGCGAACAGTCCTTATAGACTTTTAACAATCGTTCGTGAATTTGTTTTGGTACTACACCTCCGAATAATAAGAATTTCATCCTTGCACGATATTCGATTCTTCCCAATGTAAAACAATACTGTGACACGTCAACTGCAAACACCAGAACGACGAATGAGAAAATATAAAATGAGAAAACTTCACGTGTTCATAAAAAAGCAGTACAATTTTTAGAAAAATAAAACGACGAACCTAATAGCGCCATCTCTTATCAAGGACAAAACTTATTGAATAACCTAGTACTAATTTTTATTATTAATATTTAAAAATAAAAGTTAAACCCAAGCTAAGAACTTCTACAATATATAAATACGTACGCAAATACTAGATAAGAAAGAAAATTTGGGCTAACAGAAAGGGAATTATATTACTCGAATTTTATTATGCGAAGACGAAGCCGAAAGGCAAACATTTATTGAAACCGAAGTATTTGCATAGACTTTGTTGAAAACCTATTTTCCAATATGCAGATGTGCATTTAGGTCTAGGAAGCATACATTTTGCAGTGAGGTTATCAATGAAAATGAAAGTAAGGGTGTACACAAGGGTATTCTGAAATTCGTTTACAAGAATTTGTGAAGGCCTTACTTCGTTACTCGGAAAACGACAGGAGGTTTGGTATGCCAATCATATTTATAAATTGTAGTCTGCGTCCGCTGGGTGATAATAAAGACTATCGGGCGCATTATTGAACTTCTAGGAGTAACACAGAATCACTTACGAAGACTTGAACGTTAAAGAAATTATTTTGAATAAATTGTGACATCAACTGTTTTACTACTATTACAAAATAATTGGTTCTTTAACATCATTGGCTGGAGTGCATGAATTTCAAGTAGGCTAACTGTATGCTTTAAGTTCAACTCATGCAAACTGGCCAATTAATTAGAAAGGTTATAAAACATTCTAAAAATAATTTCAATGTCTTTATTTTAGCTAGCATTTGTACGAAATATAAAGAGCAAGATGCCTACAAACGCATGTAAGTTTGGAAATTGGTTTATAAAAAAAAAAGGTAAGTGATTCAAATCATGATATAATGCTGATTCATTAATTGTATTACAGAAGTACATCTGTCACATTACTTAAAAAATATTCATTTATAATAGACTATAAGTAAGTGATGAAAAAAGAACTGAAACAAACGACCCTGTTTCAAAGAACAACTGTAATTGTTTTGACAAGTGTAAAATATCGCATCTACTAGACACACGAAAGTCCAGTATATTTTTATATTGAATGAGTAAGCGATGCGAAAGTATAAATAACGATAATCATGATGTATACTTTCAGTGTGTGTATTAGAAAAAAAAACGCCAATAAAACTTTAATTTAACGCATAATATTAAAGATAACAGTTGGATGATTTAATTATTTTGTTGTGAAATATTAACTCTTGTGCGTGACACTATTATGTTAACTAAAATATAATAATTATGGAAATGGAAATGATCGAGTTCCGATTTAGCTCTAGCGTTACAATAATAGCAAAAAAAAGTTAATAACACAGGCCAACCAATAAGTATTTTTTAAAACTTTTTTCAAAGTTCAACCTGTATCTTATGTATTTTGGTGTGCTGAATCCAAATTTTCAATCGGTTTTTTCTACCACGTACCAATTCTTCGCAATCTTTATCTTTTGTTGGGTGTGATAGTATTAAAACATATAAGATTTAAAGGTACGTAATTTATTATCAGGGTATAATTGAAAAATTTAACATTTTATTATTACAATGGTTGTGTAAGTTTGAATATGAACAGTTTTTTACTTATTAACCTAAAGTTTTGTATTTTCACAACCTCTTCACGGTAAAAGTTCGAGTGCAGCATTTTCTTTTATATGATGCTACTGGAGTTGCTCGTAGAAGGATCCAACAGTAATCTTCCATCATGTTGACATTCCCACGACCCTGATACCGTTTCTTAATCTCCTTTGTATCTTGGTGGAAACGCTCCCCTTGCTCCTCACTTACTGCTACAAGATTGTTGAAAAAATTGAAACGTGAGTGTAAATAATGCACCTTCACACTCATGTTACATCCAAGTTCTCGAAATGTTTTCAACATGTTTTGAACTATATTTTCGTAATTAGGGTCTTTCTGATTGCCAAAAAACTTCAAAACAACTTGTTTAAATGCACCCCATGCTGCATTTTCTTTCAAGTTCATCGCATTTTCGAAAATAGGATCTTGAATAAGTTTTCTAATGTCAGGGCCAACAAAAATGCCTTTTTTTAACTTTTCCTCTGACAAACTAGGAAATTTCTGACACAAATATTGAAAGGGTTGAGATTTGGATAGAGCTTTAATTGCTTCATTAGGCCCAATTTTATGTGCAGTGGTGGAAGGAGTATTTTTTGAGGATTCACCAAGCTCATACGCAGAACGTTCTTGCTACCAGGTTCTAAATGCTCTCTTGATGGCCATGCTATTCTTATCCAGTACTGTTCCCGTGCCCTACTATTCTATTCACACATAAAACAAGGAAATTTTTCGAGTCCACTTTTCGAGGAAACTTTACGTCCTGTGGTATTTTAAGTTCATTTTCGGATTCAGAACGTCAAAAAACATAAAGGGGAGCCAAATTTGTAAAAAAAAGTTTTTTCATGTTTGGCCTATGTAATTAACAAATTTATTACTAGCATTATAAGTCCAAAACATTTGCCAAACTGAAAGAAATATTATTAGCAGAAGTAAAACAGCAAGGACGTCTTCAAAATTTTATTTAACTAATTTAAATAAAGGGACTTCTTACGGCTTAACTATTTTAATAAAAATTGTTAATGAAAGCAATGTACAAAAATAGACACGTAATCAATTGTAAATGCTGTAATAAAATAAGTTAGGTAATTGGCGGCAAATTGGTATTGACATAAGGTTGCGAGTGCGTGTGCATTTCCTTGAACGAGAAGCTACATTTCGCGATCACGAAATATGTACCAGCAACAGTGGGCGTTTTCTAAAAGATCGGGTCTTTTAACAGAGTCAGTGGTACGAAGGGCAAGTGCACTGATCAATTTGTAATAAACCAGTAATAGTGCAGGAAAGTTATGCCAAAAACTATAAACAAACTAAGAGTGACAACACTCAAAATATCATTAGAAGGTTAGTAGCAAAAAGCGCTTTAAAGCGATCTATTACGCGACTGCTTAAAATGTAAAAGTCGTACTACAGAACAAATAAACTAATAATTTGAATATCAACAGTTACAGGGCAAGTAGATAATTGAGTAGATTAATAAATATGTATCCTCTGTAAAAAGGAATTAAAATTTGAATTTATAATTGTAATTAGAAATTAGATAAAATAGAATTAATAGTAAATTTAAGTGGGCTGTTAAAGAAAATATTCCAGGAAATTGGCTAAGTGTTTAAATACATTTGTTTTTAGACGATGGTGTGCAAATTAACCCTTTTGACTACAACTGGGGAGATCTTATTTAAAGGTATATGACACACAATAAACATAGCACTCGTGGCGTCCCTACGTAATAAAAGGAAACAGAACAGTAAGAGTACACACGTATTGTACGATATATATTGTATGTACATTAAGGTTCCCGACAATAGAGAGTAGTTGAAGCGACTGTAAAGCCAATTGTGTTAGGAGATTCACTATTTTCAGATGGAAATAAGTGTGTGTTCATATTTTATCCGTTAGATCGGAAATATTTACTTGCAATAAAATAATATCTTTTGAGTATAAATGTTGGGCTTTATCCTACTCAACTCTATCGTTATTAACTAGTATTCTGTTCTTTAATATTCCTGAATTTGCATACATACGAGTATGTCCTGTAAAATTTAACAGTATTTGTTCCAATTTAATTAGATCTGTTAAATGAAATCCACATTACTAAATTACCAAAAAACTGGATAAATGAATGTTGGCTGCGTTTCTTCTTAAGATATGCTAATCAATGTATCCAAGTATGTATTCAAGAACTGAAATTACCCTCAAAATTAGAGAGCGCATTTCGAAATCGAACTATTCACATGGTGAACTATAACCACAGTTAGTTGTGAAAATGAAGACAAAGTTAATGTCTCAATTCAGCAAGAGAAATTGATATAACTATCCTGAATATTTAAAATCTCTGTAAATTAGTGTAAGAAATGTGGAAGGTATAATGAAAAGACAGAATAAAAGAGAATTAGAGTGAGAACGTGATAATAGTATATAATAAAAGAAGCGAGGAAAATATTGAATAAAGATGTCAGAAATCTTGAAACAAGTATTGTCAATGACATAAAGGGAATAAGAAAGTTAATCAAAAATGGAGACGACACTTTGTTTCAAGACTGATTGCTACTAAATGTTTGGAGAGACGAGGACATGGTGACAGAATGAGGGAGTGAACAATTGCTATTTATATTGAAGAAAGAGACTTAAATGAAATTGATAGCTAACGTTGAACAATATTCTGAGTAACTAGCCACAGAAACCGATGGTGGGCGAACGCGTGCAAGCATTTCTGATAACTCGCATCATGTAAGTGACGCGAAGATGCTTTGCAAAAGTGGATTGTAAACTGCGAAGGGTGGAAATACATTTCTAAATCGTCTTCCTACGTTTGCACGTACATAATGTATATAATCGCCATTATCCAGCTCTCCTAATTGGGCTGTATGCTACTGTGAATCAGCAGATTTATTCAATATTAATAATAACTACAAATAGTCATGTTGAATATCACAAAGAAAATATCAACTAATATTAATGCTTTTAATATGCTTTTGATGCCATGGAGTGATATATTTACTTTGTTTGAAATATTTATTTCGTTTCTTTCTCAATCGAATTACCAATATCTTATACAATATCACCAAAAATGTTATTTCACTGAAAGCATCGTTACTTGATGTGCAAATGTCTAATTTTCCCAGTTACGAAAAAATTAAAAATCCAGCTATCTGCTCGCAAAACTATGGCCATCGTGTTCTGGGAAAGTGAAGATCTACTGCTGTGTGAATTTTTCGAACCTCTCACAACCAGTCAGAGATATTGCCAAACTCTCCAGAAATTTCACGATAAGTAAAAAGAGAGAAGTAAAAAGGCTAGGACGATTACTCGAAGGAGTTCAAATTTTGTACGGTGGTGATTGCGAATTTTGCGACCACAGTAATGGTCAGTATGGGTTAGGATCTTGGTAGAATTAAATTGGATATGGTGCCCGTTTTTTTTTACTGTGGTCGCAAAATCCGTTAATCTATAGAGATCTCTAAGCACTCCAATAACCTTAACCGTGATGATGGCTGCCCCCTACACAAGGCCTGAAAATCTTGCATCTTCAAATAACCCAACCGCAACCGTAACGCTCCATTGACCCATGACCCATTACCCATATATAAACCCGTCCACCATCGACTTACGAGGGTAGTTTGACAAGTAGTGAGAATGGAAAAGGAAAACGATTTTTTTAAATACAAAATAATTTTTATTTTTCAATATATTCTCCTAAAAGAGCAATACATTTATTTCGACGGTGCTCCAATGCCCTTATACAATCTCTAAAATGCGATTCCGGAAGGCTTGCAAAATACTCATTTACGAAGATGATAAGCTCGTCGTTAGACGAAAATTTTTTTCCACCTAGTGCTGTTTTCAATTTGGGAAAAAGGTGGAAGTCAGAAGCGGCTAGATCCGGCGAATAAGGCGCATGTGGTACTAATTGGAAATGCAACTCGTGGATTTTGGACATCGCAACTGTGCTGGTGTGCGAGGAAGCGTTGTCTTAGTGAAACAGAATCTTATTCTTTGCCCTTCCTGGCCGTTTAGCTCGAATCTCAACATTTAATTTTTTCCTGAAGGTAATCAATGAGCAAAATGCCCTTTGAATCCCAAAAAATTGATGCCATCACCTTGTTTGCCGATAAAGTGGTTTTCGCTTTCTTTGGAGGTGCGAAACCACGTTTTAACCATTGTTTCCACTGTTGTTTAATTTCGGGTGTACTGTAGTGTATCCAAGTTTCATCGAGAATTAACAAATTGCCTACAAAAATCAACCGGATTGCGTTTATAAAGGTCCAAACACTCATTGGAAATGCGCAAACGAGTGAACTTTTGTTGTGTACGTGTTCTGTTGAAATGCTTACCATGACTGCTATCTCTCTCACTTTAAGTCGTCGATCTTGCGTAATAATATTATGGATTTTTATAATCATTTCCTTAGAAGTCACGATTTTGGGTGCTCCAGGGCGCGCTTCACCAACACAGTTTGTTCTACCACGTTTAAATTCATTTACCCATCTACTTATTGTGGCGGATGATGGAACAGATTCACCTAATGTTTCCCGTAACTAATCTTTTATTTCGGTAGCTTTCATACCCTTAATTACAAAGTATTTAATCACCGTACGGTACTCTGCTTTTTCCATTTTAACAAAACGACGTGTTGCTTCTTTTTCAATCACCTGTCAAAAATAAACTAATCAACCGATTTATCTAAATATTGGAATGTAAACGTATAAATAGGCAGCCTAAATTACAGTGCATTTGTTTTACCAATTAGAGCGCCACCTATGTGTCATACTCACTACTTGTCAAACTGTCCTCGTACACCAGTTTCAGTGCAACAAACAGTAGCGATAGTTGAGCCCTGAAGATGTCCCATACGAGTGGGTACGAAACGTCGGCAGTTATACCAGTGACGCGGTTTCAGCCCGGAAGCCCAGAAGAAGGTTAGTTTAGAGCTGTAGTAAATGCATTGAGTTTGTGGGAGATCATATTGAAAAATAAAAATAAATATAATTGTTTTTACATTTTTCTTCGCGCCGATATCGAGAATACATTGTAGTTAAAAAGAATTGTATTTTTCCAATGCCAAAAATATCTTAGCCATTACTATTCAAGGTGTTTTTTCTTATTTTGTGAAAGCTTAGGGAGTCCAATAATTTTGCATTATTCTGTTACTGTATGTTCTGAAAAGAAAGCAAAACAATTTTTCTTTTGAAAGAATGTACGCTGTCGATGTATTTTAAGTTATGCAAAGTATGTTTATAATAATTAATAATAATATTAAATAATTTCATTGTTTCAAAAAAGAGCAAAGCTACGATGTATAAAGGACTTTGCAAACAATATCTCTACCGACTATTTACCGCATTAAACACAAAGCAAACGAATCCAAATAATTAGGTTGGATTTATACACGACAGACACGTTGTATGTACATATATGCACGGCGGTTAAAGTATTAAATAATTAAATTTGTACACGCTTGATGTGCAATGTCATTAAGGATCTGTACGGATAATAATTAAGAGGTCACGAATTGGACATATATGTACCTGTACTTTTCTCAAGAAAAAAGCTATCGAATAATTAATGGATGCAATAATCCAAGTAATTGTTTCATTGCTACATTCTTTAACACAATGGCGTATATACATAAGTAAACTTTAGTTAAATTAATTTTACATAGTGTGAATGTAACTCTGTATATTATCGCTACCGAATATTTTTCTGTTATACTAGGAAGCTATTAATCTTGTTCAAGTAGTTCTTTCTTATCAGTAACGATTTATAAACCGCTCAAACCAAATTCAGATCGAAATGTTCGCTGTGGAAGATAAAGATGCTTTATCGTGCTCCTGGGAATGTAAAAGTCTTTTAAATTAAGTTTCTTTAATCGATTTATTCGACGCTGATCGCAGAACGAAACACATTTAAAACAATCACTTCCTTCTTTAAAATTCTGGATTCATGTTTTATTAATATACACAGTCTAGTTACAAATACTATCAGTATTTTAGTGGCGGATAAAAATGAGCTGTCAAATGGTGTGTAGTCTATTAGAAGTATTCGTGTTCTACGTCCATGCAAAACTGCAAACGAGCAGATGATCCGTCTATAGATTTAGGCACTATTTTAGACATACTTTTTGCTGCTGCTTCAAAAATAGTTCGTTCCGGCAAAATTTTAACGATGTTTCTTGCAAGCCAATCAACAGAAGCGTGTCCTAATTGATAGGCCATTGCAAGCCTTAATAAACTAAGGAGTATTATTTTCAGCCATGTTTGTTCGCTTTTGCTTTTTAAGTGGGTGACCACTTTTTTGAAGTACCCAGTCCTTCTTCCTAAACAAGGAGCTTCATTACAGGTCAAAGTTTCTTGATGGATATGGTTCATTACAATGTCGTGAAAATTAATAAAGGAAATGCCTTCGTTAAAGATACGCGATCAAATCATTACTGAGATGAAATAGTAATTACACTGAATATCTGTCATGATCTGTCGAGCTTTCGGCTCGTTCTGTCGTTTACATTTCTCTTCAACTGTAAGGATTTCCTTGATCGAAAATAAGATTTTGCTACATCCTTTTGTCGTAGAAACTTCTGTACTCTTACAGTTCTTGGAATATTAGATATAGATAGATAATTTAGGTAAATGATGCTAAATGTATATAAAACAGTAATAAAACAAAAATATATACATTACAGCCAAAATAGCATTATAAAAAAATTTTAAATGTTAAGAGAAAATTAACAAATTAAAATGTATGTAGATTTAAATGCGTCAACTGAGTACACACAACGGCTCAGCAAAACCTTTGCTCTGTCACCCTGAAAACCCTAATTGACTGCACAGATTTCATCTCCTCTGTCAATATATTAAGAAGCGGTATACTAAAACACAATGGATTTTGAGTAATGCATAATCTATGTGCAGTACGGCGAAACCTATGCATCCTAAATGAATTACTGTTTGGCGTGCAGTATGGTCAGGTAGTGTACCTTACTTCTTTGAAAATGCAGCTGTTGAATCTGTTAACTGTCAATGTTGATCGATATCGTCGGATGATAACTGAATGTTTGTGGCTTGAATTAATGAATAATGATCTAGAGGATATGTGGTTTCAACGGGATGGCGCTATATTTCACTTTGCACACGAATCAATTGATTTATTGAGAGAAAAATTCCCTGGACGTGTAATCTCAAGAAACGGTAATGTTAATTGCCCACGAGAATCATGTGATTTGACACCGTTAGACTATTTTCTTTGGGGTTATGTGAAAGGTAACGTATATAAAAATAATGCACAATCAATTCCTGCTTTGAAAGGTAAAGTTATTCTTGTCATTGGTGAGATAGAGCCTCGATTATGTCAAAATGTCATTGAAAATTTTAATAAAAGAGTGGACGTCTGTGGAGCTGCGAGAGGAGACCATTTGGCAGATATTATTTTTCGCATATAAATGTCATAGCTGATACTTCAATTACCAATAAAAAGTTTTTGAAAGTGAATGCAAATTATGTGTTTTATTTATTATTTGAAAAAACCGCGAAATTTGAAACATCCTTTAAATTAAAAAAACTTAAAAAGTAATTAACAAAACTAATTAATATTAAAATTTTATTTCAAGATATGAATGTCAATTTCCCTATTAGAATTTTGCTTTTTATCCTTTGTCACCGAAAAATTGTCAAAATTCACAAACCTCTTCCAGATGTCGAGAATATTAATGGATAAATGTCATGTGATTTAGTACAGAAAATATTAATTTACAATGTTCTTTTGTACGTTATTAAGAATTTTGCACTGGAAAATAACATGTCAGTGCTTTGTTTCGTAATCATATTACATCGCTTGTTTTGGCGAATTATTACTTTTGGGGGAAATTTTGGGCTTTCTCATATAATGTTATGTTTGGGGGGGTCTAAATTTAATCGCTATCGACAAGGTAGAAGGTAATCAAGCCAAATTACAACTGAATTCATTAATTTTCGTATAATTTTGTAACATAATCGATAACCAATTTCATATACCATTTACAAAACAAGTAAACAACGGTGTGAGGAATTCTCCCAGATTATTATTTTCCTCTGTACGAAATGTGATTACAACGACTTCCACAGCGTTTAGCATATTTATTAATTTTCCATATTGTGAAATGATTTTTTCATTACTCTCGTTAACCAATATATTTTTATCAATTCAAAGCTGCTAAATATAGAATTTGATTTTGAAGATGTCAACGTCTCAATGAGAAATTAAGGTAATATGTCAAATGTTAATAAAGACTATAATCTATTGTATAATACCAACCATCTTATTAATCAAATCAAAATTCTGCGGAAAAGCGTATAATAAAGCTCATAAACTTCATTATGAAGCGAATAATAGAAATGCGTTGAAAATAATAATAAACCAAGAGGAAGAAGACTTGCAAAAAATGACGAGAAATGTAACGATAACGATACTAGGCATTAAATAAGACAGATCGAGGAAAAATAGAGCAAAAAAGTAACAAGAAAGTAGATGAAATCTAGTAGCAGAAATTATCATAAGATACCTGAAAGTTAAACGACTACCGAGACAGCTACAAGTGATGAGAAGAAAACCAACATGCATCATCATAAGGGGCGGTGCAATGGATTTCATTAGAGTCAACAGGTAGAGGAAGACCGATGCTTAGAAAGAGTATAAGAACAATGTAAATAAATGGAAAGATATAATAACCCATCTATAAGGTGTTCCAATAAGATATTTCATTTTCGATAGCCCGCCATTTTAACAGTTGTCATGACTCAACCTGTAACTACTTGACAGATGACCAGTAAAAACTTCGCCATTAATAAAAATGAAACGATATACGCTTCAATAAAGCATTGAAATTATTAAAATTCATTACAAAAATGGTGAAAATTTCGCGGTCACAGTTCGCAAAACTAAAGCATTTTTGGGTCGTCGTGAAGCAACTTCTCGGCCAGCAATTTTGAAACTGGTGGAAAAATTTGAGCTGTTATGACAAGCTAGTGTTGTGAAGAATCGAACTCGTGCACGTCGTTCGAGAACAACTGAGAATATTGCTGTTGTAGCCCATAGTGTTGAGGAAAATCCAGGTTTGTCCATTTCTCCTCGATCTTTGGTATTGGACATTCCACAAAAGACATTACACCGTATTTTGCATAAAGGCTTAGTTACGGCTTTTAAGGTTCAGTTAACACAAGAACAAGATGTTTGTTATAAATACGATATTATGTAGGTAAACTAGAGTCACGAATTGAAAATTCTGTGGAGTGTACGACCCAGTGTATATACACTATCGCTCATAAGTATTTGTTCACCCTTGTTTCATTATAGTTCCTATAGAAAAGTTGTATTATAAAATTTATTTCTGTAGTAAGAAGTAGTTTCACAGTAAACATTAAAATCTATAAAAGCTTATTCAAAATTTATTATGCCATTACCCTATTATTCACAATGAATGATAATGTCCTAATAAAACTCCAGGTAGAATAATTGCACTTAAGGGATTAGATCTCTCAATTCTTGGAAATTTTCAATCGTTATGATTTTATTTTAAGGTAGGGTGTTATTATAAATTATTAAGTATTTATACTTGGGTATTTTGGCAAAATTTCAGTTAGTTTTGTGAGGTAAATAACATCGTGTGTTTCAGAGAAGTTCAATCGGTTAAAAATGCCTAAACGGAAAGAATTGAGTGTAGGTAGAAACACGATCGTTTATAATCGCATACCATAAAACTGGCAAAAGCAACCGCGAAATTGACACAGAACTTAAACTAAATCAGTTCGCCGTGGGTTATACTATGAAAAAACACCGTGAATGTGGAAGTGTGTTGAGCAGAACTCGAAAAGGCAGACCAAGGGCAACAACCTCAGCAGAAGATCTTGCAATGGTGGTAAGAGGCAAGAGAAATAGATGAAAAACAGTTCCAGAAATCATAGCCGAAATGAATGCTATTCGTTGAAAATCCATAATTATTCCTACAGTTATACGCCGAGTCAAAGAAGCCGGTCTTCATGGACGAATTGCAATGCAGAAGCCGCTTCTACGCAAGCAAAATAAGCAAAAACGTTTAAAGTGGGCACCCATCACGAAAATTGGACCGTAGAAGACTGAAATAAAGTATTGTGGACCGATGATTCCAAATTCGAGATTTTTGGTTCAAGAAGACGTGTTTTCGTGAAGAGGTCTGTGGGTAAGCGTGTCCGGGAAAAATGCATAGCCCTTACTGTTGAGCACGGTGGAGGTTCAGTTATGATATGGGGTTGCTTTTCTGGATCAAATGTGGGCGCTCTCGTAAAAATCGACGGTATACTAAAAAAACAACGGTATACGCGCATTTCAGAGGAAAACACAATCCCCTCTGGAATTAAAATTTCGGGTCAGAACTTTATCTTTCAGCAAGATAATGATCCGAAACACACTTCCACTCCTATGCCGGGAATATTTGCAGAAATTGGAAAACGGGAGATAAAAGTTATGGCGTGGCCTCCCCGGAATCCCGATTTAAATCCCATCGAGATGCTGTGGGAATACAATTTATTTTAGATGTGAAAATGTATATTTGTCATATGTATATGTAAATAATAAAAGGATATTAGTATTTCAATTTTGATTTTTGTTATAATTTGAATAGTTATGAGGGATAGTGTATATACGTATTCTGTTGAATAGATTGCAAAATATATGTGAGTTAAAAAAACTGTAGAACAACACCATAAAACTTTTTGATTTTTCATACAATATTAACCTCTTTTAAACAAGATGTCTGCACTAAATCTAACAACAGATTATCTATTTTATTTAACTGGCAACAATTGCCTTGCCTTATTTCGAAAACGGTTTATTTAAAATCAATATTAATTGCTAACATACATTGTGCATACTCTCATAAATGCGAGCAAATGTATCCATTGAAACATAACGAAGAATTTAGTTTGATATCCTAGAATTTGGCACAGTATATACTCGATTATACATGCGTACCATATAACTAACAATCGCAGTGTTATTTGTGCCCATTAGTCTAGGATCATTTATTATTTAAAGTCATGAAGTTCACTGAAAACCATATTATTTCTGTGGTCGGGTTATCGTACCCATATTCTATTGTTGGAGTTCGACAGTTCCAATAAGAATATTAGGCGATTGCAATGTATTCCAACAATTTGCTTGTAAATGTAAACTATTAGGATGAATGGATCTACATATTGTTTGATGTGGCATTATGAATAATTCACAATTCTGCGTCTCGGGAATTTACCAATAATAAACGCAAGGGTTTTCGCAATAACTAATCGAATGTATTTGATGAAAAATACTGCATGTACGAAGATGGACTGAAAAATTCACAAAAATAAAATAGAAAAAAGAACTTTGTTGATTGAAATTGCGGCGATTCTTCCATGTTTTGATCAAATTAAATTCCGAAATCTCAAGCCGTTAAAATAAGTTTCCACACCAATTTTGTCATCGTAGTCAGTTAAAAACTTCTTACCGACAAGGTGTTTTTTAAGCATGAGAAGTGGTAGTATCTATTAACGCTAAATACGGCAAATAATACTGGAGTGGTAACTACAAAGGGTACTAGGAGAGTTTTGCAATACAGCTTTGTTAATTTAATTTTGCAAAATAATTTCCTCTACACTCATTACACCTCTCTATCCTCCGAAACCAATCTTTAAACCAGTTCTGCCAAGTTTCACTAGGGAGTAAAGCACACTCGTTGTTCCAAGCCCGCAGAAGGTCCTCATCGCTGGAAAACTGCCTCCCTTTTAGCTTCATTTTCACATGCGGGAACAGTGCAAAGTCGCAGTCAGCAAGATCTGGACTGTAAGGAGGGTGCTCGGGAAGTTTCAATCCTGTCGTGGTCAAATATTCGGTGCAGGCTTTGGCGCGGTGAACTGAAGCATTATCGTGATAGAGGAACCAGGTGTCCATTCTGGACTTTGGCCGCAGGTACTTCATAGATCCAATGACTTTAGGCAGGCACTGTTCAGTATACCACATAGCTGTGACTGTCTTCTGTGTGACGAAAACAACGCATTCCACAATTCCACTTGATTTGAAAAATACAGCTATCATCTTCTTCTTTGCAGATCGGGGTTTTCTGACAAATATGGGTGTCCTCATCATCGAAGACCCAAGCTTTGTCTTGAGCTTTGGTCGACACATTGTAATAGTATAGGTGACGAGACTTGGCTGTACTATTACGTCATTTTTGACAATATATTTACCTTGTTAGTTTTATTATCCGGTCACTATTTCTATTGTTGGCAGTAACTTGAAAATTTTATGTCAGCGAAACAATGGACTTAACTCGCGAACATTTACGTGCAATTATTTTTCGTAACTTTCGGCGTGGATTATCTCAACAAGAATGCATCGACGAGCTGAATCCTTTATATGGTGATGAAGCACCATCGAAAACTACAGTATATCCTTGGTATAGTGAATTCAATCTTGGACGATGAATTTCATGAAAGTCGTCCCACAACTGTTGTTGTATCGGAACACATTAATGCAGTGTCTGAATTGATAATGCAAGATCGTCATGTGACATACCGTGAGATCAGGGCATTTCTATGTAATAGTAATATCAGCGTGCATAAGATTCTGCATGAACATTTAGCCGTTAAGAAGTTATGTTCACTATGTGGGTACCACATAATTTGACAACCGCTCAAAAAGGACTCGCGTCGATTGGTGCCGACAAATGCACAAAAAATACAATGGCGATGCTTCAAAGAACATTTATAAAGTCGTCAGAGGCGATGAATCTTGGATCTATACGTACGAACCCGATAGTAAACAGCAGTCGACCGTGTGGGTATTCCAAGATGAGCCAAAACCAACAAAAGTTGTTAGAACTCGAAGCACATCAAAATAAATGGTCGCCTGTTTTTTTGAAAAAACCGGTCACGTTGCAACCGTGCCTTTAAAGAGTTGTAGAATGGTCAATTCCGAATGATCGACAACTATTTGTTTGCCAAAAGTTTTTGAAGAAATAAGGAAAACAAACCAAAAACGACAGATCATTCACCACTACGACGTTGCGAACTCTCACAGGTCGGTTCAAACAATTGTATTTTTGACCAGGCAAAACAATGGATTGATGAACCATCCGCCGTACAGCCCTGATCTAGCACCCTGTGATTTCTTTTTATTCTCACAACTGAAGAATAAACTTCGTGGTCAACGGTTTTCTACGCCGGAAGAAGCAGGCATTCAAAACTCATATTTTGGAGATACAGCCTTCGCAGTGGCAGCAATGCTTTTCGGATTGGTTTAAACGAATGCAAAAGTGCATTGGTATTCAAGGAGAATATTTCGAAAAGCAGTAAAACTATTTTCGATAGTAAAAATTTTTTTTGGTTGCTATTCCCGAAATATAGACGGATACCCTCGTATTATTTTTACAAAATTAATCCGAGCAAAGAATTTACGAAAAAAAGTATAAATAAACATAAGGTTCTAGTAATGCAAATTGAGATTTATTATACATTTTTATATGTTATATTATATTCTGTTTAATACGAGACAAAAAAAGCTGGAAAATGATATTTCAAATCATAAAAGATTAGAAGCAAGAATTACAAGTCACGACAGAAACTTTACTGTCATCTTACAGTCAACGAACGTCAGGGTGATTTATTTTACTACTACTGTCGCGTTTAAAACATTTTAATGAAAATCTCTTCATCTCGAGAAGTAGACCAACCCATCTCGCGGCGGACGGAAAATAATTTATTAAGAGCATGGCGGAAAATCGCTTCATTCACGATTTACGATGAAAACTTGCAATCCAATTTTTGCTAAACTTCATTATAAGTTCCGCAGACGATTCTAATTTGGCTTAGCGCTCGTCTGACGTAATGAGTACGAATTTAAAAAATGGCAAGTTTCGGATTCTTAAAGATGTTTGCTATGATTGTAAAAATGTTATTCAATTTGCAATTATTGTATGGGATTTAGCACTTTTTATTTAAAAGCACAAAGGTAGAAGTAGTATAGCTAGGAGAGTACGGGACCAAAAGCCATTAAGAAATAACAGAGGCCTGCTGCAAGATTTTACCTTCTTCACTATCTGGTTCACGTGGTAACCAACTGCTCTGAACTGGTACTGAATAAAGAACAAAATTTAATCGACAAAGAACGGCTTTTAATTGGAAAAGAATAGTTTTTAACAGGTAAGGAACAGATTTCATCATTTTATTAATATTTCAGAATGGATCGGTATTAGATTAAAACTGTTCTCTACCAGTTAAAAGCTGTTTTTTATCTCAGTCAAATGCGGCTCTTTGTCAGTCAAAATCGATTCTTTATCAGTGAAAAGTCATTCTTAATCTGTCCAATATCAGTTCATAACTGTTAGCTCCTCAGTGTTTGAATTTCACGCACATTAATTGAAGATTACTTAATGATATTTACAATATTAATTTGATACTATTAATTCTTGTATGTAAGTAATATGGCTGCGTTTACTAATATATGATTTTAGATTAAAAAATAGATGTCTTTGAATCATTTCATCATAATACTTAGGAAGCATATTTTTGTTGTCGCCCGTGCAGCCGAGTATTAGAAAAAAATTAATGAATAATTTATGTGTAGTCGAGATTAAAAATAGAAATTACTCGACTTTCCATCATAATATAATAGATTGGTTTATTTAAATAAAGTTGTAATTGTTATAAAAATGAAAAGTTAAATCCTGAAAGTAGACAATTTGCAATAATATAATAATAATCCATGTCTTTACAAACTCAACACCTAAATGCAAATTACAGATGGCACTGAGTAATCAAGAAGTATTATTACATTCGCATTGATTGAATTAGAATTAAAAATAAATGTATACGAGGGCAGCCGTTTATATTTCGCGAACTGGCAACACTGTTAGTGTTACCGCCGATCTGATGATTGCATCGTGAAGTTATATTTACCTAGACAGTTTTATTATCCGGTCGCTATTTCTATTGTTGACAGTAAAATTTTATCGAAAAAATGGAATTAACTCGCAAACGTTTTCATGCAATTATTTTTCATAACTTTCGGCGTAGATTAAGCACCATCGAAAACTACAGTATATCGTTGGTATAGTGAATTCAAACTTGGACGGCGTTCTTTGGACGTGAAGGTCGTCCCACAAATGCTGTTATGTCGGAAAGTATTAACGCAGTGTCTGAATTGATAAAGCAAGACCATCATGTGACATACCGTGAGATCGAGGCATCTCTAGGTATTAGTAACTCCAGCGTGTATAAGATCCTGCATGAACACTTTACCGTTAAGAAGCTATGCTTACACTGGGTACTACATAATTTGACAATCGCTCAAAAAAGGACTCACGTCGATTAGTGCCAAGAAATGCACAAAAAATACAATGGCGGTACTTCAAAGAACATTTATAAAGTCATCAGAAGTGATGAATCTTGGATCTATACGTATGAGCCCGATAGAAAACAGCAGTCGACTATATGGGTATTCCAAGATAAGTCCAAACCAACAAAAGTTGTTCGCGCTCGAAGCGCATCAAAACAAATGGTCGCCTGTTTTTTCGGAAAAACCGGTCGCGTTGCAACCGTGCCTTTAGAGAGTTGTAGAGCGGTCAATTCCGAATGATACACAACTATTTGTTTGCCAAAAGTTTTTGAAGAAATAAGGAAAACAAACCGAAAACGACAGATCTTTCTCCACCATGACAATGCGAGCTCTCACAGGTCGGTTCAAACAATTGAATATTTGACCGGGCAAAACATTGAATTGATGTGCTATCCGCTGTAGAGCCCCGATCTAGCACCCTGTTATTCCTTTTTGTTCCCACATATGAAGAATAGGCTTCGTGGTCAACGGTTTTCTACGCCGGAAGAGGCAGTTGAGACATTAAAAACTCATATTTTGGAGATACCGCCTTCACAGTGGCAGCAATGCGGATTGGTTTATACGCATGCAAAAGTGCATTGATTTTCAAGGAGAATATTTTGAAAAGCAATTAAACTATTTTCGATAATAAATTTTTTTTTTTGTTTGCTATTCTCGAAATATAAACTGCTACCCTCGTATAATATCGTTTTAGCAAGGTAATTACATCGTATTTCTATAGATGTGTAATGAAAAAATGTACACAAGTTTTCGATATATTCTAACATCAAAGCTTGCTTTGACAAAAGGGGATTTCAAATTTTAATTACGAATTTTAATATACTTTTCATTTCCTTTCAGTACATTGTGTGACACCGCATGTATGTAAAGTTATTTGCTGCTTGAACAATACTCTTTCATTCAATATGTTTTGACATTTTATTTTATACTTTGGAATATCAATGGATAAAACAAAGTAAAAGTGTTCGTTCCTTTCCAAGCAAACATAGATTATTTATGGTGTTTTACTTTAATTATTGCTTTTGTTAACATTCAATAACTTTTAGTATTTAATAATTAATATTAATATTTAATAAGTAATAAATTTTGCATTTTAATTTCTTCATTTTGTTGAGGTTTCAACCATTTACAGATGAATCTCTCAAAGATTTCACTATAATAAATCTTGCATGAGTTTACGAAGGTCTTGAAATTGTATGTTGAAGAGAGGTTTTGCTGTGTTCATTATAACAATTTCCTGTCCTTCTCTTTTCTGGTCTCGAATGGTGTAAGTCTTCCATGAGTTTACGAACTGCTTCAAATCCTATGTTGAAGTTAGGTCCTGCCATCTTCATTATAACAATTTCTTTTACTTTTCTTTTCTGGTCTCAAATGATATAAATCCCGCACGAGTTTACAAAGTACTTCAAATCGTATGTTGATGTGAGGTCTTGCTATTTTCATTATAACGATTTCTTTTACTTTTCTGTTCTGGTCTCAAATGATATAAATCCCGCACGAGTTTACGAAGTACTTCAAATCGTATGTTGATGTGAGGTCTTGCTATCTTCATTATAATGATTTCTTTTACTTTTCTTTTCTGGTCTCAAATGATATAAATCCTGCATGAGTTTGCGAAGTACTTCAAATCATATGTTGATGTGAGGTCTTGCTATCTTCATTATAACAATTTCTTTTACTTTTCTTTTCTGGTCTCAAATGATATAAATCCTGCATGAGTTTACGAAGTACTTCAAATCGTATGTTGATGTGAGGTCTTGCTATCTTCATTATAACGATTTCTTTTACTTTTCTTTTCTGGTCTCAAATGATATAAATCCTGCATGAGTTTACGAACTGCTTCAAATCGTATGTTGAAGTAAGGTCTTGCTATCTTCATCATAACAATTTCTTTTACTTTTCTTTTCTGGTCTCAAATGATATAAATCCTGCATGAGTTTACGAAGTACTTCAAATCGTATGTTGATGTGAGGTCTTGCTATCTTCATTATGACGATTTCTTTTACTTTTCTTTTCTGGTCTAAAGTGATGTAAATCTTACATGAGTTTACGAAATCCTTCAAATCGTATTGAAGTGAGGTCTTGCTATCTTCATTATGACGATTTCTTTACTTTTCTTTTCTGGTCTCAAGTGATGTAAATCTTACATGAGTTTATGAAGTCCTTCAAATCGTATTGAAGTGAGGTCTTGCTATCTTCATTATAACGATTTCTGTTACTTTTACAATTTGAGGTCTTTATTATACATCTTCTTAAATGTTCGCTTCAAAACTCTGAATTGTCGAATTTTAGCGTATGTAACTCAATTTAAGGATCTTTGGGTTTCTTTTAATCATAGCTTATTTTGGAAACGATGTATTATTGAAACGTCTGCTTCTGCCTCTATAGTCTTCGGATTACTTATAGGATCTTGTAAAATAATCTTTTTAATTTTAATACTTTGAAAGTACTGTTCTACACACTTGTCTGTTACAAGAATACGCGTCAATTGTATGATATCGGCACTATCATTAGGTCAAATGTACAGATTGGATCGCCTGTCTACCGAATATATAATAAATTTAATAATTTAACAGTCGTGGATACAAACTATAGACCTTCACTAACGATTTTACGGCAGTGCACTTACCGTGTTTGTAGTGTATAAGTGTGTCTATACTTTTTATGGTAGTGGGTCTTACAAATAAGTATTTAATGCAAATTGGTATTTAATGTATTTAGAAAATTGGGTGTTCACTGTAAGTCAAAGCAGAAGTAATTAAACTTAAAAGTTGTCCTGTAATAGGATCGTAAAGATCTGTTGGGCAAATATATACATTATTATTATTATTATCATCTCCAGCAACAATTGCGACTTAGACCATAAACTATTTTGTGATAGTAATTCTACATTAACCAAATAAATATATTTAATGCTAATCACAAAAATCGTAAGTCTTTTGTTTTTTTGCCAAGTAGAAAACTTTTCTAGAGCCCCCGTATATATGCTGTTTTCACGAAGATCTTTCTACATGTGGATGTGAACAAGCTTGGTTAACATTTATTCTCCGTAACAAGATTTTAAAGTTACGTATGTATGTACGTATTTACGTACATATGTAGACGCGTAATTGTATATATGGACACATGTGTTTCCACTATTCTTGTTTCCACCATTTTGCAAAGTCGTACAAGCTATGGTATAATAAAAGTCAATTGAAAACGTAGCCGTACATGTGTGCAATATTGTGTTCTTTGTACAGAAAACGTTTTAACTTTTTTGTGGCTTCAAATATGGTGTTTTGCTTTTCTTAGATAGTTCGCAAGAATTCATTTACAAGCATACATACATATGTGAATATACATATAACTACATACATATGTACACCTAGATGTGTTTGAAAATATGTATGTATGTACACTATCGCTTATAAGTATTTGGTCACTCTTGTTTCATTACAGTTTCTATAGAAAATTTGTAATTATAAAATTTATTTCTGTAGTAAGACATAGTTTCATAGTAAACATTAAAATCTATAAAAGCTTATTCAAAAATAATTATGCGATTACCTTATCATTCACAATGAATGATAATACTCTAATAAAACTACATGTAGAATAATTGCACTTAAGGAATTAGATCTCTCAATTCTTGGAAATTTTTGATTGTTATGATTTTGTTTTAAGGTAGGATGTTATTATAAACTATTAAGTATTTATGCTTGGGTATTTTGGTAAAATTATAGTTCGTGTTTGTGAGGTGCTCATAGTGATAACATCGTTTGTTTCGAAGAAGTTCAATCGGTTAGAAATGCCTAAACGGAAAGAATTGAGTGTAGAAACACGACCGTTTATAATCGCATATCAAAAACTGGCAAAAACAACCCCGAAATTGCAACAGTACTTATATTAAATCAGTCCACCCTGGGTTATATTATCAAAAAACACCGCGAATATGGAAGTGTGTTGAGCAGAACTCGAAAAGGCAGACTAAGGGCAACAACCTCAGCAGAAGATCTGCAATGGTGGTAACAAGCAAGAGAAATAGACGACAAAGAGTCCCAGAAATCACAGCAGAAATGAATGCTGTTCGTCAAAAACCCACAGGTGTTTCCACAGTTAAACGGCGATTATAAGAGTCTTCATGGACGAATTGCAATGCGGAAGCCGTTTCTATGCAAGCAGAACAAGCAAAAACGTTTAAAGTGAGCACGCGATCGCCAAAATTGGACCACAGAAGACTGGAATAAAGTATTGTGGACCGATGAGGTCTGTGAGTGAGCGCGCCCGGGATGAATGCATAGCTCCTACTATTAAGCACGGTACAGGTTCAGTCATAATATGGGGTTCCTTTTCTGGATTAAATGTGGGCGATCTAGTAAAAATCGAAGGTATACTAAAAAAAATGAAAGTATAAGCGCATATTAGAGGAAAACGCAATCCCCTCTGGAATTAAAATTTCAGGTCACAATTTTATCTTCCAACAAGATAATGACCCGAAACACACTTTCAAACTATACCGAGAATATTTTCAGAAATTGAAGAACGAGGGAACCATAAAAGTTATGGCATGGCTTCCCCAGAGTCCTGATTTAAATCCCATCGAGTTGCTGTGGGAAGAACTTGACCGAGAGAAAATCGGCCCCCATATCTGCTATTAATATGTGGAAGAACCTGCAAGAGGCATGGGGTAAAATAAAACCTGAGAGATTACGAAAATTATTCGCAAGAATGCCTCGATTGTATGCTGCAGTGATTAAAAATAAAGGGGGCATGTAGACGAGTCTAAAATTTAGATAAATATATTATACAAGAATGTAGTTTAGACGTAAAAATATATATTTTTCATATATGTAAATAAAAAGATATTAGTATTTCAGTTTTGATTTTTGTTACAATTTACGGGTTAAATGCGAGTGACCAAATACTTATGAGCGATAGTGTATGTAAGTTTTATGAAGTTGAGCAAAGGAAAATCGATATTTTGCAGGATCGGAAGTGAATTTTACAATTTATTTGGATAGTTTAAAGTTAAAAACTATCAAAGCCTGTCATTGAGGATATAAATGTCGTTTTTTTATATTCAGTAATTTATTCTTTTACATCGTGAAGCTACGTTTTCGTAAGGACAAATCGGGGCGACTTGTTGGCCCGACATGTCTGCAGATCAACTAGTCGGTGAATTGGACGGGCGTTTATGTTGTTACTTGTCGGCAGCAGACATGTCGAAAAACGGCCTTCAAATCGAAATATCGAACTTACTGTATTTTTATTTGATATATTTAGAGTACTTGTATGCTCTGTGGGCTCAACGGCGGGACTCAAAAATGAAAGCATTTCAAATCCATACCACGTTGGTTTGTATACAGCTTCAGGTGCACTTCCACTTTTTGTCTTTTTAATTTTAGCAAGTTCTCGGAAATACTGACTTCTGATATTTGTAATTTTCTTTTCAATGGTCGCAACATCTGTCTCTAACGCTTTAGCTATCGAATTTAAGGCATCCAAACGTGTCTGCGAGTTCTTGTGCTCTGCTGACATAATATCCCATAAACATGTTTCGTTTTCGTACAATTCGATTAATTTTATAGTGTTACGTTTACTCCAGTCCATGGTATACGAAGGTAACTGAAAATGGGCTACCTTTAGCCTTTCCATTTTGACTAATGAATAAGCACATGCATATTCACGAAAAAAGACATACCTACTTTTGTCTGAATGATCTTTTGGAAACATCGGACGGCCACTTGCGCTACTTGGTAACAACTGCGAGAAATAATCACATGTTGACTGTTTACGTAGTGACAAACAACCGCCAACCCGACATGTGCGGATAATTTTTGCACCCGACACCGACATATCGTCCGACAATGCCGACACGAATTGTTTTTTGTTTACGTTAGGGCAGACAAGTCGGCCGACGTGCCGGCCGACATGTTGAGTCCTTACGAAAACGTAGCTAAACATAGAACTTATTTGAATAATTTAAAGCACTTGTTAAACTTAAAAAGATATCAACCTTTTTTATATTCAATAACTTATCCTTCCTACCAAGCATTTTAATTCTTTTTAACGTCAATGTATTACGAAATTTTATATATTTAACGTATTGAAACACTGTCATAAGAATTGTTAATGCTAACGTTTCGTCTTCAATCGTGTGTGATATTTTCAGTGTTTTGCTGTGCTTAAACTTGTATGTACGAGGATACTCGTTGATATTTCGTGAATAGCAAACAAATGAAATTAATACCGTACTGAGAGGCGAAGACTGTCAGCAAGGAACAATTATGGACGAAAATGACGAAATCTGTGCAAATCGTAGCGACTCCGTTGATGCCGGAACGTTATCAGCACCTGGTCCGTCTAATCGCCCACGTAAAAGAAAGCATCCAAAATCATTCGCAAACAAGCAAGAAGAGGAAATCACGCAGATTCTCGAATTTTTCAAAAAACACCCTGTATGCTCCTTATTAAGTTCATGTAAGACAATACAATGGTTAGATAATCAATATTTAAAACATATCGGTCGCGCGGATACTTCCTTTCATTTGGCAATAGATATATTTCAAAGGGAAATTTGCAATAAATCAATCAATGAATTAATCGAGTTTTATTTAAATTGCACACCATTGTTCGGTTGCACTTCAGGTCACGTATTTGATTATTATTATACGGTAGAGGAGTCCGCGCAACGTTTACAATCATTAATTGCATTTCAATGCGATTACGACGACGAAAGCATATATAATTTCTTGTCGGTATTATATCAAATATTAGATAAAAAAATAGAAAAAAAGAATTGCATTCAATTGTTGGGTCCAAGTAATGCCGGTGCTTTTCAAAATATTCTCCTTGAAAATCAATGCACTTTTGCACTGGTTTAAACCAATCCGAAAAGCATTGCTGCCACTGCTAAGGCGGTATCTCCAAAATATGAGCTTTAATGTCTCAACTGCCTCTTCCGGTTTAGAAAAGTGTTGAAGTTTATTCTTCACGTGTGGGAACAAAAACAAATCGCAGGGTGCTAGATCAGGGCTGTACGGCAGATGGCTCGTCAATTCAATGTTTTGCTCGATCAAATATCCAATTGTTTGAACCGACTTGTGTGAGCTCGCATTATCATGGTGGCGAATGATCTGTCGTCTTCGGTTTGTTTTCATTATTTCTTCAAAAATTTTTGGCAAACAAATAGTTGTATACCATTCGGAATTGACCGTTCTACAACTATCTAAAGGCAGGGTTGCATCGTGACTGGTTTTCCGAAAAAACAGGCGACCATTTGTTTTGATGTACTTCGAGCGTGAACAACTTTTGTTGGTTTGGCTCACCTTGGAATACCTACACAGTCAACTGCTGTTTACTATCGGGCTCATATGTATAGATCCAAGATTCATCATCTGTGATGACTTTATAAATGTTGTTTGAAGTGTATTTTTTGTGCATTTTTTTTTGCACGTCACCATATAAAGAATTCAGCTCGTCAATGCATTCTTGTTGAGATAATCCACGCCGAAAGTTATGAAAAATAATTGCACGAAAATTTTCGCGAGTTAATTCCATTTTTTTGGCTGACGTAGAATTTTCAAGTTACTGTCAACGATAGGAATAGCGACCGGATAATAAAACTGTCAAGGTAAATATATTGTCAAAAATGACAAACACGATGCAATCAACAGATCGGAGGCAACACTAACAGTGTTGCCAGTTCCCGAAATATAAACGGCTACCTTCGTATAATCTTGAGATTGTACTGATCCCTTAAGTATTACGGATACCTAAAGAAAGTATAAAGATAATATTTAAACAGTGAATAAAAGGTCGGTAACGATATAGCACAAAACGTAAGATCAATGAAAAAGGATTGCAACATAATCTGTGAATCATACTTCTGTAATTTTGATTTTATTACGCATTTACGAAAATATTATTCCCTTATAGTTTCTACATTGCGCATACATTAGAATTTAGTCTTTAAATATTTAACAAAAGCCATTGGACAGTGAAACAATTGTCATGTATGTACATTAATTGAAAATAAAATTTGGGAAAATTGTAATACAATGTATTTATTAATTTAGTAATGAATTTTAATCGAGTAAAAGCCGAATCAATCCAATAACGTAAATATATAAACAGCAGAAAAGACTTCTAATTTATTTTAAAAATTACGAATTCGTTGAAAATCCCATCAAAGATTTAAAAAAGAGGTTCTAAAACAAAATAAATATTAAATTACTTTTTAAACTTTATCTAAAATTTCAAAGCAAATAGACCATTATAATAGTTATTATCTCAAAGACAAATACGTTCAGATTGACGGGTATATTCCATAGTAATTCAAGCAGATGGGTTACGTCAGTGTATTTTCAATTGAGTTTATTTTTAACCGTAATATATTTATAGCTGTCCGATTATTTTTAGTTAAGTGACACTGACACTACTTTTTACAACGCTAAGGAAAAGTGGCGTAGGCTCAACATGTGGGACACTTAAAAATAAATTTCTAAAATCAATTAGAGAACGGTACCGAAGCATTAAACGGTTCGTAATTAAGTTACTCCCTGAAAAAATACGATCTTTAATATCGCCTATGTTTACAAAATCGTTCGGAATAAATACGTTTTTGCAGTTTATGGTGTCTAAAATGTGGAATATTTAAAAGATTTTCTAATAAAAATGTGATAAATATTCTTCGTAAAATGAAATTTTTAAAGTGGTTTTTTAATGGAGTAATTTTCGTGGCAAAATATGTTTACACATACTGAATTAATGATAACAAGTATGAAAATTTATGGACATTTTTTTATCAAATGTATGATGTATACAAGATTATTTTTGAGAGACGTCGGTTGTTTTTTACTATTTCTTTCTATAAATACCGGGTGTTCTACGACATGATTGTTACAAATTATCTGTTACTAAAGCAGTTTTAAGTTAACAATGTCTGCGATAGAGTTTTGAGTATATGTATGTTTATTCAAAATTTCTATCTTGAAATTGCTTCAGTTGTAGCTCTGGCGTGGAGGACCCGGTATATCTATCATGCAAAGAATTTCAACTTGCACGCAACAATTATATAAAATTCTACAAGAGCACACTAAACAACAATTTCACGAGTCAAAGTCTCATAAAAGAAAGAGAGCTATATTAGATCGTGTACATAAGAACACGAAAGCATTAACAAGACGTACAAATATAGTCCATTTACATTTCTTTAAAAATTAGACTCCTACATTAAACAAAATTTTGGCTGTAGTAAATAACAAAGATGATATACTGAAGTTTTCGAGACGGACAAAATATAGGTTATTAAAGAGATAAATTTTCGGTAAGATATTTACATTCTTGTGCGCAATGAAATAATTACGAGGGTGGTCCCATAAGTACCCGGCCTGATCTAGAGATGGCGGTAGTTTTTTGAAAAATATAACTGTATTAGAAAGTACACAATCTATAAAGTATATGTTTCAAGTTGTTTAGTATTTGTTTGGCGGTCATCAATAGTGACCGTTTTCAGCGAATTTGTAAAATGGATACAATTGGTCATCGTTACGTGATACAAAATTTTAGCTCAACCGATATAAAAGCTGAACTTGATTCTACTCTGGGCGAGTCTGCCCCTTCGTTTAAAATAGTGCAATCTAGGGTAACAGAGTTTAAACGAGGCCGTACGAGCTGCCAAGACGAGCATCGCAGTGGTCTACCAAACGAGGTGACAACTCCAGAAATGGTAAAGAAAATCCACAAAGCGGTACTGGCTGATTGTCGCCAGAAAGTGCGCGATCTAGCAGACATAGTAGGCATTTCAAAAAGTTCGGTACATCGCATATTATCAGAAAGCTGTTTGCAAGATGGGTACCGCATATGCTCACACACGGGCAAAAACGTTGTTTCATTTGAGTGGTTAGCGAAGTTTCGCAGCAGTAAAGCAGAGTTTATGCGCCGTTTCATAACCATGGGTGCATCACTTCACACCAGAGACAAAAGAACAATTAAAACAACAGACTCATAAGGGAGAAACGGCTCCAAAGAAGGCGAAGACCGTTTCATCCACAGGCAATCCTAATAATTTTCATTTCATTGACTATCTTGAAAAAGGAAAAGCTATCAACGACGAGTATTATGCGAACTTATGGTAACGTTTGAGCGAAGAAATCAAGCAAAACCGGCCGCATTTGTCTAAGAAGAAAGTGTCGTTTCATCGAAACGATGCACCAGCTCACAAATCCGTTATTGCAATGGCCAAAATTAATGATTTAAAGTTTGAATTACTAACTCTTGCAGCCTATTCGTCAGACTTAGCCGCCTCGGATTATTTTCTGTTCCCAAACTTGAAAAAAATAGCTCAGTGGTCGAAGATTTTCCAACGATGAAGAAGTGATGTCGGCAGCTAATGGCTATTTTGAGGAGCAAGACAGTTTTTATTATAAAAGGGTATCGAACTTATTGAACATTGCTGGGAAAAGCGTATAGAGATGAAAGAAGATTATGTTGAAAAATAAATATATTTCTTTCCTAAATGTTTGTGTTTTCTTTGTTGGGTCGGGTACTTCTGGGACCACCCTCGAAACTGTAATAATGCCACATTTAAATTGAATGATCTTCAAAATTTTCCACCATTCACAATATGGACGGAGTAAGAAAAAATTTAGAAAAATTTGTCATAAATATAGAAAGCGTTAGTATCACCGTTGGTTCTTCAAATGAATAAACACTTACTTGTTATTTATTTATATTTTACATTATTATTGTGTAATGCTTATTGAACTAATATACACACACATATACCGTGAATATATTTTATAATGCAACATGCACATACATACATAACGTAATAATGAAATGACAGCAATGTATTTTAGCGTGTATTTTATTTTGCAACATAGGATGTGAAATACAGTAGTTTAAAATTTAAAAACTAATTTAACAAATTTTCAAAAATGATTGACGGCCAGACAGTATCCTAAGCGATTGTAGAATTCATTTATTGTATTTTGTATCTGCTCTCGAGTTATTTCTCTTGCAGCAACTCGTATTCTATTTTTTAATTGATCAATATTGTTTAGAGGTTCTCCATGAAAAACTTTATTTCTGATACATGACCAAAGAAAGAAATCGTTTGGAGACAGGTCTGGTGACCTTGCGGACCATTCTACTTCTCCTCCACGGCCTATCCAACGGTTTGGAAATCTTTGGTTGACAAATGTTCTAACCATATGAGAATTATGTGCCGGCGCGCCATCATGCTGGTACCAAATCTCACCATCAATATTTAAAGCATGGAGGGCTGGCATAACTCTGTACTCAAGCAATTCTAAATATTTTTCTCCTGTAAGAGTACCCTCAATAAAAAACGGTCCTACAATATGGCGTCCAATCAACCCAGTCCAAACATTGACTTTCTGTGGCCGCTGAGTCCTTGTGATATGATATCTATGCAAATTTTGTCTACTCCAGTAGCGGCAGTTCTGTGAATTTACTTCACCATTTACATAAAATGTTGCTTCATCTGTGAAGCAAATTCTGCGTAGTAAAGTATCATCATTATGAAGCTTATCCAACATGATTTCACAAAAGTTACTTCTTCTTTCTGCATCATTCGCAATTAGTTCCTGGTGGTTTTGAAAATGATACGACTTAAAATGTTCTCGTTTTAGTAGTTTATGCACGGAAGATTTGCTTACATTTGTAGTTTGTGCTAAAGCTCTTGTGGAGAGCATATTATTATTTTCGATTGTTTGTAGAATTTCATCTCTTTTGGCGTCAGTAATAACATATCTTGGCCTATTCTTTTTTTTATGATTAGGAACTATGCATCCATTATTTTTATACTTCTATACTAACCTACTTATTGTAGTTGGACTCGGTCTTGGACGGTCAGGATATGTAATTTGAAACAAATCTGCTACTCTCCTCAAACTCATATTCGAGTTATACCAGTTCACTAATAACAGTTTTTCTTCTACACTATACATACCTCAAAAATAGAGTAACTTATTTTGACATCCTATGTTGCAAAATAAAATACACGCTAAAATACATTGCTGTCATTTCATTATTACGTTACTCTAGCAACTAGTGTATGTATGTGCATGTTGCATTATAAAATATATTCACGGTATATATATATATATATTATAATAATATATATATATATATATATATAATAAATCCGAGGCGGCTATATATATTAGAAAATTTAGTTTTGGAAAGAAACTTATAAGTGTACGTGTATCTATTTTGAAATAAAATATATTAAAATTATTTTAAACTTTAGAAATAAAATTCAACTAAATATAAAACAACTATTATACAGGTCACGTGCTCGCACAAATAAATTCGTCAATATAGTTCCTTCCATTTATTTTTATTGTAATATTACAATTACATTTAGCTTGGGAACTTAGAATTTAATTGAAAATGAAGAAACATACATGATATATATTCTCAGAAATGAATTCTTCATTACGATAACTTAAATCTTTTTTAAATTTAAAAGAATAAATTTAATAATTTATTTTATATATGAAATTGAATAAAAAAAGTAATTGAATGTACATTTGTAAATAAATAATACAATGATTGTATATGTGTAAATAAGACTTTCGCAGCTGATATTTTATATCGTCAAAAATATTTACGCGATTTGGTCGTGACTAGTCTATCTGTTCGTAATACAGAGTATAGAGGTTTTACAGTTGTTAAATCTAAATAAATATACTTTATCATAGCCGAATGTTCACATTTAATGTTGTCCAATATTCGGAGAGTACAAAGACTTTTGTGACTATTAATTCTACATCACAAAAACATTTAAATAAATGCGTAATAATGAATAACATTGTTTCTCAATGTTTTGCAGTTGTTACTGTTCTTGTGGAAATTCGTAATGTTTGAAAACTCGAGAAGTTGCTTGATCCTTTGTCACTGTATTCGCAATATCTTAGTCTAACCAATTGTTTGAATCTCTGCACATGTTATATTAATATTGGGTCTGGGAAAAAGTTCGTGGCGTTTTTCCCGATAGATGGCATTGGTTGCCGATAACTAAAGAACAACAAGTCACAGCGACATCACCGAGGGCTCGTTTTTTAGATGACCTTCCGAACGTTAGTTTGAGCGTAGAAACATTGTAATCGGTGCAGTGGTTGGAAAGTTATTCGCACTTGAAAATGGAGAAGAATAATGAGAAATTTCGCTATATTCTGCAATATTATTATGATAAGGGGAAGAACGCTGCGCAGGCTTGTGATAAAATTTGTGCTGTGTACGGTGAAGGTACTTTATCGAAATCTGTTGCGCGGAAATGGTTCGCTCGCTTTCGTTCTGGAAATTTCAATGTGAAAGATGAGTCACGCTCCGGTCGTCCAATCACTGAAAAATCTGATGAAATTCTTGAAAAAGTCCAACAAGATAAGCATATCAGTAGTGTCGATATTGGCATGGAGCTAGGCATTGACCACAAAACTGTTTTGAACCATTTACACAAAGCTGGTTACAAAAAAAAGCTTGACGTATGGGTTCCTCATGAGTTGAGCGTGAAAAACATGATGGACCGAATTAACATCTGCGATGCGCTGCTGAAACGGAATGAAATCGAGCCGTTTCTGAAACGTTTAATAACCGGAGATGAAAAATGGATTACGTACGATAATCGGAAGCGTAAAAGATCGTGGATAAAGGATGGTGAGCCGTCACAAGCGTTCGCTAAGCCAACATTGACGCCAAAAAAAGTGATGCTGTGTGTATGGTGGGACTGGAGGGGAATCGTCCACTACGAGCTACTTCCAACTGGTCAGACGATTGATTCTCAACTCTACTGTGCACAACTAGAGAGATTACGCCAGGCGATTGAAAGAAAACGGCCCGAATTGATTAATAGGGAAGGTGTTGTCTTCCATCATGACAACGCCCGACCACACACTTCTTTGATGACCCGTCAAAAATTGAGAGAGTTTGGTTGGGAAGTTTTGACGCACCCACCTTACAGTCCGGATATAGCACCCTCTGACTATCATCGTTTCGATCTCTGCAGAACTCTCTCAATGGAATCAAGTTGGTTTCAAAAGAAGCCTGTGAAAACTACTTGATTCAGTTTTTCGACCAGAAACCACAGAAGTTTTTCACCGATGGGATCATGGATCTACCAAAAAAATGGCGAAACATTGTCGATAATAATGGAGCATATTCGGTTTAAATGAATTCGTCCACGCGCCATACGGGGACCAGTTGAATTTTACTGAAAAAACGCCACGAACTTTTTCCCAGACCCAATATTATAGGCAGAAAATTATTGCTTTTTTCTCTAGTTTTAGAGGCGAAATGGCGAACACTGCAAAACTTTACTGTCAACCAAGTGTTTAGGTATTCATTTGCCGATTATTTCGAAAGAAAATTTAAAATGTTTGATAAATAATAGTAATAATAATAATAAATTTAATCCATGCCTTAACAAAAGTTGTCATACTGCTATTAGAAGCTTTTAAATTTTTTTACGGTGTTAAATGGAAGTAAATATGCTTTATCATAGTCGGATGTTCACAGTTAATAATACTTAACATTCAGCTTTGTAATTAAATTGTATTATATCTAGACATGGAATAATAATAATAATAATAATGCATATATTTGCCCAACAGATCTTTACAATCCTATAACAGGACAACTTTTAAGTCTAATTACTTCTGCTTTGACTTACAATGAACACCCAATTTTCTAAATACATTAGATACTAATTAACATTAAATACTTATTTGTACGACCCACCACCATAAAAAGTATAGACACACTTATACACTACAAACACGGTAAGTGCACTGCCGTAAAATCGTTGGTAAAGGTCTATAGTTTGTATTACATATTCGGTAGACAAGCGATCCAATCAGTACATTTGCTCTTATAATGGGCAGGCGAAAGGTGTTCGTTATTCTAGTCGCTTGCCTGGGAACCAAAAAGTTTATCTTTGCCAGAATTTCAGATGCGTCTATTCCATTATGCAGAAGATGGTAAAGAAATTTTATATCATTGCGGTGTCTACAGAGCTCTAATGGTTCTAAGTTAAATGTAGTTAGTAGATTAAAATGGCTGTAACCCCGAGGAGGATAGTTCCCAAACTGGCAAATGAAGGAGTACTTTAGAAAACGCCTTTGCACTAATTCCAGCACATAGATATGTGTTTAATAAAGAGGTGATCACACCAATGATACATATTCGAGTTTTGACCCAACAAGGGCAAAATAAAGTGGTAGTATGCTGTCGATTGACGAGAAGGACTTGGTGGTTCTAATTATGAAACCTAAAGTTTTTAATGCAGCATTGGATATATTTTTTTATTTATTTATTGAATAATAATTTGGAGTCAAATGTAATACCTAAATCCCTAACAACCTGGTATTTTTCTAGGTAAGCATTGTTCAAAGTGTAATTAAATTCAATAGAGGAACTTCTACGAATGAATGAGACGTATCTACACTTAGAAATATTCAAGTGAAGCCCATTATCGGTGCACCATGTCTGGATCACATCCAAGTGTTCCTGAAGGTGAGCGCAGTCATCGATATTATTTACTGCGTGATATATTTTCAGATCATCTGCGAATAATAATTTCTCACAGTCTAGAACTTCAGCAAGGTCGTTTATAAAAATAGAAAATAAAATAGGTCCGAGATTTGACCCTTGCGGAATTCCAGATATTGAATGAAAAGGCTGTGATTTATGACCTTTGTAGTAGACATAGTTGGGTCTATGAGATAAGTAGGACCGAAATAGCAGTGTAAATGATGGCGAGAAACCCACTTTAGCCAGCTTGTATAGTAATATTGTAATAATATAGTAATGCGATGAAAAGAAAATATATATATATATATACATATATTAATTTACTGATAAAACTGAATCGACGAGAGAAATTGATAAAAGAATATTAAAAACAACGAAGCTATATTACATTCTAAACAGGAAATTCATAAATAAAAAATAAAATTTAATTCAAGCCATAGCATGCGTTTTTAAGGTAATATATAGACCTATATTAGTCTGTGGCTATCAACCGGAGTTACAGCTCTCAAAGGACTCCATAAACACGTTCAAATTCCACAAGTCAGGCTTTAATTCCATTTATGTCTCATTTTCTGCGTATATTTCTTTACTTTTGAATTACTTTATTCCTTCAGTCGCTCTAGCATAGACAACATTTCGTATTCCTTTGTTAAGAGATTTATTTTTTTTGTACTATGTTTAGAAGTACAGAGTGATGCCATAAGTCAGACTTTAATTCCATTTATGTTTCATTTTCTGCTATAATTCTTTATTTTTGAGTGTATTTTATTCCTTCAGCAGCTCTAGTGTAGGCGAAATTTTATATTCAGTTGTTAAGAGATTTATTTAGTTCTTTTTTAGTATGTCTAGACGTATACAGTAATGTAATAAAAAGAGGAGATATAAAATTCAATACTGGCAAAAATTAAGAAATGCTACAGAAGAAACACAAGCCCACATATTAATAGATAACATTATAATGTAGTCAGAACTTAAGTATCTAAGTGTAACTTTCTATTAAAGGCTCGGAGAAGCAGGAAACTGAAATCAATGAAAATATAAAATGAAAAAACTGCAATATTTATTGTAAATTATATTATATTTAACTTTTGTCCCCTTCAACATATTTTCCGCCCCTATCTATACACCGCTATATACGTGTCTTCCATTGTTCAAAACAATGCTGTCGTTCATCAGTTGTCGGCCTTTGCTTCTTCTTCTTCTATTGCCAGTTTGCGATACCATTTTTCACTTCGTTGAAATAAAGAATTGTATGCTTTCATTTGATCTAAAATATGAAGCAAAACTTAGAGAACTGATAAAGCAGTACTACCAACTTCTTACAGGATATATCTATCTAACTTTTTCTTTTATTATATTCAATAATTTATAATACTTTGCGGTTTATGCAACACGTTTTTTTTCACTCTTATTATTTCTGATATAAATTTTGTATTTATCATTATAACACCTCGTTTATCTCTCCACTTTACCACAAATATACCACTACTGCTTTCCTCAGAGATTAGTTCTCTAATTTTATGTTTCTTTCGTATTACATCTTCGGGGTTGGCTTTTCTATTGCTCCTTAGCGTTACCAAAAGGGAAAATACATTATGAGCCAATACGACTGATGTATAATCATTATCTACATACACATTGCGACTTGCTCCTAATAAATCTTATGTCAAATTGAGAACAACTTTTGTCGGCACCGTTTCAGAATAATTTCCGATATCTTCCTCTGGGCTTTCGGGCTGGTATAACCAGTGACGCGGTTCCAGCCCGGAAGCCCAGAAGAAGATAGTATGGACCACGACCGCGCAAGTCTACGTACCAAATTTCCGATATGTTTTTCTTATCCACAGTAAACTTTCAGGTCATACAAGTATCCACCTTTTAGACATAATTTAATGCCAAATTTATGACGTTTATTGTTGATATATTGTTTGAACTTTAGTTCCCCTTGAAAGGTCGTAATGTTAACACAGTCATAATCTATCAAGAAAGGAGTCTTATTTTATACAACCTATCATTATTGGCGTTAATTGATTCGTTGTCTACAAGATGCCATGTTTTTTAAAGTCTTTGAAAGCGGTTATGTAAAATATATTTTCTGAGGTTGTTTTCACACAGAAAGCCTTTAGGGTACGACGCTTGGTGATATAATGTACGTGAATCATTAAAATTGGTAAGTGGCGCGAGAGTTTATAAATATTTTACGAACAAATTGTGAACGCCACGTTATTAACGGTAGGCTTATATCAAAATTAAATTGGCGAGATTTATTTTAGGGCGATCGTAAGGTGAAATTATTTTAGACGCGATGCTGTTTGCCAAATTCGCCGTAACATTTTGAAGTAATAATAATAGTAATAATAATAATAATCCAAGTATGGTGGGACGACTATTGTATGTAATTTCTGAATCTGAATTAATAATTAAAAAAAGTAAATGAAACCTTACCGCATAAAGTAAAGTGTATTTGGCATTGATTGAAAAATGAATTTTGAACAAATAGCAAATATCAAGTTCTGTTTTGAACTCGGTAAATCGTTTACTGTAACGTTTAATTTGATGAAACAAGTATATGGTGATACGTGTTTATCACGTACGAGTGTATATCTATGGTTACACAGAACATCGAACTTAAATTTATTAGAAATGAGCCGAAATCCTCATTACGATACGTGAGAATGGAAAGATTCATTTCGTTACATTGTGACACAGTATTTGGGACTGGGAAAGATTTGTGCAAGATTTGTACCAGTTAACTGAATTAAACATTGTATAGACTTAATGAAAATTATATTATTTTCTGCTACTCCATCGTTAATTAAGTACACAGAAATTAATTAAAAATTTCTGCGCTGGAGAAGGACTCGAACCTCTATCTGCCGTTTTCTAGACGACTGCTTTACCAATTAAGCCACCAGGCAGTGTAACTTCGAGTCCTTTAACACGCCATAAATCGTATTATGGAACAGATCTAATATTTATTTAAAAACCCGCAGTTCAGTTATGATGTCGTAATTATATATAATTATGACATTATAATTATGACATTGTATAGACTTGATTAAAGACTCAAGACAAGACGAAAACTTCAGGTATTCTATTGTAACTGGCTAGCTGGCGATAAGACGTGGTGTTTTTAATATCATCAACTGACCAAGCGTCAAAGCTCCGAATGGAAACATCCAAGCAAAGAAAAACCGAAGAAAGCCAGTTTCAGTGCAATAGTTGAGCCCTGAAGATGTCCCATACAAATGGGTACGAAATGTCGGCAGATATACTAGTGACGCGGTTCCAGCCCGGAAACCCAGAAGCATATAGCACCGAAGAAAGCCGTCTAGAGAAGTCAAAAGTGAAGACAACCTTGACTTGTTTTTATGATTCGATAGGCATAGTGCACAAAGAGTTTATACAGACTAAGCAAACCGTCAATGCTGTATATTATTTTGGTGTTATCAAGTGTCTTTTGATGCGTATTCGTCGTGTGCGCTCTCAATATCGTGAAATGGTAGCCGGCGTTTGTTACATAATAATGCACCATCTCATCGCTCAACACTTATCACTGACTTTCTAACTGCAAAAAGCATTTTAACCATCAACCATTCACTGTATTCATCGGCTTTGGCCTCCTGTGATTTTTATCTATTCTCAAAACTATATTTGTCGATGAAAGGGCAGCGTTATGCCGACGTCGAAGTCATTAAAAGGGCGTCGACAGCGATCTTGAAGGACATCTCTAAAGATGATAAAAATTCATTCGACATGTTAATTGACTGCGCAAGACGTTTTATTGAAGCCAAACGCGACAACTTTGAATAAAATAACTATATTTTACCAAAATAGTAAACTTTAGCTTTAATTTTAAAAAAGTTCGGTTTTCTCTACGACAAATGTGTATAATATCTTAATAATATGTATATTCACTATACATTTTTTATGTACTAATTTAAAACTATACTGTTGTTTATTAATTTTTCAATGAATGTTACGCCTAATTTGACTTCATACATATATTACATACTATTTCAAATTACTCTTATTATATTGGCCATCAGCTGATAATTCCGATAGCTCTGAACTTTACTGGTTAGTTTCAGCACTAGAAGTGGCAAAGGTTTTTTTAAGGTAAGTAATACAAGCTTTGGTAAATTTATAATCTGCAATAGTAGATTAGGGGTGCCACGCACGACAAACAACGACAAACAACAAAATTAGTGCATACAAAATAAATATGCTTTGATCTGGTACGTAGACTTCCGCGGACGTGGTCCATACTATCTGCTTCTGGGCTTCCGGGCTGGAACCGCGTCAATGGTATAACTGCCGACGTTTCGAACCCACTCGTATGGGACATCTTCAAGGCTCAATTACTGGTACTGTCTGTCGGATTGAAACTTCAGTACAGTTTCAGTGCGACAGACAGTAGCAGTAGTTGAGCCCTGAAGATGTCCCATACGAGTGGGTACGAAACGTCGGTAGTTATACCATTGACGCGGTTCCAGCGCAGAAGCCCAGAAGAAATAGAAGATGCACTATTATTATGTTTCAATTGTTTTGTTGAAGAGCATTAAATGTTTCTTTTTACCGATATCACCAGTGATACCCATGACACCTAAGTGCAATAACATTCTTAGGAAGCCACGAGCATCATTGGTCATCGCCATTTTTTCTTAGAGAAATTTATAACATTCTTTTTAAGCTTAAAGAATAATCAAAATACCGTTTTCCTATATTTATTTATTTATTTTTACCCCGGCACATCGTTTTTCTCTTATGGTGGCAGCTAACGTGTTAAAACAAGCTTCAAATATAAATAACAATTTTAACGACACGTTTCACTAGTTAGGTTTGGTACGCTTGCTACTAAAGACGTTTATAATATACAGTACAGCTATGTATAAAATAAGTGCGAGCCACTTTACGTGTGCCCAGCCACAGCATATAATCTATTATAGATGACACAATATGGTAATATACAGTATATGGCGAGCACTGCAAAATAAATAACTAAATTTGGAATCATGTCATGCACTCTAACATTTTCTGAATTTTAAAGTGGCGTATTCCCAACAGCATATAGAGATGCATGGGTAGTTCGTTTCTATTTAACAATTTATAATACGTATATACATGGGACGCTAGGAAAGTTTTGTCGTATATTAAAAATTTTCTATGATTTTTAGTACTTTTAGTTATTTTAAGCAACTAATAGCACAAACTTAATCAATAAAAACATGTTTCCACTTTACTTGGAGGGAGAACAGCGCTTCTCTTCATATAGTCAGTATCCTGGACAAAGTATAAACTTTACAGATGGTTCTTTACGTAGAGGAAAGTTTAAAATGCATCGTAATGTCCGCGCTATACAAGCACAATATTCAATTAAGATTCAGTGACACGATTTCAAAATACCTCGATTGGAATATAGCAAGAGATCAATACTTATAACATCAACAATGGTAATTCTAGTCGAAAGCCATGTAAATGTAGCTTTCTTTCATTTATTCCTTGCGATAAGAATCGTTCATTTCACTTGGCTTACATATTGGACTAATAATTGTTTTCTTTGAAAAATGTTCATTGCGTGAACTCTAAATGAAAAAGCGTTGTTTTGATAGAAAAACCTATTAAAAATAAATTCTTATTTACTAATAAATTTTTAGTATACGAGGGTGGTATGAAAAGTTTCCGACCTCAACGTGAAGATAGCAGCACTCATCAATAAAAGCTAGGAAAAGTAGTTGTGTATCTATTGTCAGGTACTCACGAAAGTTTCAGCCATTTTGGATGCGCAGTTGTTATTTGACAGTCGTTTGAGTGAGTCGATGTGAGTGTCGAGTATCGAGTCGTCATTAAATATTTGTTTTTGAAAGAGAATACGCCTACGCAAATCAAAGATGAGTTGGACTATGTGTACGGGGACCCTGCACCATCATTTACAACAGTGAAATTTAGGGCAACTGAATTTAAACGTGGCTGTAAGAACTCGGGGGACGATGAACGTTCGGGACGTCCAAAAACTGCAACTAACGACCGTCGAATTAAAGTGAGAGAGATAGCAAAGGCTATGAATATATCCAAAGAACGTGTTTGTCACATGATAAATCAAGATTTAGGCATGAGATTTTAAGTTCAGCAGTTTTTATTAATATTTATACACATTGCAAAAACTATATTTGCACAATAACTGAAATTTCAACGTAAGTTTGATGTAGATGTTGGCATTTTATTAATTTTGAAGCAATAAGGGTTACGTAATTGTTGATTATTTAAATGATTGGGCATTTTTACAATTTTAATCATATTTTTGGGCAATATGGTTTCTGTATCATTTATTACAGGATAGCCTTCTTAGATCATCTTGTTCATTAACTGATATGGATAAAATTTGTTCCACATAAAAACTTCGGCAGTAGATTTTACATTCATAAATTCATTGTTTTTGTAATTTTTTTTCACATTGACTGGTATCAGAATAAAATTTGGACAATGTATCTTCACTTTCTCCACCAAGAAAATGTTTGTATTCCTCTTTTAATGAAGAATTCAAGCATTGGTTTTAAGGACTTTTTAATTTTCCTCTTTCATTGTAGGGAATTGCAGTGAGACTTGTTTTAATTTGCTTTTATATAACTTAATTTTAAGCTGTTTTCAATATCTCATTTTTCGGGAGTACTGATTTGTCCTTCTCGGTTATTACGAGTATTTTAACTGGACTTTGATCTGTGTGAACACCAATGTTAAAAATATTAGATGGCGTGAACATTATAAGGTCTTTAGTTTGCTGAAGAAGTGAGAAACATGAGTTCTATTTTAAGGTATGCTTGTAGACTCTGGCTTTCTCTGGGACAAATTTTGGTTTCTATTTAAAAAGTTTCTATAGCTCTACTGGTGCAATTTTGGTAGATATTTAAATGTTCAGTACTGCCGTCTGTTTTTTGAAGACAGCAAATTGACACGCAGGTTGCTGTGTTCAACGCAGACAATGTAATGCATGTCAGCAGTTTTGCCAAATAATTGCTAAGAATCAACTCGTCAATTTTGTAATGTTATAATCTTTGACCGCTTGTTTAATACCTACTTTCGTTACTACATTGTAAACTGACTGAATTACATTGTAAGGCATATACAATACTTTCTGAAGGACTTTTCAGAATATCGAATTTTTTCTTTTTATACGTGGGTAGCTAGAAGGTCAGTACTCGGTTTTAACATATAATCTTGAAGCGATTCATAGTGACAATTTGAGGGGTACGATATGAATAATGTCATCTCATTCTCCGGTTATTGTGAGTGAATTTTTAGTGAGGAACTAACTTGCTGGATCACTCGCGGTATTTACCATTGTGTAACTTTCCAACAGACTTCATTTGCTGATGGAAGGAGAATGAAACAACACCATTAAAATGTTCAGACGGGAGACCATTCTCTCCAAGAGAATCTAATAAAAAACTCACTTAAAGAACAAATCGATAGAGCCAAGCATTGTACCGATATATTACAATTAAAGTAAAGTATAGCCATCAAAGTGAATTACTTGTAGAATTATAATAAGGCTTGTATTTTATTTTCTAACTTTGGGCTTGGGCTTCTTTTTGGATAGAGGATGCAGAATTTATTAAATTTAACATGCGACACAATTTCCTTAGTAGCTTACATATAAACAAAAAATACATACATAATCATCCCCTTCTGCAGCTACATTATAAAGGTATCTATCTACCTTATACATATTTAATAAGTAACGTATTTATAGTCGTGATGAGAATATATATTTTCATAAAATATAAAAGAAGAATGTACCGCAAGTATGAGCTTAACCTATCCGTCTACTATATTTACACGATATTTATGTACGGGTTCAGACGCGCTATATTAAGTTCTCAGTTTCTTCCTTTTGTGGTTTAACTTATTAAATAATTCATGGCTCATGCTTTGCTCGTGTTACCATACCAGTATATATTATTTGGGAATTATTAAACAAAGAATATACAAAAAGGTGATGCTTCTCATTTTAGGTATATTCGAAGTTAAAGTTTGTGGAGGCTTTTCTAGTATATACAGTGGTGCGCACAAGTAAGTGACCGCTGGCAGAAAATAAGTGTTTAACAATATCGTTTTCATATTTATCATTATTCTACTTTTATTCTCACAATAAAATGCTAGGAATAGGATATGTATTGGTAAATGAAAGAGAAAGCAGTTTCTGCGAAAAGTTATCTTAATCCGGTAATCTGTCCTTTATCAATGGTTTCTTCGTTGCCTACTTAAGGACAATTCGTGCGCAATGTGGGTCAGTATATCACTGGGTTTTCAAGCATTTAATTGAATTATTGTCTTCCAAATCATAAAAAATTTGCTTACTTTATTATGTCCGTATTCTGATTATATTCATTTCTCGAAATTGTTTTAAAATGTGTAGAATATCTGAAGAAAATCGCCCACTGGATAGCGTTTTCTCATCAAGACATAATCAAAGTTTACTTATCTTAGATGGTTATATTAACCTTTTCAGTTTTTTTTTAATAGCTGTAACATGAAAGTATTTATTATTAATATTGTTAATTAATGATGATTTCTTGGTTAGTTTGATTATGTCATAAACGAACTCTTGCGCAGACTTTAATAATTTTAAATTTACACTTAGGCAAACATTATCACTGATTATGTATAAAATAGAATATATTTTATATTATAATTGTTGTATAATCATATTGTTAACGTCTTAAATATTTAATAGATTGTTTTTTCTATATTAGTTCATTTATATTAATTTATTAAATTGCTTAAAACTTTTATTAATTTTTTATTTCAAGTAGAGAGCGTCCTCATAACATTTTCTAAAATATTCACAGACCTTGTCTTCTCAGGACGTTTTTGAACGATTGCGTTTTAACAGCACAGCATCCACTTTTTCAAAAATTTTTAATATAGTGGCAGTTCGGACGTTCACAACTTCTCTATATTTCTCTATATTTAACGGTTGTTCGACTACATTTTAACACAGGAAATCATTCGGTCTGGAAGCCGAGATATTTGGGCTGTATACAGTTGTGACTCTAATAGTCTCATAATCGTCTAAAATTTTTATACTTGTTTAAAGTGCTTTCAGATTTTCCTGCGTTGGATTGGTCTCTTCTAAATATTGGGTTGGCAACTAAGTACTTTCGGTTTTTACTGATAGAGAGCGTTGCTTTATTTTTTGTATAACGTATGTTAGTGTTATACTTTACCGTTTGTCGCGTGATACTAGTCATATTGACGTAACTTCAGAAGCAAGTAGTGCGTGATTTTTATTAAAGCTATTAGATGTGGGTTAATTTTAAATGGAGTGCAGAAACGAACATTTTCGACATATTTTACTATTTTATTTCCGTAAAGGAAAGAAAGCCGCTGCGGCTCACAAAAAGATATGTGAAGTTTATGGTGCTAATTGCTTAACAGAGCGCACGTGTCAGAATTGGTATAAAAAATTCCATTCTGGAGATTTTTCCCCCAAAGATGAGCAACGTTCTGGTCGGCCTACTGAAGTTGATGACGACCAAATCAAAGTCATAATTGAAGAGGATCGTCATATAACTATTCGAGAGGTTTCGGAGAGGCTACATATATCGCACACAACAATTGCAAAACATTTAAAATGTCTTGGGCTAGTTGAGAAGCTTGATATTTGGGTACCTCACGAATTGAAAGAAATTCATTTAACATGAAGAATCAACTTTTGCGATATGCACCTTAGACGAAATGAAACCGACCCTTTCTTAAAAAGAATCATCACTGGTGATGAAAAATGGGTCCTGTACAGTAACATAGTTCGAAAACGATCATGGAGCAAACACTATAAACCAGCTCACACCACATCGAAAGCTGAATTGTATTCAAAAAAGATCATGCTGTCAGTTTGGTGGGATTACAAAGGTGTTGTGTTTTTTGAGCTGCTTCCAAGGAACCAAACGATCAATTCTGATGTTTACTGTCAACAATTAATAAAACTGGATGAAGCAATCAAAGAAAAACGGCCAGAATTGTCAAATCGGAAAGGTGTAGTTTTCCACCAAGATAATGCAAGGCCTCACACATATTTGGCAACTCGTGGGAAACTATTGGAGTTTGGCTGGGAAGTGATGCCACATCCCCCATACAACTCTGATCAAGCACCATCTGATTACCATTGATTTCGAAGTTTGCAGAATTCTTTGAATGGTAAAACTCTCACAAATGACGATGACCTTCACTCGCACCTGGTTCAGTTTTTTGCTGATAAGGACCAGAAATTTTATGAGCGCGGAATCATGCAGCTGAAAGAAAGATGGCAAAAGGTCATTGAGCAAAATGGAAAATATATAATTGATTAAAAACTATTCTTTGTTTAAAAAAAAGTGTTTTATTTTATACTACAAAACCGAAAGTACTTAGTTGCCAACCCAATACTTATCTCTATCGTTTATATGTATGTCTAGCCAGTACATTACAACAATCTGGAATATTGAGGTGAATGCGAAATAGATTCTGTGCACTACATGTTTATTTATTAATTATTAATAATCACAGACTAATACATTATTATCCATTCTCCAAATCTAAGGAAAACGAAGTAAACTAATGTCCAAAATTTACTATTCTTCTACAATACACTGTATTCGCTTTACTTACTCAATTTTTTAAAACAGTTTGTATTATGAAGATAAAAGAAAAAAGTTTCGAAAATAAACCATCGAACAGTTTTCTGAACAAAAGATACGCGTCAATGAAACGGGGTTATCGATAAAGTATAAAATTGTTATACGAGTTTTATCGAAAATACAGCGGTCCTAAAGCATACTAAACAGCTAATGTAGAGAGTTAAATGGTGTGAAGTTTGATAGGTTCCCAATCATTGTGAACGTTACATGAATACTTAATATTAAACCTGACCCTATTCGAAGGGCTTACCCGAAATCTTACGCCTTAACTTCTTTTTTATATGAAAATATATTTACTGTGTTTGAACCTTATATTTATTTTGTCTTGTATGGAAATAGAAAGTTTATTTTGAAATAGATTAAAATCAACTTTTCCATCATGATTAATATTGAAATCTATGCAAATAAGTACATACGATTTCCTACACTGATGTTGATTAGAGAAAACCAACGAAATGAAGTTTTCATCTACATGTATGTACTTTTTAATAAAGGTGTTGCAAAATTAACGCTAGATTTGAATTGAATAGAAAACAGAGTTTTTAGTCTTTTGACTGTTATTTTTTTTGAATCATAAAGTACATAGGATAGGGTTATTTATGGAATAACACATACACTGGTTTATTCGAAATTTTCCATGACCATTATGCATAAATGCGGCTGAATTTCGTTGATGAAGGGAGAGTGAATATTCTCCTTTAATGCACGGGTGGTTGTGGGCTTCTTGACATAGACCTGTGATTTCAAATAACCCCATAAAAAAATCTAATGGTGTTAAATAACACGATCTATGGGGCCAATTCTGATCACCGAAACGAGAGAGTATACGATCTGGAAATGTCTCATACAGTAATTGAATTGTTTCACGGGCTGTGTGGCATGTGGTACCGACTTGTTGAAACCACATATTGGCCACATCAATATCATTCAATTTCGGCAGAAAAAACTGTGTTATCATGTCGCGATATCGAACACCAGTAACAGTCACTGCTTGATCAGCCTCATTTTCAAAAAAGTATGGTCAAATTATGCCTCCAGCCTGAAATCCACACCAAAAAGTGACGCGTTGTGGATGTATTTGTTTTTCGACAATCACATGTGGGATTTAAGAACACCAAAAGCGGCAATTTTGGCGATTAACAAAGCCATCAAGGTGAAGATGTGCTTCATCGCTTAGGATGATTTTGCCCGAAAAATCAGCATCCATTTGTTGATGTTCAATAATCCATTCAACGAACTCTCTTCGCTGTGCATGGTCATTAGGCTTCAGTTGTGTTAATTGAATTTTGTAAGCATAGAGACATAGATCTTTAGTGAGCATACGCTGTAGAGAGTTTCTTGAAATTTGCAATTCTTTTCCACGGCGCCGAATTGAGATTCCTGGATTGTCGCCAACACTCTCACGTACTGCGTCGATATTGACATTTGAACGGCTTGTTTTTCGACGACCAGTGTGTTTGGCATCTCCAACAGATCCAGTCTCCCTGAATTTTTCAATTAATCTCATCACAGTTGACGAAGTTAAAACACTATTCGGACCATATTTTGTATGGAATTTTCGAATTGCAACTGCCAAGCTTTCATTATTTTTGAAATATTGTTCAATAATGAAAACAGGTTGTTCTATCGTGTAACGCTCCATTTTTACTAACCCTAAACTGTCAGCTGTCGAATTGTTTTTTTTAGGGTTGCCAACACTTTACTGCACAAATGGCGACAAATTCAAATCTTGCGTTAATTTTGGGACGCCTATTATTAGCGACGTGCGCACTCAAATTGCGGTACAGAGAAGAAATTTATTTAATGTAAAAGGTAGTATTTGGTTTCTATAGACCGTTCAAAAAAAAGACACTTCTAATGAGCCATAATGCCAAACTACATGTTGAATCATTATTTATATAAATCGGTGTTTATGCAATTATGTAGTTAAGCGTTTTACGTGTTTTAATCTTTATTTTTTGACGAACAAGTTGAAAAAAATCAGTTCTTTCATAAATTATTATTGCCTATAACAGTTTTAACTGTAGCGATGGTTTTTGCAGAAACGTCTTAACATTGACGGAATTTAGTCTTATTCGATTAAAGAATATATAGCAGAATTCTGAATGAGATGGCAGAAATTGAGGTTTAGTTTCATAGAACTTTAAATCTTTATACAAATCTGTTTCCTGGAATAGGCAATATTGACAGAAAATAGCGCAGTGAATGACTTAAAAAGCCCATGGAGTAAATAGTTGAGAAAATAAGACATATACATACACTATCGCTCATAATCATTTGGTCACCCTTGTTTCATTACAGTTCCTGTAGAAAAGTTGTAATTATAATATTTATTTCTGTAGTAAGAAATAGTTTAATAGTAAACACTAAAATCTATAAAAGCTTATTCAAGAATAATTATGTGATTACCCTATTATTCACAATGAATCATAATACCCTAATAGTGGAATAGCTGCACTTAAGGGATTAGATCTCTTAATTCTTGGAAATTTTCTATTGTTATGAACTTATTTTAAGGTAGGGTGTTATTGTAAACAATTAAGTATTTATACTTGGGTATTTTGGCAAAATTACAGTTAGTTTTTATGAGGTGCTCATAGTGATATCGTCGTGTGTTTCGAAGAGGTTCAATCGGTTAGAAGTGTCTTAAACGGAAAGAATTGAGTGTAGAAACACGATCGTTTATAACCGCATACCATAAATTTGGCAAAAGCAACCGCGAAATTGCAACAGAATTTAAATTAAATCAATCCACCGTGGGTTATATCATCAAAAAACACCGCGGATGTGGAAGTGTGTTGAGTAGAGCTCGAAAAGGCAGACCAAGGGCAACAACCTCACTAGAAGATCTTGCGATGGTGGTAACGAGCAATAGAGATAGACGAAAAACAGCCCCAAAAATCACAGCAGAAATGAATGCTGTTCGTCGAAAACCCACAGGTATTTCCATAGTTAAACGGCGATTAACAGAAGGCTGTCTTCATGGACGAATTGCAATGCGGAAGCCACTTCTACGCAAGCCACTTCTACGCAAGCCACTTCTACGCAAGCAAAGCAAGCAAAAATGTTTAAAATTGGCACGCGATCACCAAAATTGGCCCATAGAAGACTGGAATAAAGTATTGCGGATCGATGAATCCAAATTCGAAATTTTCGGTTCACGAAGACGTGTTTTCGTGAGAAGGTCTGTGGGTGAGCGTGCCCGGAAAGAATGCATAGCCCCTACTGTTAAAGACGGTGGAAAAAAAAGAACAGTATAACCGCATATTAGAGGAAAACGTAATCCCCACTGTAATTAAAATTTCGGGTCAGAATTATATCTTCCAACAAGGTAATGACCCGAAATACACTTCCAAACTATGCCGGAAATATTTGGAGAAATTGGAGAACGAGGGAACCATAAAAGTTATGGCGTGGCCGCCCCAGAGTGCCAATTTAAATCCCATCGAGTTTCTGTTGGAAGAACTTGACTGAGAGGTGTGAAAATCGGCCCCCACATGTACTGTTAATAAGTGGAAGAACCTACAAGAGGCATGGAGTAAAATAAAACCTGAGACATTATGAAAATTAATCGAAAGAATGCCTCGATTGTGTGCTGCAGCGATTAAAAATAAAGAAGGGATATAGAGGAGTCTAAAATTTAGATAGATATAATATACGACAATTTATTTTAGATGTAAAAGTATATATTTTTCATATATAATAATAATAATAATAATAATATTTATTAAGTTACCCAACAGAGATTATTACTCCAAAACGGGTAACAAACAAAGAAATACAAAAAAAAATTAAACAATAGTTACGTTGTGAAAATGAAATATGTATCTTAAAACAAAAATATATTTTTACAAATAGTGGTCATAGCAAATCGTACTGCAGATTGTTGAAATTCACCGCCGAATGAACCAAAGGGGCCTTCAGCAAAATATTGGTCCTTGCCGTTGGGACATAAATCAGTTGATTCGCCCTTGATCCCAGGCGTGGAACAATGAAATAAACACGTGACAGTAAATCCGGCGTATCAACCCTCCCAGTAACGATACTCTGCATAAATAAAGCGCTAAGAGTTTTTCTCCTATCAGACAGCGATACGATGTCATGTCGCTCCAATAACTCGTTGTAATTCACTCCACGGACAGGATATCGACCATCACATTTAAATGAGAGGTATTTCAGAAATTTGCGTTGTATTTGTTCCAGGAGGCTAGTTTGAGATTTGTAGATGGGGTACCAGACTATAGATGCATATTCCAGTTTGGAAACTACATGTGCAAAGAAAAGGGTCTTCAAGGTGTCCATATTATGACAGTATATGTAAATAATAGAAAGATATTAGTATTTCAATTTTGATTTTTGTTACAATTTGTGGGTTAAATGCAAGCGGCCAAATACTTATGAGCGATAGTGTATGTAGTTCATGAGCCAAGAACCTCAATCCGTTCGTTATGAAAATTACTATTGTCACCATATTTTCTGTAAAATATAAAAATGAAGCAGTATAGAATTAATAGTTTAAATCTATTTCCTATAATAAAGAAAATTTTGATGTATCTAAAGAGGAGACAAAATGTCTGGGAAAACTAATCGACTGCGACTTTGGAAACATCTTGTGACTATAAATTGTATGTTAAAATTAGGATTACATTGCTATTTTAAACGCATCAGTAACCCAATAACTAACCGATCTAGATAAAAGTGATTAACTTTCTATCTAGTTGCATTTAAATTACTTCATTTTAGACAGAATTACTATTAGATGGGCTAGTATCGACAGAAGAAGGTAATTCAATTTGGTGGAATTAACTATGCTCCACTATTTAGATATAGTAATTATGTTCCCTTTAGATACTTAAATATGTTACCCTCCCTATTCCTTGTTTTTTTGTGTATATACTTTTTTCGAAACGGAAATACAATATAATTGAAAATAAATGAAAATTGAGAATTATGTGTTATATGAATGCTAATATGCAATATTCTGAGGTGTATTTTTTGAAATTAAAAGCAGTTACGTTCTGCAATATAAAACAGCAATTAATTTAATCTGGTACGTAGACTTCCGCGGTCGTGGTCCATGCTATCTGCATCTGGGTTTCCGGGCTGGACCCGCGTCACTTGTATATCTGTCAACGTTTCGTACCCATTTGTATGGGTCATCTTCAGGGCTGAACTGTTTCAGATGCTCCATACAAATGGGTACGAAACGTCGATAGATATACAAGTGACGCGGTTCCAGCCCGGAAACCTAGATGCAGATAGCAATTAATTTATTTCTTCGTGCTTTATTCGACTATATATGGGTTGTCTTTTAAGTATTGAATATAAAACTAGAATAAAACAGTAGATAGGTTTTAAAGACCTCGTTTTTCGAAATATTCTCCAAGACGATTAATGCACTTTTGCATGCGCTCGAACCAACACTGGAAGCAGTTGTTCCACTCGTTTGTAGGGACAGTCAAAATTGCGTTTTCGAAGGCGTCGACTGCTCCTTCTAACGACTGGAATCTTTCCACGCAGTCCGTTCTTGATTTTCGGAAAGGTAAAGAAATCGTTGGGACTTAGGATCGGACAATGAGAAGGATTGTCTAATAATTCGACGTTTTGTAGTGTAAAAAATGCAATTGTCTTGCCTGCTGTGTGCGAACTTTGTCTTGATGGAGGATGATTCATGGTTCGGGATTGCCTTTTGAAGCTCACCGATGACTTGTGTCAAACAAATGGTTGTATACCAATAGGCAGTAATAGTACTTTGATCTTGTAGAAGAATTCTTGCTAACGGCTATCAAGACAAATATCGCTACCATCTTTTTGGAGACACTTCAAGAACGGATAATTTCTGTCGGTTTTTCTTCACCTTGAAACACCCAAACAGACGACTGGCGTTTATTTTTGGCTCGTATAAATAAATACAAGATTCGTCACCATTGGCAATGTTGTACACGTTTTTAGAGTCTCCGGTGCTTATGCGATCTAGAGTTTATTGTCATCAATTCACTCTAGAGCTGCTTTGTGTTTTTTGGTCAGCAGAAGCGGTATCCAACGAGAAACTAATTTCTTTACACAAAATTCTTTATGCAAATTTTGTTGAATTGAGGTCTCTGAAATCCCCAATAATGCTTCAATATGACGATATGTCACATGTCGATTCTCGTTGATGATCTTGCGCATACTATCGACGTATGCCTGAGTGACTACCGTTTTTGGTGGACCTGCTCTTGGATCGTCGCTATAAGACTAACCCGTTCACGTTTGAATTCACCATACCAACGAGAAATAGTTGAGTGATGTGGTACTACATTACGGAAGACAGAAACCAAGTCTGCGAGGTATTCTTATTGAGATAATTGTCCGTTCTTCCGAAAAGGGTCTCTGTTATTGTTTTTTCGCTTGTTGAAAGTAAATCGAAATGGTGTTTAATAGAGAACATTTTCTATTCTTAATCGCGGTTTCGAATTCGAGACCATCGTCCGAAAGATATTATGGTGATTTTCTTCACGTTTAGAGTGATTACAAGAACCAGGGATCTGTAGCTGCTCAAATTTATGTGGGAGACAGAATATAATAGTAAATCATTTTTCTGTAATTAGTGTTAAACAGTTAGAGTGGTAATGGTATAGACTACTATTTTTGTTATTATTACATTTTCTCACTTCAAATTGGTGATTTACTTTCAGGTGGTGGATGGGGTCAAGGGATCCCAAAGTCTATTATTTGAATTAATGAATGGTCTGACTATATTTGCAGGTTTTTAGAATGACAGGTTTTTATGTTTGTATGGGTGTTTGGCTTTAAGATGAGTTATTTAAGATTTGTCTTGAATGTGGAGTAAGGGCGACCCTTTCCTGTTTCCAAAATCTCTATTTTTTATGACAAAATATGTGTACTTAGTTATTTTTCTATTGTATTAAGTTTAGATACTGGAGTCGTTGAATATGGAGATGTATATGAGACAGGTAATTTCGTTCTTTTTGCTGTGGAAGATGATGTTTATTATGAATTTTCTTTATCTATATCGGAATCGCGTCACTGGTATAACTGCCGACGTTTCGTACCCACTCGCATGGGACATCTTCAGCGCTCAACTACTGCTACTGTTTGTTGCACTGAAACTTACCACCCAGTCACCCAGCCAGTTTCAGTGCAACAAACAATAGCAGTAATTGAGTCCTGAAGATGTCCCATACGAGTGGGTACGAAACGTCGGCAGTTATACCAGTGACGCGGTTCCAGCCCGGAAGCATAGAAGCAGATATTATGGACCACGACCGTATAAGTCTACGTACCAGATTATAATTGTTGTTTAGGACTGTGGCTGAGGTATATTTGTAGTATCGTGTTTTGTTTGCGGTGATAACCTGTGTTCACGAGTGCTTCCGCCATATGGTGTCTTCTTTCGGTGTATTCTTTACCTGCGAGGTCTTTGCACCTACTTGTTATATAGTATATGGTTTCTATCTATTTATGGAATTTACTTCAAGTATCAGTGCGGGAATGCATGTCTTTCGAAATACGTTTTTGATAGTTAAAGGCGACTAAAGCGATGACTTTATCTTTTGTGGCTTTGAGAAATTCTTCCGTTTTTGGAAATAGTCATTCGTCTTCGATTTACTTGTATGAGAGTTGTTTCGAAATATGATCGTGTTTGTACTTTCCATGTATTAATAGTAATAATAAAACAAAATAATTTTTATTTCGTTATATAAATTCAACTTAGGATTTTGTTAATCAGCTTAATCAGCTATTAGATTCTGAATGCGTATAAGTGGGTTTGATTCCTGCTACGACCTTTAATATCGACGTCTTTTTCCTCTAGTTCTACTCGAATAAAATAAAAATAACTGGTCCTAAAGATTTAGCATAACAGGAGATCTCTCTGTTACCACCGAAGCACATAACCCCAACCGTCTTTCGAAGCTTAAATCGTGAAATTTCTATTACAATTATTATAACTAAATCAAAGGATTTAATTTATATAATTTTCGTCTACTTTAAGGAAAATGTTAGTATAAATTACATCAAAACGCCAATGTTATTTAGATATTTGATTGAAAATAATTTAATTAATATTTCCTGCACCGTATCCTTCGCATTCGACCTTATTTCTATTTTGCGCAAGAACAAACAAAGCAACTACTTCTGTTTACGTAATATCGTCTTTAAATGAAGGAGGAATTGTTTATTTGTTTGTAATAGAATCGTGAGTAAATAGACTGGAGAGAAACAATTTCTCACGTATCCAAGTTTACAACAATAAATCGCTTTATTCAAAGGTAAAACTGTTTACTTCACCTTTTATCTATTGTGTACGTATTGTTTTTACTGTATCGAGTTTTAACATCAGATAATGGTTTTGTTTTCTTAAATAAAATTCTTTTCAAGTTATTTTAATAGTACTGTTTTCGAGACGTTTTTCTTGATAATTACTTGTAATTTCAAATATATTGCGGTTTCTTTTCAACTTTAATATATGAGCATCTGAGGTTTTTTAAATAAATACCAACTTTTCAAAAATAATGGGTGTTTATTTCCAAAGAGGTGAGTTTAAAAGCTAATAATCTTTACAAAAACATCCAGAATGGAATAAATATTTTAAAATAGTTTCTGTCTCTTGTAGAAGTATTAAGTGAACCCCTTTCGACGAGAACATTTGAAATAAAAATGCGTTGTGTTCAATTTTAAAATCGTGATTTAATATTTTACTTTAAGACAAAAGGAACCAAAGGATTCCTTCATTGTAAATTTTAGGTTAGGTTTCTGTGTTAAGAACCCAATGTTTCTTGGGTCACTATTGTAAAAATCGAATGCTTGGGCAGTTGTGTAATACAGAATTATGGTTAACTGGATCCCTCATGCGAATGTCAGATACTATGTTTACCAAAGTGTTGTAGTCCTAAATTGTGTTGTCTATAAAATGGATAGAGGAGAATAAATGTCGGGTGTTTTTTGAAGAGATTGAGAACTTAAAATAATAATACAAGACAGAAATATTATTGGAATGAAATTTTTTGTATTATAAACTGGTAGACTACTGTCTGTCGCACTGAAACTGTTTCAGTGACAGATAGTAGCAGCACTAGTTGAGCCCTGAAGATGTCCCATGCGGAAGCCCAGAAGCAGAAAGTTACATGATGCCTGTTGATTTTCTGGATAGTCATCTATCATGTGGGATCTACTTTCGCGTGACCTATTATTTCGTGCTAACTTTTCTATTCTATTTTCCTTCCTCCAAACTATTGTGTCCCATTCCCTTCTGTCAGATCTTCGTTTTCGATTCAGTAATACGTTCTCATTGATTACTCATAAGAGTGCCATTTTTGTAATGTGTAAAAGTAGTTTCGTCGTTGCTGTATCTGCTTTTCTCTCCATCGCATGTATACGACATGATTGATTTTAGACATATAAGAGGAATCAGACAATGGGATAGCCATCATGTCTGAAATATACACGTTCTGTGGGCGTACGCCAGGTTAGTCACCAAGTCCAGAGACGTTTAAGCTCAGATGTTCATCATTTTATGGTCGTAGTCGATGGAGTTGGTCCTGGTAAGTAGTTTCGAGCTCAGCTTTGATTTCGTCGTTCCTTTCGTTCTTTAAAAACAAGAACGAATAAAATCTTTCACTAGCGTCCTCTTTCGTCAGGCTCACAAGTTACTGTTCTTCCCTAATGAAAGCTATTGTAAGAGCTAATGGAGAAATTTGGAAAAGATGTTACTCGGTTTTGGGTGCTTAATGCTTTGTTCATCAAATATACTGGTCTGGACACGTTTAAATTCAGATAGCCGTAGTTTTATGGCTGCAATCGATAGAATTCCCCGTAAACAGACTCTAGCTCAGTTTTGATTTTATGGTTTGCTTTTCTCTTTTGAAAATAAGAACTTAGCAGTTATCGAAACAAGCTAAAAAACATTTCACTTTCTATTCGAATAAAAAGCGTCTTTATGATTGAAATGAATGCAAATCTTGACAGATATATTTCTAATGATTGCTGAGTTGAAAAACGAGTGCGATCTTCTTTTTATTAGTGTTGCCCTCTTTCGTCTGACTCAGTAACTATAGATTCGCTCTCGTAATAAGTGTCCGACAAGGAAAAGAATTTTATGCATGCCCATAAGTGTTCCCAATCGAAGTTTCCCACATTTTAATGAAATTTCACGTCAATATACCATCCGGAGTTGAATTAAAAGTTGAAAGTTTCGGTTCGGTAACTTTAGTAATCGAGCACCGTTACGGATGATAGAAAGACGATTCCGAACTGGCACATAATGACTGGCCGATGAGATATATAGTCCCGGTGAGACATTTTCAAATTAATTAAACTAATTAGTTCGGGAAAGTCAGTTTCTCAAGTTTTCCAGATTCCTTTACTCCGAACTACTCATACTGATGCACAGAATTCAGGTAATCTCTCGCTTGAATATTAATGTACTTTATGAAACTATGGTTGTAGTCGTGGGCGAGAAAATTCGAGGTAATTAACGTGCTGTTAAGATGTACGATGTTAATGGATGCATGTTAAGATTTACAGTGTCAGACATGTCAAGTAAATGTACTTACGTATGTAAGTACTCGTTTGAAGTACACATTGCTTAGTGCACCTGAATATGATTACATTATGCCATTACATTTTCAAATTGTTACTTAATGTAATGAAATTTCGCTTCGAATGTTATCTTTGAAGTTCAAAATTATTAAAAGTCATTATGAATGTGTATAGTTTTAACGTCGTTTCATATATTGATTCTGAAAGGGCCTCGTGAAGTTCCCACGAAACTCTAACTAATGTATAGAATAGTTAGAGTGCACTTACTCTCTGGTTCTAGAATATTTTTTATTTTCCTTGTTGTTACTATATACTATTTTTTCCTACCTCTTCGCATATTATTGCCTTTATTTTAGTATATTACATTCATATACATATGAGGGTGGTTCCATAAGTACCCAGCTTGACCTAGAGACGGTAGTAATTGTTTGAAAAATATCACTGTATTGTACATAATCTACAAAGCATATGTGTCACGTTTGAAGACGCCACGTTGTTTAGTATTTGTTTGGCAGGCATCAATAGTGAACGTTTCCAGTGGATTTGTAAAAATGAAGAAAATTGGTTTACTTTTTACTTTTATTTGAAAGGATTGAACCCAACCGATATAAAAGCTGAACTAGATTCTACTCTGAGTGAGTCTGCTCCTTCGTTTACGACAGTGAAATATTGGGTAGCAGAGTTTAAACGAGGCCGTACGAGCTGCCAAGAAGAGTATCGCAGTGGTCGACTAAATGAGGTGACGACTAAAGAAATAGTGAAGAAAATCCGCAAAGCGGTACTGGATGGTAATTGACAGAAACTACACCAGCTAGCAGACGTAGTAGGCATTTGAAAAGTGCAGTACATCGCATATTATCTGAAAATTTTGACATGAGAAAGCTGTGTGCAGGATGGGTGCCACGTTAGCTCACACTCGAGCAAAAACAGTGTCGTGAAGATGTTTCGATTGAGTGTTTAGCGAAGTTTCTCAACAACAAAGCAGAACTTTTGCGTCGTTTCATAATCATGGATGAAACATGGGTCCATCACTTCACACCCGAGACAAAAGAACAATCAAAACAATGGACTCAAAAGCGAGAACCTACTTCAAAGCAGGCGAAGACCGTTTAATTTGCAGGCAAGGTCATGGCATCGGTTTTTTTGGGGTTTTTGCGCGTGGAATAATTTTCATTGACTATCTTGAAAGAGGAAAACTATCAACGGCGAATATTATGCGAACTTATTGCAACTTTTGAGCGAAGAAATAAAGCAAAAACGGCCGCATTTGGCTAAGAAAAAAGAGTTATTTTATTAAGACAATGCATCAGCTCACAAATCCGTTATTACAGTTGCCAAAATTAATGAAGTAAAGTTTCAGTTGCTACCTCATGCACACTATTCGCCAGATTTAGCCCCTTCAGATTATTTTCTATTCCCAAACTTGAAAAAATGTCTTAGTGGTTAAATTTTCAAACGACGAAAAACTGATGTCGGCAGTTAATGGCTATTTTGAGGGGCAAGACAGTTCTTATTATAAAAAGGGTATCGAACTTATTGAACATCGCTAGGAAAAGTGTATAGAGCTGAAAGTAGGTTATGTTGAAAAATAAATATATTTCTTTCCAAAATTTGTATGTGTTCTTTGTTGGATCAGGTACTTAAAAAATGAAATTTATATGGTGGCTAATTCGGTGGTAAGCTACTATCGTTAAGTCGCTTTCAATTGCCAACTATATTTCGTCGTCTTCTTTCTTAGTTGCACGCCTATATCGTGTCTTCTTATGACGTCTACACTTTCTTCTCTGGCATCATATGTTTCAGTTCTCTGGCTATTTTGTCCTTTTGTTTAGGCTAGTTTATCAATGCTTTCTTTCATATTCTTTCTTCGTCCTTTCACCTCTTTTTTTCTGAACTTTTTCGAATTCTGCCACTCTTTTAGGCAATTAGCCATAAATTATTGTATAGCGTAATTGGTTAGAATGACCGTTTAGAGAACGCTAGATCCGTGTTCGAATCCAGGTCCGATGCAAACAATTTTACGTAAATTTTCCATAATGCATCGTCGGAATTATTATTCTAATTGATTCTAATTGATTAATAGAGTTCTAATTATCTCCAATTCCACATCGCGAACCACTCAATTATATTTTTATATGTACACATATATTTATATATATATATACGCGGGTAGTTTGACAAGTAGTGAGAATGGAAAAGAAAAACGAATTTTTTAAATACAAAATAATTTTTATTTTTCAATATTTTCTCCTAAAAGAGCAATACATTTATGCTAACGGTGCTCCAATGCCCTTATGCCATCTCTAAAATGCGATTCCGGAAGGCTTGCAAAATACTCATTTACGAAGATGATAAGCTCGTCGTTAGAAGAAAATTTCCTTCCACCTAGTGCCGTTTTCAATTTTGGAAAAAGGTGGAAGTCGGAAGAGGTTATATCCGGCGAATAAGACTCATGTGGCACTAATTGGAACTGCAACTCGTGGATTTTGGACATCGCAACTGTGCTGGTATGCGAGGGAGCGTTGTCTTAGTGAAACGGAATCTTTTTCTTTGTCATTCCTGGCTGTTTAGCACTAATCTCAACATTTAATTTTTGTAGAAGTTCTGCATAATATTGTCCAGTTATTGTGTTACCTTTCTGAAGGTAATCAATGAGCAAAATGCCCTTTGAATCCCCAAAAATTGATGATCACCTTGTTTGCCGATAAAGTGGTTTTCGCTTTCTTTGGAGGTGCACAATCACGTTCTAGCCATTGTTTCGACTGTTGTTTAATTTCGGGTGTACTGTAGTGTATTCAAGTTTCATCGCAAGTAACAAATCGTCTACAAAAATCAACCGCATTCCGCTTATAAAGGTCCAACATTTCCTTAGAAGTCACGATTTTTGGTGCTCCAGAGCGCGCTTCATCAACACAGCTTGTTCTACCACGTTTAAATTCATTTACCCATCTACTTATTGTGGCGGATGATGGAGCAGATTCACCTAATGTTTCCGTAACTCATCTTTTATTTCGGTAGCTTTCATACTCTTAATTACGAAGTATTTAATCACTGCACGATACTCTGCTCTTTCCATTTTAACAAAACGACGTGTTGCTTCTTTTTCAATCAGCTGTCAAAAATAAACTAATTAACCGATTTATCTAAATATCGGAATGTAAACATATAAATAGGCAACCTAAATTACAGTGCATTTGTTTTACCAATTAGAGCGCCAGCTATGTGTCATTCTCACTTCTTGTCAAACTATCCTCGTACGTAATTATAGGCATTTTTTTCTCGTTTATTCTTGAGTTCGTTTTCTTTTGTTCCTTTTGAAGGTTTTTTTTCTGTTTTACAGTTTTTTAGCCAAACTATTTACTTTTATAAAGTAACGAGAGGGAACTAAATGCATTATAGCCCCTATAATAAGGTCCACCATGGTCCTACAATTGCCGGCAATGTTTAATTTATTTGACGAGTCCCTGGACTTGGACGAAACAATCGTCGGAGTCGTTGCTTTGTTAGATGGTAATTTGCTTATCCATTGAAATAGATAAAATGTTATTTTTTAAAATTTAGTCTGGTTTTTAATTCATTTAATTAAACACGTATTGTTATTAAATTGCTAGAATACTTAAAGATTTACGAAAACACATAAAAGTTTCTAAAATTTCATTAATTTTGATAGATTGGATGACAAACAAACACAAAATATTAAACAAAAATACTTAGTGCTTTAAAAGGAGGTATTTTGTAACAACAATTTATTACTTCCCATGTTGCTAACGTCTTATTTTGTTTTCCAATTTTTCCCTAACGTCTTCGTCACATCAAGAATTATTGTAGCATTTTAATAAAATGTCGAAACGAACGACAGTTGGAGTTAAAATGTGGAATACACGTTAAGTGAAACATTCATCGCAGTGAAGTTAAGCGTAACTTTACGCTCCAACACTGACGTCGGATGTATGAAAATGGCAAGAGAGGTGCGAAATGACGTCGACTAACAACATAATAAGTTCAGACGACGTTCGCAAGACAAATTGTGACGTGTTAATCAACAATCTTAATACATGACGAAATACGTGAAACTTGAAGGCAGTTGCATAAATTTACAGAAAATTTTAAATACCTATACGAGGATAGTTTGACAAGTAGTGAGAATGACACATAGGTGGCGTTCTAATTGGTAAAACATATGCACTGTAATTTAGGTTGGCTATTTATATGTTTACATTCCGATATTTAGATAAATCGGTTGATTAGTCTATTTTTGACAGCTGATTGAAAAAGAAGCAACACGTCGTTTTGTTAAAATGGAAAAAGCAAAGTAGCGTGCGGTGATTAAATACTTCGTAATTAAGGGTATGAAAGCTACCGAAATAAAAGATGAGTTACGGGAAGCATTAGGTGAATCTGCTCCATCATCCGCCACAATAAGTAGATGGGTAAATGAATTTAAACGTCGTAGAAAAGCTGTGTTGATGAAGCACACTCTGGAGCACCCAAAATCGTGACTTCTAAGGAAATGATTATAAAAATCCATAATATTATTACGCAAGATCGACGACTCAAAGTAAGAGAGATAGCAGACATGGTAAACATTTCAACAGAACGCGTACACCACATTTTAACGAAAGAATTGGGCCTTTCCATGCTTTTGGCAAGATGGATGCCGCGATTGCTTACGACTGATCAAAAGTTCACTCGTTTGCGCATTTCCAATGAGTGTTTGGACCTTTATAAGCGGAATTCGGTTGATTTTTGTAGGGGATTTGTTACTTGCGATGAAACTTGGATACAATGTTTACCATGTCTCTCTCACTTCGAGTCGTCGATCTTGCGTAATAATATTATGGATTTTTATAATCATTTCCTTAGAAGTCACGATTTTGGGTGCTCCAGGGCGCGCTTCATCAACACAGCTTGTTCTACGACGTTTAAATTCATTTACCCATCTACTTATTGTGGCGGATGACGGAGCAGATTCACCTAATGTCTCCCGTAACTCATCTTCTATTTCGGTAGCTTTCATACCCCTAATTACGAAGTATTTAATCTCCGCAAGATACTCTGCTTTTTCCATTTTAACAAAACGACGTGTTGCTTCTTTTTTAATCAGCTGTCGAAAATAAACTAATCAACCGATTTATCTAAATATCGGAATGTAAACATATAAATAGCCAACCTAAATTACAGTGCATTTGTTTTACCAATTAGAGCGCCACCTATGTGTCATTCTCACTACTTGTCAAACTATCCTCGTAATTCCGTGCTCTACATATCACATTAGTGCTAAGGCTTACATTAATCTATTTAAATGTGTCAGGAAAATTTAGCTGAACCCCGTACGATACTTTTGCACAATTTTATAAATTTAGTTTTGAACTTGAGAGCTTATATAAAAGAATATACATTTTCTGTTAGCTTTCACTTAAAAGATTGCATTGGGAACGATAGTTTTAAGACTTCGTTCCACTGTTTCAATTACTTAACTAAAACGCTGCTTAGATTACTCTTAAATTGTACTGTATTACGCAATATGCCTACGCGTCTATTGAGGATTGCACGAACGTTCGAAAAATTCCATTTACGCAGAATTACTCGAACAGACACGGACTAAAGCATGTCTTCGAAATAAAGGACATTTGAGATCTCATCTCGGAAAATAAAGTTAATGACTTGCAGTGAGATACGAAAGATAGGAACATGTAGCCTTTTAAAATAATTAATTCCCTCGGAAAGTATTTTCCTTGGTAATTGTAAAAGCTCCCTTAATAGTTCCTTTTGTTCATTATTAATTGCATATTTGAATCTTAGAAAAAATGTTTAAAACAGAAATACCAGTCGAACGACAGGAATACTTTCTAAATTAAAAATTATAATTGTTTTTTGAAATAATTTATTTTATTAGCGATAGTTACTGGATATTTGGGAAAGCTACGATTAGAGACGTTGGATATCTCCTTATCGGCAGTGTCGCCAAATATGTGCTAATACAGTGTGAGCAACAATGAGTGACCTGATCCTACACTTCTTTCATACATATCGCCTCAATATTTACTTCCTCTTAAAAGTGAAATTAAACAGTGTCCCACGCAATTCTAATAATTATAATAAAAATATGCTAGATACTATGTAAACAACAAATACTATTGTGGAAACGGTATTTTCGCTGCGTATATGTGAACTGAAGACTTTAAAAAGACTGAGGAAGGCTAGCATATAAGTATAAATAATGGATATTAGTCACAAAACAAGTTCTGTACACTGCACGTCAATGAAAGGTTAATGACATAAACATAGAGTAGGAACACTCACTAGAAATTACTAAACTGCTAACTTCAGATAGAAAAAAGAAAGTAAGTACTGATATGGGGCGTGCGGAAAGATCAGGTCAATCATTGTTGCTCACTCGTTATATGCGGATGACGGGCGCTAAACCAGATTCTAGACCCACAGCAGTTGTTAAACATCTGATAGTGGTGCAACATGAATTTGGATTAAATTCTTAGAATTATAGATTGTTTCAAATATTCGAATAAATACGTCACTGGACGTCGAATGGCCATTTTCCGCGGTTCGGAGCATTTTTTCATAGCAGCGAAGAAGATTCAGTGAAATAGCTAATAGAAGCTTGTTTAATATTGCAGATCTTTAACCGTGCAAAAAACGATAACATTGTTTGGTAGGGTAAGTTATAAATAGTGCATTGTAGCATTAAGGTAGTGTGTATATACATACACCTATATGTATACACACATAGTTTTTTGTACCACAATAAAGATATTTAATAGATCTGTTTATGAGACGATGTGACAGTTTATTTATAAATTATAACTTTTATGCAACGTATTGTTAATTTCTTACTTTGCATTATTTATATTATTTTATTTGAACTACTTCGAAGCGGCAAAGATGACGACTTTGATGCGAAGGTGGAATTATCGCCTTCAGTATAATGAATTTTTCCTTTTTCATGTTTTCACAGCTCATTCATTTACTCGTATAAGAAAGTATTAATCAATTATATATAAGGCTATTTCTTTCGATTGCCTATATCGCCTTCATAATTCCTCGTTCATGAAAATATCTATATTTATTCATAGCCTCATCTGGGTTAAATGCACTCAAGAGCTTTGAAGAGAATGAAACCAGTAGAAGTGTAAAGGCGCAAGGTTAGGTAAGTATGGTGGGTATGGTAGCATATCTCATTCAAGATCCAAACATTTTTACCGGGCGGTTAAACTTGTGGGCGGTCTTGCGTTTTTGTAACGAAATACCAATTATTTTGCATTAACGAGCGTTAGACGTGCCTCGATCATATCGTTCAAACCGTACAATTAACTCAACCTTATCCAATATTTCCTTCAAGACATTTACGTATTTATTCGCATTTATTCCATTTGGAAGAAATATTGGTGTAACAATTTGAAAGTTTAAGATGCCTAGCTAAACAAACATTCACAGAAACCTGTCATTGATGTACAAATTCTCGAATAGGTCTGGAATTTTCATCTGTGCAAAAATGGAAATTCACATCACACAATTATGTATAATATTGGTTCCACAATTTGAAGGTTTAAGATGGCTAGTCAAACATTTAAGGAAAACTTTCTTTAGTGTCCAAATTTTCGAACAGCTCTGAAATTTTCATCCACCCAAAATTGGAAACTGTGACTGTCGAAGACACCATCTCTTGTGAAGATGCATTCGTTATCCCATAAAATAATGAAATGTTTAGATCTTCTTGAATTTTGTTTAAAATTGTTTTGCAAAACTTTATACTTTGCAAAACTATCATTTTCATATAATTTTTATACTTTTGTAACGTGTAACAGTTTTAAAAGGCTTTCCATAAGCACTGAAAGAACTGTTGCTTTACTTGGAACGTTCATTTCCTGAGCTATTTGTTGCTACAAAAAGGATCCTGATGAGCAATATCCAAAATTCCTTCTGCAACTTGGGTCGTACGACGATTTCTCGGTCTAATCTTCAACATGTTGACTGGAAACAAATGCGATTATTTAATGAAGTCTTCGATCCAATCATCTTAATGTATTGGTAGATAGGTATTGCCGGTGTGGGTATCGTATCGTATATTCTTCTTTTGCTAAGTGCGCATTTCAATTGCAAAACCCAAATATATTACCAGGGTATTTGTTGAAAGTGCACATTGCAAATTACTTGGGATATCACAAATTCAGGTAAGTAATGGAAGCGAAAATAATAAATGTATGTTAAACTGAAAAATATCAAAATTTGACTGATAATTATTTTTAAATTACTGACATTATTCTGGGCTGAGGTTGCCATATACTCTAACGTAAAACAGCAGTTTAGGAAATGTTTAGTAAGAAAAATTATTGTCATAAAATGATTAATTACACGAGCATAGTGTTGCATAACTTTATATGACAGTACAAAACTTGGTTTTCCACAGAAAATGTCAAAAAATCTGAAATATTTTTGTCGCGCATTTTCAAAATTGAAGGTCTCGTATGCTTTAACGACTGACAGTATAACATTTCTGTATTAGGATTGTCGACTCAGAATTAATCATAGAATCGTTCCGTCCGATCGCTTTATCTATCCGTGAATTTTTGACCACCGTGTACGGCAATTTTTGACATTCGATGTTAAGAATATTTAATGAATTCTTCTGTAGTTGTAAAAATTTTACTTCTGCTTCTCACTGCTTACTGCTGCATCGAATACACAGACGATTCCTAAAATTTTTGTCTTACAAATGGATGGAACGTTTCCACCCGTTGGAACCAGCCAAGTAGAATTGCTCTCCAGACATGGAATACTATCTCTTGCGGAAAGAACAAATTAACATTGTGCGAAACTTATGTGGAATTTATTGCATGGCAAGATTGACTGTGAGTTTCTTTTAACACGAGTGTCTTTTCGCGTTCCTAGGATTCCTGCCAGGCATGAAAGCACATTCCACCTTACGGTAACAAGGACCAATGTACTGCAAAGAGCGCCTATAACATTAATGTGTCGCTTGATTGATCAACTTGTTTCAAATATTTTTTTGGAATCTTGCATTATTGATATGTAGTTGTTTAGTTGCTACGTGAATTTGAATGATTTTTTTTCCTCCCGTCTTATGTTTTATATTTAAGATTATTTTGTTTGTTTATATTGGTTAATGTTTTTGTCCTATAATCTTGTTGAACAATAAAGATTTATTATTATTATTATTACAAATATAAGAATTTTAATATTACTAAATGTTTTTTGAATTTTTTAGCGATACCAAATGAAAGTAAATACGCTTTGCTTGCTAAATATAGAATATTTAGGAAGTTTTCTTATAGTTACAAATAATGTGGGTTTTTTAAGCTGCATGAGAACTATCGATATCGATAACTATGGTTTTCCAGCTGATAATATCAAACTGTGTTGACATTTCTATTTAGTAAAGTTTGCCAAGTCATCATGAATCGTTTAACGCCAAAACAACGCTTCCAAATTGTGGAAATTTTCTTTGAAAAAAATAAATCTGTTCGCCAAGTTCATAGAGCACTTCGTCTATTTTACGGTCAACATAGTCGGCCTAGTGAGCAAGCAATTCGTGCAGTTATTGATCGTTTTCGCACTAATTTTACTCTTCTCGATTCAAAACCATCAACGAGACAAAGAAATGTGAGTACCGAAGAGAATATTGCTGCTGTAGCGCGAATTATTGAAGACGACGCCGAAATCTCGATTCGTCGTCGTTCTCAAATTGTTGGCCTTCGTCCTTCGACTACGTGGAAAATTTTACGTAAGGATCTTGGCTTACGTGTCTATAAAATACAGCCCATGCAAGAATTGAAGCCGAACGAGCATCGTTGGTGTCGCATTTTTGCTGATTGGGCTCATTTGAAACTGACCGAAGATGGGCATTTTTATCAAAGAATTGTGTTTAGTGATGAAGCTCATTTCTGGTTAAATGGCTACGTCAATAAGCGAAATTGCCATATTTGGAGCGAAGACAATCCTCGAGCCGTTAACGAATCACCATTACATCCATTAAAATTGACTGTTTGGTGCGGTTTACACGTTGGTGGTACCATCGGTCCCTACTTCTTTCGAAATGAGGTAGGAGCTGCCCTTACGGTGAATGGCGAGCGCTATCGAGCCATGCTGATTGAATTTTTGTTTCCAAAAATTAATCAGCTAAACATCGACGACATTTGGTTCCAACAAGACGGCGCAACTTGCCATACAGCGCGTTTAACAATCGATTTATTTCAAAATCAATTTGGTGACAACTTTATTTCCAGAGGTGGTCCTGTTCACTGGCCTCCTCGTTCGTGCGATTTAACTCCTCTGGATTACTTTTTATGGGGCTATGTTAAGTTATTGGTTTATGCTGACAAACCAGCAACTCTTGAAGCATTGGAAGCCACCATTTACGTCATACGACCAGATTTATTGGAAAAAGTAGTCAGAAATTGGACTGATCAAATGGACCATGTAACTCGTAGCCGCGGCAGACATATATATGCCGGAAATCATATTTAAAAAATAAATGCCACGAAATTATCTACCAGATTATAATAAAAAACATTTAATTCCAACAATATTTCTGTCTTGTATTATCATTTTAATTTCTCAAGCTCTTAAAAAAACAGCCTATATAACAATTTTGATATTATTAAAGGCTTTTTGAATTTTTTAGGGGTATTAAATGAAGGTAAATATGCTTCACTTGCTAAATATTGAATATTTAGCAAGTTCTTTTGTAGTTGCAAATATAACAATTTTAATATTATTATTGAAGGGTTTTTGAATTTTTTTAGCGGTATTAAATGAAAGTAAATATGCTTTATCATAGTCGGATATTAACATTTGATGATATTCAACATTAGTTGGGTGTACGAACACTTTTGTTTCTGAGTGGATGTAACACATGCGTGTTTTCAAGGAAAGTAAATATAAAAAATTCCAGTCAGTGTCAAGCTTCGTATCAAATCGATCGATTATTAGGGACGGGGTAATCGAAACTTTCTATTTTATGAACAAACTTATTTGTACTACCCAAATTATCGTTAATGTGTACTAAATAATAAATGTTATTGCTCATGTATGTTCGGAGAAAACGTAATTACATTTCAATGTAAACGCAAATGCTATCTATGCCATTCAGCAGTTTAGGTATTCTTTTATTTTTAAATACGTAATGTAATATGATGTTATTTGGATTGGTTTTTCGATATAAAATAATCAGTTTAAAGTGTTTGTTTCCTTAGGCATGTTTATATTTATATGTAGTTATTGATTTAGATCTTTCGTAATAAATTTAAGGTTTGTTACAATATCTGCAATATAAATTTTATAATTCGCAATTTAACAGAGAATATTTAGAAACGGTCACCATCGTGAACGTTCATCATTCTTTTTATAGCCAGTAAATGTTAATGAGATGGGTTATCTAACAGATAAATCAAAGTCGATAGACCACTATGGTTTAAATAATGGGTCTTCCAATAAGAGGTTTCGTTTTGATATGTAAGAAAGACGAGTATTTTTAAGCGAAATCATCGAGTGTTTATGTAATTGTAAAGAGGATGATATACCATTAATAATGGAAAACAATATCAGCCAAATGGCCGCCACGGCTACGCTTACAGGACCATATTCTTTTCATGAAACTTTCCATCACCAATTCGCACATTTGCGGCTGTATGTCCTCGATAACTGAATCGATTGTGGACCATTGGCATAGACTTTGTCTTTCACGTAGCACCAAAGAAAATATTCTAAAGGTGTTAAATCACAAGATCTCGGTGGCTAATTGTGATCGCCTCTTTGAGAAATCACACGGTCAGGAAACTTTTCACGCAAAAGAGCGATGATATCGTTACTTGTGTAGCATAGCGCCGTTCTGTTGAAAATAAACGTCATCCACATCAATATCTTCCAATTCCGGCCATACAAAGCCATTAATCATCTTTCGATAGCGCAATCCATTCACCGCAACTGTTGCTCCAGCCTCATTTTCGAAAAAGTAAGGTCCATTGACCCAGCCAGACCAAAAACCGCACCAAACAATCATACATTGAGGCTGAAAAGGCTTTTCAACAATAATTCTTGTGTTTTCCTAGCCCGAAATGCGACAATTCTGTTTGTTCACGTAGCCTCCGAGGTGAAAATGGGCCTTATCACTCAAGATGATTTTTCGATGAAATTCCGGATCAGTTCGATGCATTGCAAGGACCCAATCAGCAAAGACACGACGTTGTTGATGGTCGGTAGGCGTCAGTTCTTGTGCTAACTGATCTTCAAAAGCATTAGGACCTACGTCTTTATGCAAAATACGGTACAATGTCGTTTGTGGAATGCCCAAATCCAAAAATCGACGAGAAATGGGCAAATGGTAATGGATATATATGGCTTTGATAGTTTGGCGTTTTAAAAGGTAATAAACAAGAATACTAACCTCTTGTATGCTAAAAAATTGAAGCCATTGCCTTTCCTGCAGATGTAGCAGTTATTGTCTCCTTTGAGGGAGACAATCACTGTGCCACCAACATTTAAATTGTTGCTTGCCTTCGGTCGAATAAAGATAAATCTAAGCATCATATTTTTGATAAATCGACGCATAAAACATTGTTTTTTTTTCGTAAATGCTCCAACTATGCTCCAAGTATCTATTCGCACAAATTTCTGATCAGTATTCAGCAGTCAAGACACCCACATTGCGAACAGTTTCTTTATAAGAAAATCTTCATTCGAAATTGTATGTGTTGTGTATTCTTTAGATGTGTTTACAACCTCCACTATCTCAAACGCTTTCAAGCAATAGATTTCCAGTATAATGATAGATTTCTGATGTCCACTACGTAGTGCATCTTTAACTTCTTGTGTACAACTAACAAACAAATTTATCAACAATGGAAAATAAAGGAGTCGATTACTTCAAATGATTCTTTATCTCATTGTGAATATTTGTTGATAAGCCTTTCAAGAGGAAGTACTTAATGACAGCATGAATTTCAACACGATCTCATCGAAAACTTTGAGACACTTTTAATTAAGTAATTTTAAGCAATTTATCTGTCACTTCGCGGAGTTTTTAACAAATCCCAGTACAATTTTTATTATATCTGTATTGGTACAGGTATATTTCAAAATTTATGGAGTGATTCTCGTATTCTTGCGTTCCAGTGAATAAAATAACTATGAAATCTTGAAAAATTATTTAAAAAGGTTGACACTTCATAAATCAATCTTCCGTCGAAAGATGGCGCTGTTAATTTCGTTAAAATTTAGTCAATACGGTTATTTCTATGACGGAGGGTGTAAATTGCTAATGGAAATCTAATATTGATATGTTTCTCATATCGTTTCAATATAAGCAGTTGTATATAATAGATAAATTATTAGAAGCTGCTGTTATTTTTTAATAACGTTTATTATTTGTATCGCTCCAAATATTTGACCAGAAATGCGTTAAGGGAGCGAAGGTCAATTATACACTTTTTCAGCGAGTTCTATTTTTAATATTATTCAATTATTTCATTGTACATTTGCACAGCACTGTCGTTCACACATTTAACAACGTCATTAACCCGGTTTTAGTAATTAGATTTTTATGACCGTAACAACCATAACTGAGTTTACAATCGCGTTAAAGTTCGAATATAGCGAATGGCGAATTCTGAAAAGTTTGTTTGGGTATAATCATTTGTTTCAATAAAGTTTTTTAACGCAAATATGGAAATATATGCAAATATCAGCTTTTACCAGTTTTCTTTTTGCAGTTTTTACTTTTACGTTTGTATTTTGGCAAGGTAATAAACTTTTCCAACTTTAAAGGTAGGATAACGTACAACAACAATCGTTATTCATAAACACAAAAGTTGATGTTATTCAGTATGTAGAGAAGAATAAACTTAGTGTGAGACTGCTTGCAGAAAGATTTTGTATTGGTAAAAGTCAAGTAGGCGTTATTTTGAAAAACAAAGTTGATATTAATAGACGGTTTGCCGAAAATGGAAGAAGAAATTTGTGAAAACGGAAGAAGCTGCACTGGACCAAATAATGTATGACTGGTTTTGCAAAGTGCACGCTAAGAGCTAAATTATGAATTCAAAGCTTCAAGTGGGTGGTTTGACCAGTTTTCTCAACGATACAACATATCGCTTCGAACAATTTGTGGTGAAGACGCCGCAGTAAATGTGGATGAAACATCTGTATGGAAGAAACAGTTGATAACTATCATAAAGGAATACTCACTGAAAGACATTTTTAATGCAGATGAAAATGGACTTTTTTTCCGGGCATTGCCAAATAAAACCTTTGCATTGAAAGGTGAAAAATGTTCGGGTGGCAAAATTGCTAAGGAAAGATAAACTATTCTCTTGTGTGCGAATATGGTTGGAGAAAAGGAAAGACCTTTAGTAATTGGGAAAAGTAAGAATCCACGAAGCTTTAGAGGAGCAAACGTTGAAAAGTTGCCAGTGAAGTGGTATTCTAATAAAAAGGGTGGATGACGAAGGAAATTATGACAATTTGGTTAACCAAATTTGATAGAAAAATGCAACAGCGGAATAGAAAAGTTTTTTTATTTTTAGACAACGTCACGTCACATCCAAAGCTTGAGTTACAAATATTAAACTAATATTTTTTTGCTCCCGAACACTACCTCTCATTGTCAACCACTTGACCAAGGGATTATCAAAATAATTTTAAAACCAACTATAGAAAGCTTTTAGTTAAGAGACTATTACCGTCTATGGACCATTGTACCGAACATATAAAAAAATTCATTAACATTCTCAGTGCTCTAATGTGGACCATTACTGCCTGGAAAACTGTAAGCGCTGAAACTATCAACAAATGGTTTCTTAAAGCTGGATTTGGTGAGTGGAATGCCGAAGATATTTACGAGGATATAAACTTCAGTGCTGAAGACGATGTGCCACTGTCAGAACCTTGTAAACCCTATCCTGACATATTATCGTATGCACAAATTGATGATAATTTACATGCCGAGAGTCCCGATATTAGCGTACAGGAGTATGTGCCTGAATTTCAAAACAATACTAATACACGTGATAGCGACAGTGATGATGATATTATTTAGGAAACTAAAAACATTAACGAAACTTATGAAAAGCTAAAGGATATTCGAAACTTCTTTTTCTTGTGGCGACATTTCTCAAAAAAGTCGTTGAGATAGTATGCAATGTAGAAACACAAATTGTAAAAAGAAGAATTGAAAATCTACAAACTAAATTTTCAGATGTTTTTAAATAAGTTGGTTTTAAGTATGTTGTAAGTATAAATTAATTAATAATTATTTATACTCTTTTTTCTCCCACCAAAGGACATCGCTGAACAATGGGCGGTTTAACATACACAGCTATTTTCCGAAGAACCTACTGTACAACAAATCAATTGTGAGTGTACATGTAATATTAATAATTATATATATCCGGCAGATAGTTTTGGTAAACTGAGACTTATCGCACTGGAATGTCAGGTGCGAGACCGAGACCACCGTTTAAGGTTTGTTGAGGTTTTCCTTCTCGTTGGAGGTGAAGGAAGACATAATAATTCTTAGAGGGTGTGAAGTCGTGAACAGAGCTGCCAAATCATGTCGACAAGCCAGTGCAACTGAGCGCGTGTATAACATCGTAAGAAATCCGGTGTTCGGATACGTACAGTGGGCGGACAGCGGTTTTAGTGCGTCGTTACAACCGCGAACGAATGGCGATAAATAGCATTCGCTATGTTTTATCTTGACCATTTTAATGCACAGCGTAATTATGTCGCCCGAAAAAGGCTATGTTAGTGCAAGAATTACACAAGCCAACCAATAAATATTTTTTAAAAACTTTTTTCAAAGTTCAAGCTGTTTCTTATGTATTTTGGTGTACTGAATGCAAATTTTCAATCAGTTTTTTTCTACCATATACCAATTTTTTGAGTGCAAGTTCTTGGCATACAATTTCTGCTGCAATATTGTGTCTCTGTATAGTCCTTCCCAACAAGTTGTTTACACTCTCCTGTTATATGTTCTTCGGCTTTTTGAGTTGATAATATTGTCATTTTCTAAATTAGGTTTCTGCAGTTCTTATTGCCAGAGCAAATCTTTCTGTTTCTGGAAACGGTTGTTTCATTTTTAGCCGACACAGGTCAACCAATAAATTTTTTTAAAAACTTTTTTCAAAGTTCAACCTGTTGTTTATGTATTTTGATGTGCTGAATCCAGTTTTCAATCAGTTTTTTTCTACCTCGTACCTATTTTTCGTAATCTTTATCTTTTTTGGGTATGATTGTATTAAAATATATAGTTAAGATTTAAAGGTATGTAATTTATTATCAGAGTATAATTGAAAAATTTAACATTTTACTATTACAATGGTAGTGTAAGTTTGAATATGAACAGTTTTTTACTTATTAATCTAAAGTTTTATATTTCCTCAACCTCTTCACGGTAAAAGTTCGAGTGTAGCTTTTCCTTTTATACGATGCTTCTGGAGTTGCTCGTAGAAGGGGCCAACAATGATCTCCCATCATGTTGACGTTCCAACGACTCTGATACCGTTTCTCCATCTCCTTTATATCTTGGTGGAAACGCTCCCCTTGTTCCTCACTTACAACTCCAAGATTGTCAGGGGAAAAATTTAAATGTGGGCGTAAAAAATGCACCTTCACACTCATGTTACACACAAGTTCTCGAAATGTTTTCAACATGTTTTGAACTGTATTATCGTAATTAGAGTCTATCTGATTGCCTAAAAACTTCAAAATAGGTATTATTATACGCTTACGATGCATAAATAACCTAAAGTAAATATGCGAGGAAACTTTACGTCCTGTGGTATTTTAAAGTTCATTTTCGGATTCAGCACGTCAAAAAAACATAAAGGGGAGGCAAATTTATAAAAAGAGTTTTTTCATGGTTGGCCTGTGTTATTCGAAAACGTCGATCGGCTGAGGATGTACACAAGCTTAAAAAATATTCTCCAGACTTAAAATACGATGGCGCAAAAATAATGTTTCTTGTGCGATTAACTTTTATTCAGTCAGGATAAATGTGACTATAAGAAACACATAAAAAATCCCAAAATAAATTTAAAAATTTCGCAATGACCTTTTTGATTTAATTTTTATGTTAGCCATTTGCACTTTATCATTCGCTTTATTTGATAGAAAACAATTTCGTAAATTCTGGAATATATACAATCGCAAATGGAAATCGCCATCTTGAACATTACAAAATCATGTAAATTCTGTGCGCGATCAAATTGAAAACAATATTAAATCCAAATTAAATAATAAAAAACTGTGGTTATGTATGAATTAGACGAAAAATTCCGTTGTCCATGCTGTAGTACTAACACTGGAACCTTTCCAACCGCACTTATAGTTGTTATTGGCTAGTAAAAGATTAGAAAAAAATTTAATAGCTGAGCAATATTGATGTTAGTGTTAAATACACTGAGGATTCTCTGTTTAAAGAGATTATTAAAGTTATTATTGTATAATGTTCAAATTTCATTGAGGCATGTACGTTTTGGAAACTTAAAATTCAAAGGAATTTTACAAACAATTATTTCGCTGATGTTTTCTCTATCATTCTATTCGTTCAGTAATTAATGTGCTAATATCACCTGACTATTCGACCCTTAAGTTTTAAAGTATTTCGAAAGCGTGCGAGTCAGTTTCAGTACGACAGTCAATAGCAGTAGTTGAACCCTGAAGATGTCCCATACGAGTGGGTACGAAACGTCGGCAGTTATACCAGTGATGCGGTTCCAGCACGGAAGCTCAGAAGCAGATAGTTTAAAGTGTTTTATTAACTACCTTTCATCAACAGAAATCTTATTTTTCTTTCCTGGAATTATGCCGTCACATTTTACACTTGTAACCACAATTATTAGTTCTTAGAATTTGATCACCTTAAGCACTAAACATTTAAGTTTACCTACTAAGAAGGTGCCAGGCAAACTGAGAGTTTAGATCAAATGTTCAGTAACTTTATTTATAATATTTCCGAACGTTTTCAAATTAAATAAGAAGGGAACGTGTGTGTATTTGTTGTGGCTTAATATAAAAACACCAAACTCTGCGCACCAAGCTTTGCTCTCAACTGACGAATTAATGACTGATGGTGACGCAACATTGCTTTGTGTAGGTCATTCTCTTAAAATGCGTGCAGTAATGTACGAGGGGGTGTGTCCAATGTTCTGGGAATTGGTGCTATAATTAAATAACGCAGAACTTATACGCAATGTTATTGATACCAGACAAGTTTTGACATGTTTATGCAACTATCTAGTGCAATATCGTTCAGTCTGATTCAGGTATTCAGGTAGCACTGTTTTTGTAACCGTGAAATACGCGGCGAAATCTTATTAGTCGTCTGCAAGGAGTATTTGGCGAATCTGCAGAATCCAAAAGTACTGTTTATCGGTGGATCGATCGTTTTAAAGCTGGTAGAACCTCACTAGAAGACGATCCACGTAGTGGGTGGCCAAGCACGTCGGTAAATGAAAGAAACATTACTGCCGTCGAAAACCTACTGAAAGACGACAGGCGAATGACTATTCGTCAAATTAGTGTACACCTAGGGATAGGTACACGACAAGTTCATGACATCTTGCATGATTATTTGGGCGTTAGCAAGGTTTCGTCGCTTTGGGTGCCAAGGCTTTTGGGACCAGAACAGAAACTCAATAGGTCCGATACTTGCCGTCAACTTCAAGAGCTGTTAGCCCGTTACGGTGATGAATTTTGGCAAGGAATAATAACCACTGACGAAACGTGGATTCCTTATTTCAATTCTGAAACGAAAAGTCAATTCAAAGAATGGCGCAAATCTGAAGAAGAGCCTCTACTTAAGGCGCGTGCAGTTCCGTCTGTTGGAAAGGTAATGCTTACTGTATTCTGGGATTGCGAAGGGATTATTTTAATGGATTATCTGCCGAGAGGTACTACAATTAATGCAGAATGTTATTAAAATTTATTATCCGCACCACTGCGACAGGCACTAGTCAAAAAACGGCCTGGAAAGTTGCATAAGCGTCCGTTATTGCAACAGGATAATGCAAGAGCATACACCGCAAGAAAAACGAAGGATGTTTTGAACGATTTACGATGGGAATTGCGATTTGGAAGTTTAACTCAACCACCACAGCCAATTCTGGCACATTGGGGAACATGGTGCCAGACAGCGTTTTTCTTATTATTATTAATAATCAGTTCAAATCTCAAAATACTGAAGCTTTTACAGATTTCTAGACTATTCACGATCATTACAAAAGAATAATTGAAGCAACAGAATAATTACAAAATACATTCGCACTTTAACTGACGTGAATAATATTTTAGTTGTAGAAAAGTTTAATTGTGTTTTAAAAAAAGACTCAGATTTTATCAGATTAAGAAGTATTTGTAGTTATACTGACAGTACTTCTACAGATACCTTACGTAACTTCAAAGATTACTTTAACCGAATTTACTCGGGCTTATAAGCCTATATGTTTTGGAATATTTTATTATTTACATCAGCTACGGACGGCTATGGCGCCCCGACCGACTTGACAGCTCTAATCATGAATTGTTGTTGCTCTTATTAGCAGCATTTCTTTGGAGTCAAAATTATTAGTAATCTCCTTAATCTGCAACACTTCTCCACTTATTTATTTAATATAATTTATTTTAATTTAAAATTAAATATTTTTAGCACAGGTAGGCCTTTCATAGTCGTTAGTAAAGCAAGGATACTCCTTCATCCTTTGCCACGTAGGCATCTAATTACGTATTCTACAGAAAATGAGGTCGGAAGAGAAACTCGAAGAGTTCTACAAATTTTAGCAGAGACGTTCATTTTTTTCTCTCCTAATCCGTCATCAAAACGTTTTCTAGAGTATTTGTCTTGTTGCAAATATCTCGTCTACGACAGGTAAGAAACGAATGCAATTCTCAAGATATCTCGAGGTTGTCGGAAAATAGGTCAAGTCGGCGTTGGCTGTGCAATCAAATCAAATTTTGTAAGATCAGACGAGTATGCGCCTATCTAGTGAACGCAATATATCTAGCCAATAAAACTGAGAAGATATAGCGTCATGAACTAAACGTGCATAACTAAAGTCGAAATAATTGTGTATAAAAAGTTATATTTTAATTATAAAAGCCTTAAATAATTAAGGTTTAAGAAATGCTCCCAAAACAGCTAATTGTGTTAAATGCATTTAATTTTTTTAACAAGTTTGGGAAGATTAATATTTTAGAAGAGACTTTCTCAACGTTTGAGTTACGACACAATAATGGATCGAAATTTTTATGGGTCGCTAAATGATATAGGAATCGTATACACATTAGTGGTCGGTATATGTTTTCAACGGGTGGAATACGTGGGCAAGGTGAAAAGTTCTCGGCCTGACACAGAGATGGCGTTACAATTAACACAAATTTATGTTTCCTGCGTGGTTGCATGTGTCTTTAGTTCATATGAAAACTTTCAACTTGTTCTCTCAAGTAGTTTGTTTGCGAGAATTTTTGCAGTAGACATCGTGCGTGTTATTTTTTTAAATGGATAAACTTGAATATTGTGCTGTTATAAAATTCTTTGTTTTGGATAGTTTAACCCTTATGGAAATTCATCCGAAGTTGACAAAAGTGTACGGGGACTCTGCTCCTTCGATGTCAACCGTTAAAAAGTGGGCAGCTGAATTTAAGCGTGGTCGTACGTCCCTCGAAGATAACCCACGTGAAGGACGGCCAAAAACCGCAACCACACCAGAAATCATCGAAAAAGTACATGATATTCTGTTGGACGATAGGCGAGTGAAAGTGAGTGAGGAAGGAAGGGTGCGAAACATTTTGCACAAAGAATTAGAGATGAGAAAGCTCTGCGCAAGATGGGTATCGTATTTGCTGAATGTCGACCAAAAGCAAATACGCAAACGATTTTCGGAGCATTCTTTGGACCGATTTAAAAAGAATCCGACCGATTTTGTGCGGTGATTTGTCACCATGGATGAGACATGGGTCCATCACTACACGCCAGAAACGAAACAGCAGTCGAAGTAGTGGGTGGAAGCCGGTGGTTCAGCGCCAAGGAAAGCGAAGTCGATCGCATCTGCCGGAAAAGTCATGGCCAGCGTGTTTTGGGATGCAAAAGGAATCTTGTTAATTGATTACCTTGAAAAAGGCAGAACAATTACAGGCACCCTCAGACTTCCATCTATTCCCAAATTTGAAAAAATTTGTTTCTGGAAAGCGATTCACATCCAACGAAGAAGTTGAAAGGACCGTAGAAGAATATTTTGACAGCCTTCCGGACTTTCACTTCTGGAAAGGATTGATGTTAGGAAAACGCTGGACCAAGTGTGTTGAACTCAAGGGAGATTATGTAGAAATAAAAATCATTTTTTAAATTTAAATCGCAGTCTTTCGTTGTCGGGCCGAGAACTTTTCACCTTGCCCACGTATTTATAATACGGATATCCCTGAGAGAGTTCATGGTAGTTGTTACATTAACTCAAATCCTTGTATTTTCTTGTAATTTCCAAATTTAATTTTCATTAAAAGCACGCGCGCTCAACAAAATATAAAGATAATATTTAAATACTGAATAGAAATTTAGTTACGATATGGCTCAAAACGTAAAGCCTCAATCAACGAGGAATGTAACAAGCAACAATGATAAAAAATATTTTACCGACGAACAACAAACAGCTCTTTATGAAATAATTTTGTTATATATTTAAATATAAATTGTCACAGCGTTAAAAGGCGAAAAAAACTGTCGGAAGATAGGTTGGATAATATAAAAATTCATTAGCCATAATATAGCTTTGCGTTATTAACTTGGGAGTTTGTACTTTAAATTAATTACCAGACCGCTTGTGTTTTATGATATTAAAAAAACTTACCAGAAAAAAGAATACATAAGCGCATGTCGTAAGGGACTCACCTGGAAAAGATACAAGTTCATTAAAATCAGTTTGGTGTTGAAAAATTTAATTACAGGAGTTTACTTTCGGGACACCAAAAATATTTTTTAGGCGATTTTATTTATATAAAAATATTGTGACACATTAGCAGGTTCCAATGAAAAGTTTGAGTAATTCTCTTACGAAAATATGAAATATATCTCTAATTAAATACCCAGTATATCAGATATTTATTTATTAAAATACGAAGAAAGAGTGAAATAGAACATAAACCTTTTCGATTACACGATATGATTTTAAAAATCTCAAATAAGGTATATCTATCGCGCATTGATATATACATATACATACACATATACATATATATACGTATAAATATATATATATACATATATATATATATATATATATATATATATACATATATGATTCCTTGATGATAATAGATTCCAGGCTCTCCGCGAAGTTGTTTCGTAGTGAAGAAGATGATTGCGATGCCATCGTAACGTCGAGACGCCGACTCTTTCAAGAACTTCTGTCCAATGTCACAGAGAGCCCGAGAATCTATTGTAGCTCATATATACATATATGTATGAATATATAAAGGGTGTTTCAAATTTCGCGGTTTTCTTAAAGAATAAATAAAACACATAATTTGCATTCACTTTCGAAAACTTTTTATTGGTAATTGAAGTATCAGTTATGACATTTATATGCGAAAAATAATATCTGCCAAATGGCCCCCTCTTGCAGCTCCACAGACGCCCATTCTTTCGTTAAAATTTTCAATGACATTTTGACATAATTGAGACTCTATCTCACCAATGACATGAATAATTTCATCTTATATCTATATATATATATATATATATATATATATATATATATATATACATATATATATATATCCCCGAGATCAGTATTCATTAATTCAGGCCACAAAAATTCGGTTATCAATCACCATTGACAGTTACAGTTTCACCAGCAGCATTTTCAAAGAAGTAAGGTCCAGTTACACCACCTGACTATAATGCACACCAAACAGTAACTCGTTTAGGATGCCTAGGTTTCTCACAAATAATTGGTAATTTTCTAAAAACTCTTTTCACAGAACGTTGATATTCATAAAATAATTCAACAATTTGAGCGCGTTGTTGTACTGTGTACGAAGCCATTTTTATAAATATCATACATCACACTTTTTAAATGCCCACATATCCAGAAAAATTCAGGGCTCTATCTATATTTTATTTATTCTTAAAAATGACCGCGCAATTTGAAACAGCCTTTACATACGTGTAATGTTGGTCTATATATAAATATGAGTCAGAATCTTCTTGGATCCCGCGTCATTGTATTATCCTTTCTTAAATGAGAATTCGATGAAATCATTCCTATGCCAATCACTTTCCGAAGAAACTTACGAAAAAGATAAATGAGATTTTATCGAAAGGTCAGCGAAAAAACTGACTTGCAAAAGATAATACAACGATGTAAGATACTCGAGAAAATTTTGACTCATTTTGACTCTACATCCACAAGAAATTGAACGAAACACATACGTACACATATTATATATATATATATTATACAGTCTGTCACAAACGTGCAGGTACGCCCCGTGATGATCAAATATCATCTGTGAACATCTGGCTATGATAAAGCAAATTTATTTACATTTAGTAACGTTAAAAACTCTAAAAGTGTCTAATAACACTTGAATTATTCATGCTAACGGACGATGTATTGACTTAACCACTTTGGACTTCTCGGAGATGAAAAGACGTATTTATAACACCTTCAGTACACCTCGAGACGTATATAATATATTCACTTCCAGGAGAAAATACACAAAAAGCCTTTTGCTGTCAACTTACCATTTCGAATGTGAAATATCAATGGTGCTATACCTAAAGAATGGCCATCATATCGGTTCATTCTTTTAAAATTACCCTATATATTGGAGTCGCATTGATTACAACGAGCTCTTGGAGTAAATTAGTCTAGGTATTCTTAAGTTCGTAGTCATTCTTTTGGCTAAAGTTAAATACAATTACGTTGAAGACTGTGATTAAATAAATATTGAAATAGGTAATAGAAGCCTCGTACTATACTATTGTAGTATTTGTATGCAGGTCTAGTAGAGTATTTCGCGGTTTGTTATGTGGTGGATTTATTGTGAGTCCATATTAAATGCTGTGTTTATGTCTTACTGAAAATGACAACAGAACTATCGAAATCGTATCTACAACGCAAATAGAATGTGGTAATAAACACTCCTGTTTTTATTACCGGTTCGAGTAAAATTGTTTGATGGAGATATCTTTCTATTTCGCTATCTTCTTTAGTCATTCCTCAATTATAGTTCTTGTAGTAACAAATTCTACTTCATAACATTATAAGTTTATCGGCCTTGTTTTTTATTTATATTAAATATTTGTGGTTATATTTAAGAAAATAAAAACCATTTTTTGTAAATGTTTTGTCTAAAGACGAGATATTTTCTAAATTTAGTAAATCAAGTAACTTACTTAAGAAGACAACCTCGTTTTGTATTCGCATGATTTGAAACTTTGTGAAAGGAATAAAAAAACAATATCTCCCTAGACGTAAGTAACACCATCAAATACTACCAAAATTTCGTAAATGCCAATGGAGAGCATATTAAATTTACAAGGGTCTATGGGGAAATCTTATTTTTGGGTCACGTACAAACTTTCAGATCCAATCTGTCCCTACATTTACATATGTGTATATTTATATCCGATACCCGGATAAGTTTGAATTGTGTATTTTAAGTATGCATTTTATAAGACGCCTGACTCAAGTTTGTTGCTCCGATCTGATTATATTGTAAAAAAGTCAGTTGTTTTTTCAAGTACGTAATATAGAGTTTTCGTATTATAAAAAAGTAAGAAACTCGAATATATATTTTATGCGGATTTATATTTTAATACGGAAATATGAGTTGCGTGTGTGTAAGCGACCATATTCTATGGTCATTCGATTTCACACGATTTCCGCGTCTATATGACTAATAAAGTAAATACAACTGTTCACAATTAGATTGAGTACATGTTTGTTTCAAATTGTACTATGCATTGAATTGCATATACGAGGGTGGTCCAGAAGAACCCGACCCAACAAAGAAAACACAAAAATTTTGGAAAAAATATATTTATTTTTTTTCAACATAATCTCCATTCAATTCTATACACTTTTCCCAGCGATGTTCAATAATTTTGCTACCCTTTTTATAATAAGAACTGTCTTGCTCCTCAAAATAGCCATTAACTGCCGACATTATTTCTTCATCGTTGGAAAATCTTTGACCACTGAGCCATTTTTTCCAGTTTGGGGAATAGAGTGCATGAGATAGCAATTCAAACTTTAATTCATTAATTTTGACCATTGCAATAACAGATTTGTGAGCTGGTGCATTGTCTTGATGAAACAACGCTTCTTTTCTTAGCCAAATGGGGCCGTTTTTGCTGGATTTCTTCGCACAAACGTTGAAAAAAGTTCGCATAATACTCGCCGTTGATAGTTTTTCTTTTTTCAAGATAGTCAATGAGAGTTGTTCCACTCGCATCCCAAAACCGATGCCATGACCTTGCTTGCAGATGAAACGGTCTTTGCTTTCTTTGGAACCGATTCTCCCTTTTGAGTCCATTGTTTTGATTATTCTTTTGTCTCGGGTGTGAAGTGATCGACCCATGTTTCATCCATGGTTATGAAACGGTGAAAAAATTCTGCTTTGTTGCTGTGAAACTTCGCTAAACACTCAATTGAAACATATTCACGACATGGTTTTGCTCGAGTGTTAGCAAACGCGCGGCACCCATCTTGCACACAGCTTTCTCATGTCTAAAGTTTCAGATAATATGCGATATACCACACTTTTTGAAATGCCTACTATGTCTGCTAGCTCGCGCACTTTCTGTCGACGATCAACCGGTACCGCTTTATGAATTTTCTGAATTCGTCACCTCGTTTGGTCGACTACTGCGATACTCGTCTTGGCAGCTCGTACGGGCTCGTTTAAACTCTGCTACCCAATATTTCACTGTTGTAAACGAAGGAGCAGACTAATTCAGAGTAGAATCAAGTTTAGCTTTTATATCGGTTGGGTTAAGGCCTTTCAAATAAAAATATGTATCACGTAACGATGACAGATTTTCTCCATTTTTACAAATTCACTAGAAACGTTCACTATTAATGACTACCAAACAAATACTAAACAACGTGGCGTCTTCAAACTTGGAACATATGCTTTGTCGATTGTGTACTTTCTAATACAATGATATTTTTCACCCCGCCATCTCTAGGTCAGGCCGGGTACTTATAGGACCACCTCGTAATTATGCGGTTGTACAATGCTAAACTCATAAATTCTAATTTTAACCGCTTTTTACATGGTATATGTAACGCAGAAATTTTTGAACAACATTTATGATCTCTCCGCGAGAGATTCGAATCCGCGATCATCATCATTAGACCACTGAGACAGCGAATTCGAGTTCTTTTAATGTGCTATAAATTGCATAAATGGAACAGTTATTAAATTAGAACCCACGGTAGATTATTAATTGCATATAATTATGCGCTTTTTCGATGTTAATCTTAAAAATTCGAATTTTAACCGCTTTTAACATCATATATGTATGTAATGCGGAAATTTTTGAAAGAATTATGCATTTAAGTGCAATAATCAATAAGTTTTTAGTTTCACATTTACGTATTTAAGGAAAACTAAAAAATAATTCAAAAAACCTCTTATTGTGGTACAAAATAAATCAATCAAGTAGTATGTAACCGACTGTTGAAACCTTAAGAACCGGAAATAATAGAAATATTTAAAAATATTTTATTTTTGCTGAAATTATCCACTTGGCATTGCACGTACGTAATACTAATATTGTAATGGTAACAACAATGCTTTGAGTGAACTTTTCTTAAAACAAATCATTATTTTTAATGTCATTATATAATCTCCTATTATTAACAGGTATTGTAGTATTACATGTATTCCATAACAATGTATCGAGTAAATGACGAGTGTAATGTATGTGTCTTTCTCATGTTAACGAAGATGAATATGAACAATGTATGTAATATGAACTAATTAATACTCAAAAATAAAGTGATATCCAATATTTTACATATAACTATGTGTTTTATTCCTATACTTAAACAAATACTAAATGATTATTACACCTTAAAAGCTAACTTACGAGGGAGGGAAATAAAAAAAAAATTATTTTTCTTTTTCAATATATTCACCTGCAAGACGGATACATTTTTCACATCTTTCAATTAATTTATTTATACCCTCATAAAAAAATGATTTCTCTTTATCTGCAAAATACGCCGAAACTGCCTCCTTGACTTCATCATCGGCAGTAAATTTTTTACCCCGCAGCTCTTTTTTCATTTTCGGAAACAGGTAATAATCACTCGGGGCCAGGTCTGGGCTATAGGGTGGGTGATTCACAATTTCGAAGCCCACCTTATGCAGGGCAGCTAACGCAACGCGGCTCTTGTGGACGGGCGCGTTGTCGTGTAAAAGTAGAACACCTTTTGTCAATTTTCCCCGTTTTTTCTCTTTAATGGCTTCTTTTAGTCGCTCTAATATTGAAGCGTAATATTCTCCGGTTATAGAAACACCTTTATCTTTATAATCAATCACACAATATTCCTTCCGAGTCCCAAAATACCGTTGCCATGAGTTTCCCAGCTGATTGTGACACTTTAAATTTCTTGGGAGGTGCTGTGCCCTTTTTATGCCACTGCATGGAGTCTTGTTTGGACTCAGGTTCATAATGATGAACCCAAGTTTCGTCTCCAGTAACAATTCCACTCAATACACCATCCTTGTCTTCATTACAGAGGTCCAAAAATGCACGCGAACGCTCTACGCGCTGTTGTTTTTGCGGCGGCGTGAGCATTCTCGGCACCCATCTTGCGCTGACCCTAGACATGCCGAGATGATCGTGTAGGATTTTAAAAATTGTTGTATCGGATAGTCCAACCATTTCTGCGAGTTGCTTCTTGTTTAGTCGAGCATCTTCGAGTACAATTTGTTCAACTTTTTGGATAAGTGCTGGCGTGGTCACCTCAATGATCCTGCCCGGCCTCGGGTCGTCTTCAAGGGATTCCCTTCCTTGTTTAAATAAACTATGCCACTTGTACACCATGGTTTTTCCTGGACAAGAGTCGCCGTAAACCAATGACATCTCATTCATTATGGTCGCGACTGATTTCCTTGCCTGGTAAGGAACTTTATACGGCACGATATTCGATTTTTTCCATATTTCACTTTTCACTCCTGATTATGTTACTTGGTTGACCATAGATCAAAGACTAACTGTCTAATAACAATGAAACTTCGTATTTATACTAATCCTGAGTCGCTGCACAGGCCACGCCCCCAATGCGCCTACTCACCCCTCTACAACCCGCTCATTCCGCGAATATAAAAACGCTCCCTCGTAAATAAGTAAATATTAAAATACAAAATATTTACTGTAAATCTTCATTTATCTTTGTGACAGCAGTTATTACATGAACATATTTTTAAATGATCTTGTTACTAATTCGTTTTTATTTAACTACCCTTTATTAAATATTCCCCACTAATTTTGTTTACTAATGTTATTAATAGCAAAATGTTTCGGGATGCATTTCGTTTTTCTTATATAAGATTTATAGATGAAAAGTGTCCAGACCAATCCAATAATGGTAAGTTTATAGCGCTAAAAGGCTACAGATATTACTTTACGACAAGGGATGCTATAATGTATAAACGTTTATGAAGCATTGTTCTCACTTAACACTCCAGTACGTATCGCTAAGTGGTCGTTTAACACTTTTCTGTTTCGAAATTGTTCGTTTATTATGCCTTTGATGAAATGCAGACGCCTTGAAGTTCTTTTTCTAATAGTGGATTATATATATAAGATAATTTAATATGTGAGTGAGCTTGCGTGGGACCTTCAAAGAAGCAAAACCATTCTTAGAAAAAAACAATTCTTGATTGAAATATCTGTTGGCAATATACGAGGGTGAGTTGAAAAATGTGTGTAATAACGGATAGATGGCCAGGTTAAGACTGTTTTTGTGATGCACAGACAAATTGTTTCTCTATGAATGTTAACTGTCAAATTTTAGAGCGTTGCGTTTATTTAGTTTTGTTGTGACGACTTTTTCATAAGAGTGCCACGGAGTTTTTGGCAAGATGAAGTGTTGGAAGTCGTGTTCTCATTAAACGTTTCTTCTTGAAGTCTTATCAAAAATAAATATACATAATGAGATGATATATAGTTAAAGGAAGAGCTTCTGCATTTTCCATTGTTAATAAATGGGTTCGCGAATTTACATAGGGTCTTATAACCTTTAAAGATACACTACACAGTGGACGTCTGACATCTGCTACTATATTCGAAATTGTTTTGTTGATAAGTGCATGGTATGGTAATAAATGAGGTCGTGTAAAAACGTCTGAGATATCAGCGTAACATACATTTTGGATGATGAGTTGGCTGTGGCACTAAAAATCAGCTAAATAGTTTTCTAATATAATATTATGATACACGGATTGTTAACTATTTCACTCACCACCTGCAATTCTCAGAAAGAATTAATGATCATAAAACAAATTGCGATCAATGGCGGTTATACGAGTGTTCTTATTGATAGCTTATTAAGTAAATAACAACATAAAGAAACCCTACGAATGATATATACTATTACATAAAGACCAAACAATTATAATCTGTTAAGTTACGAAGGTTCACAATCTAAATAAATAAATAATTTACTTAAGAAACATGATTTAGATATTGCTTTTCAAATTAACAACACACTAGGAAAATTAATTAAAAATAATAAAGACAAAATAAATAAATCTAACAAATCAGGAAGTCTATAAACTTTCTTGTGGTCATCACTCTAAGATATACATCGTATACATCGGACAAACCCGAAAATCTATAGAAACAATATCAGAACATAAAGAAGCTTTAATTATGAGAAAAGTGGTTCAAACTATGCTGTACAGTTAAATACTTCTATTCATTCCTTTAATTCAGGTTTCGACACGCGAACATAAAAAATGAAATAATTTATTAAATGGTCAATTAGTTTCGAATAATTCTCCACTTTTTAACTTATTTTCGCACAATAGTATATCACCCTCACTCTTAAATTAGTGTAGTTGGCTAGAACACCTTCTGTTCTTGTTAGATTTACTTCTCATTTTGAAGCCACAGTGTTGGTGAAATGTTACCATTTTTAAAATTAAAAAAAAATTGTGAAAATCACATAATTAGGTTTTTGTATTCAATAAATTATTATTTCAACTAAAGTGTCGATTGACGAACCATAAAGTCCTGTTGGTTTATAGAAATATGTAGTTAAACAGGGGCACAAATTTTGGGAAAAATTAATTGTTTAAGTATTTTATCACAGTTCGGTAGAATACTAATAAGTTTGTAATTACTGATTGTCGAATATCGGAACGAACGCAACTCTTCAAGCTGGCAGTATTCCTACTCGGTTTAAGATGTAGACACATTTGAAAATTATCGTCAACGGTTCGCTAAGTAAAGTTGCACAGTTACGTACGAAAAAATTAGAATTTCACGTCCAAAGTAGGAGTCAAATTTCGTCCTATTGTCGAAAACCCTCTTGCTTCAAAGAGGGAGATACGCCGTCGACATTGGCATATCAGACCGCACCATATTTATCTATGAGTCAGTACTGGAATAATAAGTTGCTCTGATAGATTGGAGAAATGAATCTGTAGTTTGCTTGCTGAGGTTTCCAAATATTCATTAACATATTCATGCCTAACTTTTAAGACAAACTGCAGATGAATACGTAGAAGTCGATATCGAATACGTTCCTTAATAGTTTACTTCGCATAGCAATCTTTATGAAGATGATCGATTCGACTCGAAGGGGCACTTATCTAAATCCCCAGGAGTAGGTCAGTAATTAAGAACGGACCGGAAAATTTCTAAAGTAGAAGTTATATTTCAATGGCCTTATCGAAAGTACTCTTGCTTCAAAAAAGGAAGACACGCCGTCGACATTGGAATTTCAGAATTATACCGCAGCATATTTACCCATGGGTCAGTACTGGAATAATAAGTTTCTCTGAAAGATTGGAGAAATGGATCTGTAATTTGCTTGTTGATGTTTCCAAATATTCATTAACACCTCATTCATGCCTAACTTTTGAGACAAACTGCAGATGAATACGTAGAAGTTGATATCGAATATGTTCGTTAATAGTTTACTTCGCAAAGCAATCATTATGGAGATGATCGATTCGACTCGAAGGGGCACTTATCAAAATCCTCAGGAGTAAGTCAGTAATCAAGAACGGAGAAGAAAATTTCTAAAGTAGAAATTAAATCTCAATGGTCTTCTCGAAAGTACTCTTGCTTCAAAAAAGAAGACACGCCGTCGACATTGGAATTTCAGAATTATACCGTACGATATTAACAATATTTGTCATTAGTATACAAAGGAATATAAACCCCAAACGCAAAAGGAAACAATTAGATCTTTTGAAACTCTTTTATTTCTTAACTGAGTACTAAATACTGTTGCTACTAAATATATTTCTACTTAAGGACGCTTCGATTTATAGAACTTTGACGGTATTTAAAACCATAAACAATATCTAGAGTAAACGAACTCAAATAAATTTTGTAAACTTTGTTTTTAATAATAGGTGATTGCACGGGTAGTAAACTTCAAGTGGTCATAAAACCTATTCCGCCACAACCGTAAAAGAATTCAGGACACAAGTAAATTGTGTCAAATAAGAGAAGAATCTACAATCCACTTACTATGTCAATATGGTGGCTTGACATAGACCAGGTTACTACAAATGCTAGATAAATATTCTGAAGTAAAAATTAATACAGAAATTATTCCTAAAGCTGTTAGGTCTAGTTAAAATAATAAAGTTAGAGATGGCCTCTACCAGGTCATGAAGGCTATAATAGATCTGGAAAAGTCCAGATCTATTATAGCCCATATTAGCATAGTTAGTGGATTGTAGATTCTTCTCTTATTTGACACAATTTACATATGAATTCTTTTACGAAGCTCACATTACTTACATATATGCTTGTTAAGCTTTCAATATTGTGTTAATAGACTGACTACCATCCTAACAGATTTTGTGTTCCTATTCAGTAGATTCGTTCTAACTTTGGGTGACTGGTTCTTACGGGACTGTTTTTCTTTCCTTTGACTTGAAAAATTCATCCACCTTTTCTCAGATAAGTAAGCAACTCACGTAATAATTAGAACAAAACATGGAAAAAAAGTTTTTCAAAAAACCTATTTCAGACTCCATTATTTAAAATATATACAATAACTACATTAAATTATTAACAAAGACAGGTATATAAATGAACAAACATGGCAATAATTTAAACTAATGTATGTAATTTCAGTATTTCTATTTCCTTTCATTATGTTTAATAGTACATTGTGAAGTTGTCTATGTATTGTGTGTGTTCGAGACGAGGAAATTATCGTTCTCTGTGCAAAGTAACATAAATAATTAAGCAACAAGAACGGAAGCCATAACACGCAATACTACTTTTTATTGATCGGACTCAACTTATGAGGACAATAAATAATGGTGAATTTCTTTCCAAGAATATGTCGTAAAAGGAAAATGTTTCGTTGAAATATTACTACAAGAATTACTTTAATATTTTGTAAACAAATTAAAGGCAATTATTACTAATTGGTTTCAACCATTTTACAGAGTTATAAAGATTGGTTACATATTTAGGTGTGTTTCAGAAGGTAAGGTTTCAGTATTTAAATCGAGAGTTCGTGATCTCTTAATTGAGCTGGAACCATATAGCATATCTGAATATATAAATCATAGATTTATTTAAGATATAATACATTTTGTTTACTCCTTTTTTTTTTAAATTACATATGTAACATATCTATGTCATGACGTTTGTATTTCTTTCTTTTCGACGAATTACAATAAAGCTATTATTATTAATAAGCAGTTTAGTTGCGTTCGTAAAGTTTCGTGATGCGATATTCGCTACTGCAGCATGATGATTCAACGAGTTCATGAGCTTATTCGGGAAGAGAGGCGAATAGAAATCGTAAATTAGGCGGTTCATTAAAAATTAGCAGTGTTCAGTTTATTATCTACGACAAACTGATTTTTAACAAAGTTGAGGCACGCTGCCACGTGTCGAAAGTTTTGTCTGGGTAACGAAGGCAGAAACGAGTTCAAATTTCACAAGAACTTCTTCAATGTTTTGAAAATGAAGGCAAAATTACCGTATACGAATTCTAGATGCACCATTCCAGAAAATAAACAGGTCAGCTAAGCACTTAAATTCTCCAGTGCTTAGAATGCTCAAGTCAGAGATCCAATTCAGATCTAGAATTCTACCCAATTGGACATTGTAAAAACAACTTTGGAGAAGGTCAAATAAGACGAAAAAGACTTCTTAAAAACAATTGCAACTGGAGACGAGATGTCTTCAATACGGTGTAAAAACCAAGCGTTCAAGACACAGAGCAGAAGAGAGAAGTTAAAAGAAATATGTTCGGAGATGTCATAAACCGGAAAAATGTTCGATTATAAGGGAATTACTCAAAAATAATTCGCTTCAAGTGGAAAAACTGCTAGTGCTGACCATTACCTTAGTGTACTGTATCGCTTAGTAGCCGGGTTAGACATATCACCATGAGTAATCAGAATCATACAGATGGCGACTGCTGTACGTTAAGCACATTTTCATCCGTTGGTTAACTGTCATTGATTTTTTGACCACAAATAAATTTTTTTTTTATGATGAAAAGAAAATGCTTTGCAGTTATTGACATAAAAGCCATTTAAAGCTCATCTTGAACGTGTAAATCCTTGCATTTCTACTAACTACTAACCGTGTTTGTTTTAAGAAATATGTCCATCTTTCAAACACACCGTGCTTATAGTGCCTTCCCGGTTGAAGTGGAAAGTGATCCAGGAAGAGACATTAGAAAATGTTGGTAATTTATCGTCTTAATGGGAGGTCGTCATGAATTCCGCCAACGCTGCGTAATGATGAATTCCGTATGAATCCACGTTGTTCCAGAATAATTATATTGGAATAAACTAACAAAATTCCTCCACCCGAATGGAATTTAGTATTCTATCAAAAGTAGACAAAACACTAATTGGGTGGTAATTAGAAACGTATGAATGGTTGCCTTATTTAATAACAGGTATAGCAGAGGCAGTTTTTCATTGATTAGGGAGTACACCGGCATTAAGAGAAATTTTAGATAAGCGATGTGGGTAATAACAGAATTGAACTAGAGAATTTCAAAAAAATAGGCCATAAATAAAATAATTGGCCACCAAGATCATGTGATTTGACATCGTTAGACTATTTTCTTTGGGGTTATGTGAAAAGTCAGGTTTATAAAAACAATCCACAATCAATTCCTGCTTTGAAAGATGAAATTATTCGTGTCACTGGTGAGATAGAGCCTCAATTATGTCAAAATGTCATTGAAGATTTTAACAAAGAAATGGACGTCTGTGGAGCTGCAAGAGGATGCCATTTGGCAGATATTATTTCTCGCATATAAATGTCGTAACTGATACTTCAATTACCAATAAAAAGTTTTTGAAATTGAATGCAAATTATGTGTTTTATTTATTATTTAAAAAAATCGCGGAATTTGAAACACCCTTTACTGTATTAATACAGGTAACTACTTTTCCTAGCTTTCTGCTGAAACAAATCGCTTAATCAAGAAGAAGAACAAAGCATGTATCGTAAAACTTACAGACGAAAGCGTTCTGAACCTAAGTACAATAAATATAAGCAACTGCAATCTGTATCCAGTGTTTTCATCAATTACAAGTGATATTTGTATTTCATCCAGACTAACGCAAATTTAAACACAAAGATATTTTGGAATTTCGTAAAAAAAATTATTTTTCTCAGATACATCCGGATTTGAGAAAAATTAAGTAGCAAAAGGACTTTTTCAAAAACAATATCAGAATTAATGTTAAAGCTTGAAATAAAGTTAAAATTAATGGAATACATTAGATTAAACGCTAGTATTGAACTAGTATAAGAACAATAGGTTGACTGAAAATAAATAGCAAACATATCACTTATAACATAAGGAACATCAGAAGAAATATCCTTGTCGAACAATCATTTCACTAGAGAATGGGATTTTTTGGAATTTACGAGATTCCAAAATATCTTTGTGTTTAAATTTGCGTTAGTCTGGATGAAACACAAATATTATTTGTAATTAATGGAAATACTGGATACAGATTGCAGTTGCTTATATTTATTGTAGTTGGGTTCAGAATGATTTCGTCTGTAAGTTTTATGGTATATGCTTTGTTCTTCTTTTTGATTAAGCGATTTGTTTCAGCGAAAACCCAAGAACGGTAGTTACCTGTATCTTGGTGGCCAATTAACATGACCGTTTCTTGAGATTACACGTCCAGGAAATTTTTCTCTCAATAAATCATTTGATTCGTGTGCAAAGTGAGGCGTAGCGCCATCCTGTTGAAACCATATATCTTCTAGATCAATATTCATTAATTCAGGCCACAAAAAATCGTTTACCATTTGACGATATCGATCACCATTGACAGTTACAGCTTCACCAGCAGCATTTTCAAAGAAGTAAGGTCCAATTACACCATCTGACCATAATGCACATCAAACAGTAACTCGTTTAGGATGCATAGGTTTCCCATGAATAATTCGTGGATTTTTCTCACCCCAGATACGGCAATTTTGTTTATTAACCTAGCAACCAAGTTCAAAATGTGCCTCATCGGAAAACATTATTTTTTGAGAAAAATCCGCTGGTTATTGATTGATGAAATTGACAAATGAACGACGTTTTAAATGATCTAATCTTGTTGATCCACTAAGTCCAAGTTATTGTGAACGTCGTCTAATGGACATTTCAGGATCTGCAGCAACACTTTAACGAACCAAACCAACATTTTCTTGTGAACGACCACTACGACTGTATTTTTCACTTTTTTGATCTTCCACGGAACCGGTCTCTTGAAATTTTTTAATAATTCGACCAATAGTGCTTTCAGATGGACGATTATGTAAATCATAAAATTCACATAATTTTCTAAACACTTTTTTCACAGAACGCTGATTTTCATAAAATAATTCGACAATTTGAACGTGTTGTTGTACCGTGTATGAAGCCATTTTTATAAATGTCATACATCACACTTTTTATATGCCCACATACCCAGACAAATTCAGTGCGCCATCTATATTTTATTTATTCTTAAAAATAACCGCGCAATTTGAAACACCCTTTATTTTCATAAGAATTTTTCGAAAGTGCTGTATAGAATAAACTAGCAGCAATATTCATGTCGCTAACATTCTATTATTATTATCTTCCGGATATTGGTAAAAGCACTCACTTTGTTCATACTTGAGTAGAAAATCTATTGTCATATAAATAGCGACGTATGCATATAAACGGCAACATAAATAAACAAAACAGCATTCTGACAATTATCAAAATAATAGACCAGCCCGATTAATTGAGAATCTAATTTGATTTAATCGACTATATGTAGCAACAATTTTTACACTTAAAGTACAAAATTAGTACTATCAAATAGTTTTTATAATTAAAATTATTATTATCTAATGTGATTAATTGAAAGGTAGCCCAAAATTTTACGTAATCTAGTGAGATGCTTATAATGCTTCCAAATGTTATTCTAAGAGCTGTTATTGGGTTTTAGACGAACAGATTTTTATATTATACTGATATTGCCTCACTTGATAGATTATATAATAATTTGCATGTTGATACTGTGTTAAGTTTGTCTGTTTGTATCATAAATAACGCAATAATAAACTATAATCAGATTAGTGTTTTGGACAGCGGGTAAGCACCATTCTTTTAAATTGTAATTTTGACCGGCGCAGCTTAACGAATATTTGATTAAATTAATTTCGCTCATTTATCCTCATTATGTACTTCTACTATATTTATGTCTCACTAATTCAAATTCCTCATCTCATCTCTCTAAAATCAATAGCTCGGTACGTATTAGTTCTTTGACCTCAAATTGATCGTTCACATACATAGCTCTATACCTTGGTGGAGTAAATGTATCGAACATTTGAGGTTCGTATGTCGAAGGTTATTGATTAATGCACGCTCTCTGTGTTATTCGTTTCCTAATAAAAAAAAAAGCTCCGCCTGATGATTGGTGACTTTATGAATAAAATACGTCGACCTTTTAAATCGTATTTTGGACAGCGCACGCAATTTATTCTTCATTTGATGGGCATAAATCTACCGGGTATTATAAAATTCGGTCGTAATTTTTGGACTTGAATTATTACTTCCTGAATACTAATTTAGGACTAGCAGAGTGCAAATAGTATACTAAAATAATACACTGAATATGTATGAGGTCTTCTTACGTAGTAATATAATTAGCGTTTTTATAAAATAGTATGACAATTTAAGTTTTCAAAATTTTGCAAGTTTAATATTTTGGACAGCTTTGGATAACATATCGTATATAAATCGAAAACATGTATCGGATATTCACAGAAGGCCATCAGTCCCAGACGTCTTAAGATGGAATTTAGGTTTTTATCAGTAACTATATACTAGAAAATAGAAAACTAATGCTTTTTAAACAAACAAAATAAAATTACGTTAGGTATACGAGGGTAGTTTGACAAGTAGTGAGAATGGAAAAGAAAAACGAATTTTTTAAATACAAAATAATTTTTATTTTTCAATATATTCTCCTAAAAGAGCAATACATTTATTCCAACAGTGCTCCAATTCCCTTATGCCATCTCTAAAATGCGATTCCGGAAGGCTTGCAAAATACTCATTTACGAAGACGATAAGATCGTCGTTAGACGAAAATTTCTTTCCACCTAGTGCCGTTTTCAATTTTGAAAAAAGGTGGAAGTTGGAAGGGGCTAGATCCGGCGAATAAGGCGCATGCGGTACTAATTGGAAATGCAACTCGTGGATTTTGGACATCGCAACTGTGCTGGTATGCGAGGGAGCGTTGTCTTGGTGAAACAAAATCTTTTTCTTTGCCATTCCTGGCCGTTTAGCAGAAAGTCTCAACATTTAATTTTTGTAAAAGTTCTGCATAATATTGTCCGTTTATTGTGGTAGCTTTCTGAAGGTCATCAATGAGCAAAATGCCCTTTGAATCACAAAAAATTGATGCCGTCACCTAGTTTGCCGATAAAGTGGTTTTCGCTTACTTTGGAGGTGCAGAACCACGTTCTAAACATTGTTTCGACTGTTGTTTAGTTTCGGGTGTACTGTAGTGTATCCAAGTTTCATCACAAATCGCCTATAAAAATCAACCGGGTTCCGCTTGTAAATGTCCAAACACTCATTGGAAATACGCAAACGTGTGAACTTTTGATCAGTCGTAATCAATCGCGGCACCCATCTTGCCGAAAGCTTGGAAAGGCCCAATTCTTTCGTTAAAATGTGGTGTATGCGTTCTGTTGTAATGTTTACCATGTCTGCTATCTCACTCACTTTGAGTCGTTGATCTTGCGTAATAATATTATCAATTTTTATAATCATTTCCTTAGAAGTCACGATTTTGGGTGCTCCAGAGTGCGTTTCATCAACACAGCTTGTTCTACCACGTTTAAATTCATTCACCCACCTACTTATTGTCGCAAATGATGGCGCAGATTCCCCTAATGTTTCCCGTAACTCATCTTTTATTTCGGTAGCTTTCATGCCCTTAATTACGAAGTATTTAATCACCGCACGATACTCTGCTTTTTCCATTTTAACAAAACGACGTGTTGCTTCTTTTTCAATCAGCTGTCAAAAATAAACTAATCAACCGATTTATCTAAATATCGGAATGTAAACATATAAATAGCCAACCTAAATTTCAGTGCATTTGTTTTACCAATTAGAGAGCCACCTATATGTCATTCTCACTACTTGTCAAATTATCCTCGTAATTAGTTTTGGAAATATCCTAAACAAAAATTTATTAACGAAAAAACTAATTTCAATTTCAGTAATTTCAATATTAGTCGGAAATAATTACTAACAATTCGTATATCACTATTTTAAATTTGACCAATATTACGATAGAATGGAAACTAAATGTCGAAAGTCAATGGTTTTGTGTTATTTGATTGACAGTGTTTTCGCCGAGGCAGTATGTTGCAGGTCATCTAAAAATCAATGCACCATCTGTGTATGAAGCATTGGGTCAGAAGTTAATATTGATGTATCCCACTTCAATACTGAACGCTGAATTTGATTTACCTGGAGCATGTATCGGTCACCATTGTTATAATTTAATATATGATGAGGCAAAATTCAGTGAAACGGTGGCTTATAGTTCTGTCTATCACATCGAGAGGAGTGCATTTGGAGTGTTGAATAATTTTCATTCGACCCTTGAGATTCATTGAAGTATTATGGAATTAAATATGACATATGTAAATGCATATCTATAAATTAGTTTGTTGTAAAACCGTTTTGTCTTGATCGCTAGTTTGTATAAATTAAATATATTGCCAGTGTATGGGGGTTCATTCTTATACTCCCGAACCAGCAGTCTACAATTTTGATACAATTTTCAATTACGTTTTTTTTTTAATTACATACAAATGCCATGGCAATTTTTGTGACAATTTTTACAAAACAACGCATAATTAATTTTCTTAATTGTCAGAGAATCACGCATTAGCTTTAACTGCAAAAATTATTATTGAAGAAGAGATTGTTTTTCTAAATAAGCTAAATACTCCTGGTGGAAACTATTTAAACATGGTTGAAAATCATTAATAATGAAGTAATGGAGGAGGTAAAACAAAGAGGCAGCAATAAGCAGCTTTACTAAAAGTTTTCAGGATTATATTACCTTGAAATGACAAGGGGTAGTGGAAAATGAGTTCCATCAATGCTTGAATTATTCCAAATGCGTTCTTAATTAGAGATATGTGAACAATTTTGGGCGCTTTGTGAACACGAGCCAGACTTGACTCAGGCTTAATTAGATATTTGAGATAAAACGTGGATTCATCTTTATAATGCTTAATCTAACAAAAAGTCAGCTGAGCACATTAAAAGAGAAAGTATTTTTCATAATTTAGAAAAATTTTCCTATTACATTCTTCAAGAGAACTGGAATTTTATACCTAGACTTGCTACAAAATTGATTGCTACACCACTTCCAGTAACTTTGTTTTTGCGCAAAATGGTGGCCTCAATTCCACAGCATGAATAACTACATTTCAGAACAATGAATTGATATAGGTGTACAATAGGGTCGTATTTTTGTATTCGTAAATCGCTACTGGGGGAATGGTAAATGCTTTCACCAAATCTCACTTCAGGCTTTCTAGATTAAGGGGAGATTTTTGAGATATTTTAACTTTCAGTCCAGTCATAGCCAACAATCTAGCAGATTAAGATTTGGACTTTCCGGAAGCTATTTAGAAGCTTCGATCAATTTTGGAATATTTTTGGATAAATTGTTATCTCGTCAATTGTATTTAGAGTTTGGGCATCATCTGAACAAAACCAGACTAAAACACTTTACTGGAGTGTGTATTTGCAGTATATGCATACATATACGAGGGTGAAGATGGCAACACTCATCAGTAAAAGCTAGGAAATGTAGTTGTGTATCTTTTGCCAGGTACTCACCACAATTTCAGACATTTTGGACGCGCAGTTTTTATTATTATTTAGTATCTAGATCTTATTAAATATTTGTTTTTGAAAGGCAATACGTCTACGCAAATCAAAGATGAATTGGACTCTGTGTACGGGGACTCTGCACAATCATTTACCACAGTCAAATTTTGGGTAAATAAATTTAAACGTGGGCGTAAGAGCTTGGTAGACGACGAACGTTCGGGACGTCCAAAAACTGCAAACATCGCTGAAGTTCACCAATTGGAACTAGACGATCATAGAATTAAAGTGCGAGATAGCAAAGGCTATGAATATGCCCAAAGGACGTGTTTGTCACATGTTAAATTAAGATCTAGGCATGAGAAAGATGTTCGGGCGTTGAGTGTCGCGTTTGCTAACGTTAGACGAAAACGTGTTCGAATGAACATTTCCAACGCAGTTTAGGCACAATAGATCCGAGTTTTGACGCCAATTAATTACTGTAGATGAAATTTGGATACACCATTATGGGCCGAAACAAAAATACAACCAAAACAGTGAACTACAAAGGGTGAACCGTCTCCAAAAAAAGCAAAAACTGTTTTCTCGTCTGGGAAAGTGATGGCGATTGTTTTTTGGGATAGTGATGAAATTATCTTAATCTATTATCTTCAAAAAGGTAAAGCTATTACAGGAGCATACTACGCATCATTACTTGACAAGCTGAAGGCAGAAATTTTGGAAAAACGGTCACATTTACAGAAAAAGAAAATCCTGTTTCACCAAGACAACGCGTCGTCTCACACCATGGCGAAAATCCACGAATTACGGTTTGAACTGCTTGACCATCCGCCTTACTCACCAGATCTAGCTCCAAGCGACTTCTTTTTGTTCTCTCATCTAAAAATTGCGCTCGGAATACAGAGATTTTCATCAAACGAGGAGGCAACCACCTTCGTGAACAATTATTTTGCAGAGATAAACGTCGAGTACTATTTGGACGGGTTAAAGAGATGGGAGCATCGCTGGGAGAAGTGTGTAGAGTTACAAAGAGACTATGTAGGAAAATAAATATAAATTTTAAGAAAAAATGTCTTGTTAGGTCGGAAACTTTTCAGACCACCCTCGTATATACATATGAAAAATCTTGATTTTGATACGAACCGTTTTCTATTCGAAGTTTCTATGTCTTACAATTAAAAATGAATTAATTTAAACAAACCCGTGGTTCTTTAAGTCTTTTCTATGGTTTGCACAGCTAAATCTGTATTGTTTATTTCCAAATAAAATACTAATATTTAAAAGCTATTTGCTATTCTTATGCGCCAAAAGTTTACTTGGATAATGCACACTGACCCACCACAAATACGTTCCCACCAATTGAGTGTATTTTGAATAGAGTCGGAAAGTTGAAACGTCCTTGATAATTGTTCAAGGAAATAATATACATTGACTTTATGAAAAAAGAGGAAAAAAAACCCTTACCACATCAATGATAGAACTCTGTCTACGTATGCCGATAACTAAGTTGTTATCATCAGTGGATTATTTATTATAGTGTCGCACTTGGATTGTCGGTAATGCTTACACAGAAAAAATTCCACACACTCATCTCGCCAAAACCGAAACACGCGCTGTCTGTTGTGGGACGAGTATTATTTCTATCGCTAATTTAGGCGCGACACTGTGATTAATCTACTGATAATGACAACTTAGTTGTCGAAATAAGTATACAGAGTACGAACATTGATGTGGTAAGGGCCTTTTTCTGGTTAAATTAATTAATTACAGCTTCGAACAATTTTTACAGGTGACTTTATGGATCATCCACTAAATAGTCTCTATCGCCACACATCAAAGATAAGCTGCAGGGGATATATTTCAGTTCTAAAAGCAATCTATCTGTGTTTTCAAAAACCTATCAACGAGCAAGAATATTTTTAAAAGCCAATTTCGAAGCCGTAATAACCTCGTTTGAAACAATAGACATCGTTTACACAATAATCGATCAATCCTTTTTGAAATTGTTTACATACTTCCGCTATGAAATAACTAATAGCTTTACATATGTAATAGCTTTTAGAACAAACAGTTAATTTAAATACAAAGGGAAGCCCAATCGTGGGCGACTCATCTGGAATAATGTCCTAAATGCATTTTGCAGCTTAAAGGGCAGGAAGAGGATTTTTAATAATAAATTACTTTGATGTACCTTCACAAATTTTAAATAAGCAATTATATTTATACAAAGAAATAGAGAATATAAAATATTTTTAGAAATAAATAAAAGGGATTATACGTGCTATAAAGAGCAACTCATTTCTACATTTCTACGCCACGTTATTTTGATAAGCGTTTACATATATAAATACCTTCAAGTAAAAGGTCAGCAATTCTTGTTATAACTACCTATATTCGTTCGGTTTATTTTCAATTAATTTAAAGGTACAATTCTTTTCATAAAATAATAAATTTTATGGAATATGTGTATGTACCTTATACAGTGAAACCCGCTTATTGGAATACTCATATTGTCCGCCAAAATTATTCCTATATGCGGATTATTCCATTATCCGTCTTTAACTTATTTTTTCTTATTACTAGTAAGTTAAGTATGTATATACGTACATACTTCGTATTCTTTACATCGGCGATTTTATATCTATAAAATTGACTTCAGTATGATACTGTAAATTTATGTTGCGATTTTCATAAAATGTATTTAAGAATACATACAAAAGAAATAAAGCACATTTCAGCGTAATACATATTTTTTTTAATTGATACTATATTTTTATTTCAAACTCTGCACATCCTTAATAAAATAATCTGTAATTTTATTTTGTTTTCTTTCTTTACACAAAATATCAGTGATTTGGTTATCTAATGCATAGAAATGTGCAAAATTACAATAAATTTTTGATTCAAAAAAACGAACGATAGTGTCACATGCTAATTTCATTTCTTGAGATGATGACGCGGTTGATGGAGTATCCTTTGAATATATATTTTCACCTACAATTTTTTTGAAAGAAATTTGGGAACGACTTTTCCATCTGGTAAACCACCCATTTGTTGCTTGAAAATTTACACTACCCAGATTTTGTGCAATCTGTTCGGCTTTTTCCTTCAAAATGGGTCCGCTAAGTGGAACTTTATGCGCTCTTTTTTCTATAAACCAATGATTTAAAGCATTTTCTACGTCATCATTCTTCCCGTTGCGTCTTCGGTTTCGAGTAGATTTAAAATTATCACGCCAATCACTTAAAATACTGTCTTTTCTTTTTAACAATTTACTCACTTGTGCTTGAGATACACCAAATCTTTTGGCAACATCCGACTGACTGCAAGTTGTTTCTTCTAAAAACTCAAGCAATTTTAGTTTTTCCTTCAGAGCAAGGTCTTTTCTTTTCAAGTTTGTCGAAGAAGCTGTTTTTCATAACAAACTGACCACAAAAAAAGAAATTTCCTGCTTTTAAAAGCTCCGAAAAATTTTTTATTGTATGTATGTATGTAATTCGCACAGAATTAACCATTATCTAAATACTCTTTAAAATCACGTTGGTACAAAATTTTACTACAATACGTAATTATCCGAAGATTATCTGTAATTATGTACATAATAGTTTTCTAAAAGTAAAGTAAACATTATTGTAGCTTTTGGTTTACATCCACCTTTAGTTAACCAGGTAGAGAAATTTATTCTTTTATGAAGACAAAATCACATTAATGTTCTTAGAAAAGCCATTCCTTTACCCAATATATTCTATTGGGTCTGGGAAAAAGTTCGTGGCGTTTTTTCAGTAAAATTCAACTGGTCTCCGCATGGCGCGTGGACGAATTCATTTAAACCGAATATGCTCCATTATTATCGACAATGTTTCGCCATTTTTTTGGTAGATCCATGATCCCATCGGTGAAAAACTTCTGTGGTTTCTGGTCGAAAAACTGAATCAAGTAGTTTTCACAGGCTTCTTTTGAAACCAACTTAATTCCATTGAGAGATGCAGAGATCGAAATAGATGATAGTCAGAGGGTGCTATATTCGGACTGTAAGGTGGGTGCATCAAAACTTCCCAACCAAACTCTCTCAATTTTTGACGGGTCATCAAAGAAGTGTGTGGTCGGGCGTTGTCATGATGGAAGACAACACCTTTCCTATTAATCAATTCGGGCCGTTTTCTTTCAATCGCCTGGCGTAATCTCTCTAGTTGTGCACAGTAGAGTTGAGAATCAATCGTCTGACCAGTTGGAAGTAGCTCGTAGTGGACGATTCCCCTCCAGTCCCACCATACACACAGCATCACTTTTTTTGGCGTCAATGTTGGCTTAGCGAACGCTTGTGACGGCTCACCATCCTTTATCCACGATCTTTTACGTTTCCGATTATCGTACGTAATCCATTTTTCATCTCCGGTTATTAAACGTTTCAGAAACGGCTCGATTTCATTCCGTTTCAGCAGCGCATCGCAGATGTTAATTCGGTCCATCACGTTTTTCACGCTCAACTCATGAGGAACCCATACGTCAAGCTTTTTTTTTGTAACCAGCTTTGTGTAAATGGTTCAAAACAGTTTTGTGGTCAATGCCTAGCTCCATGCCAATATCGACACTGCTGATATGCTTATCTTGTTGGACTTTTTCAAGAATTTCATCAGATTTTTCAGTGATTGGACGACCGGAGCGTGACTCATCTTTCACATTGAAATTTCCAGAACGAAAGCGAGCGAACCATTTCCGCGCAACAGATTTCGATAAAGTATCACCGTACACAGCACAAATTTTATCACAAGCCTATCCCCTTATCATAATAATATTGCAGAATATAGCGAAATTTCTCATTATTCTTCTCCATTTTCAAGTGCGAATAACTTTCCAACCACTGCACCGATTACAATGTTTCTACGCTCAAACTAACATTCGGCAGGTCATCTAAAAAACGAGCCGTCGCTGGTGTCGCTGTGACTTGTTGTTCTTTAGTTATCGGCAACCAATGCCATCTATCGGGAAAAACGCCACGAACTTTTTCCCAGACCCAATATTAAAAGATATTCTTATAACCGAATAATTTTGTTAATACGAGTACTTAAAGGGAAATGGTTTTGTTCTTGAGATTTTAATTCCTTTAACCAATATATTCTATTAAGAGAGTTTCCAATAAACGGGTTTCACTGTACTAAACTTTTGCCATTTTTCTAAAATAATATTTATAAAAAAACTGTTAATTAGTTTGATGCGCGTAACAATAACCTTGACTATTATGATTTTTAATCAATAATTAATATCGAAAATTTAGCCACCCATTGTATATATTCAATGAGATTTCACAAAGGGCAATGCAAACTTCCAGAGCCAGCAAAAATCGAATTCAAACGACTATTTTATTTCCAACAGCTTTTCTCTATATGTGAATGTTTTATGCATTTATTTCAATATTACTTCTTTCAAACACATCTGCCTGTCATGTTAAAAATTCTCATTTTGACATGTTCAGAGTAGAAAGATTGCAATAGGAGTTGACGCAGATCAGATTTTCTGCATTATTGAAAATGAGATCTCGTACTTAGTACAAATTGAAAACTGGTTATAAAGTATTCACATATTTGTGGAATAATATTATATTTCTGGTATAAAACACAGCTAAATAGGCTTACATTTAAGCACATAATTTTTGCTTTTTCTTTGCAATATACGCTTCTGTACCTTACAGGTAAATAATCGAACCTTCCTTTTTTGCTAAATTGGAGTTAATGTTTATTTTCTTGTATCAACGGATGAAAGTTTATATAGGTAAAGGTTCGCATGTGCATTCCTAGTGGTTCTCTTTATACAGCATTTACAGAGCATTGTACAAGGTTTTTCAATAAGAGTGATATGATTTCTTTAAAAAAAAACACACTTATTGTTAAGAAAATTCAAAAGTTTTTTATTTAATATAGATACAATTTTCTAAATAAAACGTCATTCAAATGGCCTCCACGAGTTCTTCTGCAGGAACGAATTCGATGAACCCAATTTTCGAGCTCTTTTTCCACTAAATCTAGTCGTATGTCTTGAATGTCACGTTCAATATTGGCTTTTAAAGCTTGAAGAGATTCTGGTTTATTTCAATAGACCAATAACTTCAAATAACCCCACAACAAATAGTCTAATGGTGTTAAATCACAACTTCTTGGAGGTGAAATAATCGAATCTCCAAACTTTTCTCGCAATAATTCTATTGTTGCATTTGCTGTGTGGCACATAGCCCCATCTTGTTGGAACCAAATATTGTCAAGATCAACTTCTTCCAATATCGGCCATAAAAAGTTATCATCAATCTATACCGCTCTCCATTTTGTACCAGCTTCATTTTATTATCCACCATACCAAAAACCACAAGACTGTCAATTTAGGTGAATGTAATGGTTTTTCATAAAAATTTGTGGATAACCGACAGTTTTGTTTATTTACCACACCATCCAGATGAAAGTGAGCCTCATCAGAGAAGATGATTTTCTTAAAAAAATCGTTAGTTGTTCCAAGGTAAAATCAGCAAATTCACGACGTTTACGGTGGTCCAATGGCTTCAGTTTTTGAGTGAGAACAATTTTATAGGGATGCAAACACAAAGCCTTTCTCAAAATCCGCCAGGTTGTGGTTTGAGACAGTCGCAATTGTTGAGAACCTCTTGGAATCGACAAATTACAGTCTTCAGTAACGCTTGCCTGAACTGCAGCAATATTTGCATTACTTCGAGCGGTTCTTTGTCTTATTGGCACTTGAAAATTATGTAAAGAAAATGTAACCTCAAAATTTTTAACAATTCGACAAATAGCGAGCACACTTGGACGATTATTATAAAATGGCAAAAGCGCACGAAAAGTTGCAATTGGAGAACGATTATTTTGATAATAAAAATTATTCTTGCGTATATCTCTCCATGATGAAATTGTAGACACTACTGAATACAATGAAAAACAAATGACAGATCATGACATATTACAAATGGCCGAAATGTCACTTCAAAATCATATCATCCCTATTGGAAAATCTTATATTAATAATTTTGAGATGAAAAGTCGTACCTCTTTAAATAAATTGTATTGCGCATGAGCTACTGTATAATATCGAATTCGAAAATAATCATATTACTTCAAGTTTGTCAGTATTATTGGATCAAAGATTTTTGAAGGGCAAAGTATTAATAACCAAATAAAGAATGGCGAAACTCGCTAGAGTTTGATAAAATGCATTCTCAAAAAGACAAAGTAATAATATCAAACCTGTAAAAGTGCCTACCTACTCACTACCTGCAAACGCAAAAACATTTTATATGTTGAAACTTTGGACTTTGAATCTAGCAATGTGTGACGCCACAGATGAAAAGACTTACTGTTTAGTTTGGAATAGATTCTTTACCATAGAGGTGGGGATGAAGTCTAGGATAATGAAATGGTATAAAAAAAATATTGCTGAGTTCGTTAAAAGTACTAATTTGTTGATCTTCGGCATGCTCTTGGTTAAAAATAACACACGCTAGGCTCTTTCTTAATCGTGTGTTGAATATTTAAGATTATGGAAAAGCGCCAAAAAAATTCTTTCAAATTTCGAGACAACCATTTGGCGAGAACAAAAAAATTATTTAGGCAATTGTTTGTAGTGTTGACGTAGAGGGTACGAATAGTAAAAATTGAGCTAAAGGGAATATCCAAGCGCTGCATCTGAGCAGTGGTCCGTGCAATATTCATTTAACGTTTTAGTTCCATCGGTTTCGTCTTCCGAGAAGATATCTGAACCCTCGGTGCAAGATGATTTAGAATAAAGATCATCAAAAAATTATACTGACTTTGAAAACTTACTAGAGGAAAAATTCCAATGCTTTTCGCAGAATGTGGTGGACGATTTTGCAGGAAAATTGAAAACAAACCTCTGAATTGTTGGCATTATGAAATTGTTTCTTCCAGGTGCAAAAATTATTTTGCATCGAAAAAGAGCCAAATAGTTACAGACATATTTTATCCAAAAAGAAAATCTTACTTTATGTTCAGATATTAAAAGATTGTTCATAAAAATGGGTTTGATACAATATGAACCAAGTGAATGCATTTATTCATAGAGAGATCAAAATGTAGTCTTAAATGCGTTTCATTATAAAACGAAAATAAATACGCTGAGATACCCACTGCTCACAGTACAAAGGTAAAGGAAGAATATTGTAACATCTCATTATTCTTGAATAAAATAAAGTATTATGGGTACGAATGGCTATTTGGTGTTGACTTAAAAATAATGAAGATTCTCCTCGGTCAAGAAAGCGATTACGCACACTGTTTAGTAAGTTTACCTGTTTTATATGTCACTGGGTTAGCAGAGTTAAACAAAAACATCGGCTAAGAAAAAATATAGCACTTGGTAAGCAAAATATAGTGTGCAGTCCATTGGTAGTTCGGTACAATATTATCCTGCGGATATTACATTTAAAATTGGACATCGCGAAATAGTTTGATAAATTTCTTGATAAAAATGGAAACTCCTTTTCATACATTTGCCGAACGTTTCTTCAACTAACTATGGATAAGATTAGGGGAGATATTTTTGAAGGTCTCTAAATTAAACATTTTACGAAAGACACCAAATTTACAGATGAGTGAGCTTGAACCAAATGTCTGGATAGTTTTCGTCTTAGTGATGCAAAGACTAGTATGAAAATAGAGCGCCAGAAAATTATATTGACAAAATTATCCTGCCGCTATTACATATGAAATTGGGCGCCACGAAACATTTTGTTAAATATCACGATGAAAATTAAATTGCTTTCTTACATTTGCCGAATATTTCTCCAGCTAACTAGGGATAAGATTAAAGCAGGTATTTTTGAACGTCTGCAAATCAGACATCTTGCGAAAGACACCAAATTTACAGATGACTGAGCTTAAATCAAATGTTTAGATAGCTTTCGTCTTAGTGATGCAAAAACTTTTATGGAAAGTGAAAATCAGAAAATTATATTGAACTAGTAGAAGATGTACTTTTACATTAAGAAATATGAGATGTAATATGGGTATTATATTGAACTCTCTCCATAGTTACCTTGACAGGTTTCCCGAAAATCTAACTCTGGGCGTGGAGTAGGCTGAACGTATGCATTAAGATTTACGCGTTGTGGAGGAACGTTATCAAGGTTTCTAGCATACGCAAATCATGTCTGATTATTATTAATCCTTGATGCGGCGTTATTTCTAAGCACAAGAAAAGAGCTTCAAAATGAAGTTTTTTGGAACTTGATAACCTTAATAATTTTTTTCTTATTAATCACATACTTCTTCTTTTCTAAACAAAGCTTAATTATAACTCAAATACTATATCTGATAAACCAAATCGAGCTGTATATTTGACATGAGCATAGCATCAACACTCAGCAACAATTAAAATATTTTAGGTAACGGATATTGTGTAAACTAGCAAACAACTTCTCAATGCCTAGCTTATTTTCTAGATTTCTATCCACCCCCACCTCTCCCCTTTAAACTTGTCACGGTGGCAGGATACAAAGTCGAATGCGGATGCAATTGTTGAAAGTAACGGCGCATTTTTTGAACATTTTGTTAAAGTTTACCTTTATGAAAGAATGAAAAGATTTGAATACAAGTAGACTAAATTTACTCAGTTATAAAGAGAATAAAAAATAAAATAATTTTTCCTAAAAAATCTTTGTTTTTATATTTAGGTTCACTAACTACTGATTAACCTTTCTAATTAGCAGTAAAATTTATTTCCCAAACTTTGTATCCAAAACTTCGTATTGTTCTTTAAATAAACAATAGAAGTTATTTAATAAACAAGAGAAGATGCAATGAACTAATTATGAATGCGTGAATTGAATATAAGCAAATGTTGTCTTCAAATGCAAGAAACAAATGAAAAGAGATTGCGTCTCTGAGAATTATTTAAAAGGAAACGAAATTATTAACCAGAAAGTCCAAAATAAAAAAATAACCCTCGTTTTACCGAATCTCAGCATATTAGCACGATTCGTAACATATATTCTGTTATCGGCTTTAACATAGAAAAAGTAACATAAAATCCTGATGTATGTAGTCTATGGAATAACACGTAAACCAGCGACATTTACAATACACCATCAGTTCATACATTTTATCATTCTGAAATACACTAGAAATTCTAGTTGCGCACCTGTTCTGATGGAGTAGTTTCCATAAATCATTGGGGTTTAACATTATATTCCTGTCAATTTTCAGAGCATATTTGATGATAGCCCGAAGTCATGAGTAACGATTTAGAAAATCTATATTCTAGTGCGAGTAAAAGCCGTTCATATCTGTACCACTTTTCATGTTACATTTCATTTCAGCATTAAATCCCCGAGGAAATTTATAAATGTAAGTTGTAATTGAAATTGATTTATTGATGATTTCGTATATTTTATCTTAAATAATGCATTCAAATACTCTGAGACAATATTGCATGTATTACGACATACTTTGTAACTACGATTGTGTGTATAGTTTAAATCAAGAATGTTTTCCGATTGCGTGATCACTGTCGTATGAAATAAGATGTCGATAGGAAGTGAGGTCGTCAAATTACATACTGTATTTATATTGTTCAGATGCATAAACCTGTAAATAACAAATGTAAAAGTTGCCCGCGTGTTACCTACGCAGGCAACTTTTCATCAAAAAACATGATGAAATAAATATGATAAATTATCTGTTAGCAAAATAACAAATAACAGAGGTAAAATACAAGGTATGTAATAATATCGGAACCGTAGAAAAGATAAACCTCACAAGGCAATCTGCCTTATACGTGATATATGTGTGAATAATACACATGCGTTCAATAAGAATATTTCTATTTTTTACGATTTCTTGATAAGACGTAGCGCGTAACTCTATTAGAAAATCATTTGCGCCATTTCTTTCTTCAACACATGTGACTACCGATAAATTAGAAAAATGCCGGTACATGTTCGTATTTTGCAGCGTTATTGATACACAGGCAAACTTTCGTGGTTTATATAATAGTATAGATTTAGATATTTGTTACATGAAAGCAAACTTAATATTATTTGAAAATTCGACATTTTATGTAGGAATTGAACCCAAGAATCTTTAAGTAAATGTTGTAGAAGATATCACGTTGTTCTTCCAACTAAACGTTCATCTATTGTACTTACAAGCAATATATCAGGAAAACAAAAAATTTTCCCGATATATTGCTATTGATATAATATTCAAGCATCAATGTACTCGTATACTCATAAATCGTATTCCACTTTTATTATGTTGCACGTGAAAGCACCATATATTACATAAAAAGTAGCGCCCATATCTCGGTAGAAGTATCAGGTTGTTCCATATGAAATGTCCGATTTTGTAAGGAATAAAAAAAAGTCTAAATTTAAAAAAATATAAATATTTATTTCGCAAAATAGTCTCCATTTGCATCAATAGTTTGTTGCCAACTGGAAGCTGAAAAATTCCCTTTGAAAAGAAATCTAGGTTTTGACGGCTCACATATTGCTCAAACACTGCTATTACAGACTCCCGGTCAGGGAAGTCCCTATTTTTTAAGTGATTGTCTAAACTTCGGAAAAAATGAAAATCAGTTAGAGAAAAGTCAGGTGAATAAGGTGGATGAGGGAGAATTTCGTAACCAAATTCCGAAAGTTTTTGGATTGTCTGTCGTGAAACATGAGGGCTTGCATTATCATGAAGAAGTATGGGTCCATGTCTATTGACTAGTGAGGGCTACAAGCGGTTCAATTTTCCATGCATAGTTTCCAGTTCGGCACAATAGGACGCTGCCGTGTTGGTTTCACCAGGTTGCAAAAATGAATAGTGAATAATACCCTTACTGGTCCACCATACAGTCACCATAATCTTTCGCGGGTGAAGTGATGCTCGCGCATGCTGTCTTGGTGCTTCACCTCGATCTAACCATTGTCCTGACCGTCTCCGATTGTCATAAAGTATCCACTTTTCATCACACGTTACCACTCGATGAAGAAGCGGTTCAACTTTCTGTCGATTAGCCAAAGAGGTAGCCACCTCTAATTGACGGAGCTTATTGGCTTCCGTTAATTGGTGCGGCACCTCGATCGAGTTTCTTCACTTTGCCAATCGAAGAAAGGTGACGACTGATGGTGGCAATGGACACACTGTTGTCGAGGGATTACTTTCAACTTCTACACGCAGCTCGTCGTCGTCATTAACGGTGTTACGCGCATATCCGAGAGGGTCATTTTCCAAATCAAAATTTCCCTCGCTGAATTTTTTAAACCATCGCCGAATGTGCGTTCATTACACGTGGTTTCACCGAACGTCTGATTAATTTCTCGCGTTGCTGCAGCTGCATTTAATCCCTTTTAAAATTGAAAGAGGTAAATTGCCCGAATATCTCTTGCCGACAGCATTTCCATAGGCGAGCCAAGAACAGGTGTATTAATCTTTCCAAGAAATGGAACAGGTACACACTTCAAAATAAATACCCTTTTCTACAAATACAATAATAATTTTCACCAAAAACATACACATCTTCACACAGGTGCGATTCAGTTCAGACTGAAGGAAAAAACGGACATTACATTTGTAACAACCTGATAGTAGCACGTACACATATCGTAAAATGGAAAAGTATTTTAAACAGCGACCCTCGTCTTATTGTCACTTGTACGTCTTTTTTGCTCATGTGCATGTGCAAACATAAACGAGTATTTGCTTTTTTTCAGAATTCTATAAATCAAGCGGTGTGTCCGACTGTATGTAGGTGAAGAAAGAAAACGTATTATGCGTGTCCGATCTGTTAAATGAAAAGTTTTTCGTTCAAATGCTTAATAACTTGATAATTTTATTCGGAGTACCTTCGCGAGCAATTAAAACAATTTCTAATAATTAGCGTGCATTATTTAAACAAAATACAAATAGACAGTAACTACATGAATAGTAACTAAAGACACTTAAGTTTTTATCTATTAGTTATTGGTAGTAACTACATGATAGTAACTTAAGAAACTTAAAATCTAAATGTATAGCAATAAACTTTTTTAAAGTAAAACCTAACCAGTTAATCAAGAGCTCATAAGTAATACCAAAATATTATATCCAAAAATACTAACTGCCTAAAAAGAAATTGTAATTAAAAGGTGAACTACTATGAAAAGAATAAAATTACGAATTTATTTAAAACTTAATAAACCAAGGAAACTCTAACTTGTATACCAACAGGAAAATAAACTAATATAATTTTATGTATTGTATAAAACTAATGATAAAATGGGGAAATGAAAAAAAATTTGCTGTTAACTTGTTTGAAAAGAAACAACAATCGTAGAACGGCAAAAACAATCCTACAATCTCTGAGACAAGAACTAGGCTTACGTCACATCAAATAAAAACTGTCTCCATATAAGTTGTACTTGCACGATCGGCTCGATTATCACTCTTCCTATTCAGACCATATCTATGACATTCTTTTTCACTTTTTTTGCATCGTTTGTAAGACATTTACATTTATATTTCTGAATTTAAAATTTTTTTCAATCTTTCATTTCATACTTATTCTAGTTCAGATAATATTGAATATTCAAATCACTTCTGGTATACCTTCTTTAAGCATTTATAATTTATTTTATGTGTAACTATAGTCGATTATTTATTTGTGAATAGATATTATATAGAAACTCGCCTTTCGTTTCTCCTACGTTGCACATTTTGACCGCACAAAAAGCACTAGAAAATATGTCTCGTCAAAAAACACGGTAAAAAAAACACGACACATCTCTTACTGAATTTTGAAATACAAATTAAGTTTTATTAAATCTGGTTTCACGGCAAGAGCAACTTGAAAACGGCTTGAAATTATTTGCAGACGGTATGTCTAAATAAAACGACACACGCACATTTTCAAAAATCGACGCTGTCAATTGTTAAGGGAAAGCGCCGTAGTAGCATAAATACGAACTATGTATGATGTCATACATAATTTTAGCCGTTTCGTGTATTGGCATGTACAATTTGTTTCAAACAAATTGTCACTGGAAAGAAATGTTGTAAGATGCGTGAGTTTTTGATACCCACATACCGAGCGATACGAAATTAAGAATATTCTGTATACAATTTTAAATTCGTTGACAATTTAATGGGGTTCAGAGTTAGATTTCTTACGCCGTTATATTGTGTTGGTCTGACATATGAGAAATGATTCTCCAAAGAAATTTTAGTTACTTAAATTTGGCATTTAATCACCTAAGGTGGATATATAACCCCGTTCCCCATTAATTTTCGTATTCTTTACTTGTATTTCGACAACTAAGTTGTCATTATCGGCAGATAATGAAACAGTGTCTCTAACAAATGTATTGGACACTCTTAGTGGGTATAATTTTCGGAGCATGGTTCTTTCATACACTAGCTTCAATATTTTAATTAGATCTAGCAGTTTCAACGGCGTTTTGCTTTGTCAAATTATGTGGTACTCAACGTGAACATAGCTTCTTAACGGCTAAAAGCTGGTGATACTAATACCTAGAGGTGCTTTGATTTCACGTTTTATCACATGACGGTTTTGCATTTTCAATTCAGACACAGCATTAATGTTTTTCGACACAACAACATTTGTGGGACGACCTTCACGAAATTCATCGTCCAAAGAACGCCGTCTCAATTTGAATTCAGTATACCAACGATATACTGTAGTTTTCGATGGTGCTTCATCACCATATAAAGAAGTCAGCTCGTCGATGCATTCTTGTTGAGATAATCCACGCCGAATGTTATGAAAAATAATTGCACGAAAATGTTGTCAAGTTACTGTCAATAATAGAAATAGCAACAGGATAATAAAACTGTCAAGGTAAATATATTGTCAAAAATGGCGAACTTTACGGAGGCAATACTAATAGTGTTGCCAGTTCCCGAAATATAAACGGCTATCCTGGCATTTAAATGCAATACGTGGGCAAGGTGAAAAGTTCTCGGCCTGACACAGAGATAGTGTTACAATTAACAGAAATTTATGTTTAATGCGTGGCTGCATGTGTCTTTAGTTCGTATGAAAACTTTCAACTTGTTCTCTCAAGTAGTTCGTTTGCAAGAATTTTTGTAGTAGACGTCGTGCATGTAATTTTTTTAAACTTGAATATCGTACTGTTATAAAATCCTTTGTTTTGGATGGTTTAACCCCTATGGAAATTCATCCGAAGTTGACAAAAGTGTACGAGGACTTTGCTTCTTCGATGTCAACCGTTAAAAAGCGGGCAGCTGAATTTAAACATGGTTGTACGTCCCTCGAAGATAACCCACGTGAAGGACGGCCAAAAACCGCAACCACACCAGAAATCATCGAAAAAGTACCTGATATTGTGTTGGACGATAGGCGAGTGAAAGTGAATGAGGTAGCTGAGGCTGTTGGAATATCGGAAGAAAGGGTGCGAAACATTTTGCACAAAGAATTAGAGATGAGAAAGCTCTGCGCAAGATGGGTGCCGCATTTGCTGAACGTCGATCAAAAGCAAATGCGCAAACGATTTTCGGAGCATTCTTTGGACCGATCTAACAAGAATCCGACCAATTTTGTCCGGTGATTTGTCACCATGGATGAGACATGGATCCACCACTACACGCCAGAAACGAAACAGCAGTCGAAGCAGTGGGTGGAAACCGGTGGTTCAGCGCCAAAGAAAGCGAGGTCGATCGCGTCTGCCGGAAAAGTAATGGCCAGCGTGTTTTGGGATGCAAAAGGAATCTTGTTAATTGATTACCTTGAAAAAGGCAGAACAATTACAGGCGCATATTAATCTAACCTTCTTAGCTAGCTGGATGCCAAAATTCGCGAGAAGAAGCCTGGTTTGAAGAAGAAAAGAATCATTTTTCATCAGGAGAACGCACTCGCACACAAGGGTGCGTTGGCGATGGGAAAATTGGGGGATTCGGGGTACGAGTTGCTCGGCTATCATCCCTATTCTCTTGATTTGGCACCCTCAGACATCCATCTATTCCCAAATTTGAAAAAAATTGTTTCTGGAAAGCGATTCACATCCAACGAAGAAGTTGAAAGGACCGTAGAAGAATATTTTGACAGCCTTCCAGACTCTCACTTCCGGGAAGGAATATTGATGTTAGAAAAACGCTAGACCAAGTGTGTTAAACTCAATGGAGATTATGTAGAAAAACAAAATCATTTTTTAAATTTAAATCGCAGTCTTTCATTGTCAGGCCGAGAACTTTTCACCTTGCCCACGTAGGAGGATTTTCGAATTAAATTTTTAATTTAAAAATAAATTATTGCATCCAAATCAATATTTGGCCGATACAATAATGAAGTAATATGCCAAATAATAATAAAATCGGTATTGTTGTTGAATTTTATTCACAAGTACTAGAAACTCTTCGGGTTGGACTGCATAAATGCATTGTTGATGTTTCACAATTTAAAGCAGACGTGTTATTTTTGTAATGAATGTAGAACGTGAGAGTTACACACGTCGCCGCGGAAATAAAATTTTTGCGCGTTATTGTTTTGATAAATTTTAAAGCTTGGCAGTTTTGATACGCGCAAAAAATCTGATTCATGCAATATTACTTCATAGTATCCGAAATGTTTTAAGAGTTATTGGACAGCATATCTTGCCAACAAATAATCCGTATTGAATTAAGCAATATGCTATATACGAGGGTAGTTTGACAAGTAGTGAGAATGGAAAACAAAAACGTGTTTTATAAATACAAAATAATTTTTATTTTTCAATATATTCTCCTAAAAGGGCAATACATTTATTCCAACGGTGCTCCAATGCCCTTATGCCATCTCTAAAATGCGATTCCGGAAGGCTTGCAAAATACTCATTTACGAAGATGATAAGCTCGTCGTCAGACGAAAATTTCTTTCTACCTAATGTCGTTTTCAATTTTGGAAAAAGGTGGAACTCGGAAGGGGCTAGATCCGGCGAATAAGGCGCATGCGGTACTAATTGGAAATGCAACTGGATTTTGGACATCGCAACTGTGCAGTATGCGAGGGAGCGTTGTCTTGGTAAAACAGAATCTTTTTCTTTGCCATTCATGGCCGTTTAGCACGAATCTCAACATTTAATTTTTATAGATGTTCTACATAATATTGTCCGTTTATTGTGGTACCTTTCTGAAGGTAATCCATGAGCAAAATACCCTTTGAATCCCAAAAAATTGATGCCATCACCTTGTTTGCCGATAAAGTGCTTTTCGCTTTCTTTGGAGGTGCAGAACCACGTTCTAACCATTGTTTCGATTGTTGTTTAGTTTCGGGAGTACTGTATTGTATCCAAGTTTCATCGCAAGTAACAAATCGCTTACAAAAATCAACCGGATTCCGCTTATAAAGGTCCAAACCCTCGTTGGAAATGCGTAAACGAGTGAACTTTTGATCAGTCGTAAGCAATTGCGGCACCCATCTTGCCGATAGCTTGGAAAGGTCCAATTCTTTCGTTAAAATGTGGTGTACGCGTTCTATTAAAATGTTTACCATGTCTACTATCTCTCTGACTTTGAGTCGTAGATCTTGCGTAATAATTTTATGGATTTTTATATATAGAGCGCGCTTCATCAACACAGCTTGTTCTGCCACGTTTAAATTCATTTACCCATCTACTTATTGTGGCGAATGATGGAGCAGATTCACCTAATGTTTCCCGTAACTCATCTTTTATTTCGGTAGCTTTCATACCCTTAATTACGAAGTATAATATTTTATCACAGCACGATGCTTTGCTTTTTGCATTTTAACAAAACGACGTGTTGCTTCTTTTTCAATCAGCTGTCAAAAACTAATCAACCGATTTATCTAAATATCGGAATGTAAACATATAAATAGGCAACCTAAATTACAGTGTATTTGTTTTACCAATTAGATCGCCACCTATGTGTCATTCTCACTACTTGTCAAACTATCCTCGTACAGTATCTTCTAATTAATTAGCCTTCTAATTAATTAGTCTCAGTTATGATGAATAATATATTTTAAATATATATTACTGTTTTCGCCGGGGAAGATAAATATAAATATTTCTTAAATACACAGACTGTTAGCCTACAATATACATATATTTATTTAATTCGTAGAATTAACTTCGGGGTAGCTGCTACCTTACCGAACACATAATCTTCATCTGCATTCGCCAAATTATATGAATGTGAAGGGCTGGTATAATGCGTACATACAAGGAAAATTTATCCAGAATTATTAGAACCTTTGAAGAGTGCGTCTATGATAACATATTTACTGTATTTAGTTTAGTATCTTATAGTTAGATTCGTTACGCTAATTTTGTACTTATATATTTTTAAAACAAACTTATGCGCCATGAGCAAGACGAACATTGAGAAAATTACAACTTTATTAGGGACTGGTTTGCTTTGTCAAAGCGCAAATGTTAGAAAAGTAAAAATTTTATGGCGAATATTGTCAAGAATTGCAACACACAAAGAAAATTTATTCCCTACATCATGAGGTCGACAACATTTCGAGGGTGGTCTCATAAGTACCCGCGCTGACCTAGAAATGGCGGTAGCTGTTTGAAAAGTATTACTGTATTAGAAAGTACACAATCCACAATTGATCATCGTTACGTGATACAATACTTTTATTTGAAAGGCCCCAGTCAAACCGATATAAAAGCTGAACTGGATTCTACTCTGGGCGTCGTTTCATAACCATGGATGAAACATGGGTCGATCAGAGACAGAAGAGCAATCAAAACAATGGACTCAAAAGGGAGAACCGGCTCCAAAGAAGGCGAAGACCTATTCATCTGCAGGCAAGGTCATGACATCGATTTTTTTGGATGCGCGTGAAATTTTCATTGACTATCTTGAAAAAGGAAAAACCATCCAGCGAGTATTATGCGAACTTATTGTAACGTTTGAGCGAAGAAATCAAGCAAAAACGGCCGCATTTGGCTAAGAAGGAAGTGTTGTTTCAACAAAACGATGCGCCAGCTCACAAATCCGTTATTGAAATGGTCAAAATTAATGAATTAAAGTTTGAATTGCTACCTCATGCACCCTATTCGCTAGATTTAGCCCCCTCGGATTATTTTGTGTTCCCAAACTTGAAAAAGTGGCTCAGTGATGAAAGATTTGAGAAATGATGTCGGCAGTTAATGGCTATTTTGCTGTCTATTTAGCTATCGAAACACGACTAACAGAATACGAACATACGAATACCAATGTTTTTGGTTGGTGGTTAGATGTTGTGGAACTGTTCTGTGTGAGTTTTACCGCAGATTGAGGTGTGACAGAGTGATTAATTATCTGGATGATGACAACTTAGTTATCGAAATACGTACACAGAATACGAACGTTGATGTCGTAAAGGATTTTATTTATCTTTTGTGATTAATTCAATTATCCACAGTTCGTATTAAAATTTATAAGAAATTCTATAATTTTAGAAAGAAACGAGAAATTTTAATATCACATACTATCCATAGTTACGTAAATTTCATTGCAAAAGTCAAAGGATTGAAACTCGTCAACAAAGCTAATGTTTTTTTAAATTCTAATAAATTAAAGCGGAGCATCGCATCGTATTAACGGAGTACCACGTAGCAAAATATATATAGGATGTATAAAAAGTTCATGGTCATATCGCGATGAATTAGAAAAATCAATAAATCGTGTATTCTATGATGATTTCGCATTTATTATTATTAAAATTATAAATGTAATGATAACTTTTGTTAATTAATTAGAAGTTAATTTTAACATTAGCTATAACTACTTGTGATTTTAAAGAATTTATTTAAAAATTGTAAAGATATTTGAGCAGTATTTAGAGGAATTTAGTCACTTTTCACATTAATGTGGAAAGGAGTTATATATAACCTCTTTTCACATTAATGTGGAAAGGGGTTATACATTAACCTTAAGTGATTAAGTTAATCAAACACAGGCTCCATCAAAATTACTATTTATCAATATTTTGATACGGAAAAAGCAATATTTTCTGAAGGAATAAAAAATGAAAATATCTGTAAATAAGTTGTATGTACTTGATTACTTTTCCGTAATAAGAAATTTACACTCACCTATTGAGGGACTTACAATAAAGAAAGCAGTAAATAATAAAAGATAAAAAGCTAAATGCACTCTCCCATGAGTGACATTATACTTGTTTGCCCTGTACGTAAATCGAATTCGTGCCTTTTAACTACAGTACTATTTATTAATGTATAGAGCTTTCTCAAATACTTCTCTAACACTTCGTTCGATACTTCTTGTCTTTCGCACGTCACATTATTTATTTATTCGAAAAGAATCATCCAGCACTCTTTATATTTTCTGAGTACGATTTATTCTTAACGTAGATACGGTATCGTTTAAAAATTGAGCAGTTCTTTTGGATTTCTGCCAATTCAATTCATATCATCAATTTCCTACATGAACATCTGGACATATGTTAGAGTTTATATTTGGCGGGTATTCAGCTAATTCATTTTTTATCAGTAGGAAGCAGTAAACTGTGTTTTTTAAGAGATCGAGTAATCGTTTTTGAAAGCGAATAAGCATATTTTTATAGAGATCGGTGTTATTTATCGCCATGGCGGTTTATAATTCTTTCTCCTACAAATTATAGGATAATTTTATTTGAATTACTAAGCGGTTTATTTTGCATATTACTGATACTTTTATGAATCGTAGATATATTTTTGTAGAAAAAAAAAACGTTGAAATACTGCTAGTATTGCGAAGTTATATTTTTTATTTACTCTTCTTCTTGTTTTGCTCTTTGTCTTCGGTTTCTTTCAATTTAATTTTTTTGAGTTGCTTTTGATTCGAGTATTTTATGTAAGCAAATTGATTGTGATGTATCATTTTCACTTACACTAAATTTATTTTTGAAATATTTGTTCTCTTTGACTTAAAAACATTTTTTAATATTGAAAAATTTAAATACAGAAAGAAGGAAAACCCTAAGGAAGTCCAGAATGGAAACGCCACCACAGAAACGGAACCAGCAAGAGGATTCATCCGTCTACCTTAAATATCTGGAGTCACTGAGAAGATAAGAAGAAAATTGACGAAGAAGAATGTGATAGTATGTTTTAGTACTGCAATTGCAATTCAACATAACTTTTCTGGAGCCAAATACAAATTACCATGAAGAAAAGAAGGCGTCTACAACTTTTTATGCGGATGCGAAAAGAGCTACGTCAGGCAAACAGGGAGGTTGACTGAACAACGAATTAGGGAACACCGAAAAGAAATAAGAAGAAAAAGAATTCAATCTGCTTCTGGACTTCCGGGCTGGAACCGCGTCACTTGTATATCTGCCGACGTTTCGTACCCACTCATATGGGACATCTTCAGGGCTCAACTACTGAAACTGTGCAGTAGTGAAACAGTTTCAGTGCAGTAGTTGAGCCCTGAAGATATCCCAGATTAAAAGAATTGAATGTTCTGCTGTTGAATATGCTCAAAAGAATGGGCATAAAGTAAATATTGAAGAAGCGCGATTTAAATTTTGTTGTTGTTATTGGATTACGTGTAATAATAGACAATTATGTTAGCATATAAAATACTTTCTTCCACAAAGATTACTCCCGATTTAATTGCTACCAAACTTCTGGCTCTTCTGTCGTACAACTGAAAGCCACAATCGATAATGTGAAAACTATTTAAATAATTCATTAGATACTTACGAGGCAGCGTTTCTATATTCGCGGAATGAGCGGGTTGTAGAGGGGTGAGTAGGCGCATTGGGGGCGTGGCCTATGCAGCGACTCATGATTAGTATAAATACGAAGTTTCATTGTTATTAGACAGTTAGTCTTTGAGTTATCGTCAACCAAGTAACATAATCAGGAGTGAAAAGTGAAATATGGAAAAAATTGAATATCGTGTCGTTATAAAGTTCCTTACCAGGCAAGGAAAATCAGTCGCGACTATAATGAATGAGATGTCATTGGTTTACGGCGACTCTTGTCCAGGAAAAACCATGGTGTACAAGTGGCATAGTTTATTTAAACAAGGAAGGGAATCCCTTGAAGACGACCCGAGGCCGGGCAGGAGCATTGAGGTGACCACGCCAGCACTTATCCAAAAAGTTGAACAAATCGTACTCGAAGATGCTCGACTAAAGAAGAAACAACTCGCAGAAATGGTTGGAGTATCCGATACAACAATTTTTAAAATCCTACACGATCATCTCGGCATGCCTAAGGTCAGCGCAAGATGGGTGCCGAGAATGCTCACGCCGCCGCAAAGACTACAGCGTGTAGAGTGTTCGCGTGCATTTTTGGACCTCTGTAATGAAGACAAGGATGGTGTATTGAGTGGAATTGTTACTGGAGACGAAACTTGGGTCCAAACAAGACTCCATGCAGTGGCATAAAAAGGGCACAGCACCTCCCAAGAAATTTAAAGTGTCACAATCAGCTGGGAAACTCATGGCAACGGTATTTTGGGACTCGGAAGGAATATTGTTGATTGATTATAAAGATAAGGGTGTTTCTATAACTGGAGAATATTACGCTTCAATATTAGAGCGACTAAAAGAAGCCATTAAAGAGAAAAGACGGGGAAAATTGACAAAAGGTGTTCTGCTTTTGCACGACAACGCGCCCGTCCACAAGAGCCGCGTTGCGTTAGCTGCCCTGCATAAGGTGGGCTTCGAAATTGTGATTCACCCACCCTACAGGCCAGACCTGGCCCCGAGTGATTATTACCTGTTTCCGAAAATGAAAAAAGAGTTGCGGGGTAAAAAAATTACTGCCGATGATGAAGTCAAAGAGGCAGTTTCGGCGTATTTTGCAGATAAAGAAAAATCATTTTTTTATGAGGGTATAAATAAATTAATTGAAAGATGTGAAAAATGTATCCGTCTTGCAGGTGAATATATTGAAAAAGAAAAATAATTTGGTTTTTTTATTTCCACCCCTTATCCCCCATTCCGCGAATATAAAAACGCTCCCTCTTACAAGATTTCCATTATCGACTTTAAAAATTATATTTATAATTATATTGAAACTTCTATTATACAGTCAATAAAATTATAAAACTTTATACTTACTGAGATCAACAATCAGCTGATCCGCGCCGACATCTTCGAAGTCTTTGAAGAAAGTAAAGAGAATACTAATAAACAGCCAATTAGGAAGATTAGAATAACCAACACGAAGAATTGAAAACGTTACACGTCTGAAAGTAGAAATTTGAACAAATTGTTAAATTTTTTTTCCAAGCACGACACGTAGCAAACGAGGATGGTCCCAGAAATACCCAACTCAACAAAGAAAAGACAAAAATTTTGGAAAGAAATATATTTATTTTTCAACATAATCTCCTTTCAGCTCTATACACTTTTCCAACCGATATACAATAAGTTCGATATCCTCTTTATAATAAAAACTGCCTTGCTCCTCAAAACAACCATTAACTGCCAACATCACTTCTTCATCATTGGAAAATCTTTGACCACTGAGCCAGTTTTTCAAGTTAAGGAACAGAAAGTAATCCCAGGGTACTAAAGCTGGCGTATAGGGTGCATGGGGTAGCAATTCACACTTTAATTCATTAATTTTGGCCATTGCAATAATGGATTTGTGAGCTGCTCGATTGTCTTGATGCAACAACACTTTCTTCTTAGCCAAATACAGCTGTTTTTTGTCTGATTTCTTCGCTCAAACGTTGCAATAAGTTCGCGTAATACTCGCCGTTGATAGTATTTCGTTTTTCAAGAGAGTCGATGAAAATTATGCCACGTGCGTACCGGTGCCATCACATTGCCTGCAGATGAAACTGTCTTCATCTGCTTTGGAGCCGGTTCTCTCTTTTGAGTCCATTGTTTTGATTGTTCTTTTGGCTCGGGTGTGAAGTGATCGACTCAAGTTTCATCGATAATTTTGAAACGGCGCAAAAATTATGCTTTGTATTGCGAAATTTCGCTAAACACTCAATTAAAACATCTCCACGACACTGTTTTTGTTCGAGTGTGAGGAGACGCGGCGCCCATCTTGCACACAGCTTTCTCATGTCAAAATTTTCAGATAATATACGGTGTACCGCACTTTTTGAAATGCCTACTATGTATATTAGCTCGCGCATTTTCAGTCAACGATCATCCAGTACCGCTTTGTGAATTTTCTTCACCATTTCTGGAGTAGTCACCTCATTTGATCGACCACTGCGATGCTCGTCTTGGCAGCTCGTACGGTCTCGTTCAAACTCTGCTATCCAATATTTTACTGTTGTAAACGAAGGAGCAGACTCACCCAGAATAGAACCCAGTTCAGGTTTTATATCGGTTGGGCTGAGGCCTTTCAAGTATTGTATCACGTAACGATGAACAATTTCCTCCTTTTACAAATGCGGTGAAAACGTTCACTATGGATGGTTACCAAACAAATACTAAACATCGTGGCGTCTTCAAACTAGCAATGATATTTTCCAAACAACTACCGCCATCTCTAGGTCAGACCGGGTACTTATGGGACCACCCTCGTAGTAGAAGAAGTTAAACAATTGAATGATTTTTCGAATTTCTACTTTCAGATGTGCAATATTTCTAATTTTTTACTCTTATACATACGTAATGAGATGTTAGGCCCAGAAAAAAAATCTAAGCAGCGCATCATTGAACATATTGCATTTAATTTTAAATAAAATGTCTTGGGCACCTCACGAATTGAAAGAAATTCATTTAACACAAAGAATCAACTTTTGCGATATGCACCTTAGACGAAATGAAACCGACCCTTTCTTAAAAAGAATCATCACTGCTGATGAAAAGTGGGTCCAAGGAACCAAACGATCAATTCTGATATTTACTGTCAACAATTAATAAAACTGGATGAAGCAATCAAAGAAAAACGGCCAGAATTGTCAAATCGGAAAGGTGTAGTTTTTCACCAAGATAATGCAAGGCCTCACACATCTTTGGCAACTCGTTGGAAACTATTGGAGCTTGGCTGGGAAGTGATGCCACATCCCCCATACAGCACTGATCTAGCACCATCTGATTACCATTTATTTCGAAGTTTGCAGAATTCTTTGAATGGTAAAACTTTCACAAATGACGATGACCTTCACTCGCACCTGGTTCAGTTTTTTGCTGATAAGAACCAGAAATTTTATGAGCGCGGAATCATGCAGCTGAAAGAAAGATGGCAAAAGGTCATTGAGTAAAATGGAAAATATATAATTGATTAAAAAATATTCTTTGTTTAAAAAAGGTGTTTTATTTTATACTACAAAACCGAAAGTACTTAGTTGCCAACCCAATATTTCCAATGCACTGATCAAGTTTACCAAACATTTAATAAATGTTACAGCAAAAAATTGCTTCAAGAACAAATACTGCTAAGTTAAATATAATAGTATTTTGAGAGAATGACACTTCGTTATTTCAACATGTTTATGTCTTGAATAAAATGCGAGAGAAAGAGAATGTAATAGAATTGAAGGTTTTTTTTATCAGTTCGAAAATAAATAAACTCGTATTACGCACTACGCGCACCATTGTTCGGTTTTCTTTTTAATAAAACATACAGGAGCTCTCTTTCTAGTATGATATCGGTACGACTCGATCTAAAAATATAGACTAAAACTTATGATTTAAATCGTAAATCTTTTTGTGGTAGCAACTGTATAGGGAACGGTACCTAATTCCCCCAGATTTTAAGCTAGTTTTAGAGTTCTGGAGATCAAGCAAAGAATCGTTTTAAAATAAGAGTACAGGCGTTTTAATTCTCAATATAATTCCCCCAGATTTTAAGCTAGTTTTAGAGTTCTGGAGATCAAGCAAAGAATCGTTTTAAAATAAGAGTACAGGCGTTTTAATTCGCTATCATTTACAGTTAATAGGGGCGTAATAATATAAACAATTTCAATTTTTTCTCATAATATTCGGTGAGAAATATACATTTCGGCGATTAAGTTGTCATCACTACTAGGTAAGGTATTCTAATTGGATATTACGTGCTTCTTGCATGGGCATATTTACTGATGACAAAATATATTTACGGCGTACACATATAGATATTCGGAATGAAAACGATAATCTGTTAATCGTATTACTTTGACGAAATCAGAGTCAGTACATTTTATATTTTAAAAATACATAAAATAAATCAAAGATCCCTAAACATATCCCAACTGTCATATATTACTTTATCTCTTACTGGATATATGACAAACTAAATCCGACTTTTATGCGACGTTTAGTCTTTTAACTCGACAAATTATCGATCAAACTCCGAATGTACACTCGCCTGCATTTACAACGTTGGCGTTTATTTTAATTGTTAATCGTCGCGGTGTATGTAAATTTCCGCCTTTCCGACAGCGCATATCCTTTTCACACCGTCCGTTTCCTGCATATTCATGGGGACGTTTATGTGACTTTAAAATAAGGATAGCGTCGTTGTTTCTTTCTACACGGTTGATCGGCAGTTCTGGATAGCCTACATGTTCCATTTTAATATACATGTAAATTTTGAGGATTACACACGCGTTTACGTGTGTGTATGCGTGCTTAAATTCATTTTTTCCAAGATGCAAATAAAATCTGAAAAAAGAATTGAATATGCTAACGAATTTGACGGCATATTTCCTGGTCATGAGATAAATCTTGGCATTGTTTTTAGAAATAAAGAGATTATTAGTTTAGAAAGAAAGAAGGCTTTTTTAAAAGTAACTCCTTTTATTTTACATTTCCGTAAACGTTTTACGGGGATGGTTTGACAAATACGATTAAGAACAAAGACAACATCAACTCATTTTACAGCACAATAACTCTTGACCTCATATTCATAGTATTACAAAAGCAGTTGTTCAAGAACTTTGTTGGAAGATCGTGTTCTTCTGATCGTATTTCGCCAGATTTCTATTTCATTCGCGGCTATTAAACGACTTTCGAGGAATCTCCTGTAAGATGTTGGGGTTCAAAATCTGCTAGACAACTTCTACAATCGAAAATTTACAAGATTGTTAGGTGGTAATCCGTAAATAAGGGAAAAGAATATATATTTGATTATTGATTAATTCGATCAAAAGCTTTAAAGATAGTATGTCCATGCTGATCCAATATGTTTATACTATGTGAAATACTCTAAATTAATATCTATCTAAACTTCTTTTATTCGGTTAAGTAAAATAGTACAGAGCGATTAATTGGTCTGTGTTCGAAATTGAAAGCTTCATGCAGTTCTGTAAACAATGAAACTGAGTTGTAGGCAGTCGTAAAGTGCTTTTATTTGAAAGGATTGGTTTGCTTCGCATGTATAATAATTCTTTTATCATGCTTTAACAAAAGTTTTTCTTAAACATTCGGAAAGTCATTTAGACTATGATAGTTCATAAACCAGGAGAGAAACTTGAAGATGCTTCTTCGTATAGGCCAATTAACTTACCGTCCTTTTGCGTAAAGTAAGTAAAGAAAATATATACATTGCACGGTAAGAGACTGATATCAATTATCTATCAAAGGCACATAATACCATAACATCAATTTAGATTTCGAAAAAACACGAAACCATTGGACATTGTACATAGGTTAATTAATCAAATCACCAAGGGTTTAAATCGAAAAAGATACGTCAAGAAATGTAGCAAAGCGTATTTTTAGACATGTAACAAGCCTTTGATAAGGTATGACACATCATGTACATCTTCAATATAAAGTGAATTAATCTTTGCCACATCCATATTTCTAATTACTAAAACCTTACCGGTTTAACAGGCACTCTTTCATCGAACAAAGCGATGAATAGACAATTTTATATTAAATCAAATTAGGTGTTCCCCAAGAAAGTGTATTGGACTCTACACTTTATTATCTACTCTTTGCAGTAGATTTACCAATAGCACATGTGGCAACTGCAACTCCTTTCAAGGATGAAACCGTAATATCAGCATCCCGTTGTTACCACAAAATTGCTTCCAGAAACTTGAAAACAACGTATCTAAAATCCAGGAATGACTTAAAATATAGCGTATCAGAATAAACGAATCTATATACGCACATTATTTTTACACTGAGAAAAAAAAAGCTGTCCTTCCGTAAAATTAAATAACTGAGAAATTCCACAAGCAAATGTTAAATATCTAGACTTGTATTTTGATAGAAGATCCATCTGGCAGAAACAATTTTTCACAAAGCCTAAACATCTTATTCACGTCTTTTTATGTTTTTCGCTACAATCTACCGTTACCGCTACAATCTACCGTTCGTTAGTAGATGGTTTTATTTCTTACTTTTGGCTCAATCCGGGATTACTTTATTTACACCTACGTAGAGAGAATGTGCACCATATGTAGAAGGGGATAAGTTTTGTTTATTCGTTTGAAGGTAATACCGTCCGCTCTCCTTGAATTTCGAAGCAGTTGCGAAGAAATTTTTAATTAGTTACTATTCAAGAAGAACGCAGAATTTTGTGATCTAAAATTTAATCTATTTTAGTTCAGACTAAAATTAACTTTCCTTCTTTTTAGCTTAGTTACAAAATTTTTGCGTAGTCTTTGCGATATTTTTGGAACACCTTAATATATACATTTCTATCCTTTAAATATCAGAGGGTTCTAATAATATTAGCAATAATTTGCTTATGTGTGTAAGGTCATATGTTTACTTATAATTTTATCTTTATTATATACAATATTACCAAGAATTTCATTACGTCTGTATGTAATATTTTATGTGAACGAAATTTTCAGACATTCTAAATTGAAATTAATCACTATATTTGAGTGTAATTAATTTTATTATAATTTTCTATGACTAGCATATTATTTATTATATATAATTATCGTTTTCCCTCTTACGTATCAATGATACCAAATACGTTCTTAAACAGGAACTAGTTGATACTCCTATTGTTGAATAAAATTTTTCTTCAATATCATATTCAATCAAAATTAATTAGGTAACACTTTCTAAACGGCAATCGGCCGTATAGAACAGTCCCTAGTATTTAATTTTGCTTCACGAATAAATGTTCATGTTAATATACGAGGGTAGTTTGACAAGCAGTGAGAATGGAAAAGAAAAACGAATTTTTTAAATACAAAATAATTTTTATTTTTCAATATATTCTCTTCAGGAGCAATACATTTATTCCAACAGTGCTCCAATGCCCTTATGCTATCTCTAAAATGTGATTCCGGAAGGCTTGCAAAATACTCATTTACGAAGATGATAAGCTCGTCGTTAGACGAAAATTTCTTTGCATCTAGTGCCGTTTTCAATTTTGGAAAAAGGTGGAAGTCGGAAGGGGCTATATCCGACGAATAAGGCGCATGCGGTACTAATTGGAAATGCAAATAGTGGATTTTGGACATCGCAAATGTGCTGGTATGCGAGGGAGCGTTGTCTTGGTCAAACAGAATCTTTTTTTGTGCTATTCTTGGCCGTTTAGCACGAATTTCAACATTTAATTTTTGTAGAAGTTCTGCATAATATTGTCCGTTTATTGTGGCACCAGGTAATCAATGAGCAAAATGCCCTTTGAATCCCAAAAAATTGATGCCATCACCTTGTTTTCCGATAAAGTGGTTTTCTCTTTCTTTGGAGGTGCAGAACCACGTTCTAACCATTGTTTCGACTGTTGTTTAGTTTCGGATGTACTGTAGTGTATCCAAGTTTCATCGCAAATAGCAAATCGCCTACAAAAATCAACCGAATTCCGCTTATAAACGTCCAAACACTCATTGGAAATGCGCAAACGAGTGAACTTTTGATCAGTCGTAAGCAATCGCGGCACCCATCTTGCCGAAAGCTTGGATAGGCCCAATTCCTTTGTTAAAATGTGGTGTACGCGTTCTGTTGAAATGTTTACCATGTCTGCTATCTCTCTCACTTTGAGTCGTCGATCTTGCGTAATAATATTATGGATTTTTATAATCATTTCCTTAGAAGTCACAATTTTTGGTGCTCCAGAGCGCGTTTCATCAATACAGCTTGTTCTACCACGTTTAAAGTCATTTACCCATCTACTTATTGTGACGGATGATAGAGCAGATTCACCTAATGTTTCCCGTAACTCATCTTTTATTTCGGTAGCTTTCATGCCTTTAGTTACGAACTATTTAATCAGCGCACGATACTCCGCTTTTTCCATTTTAACAAAACGACATGTTACTTATTTTTCAATCAGCTGTCAAAAATAAACTAATCAATCGATTTATCTAAATATAGGAATGTAAACTTATAAATAAACAACCTAAATTACAGTGCATTTGTTTTACCAATTAGAGCGCCACCTGTGTCATTCTCACTACTTGTCAAACTATTCCCGTATGTATACTGTGCCTTCTAAACTGTAAAGTTGAAATCAGGAATACTTTTCGATCGCGTGATTACTGTCGCATGAAATAAGATGTCGACAGGAAGTAAGGATGTCAAATTACATAATATATTTATATTGTCGTCAGAAGCGATAATGTACTAACTATATACCCAACCTAAAAACCTTTAAATAACAAATGTAAAAGCTGCCTGCAAAGGTTACCTTAGTGTAAACTTACAAGGACGATGAAATAAATATGATATAATAGCTGTTAGAACAATAACAAATATCAGCGGTAAAATACAAGAAATATAACAATATCGGATCTGTAGAAAAGACGAACTTCATAAGTCAAAACACTATTTTGTCTATATTATACGTGACATATGTGTGCATAATACACATGCTATGCATACGTCTATTTCTATTTTTCACGATTTCTTGGCAAGACGTAGCGCGTAACTCAATTAGAAAAACGTTGCATGTATTACGACATACTTTGTAACTACGAATGTGTGTACAGTTTATATCAGGAATGTTTTCCGATCACGTAATCACGGTCGTATGAAATAAGATGTCGATAGGAAGCGAGGATGTCAAATTAAATACTATATTTATATTGTTCAGATGCCATAAAATACTATATACCTAACCCGTAAACCTGTAAATAACAAATGTATAAGCTATCTGCCTATGTACTTAGGTTACCTAAGTGTAAACTTACAAGCATGATGAAATAAAAATGATAAATTATCTGTTAGCACAACAACAAATAACAGAGGTAAAATACAAGGAATATAATAATATCGGAATCGTAGTAAAGATAAACCTCACAAGGCAAAAGTCAAAACACTATTTTATCTGTTTTATACGTGACATATGTGTGCATAATACACATGCTTTACATACGTATGTTTCTATTTTTTCACGATTTCTTGGCAAGACGTAGCGCGTAACTCAATTAGAAAAACGTTTGCGCCCTCTTTTCTTCAACAGATGTGACTACCGATGAATTGGACAAATGCCGGTATATGTTTGTATTTTGCAGCGTTGCTGATGCACCGGCAAACTTTTGTGGTTCCAGCAATATTAATTGTACCCCACACGGAAGATAAAATTTTTTGGTAAAAGTAAGATTAAGTCGTGCGAGAGATTCTCGAGGTTTAGGATCTCTAACATTACTGGTTCTTCCAAGACCCCTGGCGGTCAGTTTAATAATTCGCCCTACAGCTTTGTCCTTATTTAAGCTTTTATCAAGTGACCCACTTCCTTACGCAAATCTAGTAGAAACACTACAACCCTTACCTACTGACCACCGAAGCACCGTTTACATAGAGGTCAAAAAGGTAACAACTATGTATAAATAAATGACGCCTTAACGTGAATATATATCAAGACATATTTGATGGTAGTAAAAATATATAAGGTTTAACTTATAGAATCTGAATATAATTAAATATGCCATAAATTTTTTAACTTTGTGTGTTATTATCGTTTATAGTTTAATATTTACAAATAGTACGCTTGCGTGCCACAAAAATTGAGATATTTAGACTAGTTACATGTGACATGGACTTTGCTTTGTTGAATAGTAACTGAATATTGAAATATGTATTTCATAGGGAAGTTTAACAGCAACAAAGCAGAATATTTGCGCCGTTACATAACCATGGATGAAACATGAATCCGTAACTTCACACCCGAGACAAAAGAATAATCAAAACAATGGACTCAAAAGAGAGAACCGGCTCCAAAGAGGGCGCAGCCCATTTCATCTGCAGGCAAGGGCATGGCATCGGTTTTTTGAGATACGCGTAAGATAATTTTCATTGACTATCTTGAAAAAGGAAAAACTATCAACGCCGAGTATTATGCGAACTTATTGCAACGTTTGAGCGAAGAAATCAAGCAAAAACGGCCGCATTTAGCTAAGAAGAAAGTGTTGTTTCATCAGTTCACGAATCCGTTATTTCAATGGCCAAAATTAATGAATTAATGTTTGAATTGCTATCTCATGCAACCTACTCGCCAGATGTAGCCTACTCGGATTATTTTCTGTTCCCAAACTTGAAAAAATAGCTCAGTGGTCAAAGATTTTCCAATGATGAAGAAGTGATGTCGGCAGTTAATGGCTATTTTGAGGAGCAAGACAGTTCTTGTTATAAAAAGGGTATCGAACTTAATGAATAAACGCTGGGAAAAGTGTATAGAGTTGAAAGGATATTATGTTGAAAAATAAATATATTTCTTTCCAAAATTTTTGTGTTTTCTTTGTTGATTTGGGTACTTCTGGAACCACCCTCGTAATAACATTAAGCCAGATTGGTCAAATATTGTGTTTAGAAGTAAGTTCTATGAAAGATTCTTGGGATTTAATGTCTATGTAACATTACTGGATTTTTCAAAATTCAGGGTGCCTATTTTTTTAATCGACTTTTCAGCTTTAACCTTATCTAAGCTTTTGTCAAGTGACCCACTCCATTCTAGGAATCTAGCTGATGCACTGCAGCCCTTATCTGTTGACCGCTGAAACCCCGCCTACATAGAGGTTAAAAAGATAACAATTGCATAAAAATAATTTGCTCTAAACGTCTTAACATGAGTATGCGTCAAGACATATTGGACGAAACTAAAAATATTTAATAAATTAATTTATAGAATTTGAAAAGTCATCAGACGCTAGATTTAATTATTTCTTTTCAAGTAAAATTGCTCATTCTCAGCAGAATTCAAGAGAAACAGCAGATTAATTTTGTTAATGTTTTGATCAATAAGGTTGATATATAACCCCTTTTCCACAATTAACTATTTGTAAAATTCTGTATACGCATTTCGACAACTAAGTTGTCATCATCAGCAGATAATTTCAAAGTGTCGCACCTGGTAAAACACGGCGAAAAAATTGTACGCGCGTACGGCGTTTATTTTTCGTACAATTTTTTCGCCGTGTTTTACCAGGTGCGACACTTTGAAATTATCTGCTGATGATGACAACTTGGTTGTCGAAATGCGCATACAGAATTTTACAAATAGTTAATTGTGGAAAAGGGGTTATATATCAACCTTATTGATCAAGTCAATCAACCACAGGCTCCATCAAATTCAACTAATTTTGTTAAATTCAAAATTCTAACGTTCCCCAGTATCTTCTTGTTCGTTACTTTAAAATTTTTTGATAGAAGTGTTACAAAGTAGTTCAATCACCCATCACTTCATTAATTCATTACACATTTCGCTTAACAATATCGAACGACGGCCACACTATTCAGAACAATATCGTTAAGTACATTTATCGGAACAATATTACAACGGCTGATAATTGCGAAGCAATTCAAATAATGACCGGTAGGTGTATTGCATATTTTACTTTGCACAAAGGAACACATTCCAATTGTACAACGACATATATTCCCCGGCAAATACCGTGTGTGTTATTAAACTCACCGAGGTAGGTCATTTATCAAGTAAGCGACCTCCCCTTCTGACTCTCTCGCTCGCCCATTGTACGTGTGTGTATTTTCCATGACCTCTACCTGAATACATTTTCGCTATCGATCTTTCGTGCAACAAGTGCCATTGGAAACAATGTTTAGGCTTACTCGAGCGTAACAATCGTAATAATACTGCCAGCTTTACCGGAAAGGGCACATAAAGATATCGGGGAATTGCAAAATGTGCCAAATGGAATGCAATTCATCGAGATGTTGACAAATAGAGCACTCAGATACTATTATTTACTTTTATTATAGTTTATTATAGGTAATAAGGTGTTGAAAACGCCAGTCGTTTCTGCGTCTAGACTTTTATTTAGTAAATAATCTACGGCAGTTTTAATAATCTGTATTTTCCATGTTTAAATTGGAAATGAAGAGTCAAAAACGATTAAACTACCGATCGTTACGTTTCCTAAAAATGGTATCAAGTTGCTGGAAAAGTTTCTAGTTACTTTTTACAGAAAATTTTTATAGTTTGTTTTGAGTTATTTTAGTCAATAACATAAACATCATTACACTTAAAAATCTTCAACTTTAAGAGAGCGGAATTCTCAAATTCCACACTGAATTGACTATTCGCCATGAAAATTGAATTGCTGTCTCAAAGTTTGCTGTCTTTCTCCATTTCCAATTGAAGCTAGGTATTTATAGATACTGTTTAACTATAGGATGATTGGAAATTCTCATATTTTAACTTTGAAATACTTCCCGGAGTGCAAGTGTACCTCAGTCCTTTTTGAAGCTATGAGGGGCGTTCAATGTATTCTCATTAGATAATGACATAATCTGAGGATATAGATATACAATTTGTAGTTGCGATCATTAGTTCACTAGTAATCTTTAGTCAATAAACGATCAGAATGTCTGAGGCGACAATGTTTAAGGAAATCGAGCACCGCACTGTAATTAAATTCCTTGCAAAACAAGCGAAGAGCCAAAAAAAATCATTCACAAAGAGATGCTGGCCATTTACAAAGATTTTGCACCTTCGTTATCTACAGCTTAAACGTGGCCAAGTGATTTTAAAAGGAAGAGAGAGCGCATTGAAGATTATCTTCGCTCTGACGGACCGGTTACTGCTGCACCGGAAGGAAAATGTGAAGAAAGTTGAGAAACTTTTACTGGAAGATGTCCAAGTAAAGATTAGAATGTTAGCAGGGGTGCGTAATATATCCGTTAGTATCATACACACTGTTCTTTAACTTTTCAAAAATTAGTGGAAGATGGATGCTGCGAATGCTCACGGTACTTCGGAAACAAATACGAGTCGAGAGCTGCAGAGAGTTTTTGGAACTCTATAACGAAGATTCATCAAGTATGTTCGACCGAATTGCTATTAGAGATGAAACGTGGATCCATTACTATGAGCCTGAAACTAAGCGGGAGTCCAAGCAGTTGCATAAAAAGGGTGCACACCCAAAGCAATCCAAAGTCACTACGTCTGCGGGAAAAGTCATGGCCACAATGTTTTGAAACAAAATGAATTTTACTGATCATATACATGAAACAAGGTGAAACCATAAACGCGGTATCTTGCGCAATCACAGCGACAAATACGTTATACGACTAAAAATGCCAACAAAATTGCTCTTGACACTTTTTTCCCCTCCGCTACAATTAACCACTATTGAACGTACTCACCCATCATCACACTTATTTATAATGGTCAAATTTGTGTTAGTCTCTAGTATTTTGTAAATATTAGATTTCTTTTTAATTTTAATTTCCAACTTATTTAAATTAATTTTCCTTATAAATAATAGATCAGTTTTAACAGTACTTTAGTATTGTACTGCCCTCTTAATGAAGTGATCTGCTTGACAATAAAGATAATTATTATTATTACTTTTATTAGTATTATTACCATTATTACTATTGTTACTATTATTATTATTATTATGGCTTAAATTTCTCGAACTTGTGTTGATCAAATGATAAATATTAGTCAGATTATGAGGTATGTATATTATTGATAGAGAAATTTTCTGACAATTGCTGTTGTTTTTATAACGACTGCTTTTTGTATGTTTGTGTGTCTATGTGGATTTATTTCTACAGTTTGTATGTGATGCGTAAATTGTTTTGTTGTAATACACTCCGCGCAACATGAGTAGGACCACCGGACTTGTTGCAAGCTTTCGGTGGTTTGAAAAACAATTCATTTACTAAAAATACAATGCAAGTTTGTAATGGTATGATATGGCAAATAATACGCATTATTGCGCAATAGTGCCTAACGTTATGCATTGGGTGACGTAAGTACCACATACATATAAAATGCACCGCGCCGGTTGGATACGACCAGTATTTAATAGTAAGCTACCGGATGAGTGTCGAGTTACGTTATCCGGATAAACAAACATCTGTAATTAAGGGTATTGTGCAACGATGGGACGACAGAAGTGCTTAAGTATGGAAGAAATTGGAAAAATTAAAGCGCTCCATCAAGAAGGGTATTCCTCAAGGGCTACTGCAAAGAAAATAAGTCGATCACACCAGGTTGTGAACAATTTTATTAGGGATCCCGGGAATTATGGAAAACGTTTTAAAGGGCGAACAACATCCGTTACAACTAAGAGAGAACGTCGAGTCATATTACGCGAAGCATCGAATTCGGCATTAACGGCAAGACAAATCGCGAATAACGTTGGAACGAATGCATCGGTAAGAACTGTACAGAAGTTACTGAAGACCTGTCCGCATTTAAAACGTTTGAAAATTAAACGACGGCCTCCTTTAAGGGAATTTCAGTTTGCTCGAGCAAAAATGGGGTGGACAAGAGAATGGCAAACTGTTATTTTCAGTGACGAGAAGAAGTTTAATTTAGATGGCCCGGATGGGTTTTCTTATTATTTCCACGATTTACGTAAAGATGAAGTGATTCAGTCACGAAGGCGAGCCGATGTTGGTTCAGTCATGGTATGGGGAGCTGTTTCCTATAACGGACCTGTTGATTTAGTAATAGTGAAGGGCAGACAGAATTCGGAAAAGTACGTCCAGCTGCTGCAACAGGTGAAAGACAAATTTTCCAACGTTATGGCAGGTGGGCCATTTATTTTCCAACAGGATAATGCCAGTATTCACACCGCGCGCATTGTTCGACGTTGGTTTCAAGAACAAGGCATGGAGGTTCTCGATTGGCCATCGCTCTCCCCCGACCTGAACATCATAGAAAATATTTGGGGATGGTTGTCGCGTAAATTGTACTCCAATGCTACCCAATTCAGTTGCGCTGACGAACTAGAGCAGGCGCTGAAACGAAGTTGGGCGGAACTTCCCGTTGACTACTTGAGAACCCTGTATAATTCCATTCCATCCCGACTATTTGAGGTTATAAGAAATAATGGCAAAAGTACTCATTATTGAACAATAAAGTATTTTGTTATTGCAAACGAATCTTTTATTTTGTAGATTGGTCGTATTCAAGTGGCGTTTAATTACTCTACTTATTGTCATTAGTAACGTACATTTGCACTGACTTTTACAAAAATTATATTTGGTACCTACATACATCTTTATATCAACCCTCTTATTTTCGAAAATAACAATTCCAGCGCGCTACCATGTTTATACCAACTACAAATGTCATATATGCAGTTGGTCCTATTCATGTTGCGCGGAGTGTATTACTGACATTACGAGGGTGGTCCCATAAATACCCGGCTTGACCTAGAGATGGCGGTAGTTATTTGAAAAATATCACTGTATTAGAAAGTATACAATCTATAAAGCATATGTTTCAAGTTTGACGACGCCACATTATTTAGTATTTGTTTGGCAGCCATCAGTAATGAACGGTTTCAGTGAATTTGCAAAAAGGAGAAAATTGGTCAACGTTACGTGATACAATACTTTTATTTGAAAGGCCTCAGTTCAACCGATATAAAAGCTGAACTGGATTCTACTACGGGTGAGTCTGCTCCTTCGTCTACAACAGTGAAATATTAGGTGGCAGAGTTTAAACGAGGCCATACGAGCCGCCAAGACGAGCATCGCCGTGGTTGAGCAAATGAGGCCAAGACTCCAGCAATGGTGAAGTGCGGTACATCGCATATTATCTGAAAATTTGGACATGAGAAAGTTATGTGCAAGATGGGTGCCGCGTTTGCACACACTCGAACAAAAACAGTGCCGGGAAAATGTTTCAATTGAGTGTTTAGCAAAGTTTCACAGCATCAAAGCAGAATTTTTGCGCCGCTTCATAACCGTGGCAAGTATTATGCGAACTTATTGCAACATTTGAGCGAAGAAACCAAGCAAAAACAGTCGCATTTGGTTAAGAAGAAAGTGTTGTTTCATCAAGACAATGCACCCGCTCACAAATCTGTTATTGCAATAGCCAAAATTAATGAATTAAAGTTTGAATTACTACCTCGTTCACCCTATTCGCCAGATTTAGCCTCCTCGGATTATTTTCTGTTTCCAAACTTGAAGAAATGGCTCAGTGGTCAATGATTTTCCAACGATAAAGAAGTGATGTCAGCAGTTATTGACAATTTTGAGGAGCAAGACAGTTCTTATTATAAAAAGGGTATTGAACTTATTGAACATCGCTGTGTAGTGTATAGAACTGAAAAGAAATTATGTTGAAAAATAAATATATTTTTTTCCAAAATTTTTGTGTTTTCTTTGTTAGGTCGAGTACTTCTGGGATCACCCTCATACAACCGATACTATTGTTATTGTTACTGCTTTCTGATTCCAAAGCTTTTTTTAGTTCGATTACAAATGGTATATATTTTACTATTTCCTCTTGTTCTTTTTGGGTAATGTTTGTATCATTATGTAAGTTTTCTTTTGTTTTTTATCATAAGTGTAATTATTTGACCTGTCGCTACTATTATTATTACAAACTGGGATATTGTACGTAAAATAATTAGGAAGTTTCAGTACCATCTATAAATTTATAGTAGGAAAATTATATCTGTCCAGCTAATTTAACCGATGTTTAATTTTTAATAACCGAATTATCAATAATTTACGCAGCAATAAACGACGATAGTAATTAAAATTTAATTGCTTAAAATATTGCAGCGAACACAATTTCCATTATTGATTAGTCGCATACCCCACTCAGATCATATTTAATGTATTTCATATTAACAAGTAGTAATTTCAACATAACAAGGACAAGTTTGCAATTATCGATAGTGGGAGCCGGGCGAGAAAATTAAATTAGTCAAAACAAGTGTCCTTTACAAAACCCATGTCAGACGTAGCTCAACAAATACTGACATTTACATAATATAGGATTCCACGATATTAATAGAGTTTGTACTAAAATGTAACATTTGCCGAGACAGATTAGATGTGAAGATGTGATCGTTGCTTGGGAAATTATGCTTGCTTTTAAAACTCAACTAATTCCTACGGTATTGTTACGACTAAAATCTTCAAGTCGATTAATAGTTACTTCCCAGATTGAGGAAGTATCTTTGACATAAATTCCGTTACGAGAAATTGATTTCGTATTAGAAACAGAAGCTGTAGAAAGAGACACAGCGATGTAGATTGTACGAAGGATATGCTTTGTGAAAAGATCATACATAAAAAGTTACGACCAAATATTGAATTGAAGAAGATCAAAGTGGTTTCGCATCTGGACGTTCATGCATGAACAATCTTTTTTACTATTCAACAACTTTTGGAAAACAAAATATGCTAGGGAGATGAAGTATGTGTTGCTTTTATTGATTTACTTAAAGCATGTGTCCAAAAATAAATAGCGGAAGTTTTTGAAATCCATCCATATTTAATGAACGTCATGCAAGAGTTGTACGCCTGTCAATACGAAGGTAGCCGTTTATATTTCGGGAACTGGCAACACTGTTAGTGTTGCTTCCGATCTGACAATTGCATCGTGAAGTTTGTCACTTTTGACAATATATTTACCTTGACAGTTTTATTATCCGGACGCTATTTCTATTGTTGACAGTAACTTGAAAACTTTATGTCAGCAAAAAAATGAACTTACTCGCCAACATTTTCGTGCAATTATTTTTCATAACTTTCAGCGTAGGTTATCTCAACAAGAATGCATCGACGAGCTGAATTCTTTATATGATGATGAAGCACCATCGAAAACTACAGTATTTCGTTGGTATAGTGAATTCGAACTTGGGCGACGTTCTTTGGACGATAAATTTCGTGAGGGTCGTCCCACAAATGTTGTTATGTCGGAAAACATTAATGCAGTGTCTGATTTGATAATGCAAAACCATCATGTGACATACTGTGAGACCGAAGCATCTCTATTAGTAACACCAGCGTGCATAAGATCCTTCATGAACATTTAGCCGTGAAGAAGCTATGTTCACGTTGGGTACCACATAATTTGACAACCGCTCAAAAAAGGACTCGCGTCGATTGGTTCCAAGAAATGCACGAAAAATACAATAGTGGTGCTTCAAAGAAAATTCGTAAAGTAGTCACGGATGATGAATCTTGGATCTATGCGTATAAGCCTGATACTAAACAGCAGTCGACTGTGTGGGTATTCCAAGATGAGCCAAAATCAAGAAAAGTTGCACGGTCACGTTGTAACCGAGAGAATTGTACAATGATCAATTTTGAATGGTACACAACTACTTATTTGCCAAAAGTTTTTAAAGAAATAAGGAAAACAAACCGAAAACGACAGATCATCCAACATGACAATGCGAGCTTTCGCAGGTCGGCTCAAACAATTCAATATTTGACCGGGCAAGACACTGAATTGATGAGCCATCCGCCGCACAGCCCTGATCTGCTGCTTTTTGTTGCACTGAAACTGATAAAACACCAGTTTCAGTGCAACAAACAGTAGCAGTAGTTGAGCCCTGAATATGTCTCATACGAGTGGGTACGAAACGTTGGCAGTTATACCAGTGACACGGTCCCAAAACGAAAGCCCAGAAGAAGATACTACCTAACTTTATAGTTTTTTAACAACAAAACAAAAGGAAGCCCTTTCCTTTAAGATAGTCGGGTAACCGAACGTATTTTGTGGGCCCCCTTTTTTTTAGTATTGGCGAACCGCTTTCAGAGAGACAATACTGTGGCGCCTTTTAAGTCTATATATACAGGAAACCACCTAACCCTCCGGGATTTTGGGCTAATTTAAGCGCTCAGGAAGTCAAGCATTTTTAAAATTTGGAGTATGGATTTTCAACTTACTATCCATTTAGGTTGGTAGGGGCGTAACAGCTTCTTCCTAAACTCTTTCATTTCAGTATTCAACAATTTCTTTACGGGAAAATATTTCAGCAGACACTTGTTTGCTGCCAACTTTCAATCCATTGCCACTAATTACTTATTTTACGCACATTATTAACAAATCGTCTAGTCAGTCTAAAATGACAACGCCAATAAAAGCATAACTACTTGTAAAATACAAATAAATTGGCACATTGTAATGCTAATTATTATTATTAAACTTAAGAGCTGGAAAGTAGGAGTGGACTTATTAATTCCGACTGAATAATTCGAAGGGTTGCGAGTAAGATAACTTAATTAAATTTTAAGTTTTGTTGCGTTACAATTTACTATTCTACCTTATTAATGAAATTAAACACTGCCGAGAACTGGGAATCTAAAGTTTAGATTGGATTCATTAATATTATTTACATCTGTGAGCTGGGTAAGTACATTATAAAACTTGTTAAAGATTTAGTTGAGGTTATTTTTAAATACTATGCAAAAATCTGGTTTACATTTCATCGATACTACGAATGATTCAGAAGATAATCAGAAAACACATCTTAAGGTGCTTAAAATACCATTTACACCGAACGTTTTTTATTTAAAAATTAAAATCGCATCGTCTGTTTAAAAATAAAATAGTAAATAATTACGTTTTATACGAGGGAGCGTTATTATATTCGCGGAATGGGGGACAGGGGGTGGAAATAAAAAAAACAAATTATTTTTCTTTTTCAATATATTCACCTGCAAGACGGATACATTTTTCACATCTTTCAATTAATTTATTTATACCCTCATAAAAAAATGATTTCTCTTTATCTGCAAAATACGCCGAAACTGCCTCCTTGACTTCATCATCGGCAGTAAATTTTTTACCCCGCAGCTCTTTTTTCATTTTCGGAAACAGGTAATAATCACTCGAGGCCAGGTTTGGGCTATAAGGTGGGTGATTCACAATTTCGAAAGCCACCTTATGCAGGGTAGCTAACGCAACGCGGCTCTTGTGGACGGGCGCGTTGTCGTGCAAAAGCAGAACACCTTTTGTCAATTTTCCCCGTCTATTCTCTTTAATGGCTTCTTTTAGTCGCTCTAATATTGAAGCGTAATATTCTCCGGTTATAGAAACACCTTTATCTTTATAATCAATCAACAATATTCCTTCCGAGTCCCAAAATACCGTTGCCATGAGTTTCCCAGCTGATTGTGACACTTTAAATTTCTTGGGAGGTGCTGTGCCCTTTTTATGCCACTGCATGGAGTCTTGTTTGGACTCAGGTTCATAATGATGAACCCAAGTTTCGTCTCCAGTAACAATTCCACTCAATACACCATCCTTGTCTTCATTACAGAGGTCCAAAAATGCACGCGAACACTCTACGCGCTGTTGTTTTTGCGACGGCGTGAGCATTCTCGGCACCCATCTTGCGCTGACATTAGACATGCCGAGATGATCGTGTAGGATTTTAAAAATTGTTGTATCGGATATTCCAACCATTTCTGCGAGTTGCTTCTTCTTTAGTCGAGCATCTTCGAGTACAATTTGTTCAACTTTTTGGATAAGTGCTGGCGTGGTCACCTCAATGCTCCTGCCCGGCCTCGGGTCGTCTTCAAGGGATTCCCTTCCTTGTTTAAATAAACTATGCCGCTTGTACACCATGGTTTTTCCTGGACAAGAATCGCCGTAAACCAATGACATCTCATTCATTATGGTCGCGACTGATTTTTCTTGCCTGGTAAGGAACTTTATAGCGGCACGATATTCGATTTTTTCCATATTTCACTTTTCACTCCTGATTATGTTACTTGGTTGACGATAGCTCAAAGACTAACTGTCTAATAACAATGAAACTTCGTATTTATACTAATCATGAGTCGCTGCACAGGCCACGCCCCCAATGCGCCTACTCACCCCTCTACAACGCGCTCATTCCGCGAATATAAAAACGCTCCCTCTAATAGCCGTTATCTTTTTTTTTGCTTTTTCGTCAAAGCTATTCTCTCTCTATTACGTGCTTTATGACCTCATTTATAATACTTTGAGTTGGTGACATTTCAGCATTTTGCCTTAAAAAATCAATTTCTAGATAAGAAAGTCGGTCTTGCATATTTTTATTTATTACCCACGTTTCAAGATATAAACGCAACAGTTGTCAAGGGTCGTTGAATATATATTTGTTTATTTTATCCTTGATATTCTTATTCTACCGATAAGGTTGAGTTACTTTATTATCGACTCCCTTCCTCAGATGTTCTTATAGTATCTATTTTATATTCTTTTTGGTAATAATCCCGATTTATTTCACATACATTACAAACAGCAGAAGCATAAAGAGAAAGTACGTATATGTAAGTAAATTAAACAATTATGGAATAGTACTCTGCGGAGATTTTAGTATTAATTTTTTAAGGAAATATAACAAATTCAATTTATTTGATGACTCGATGGAGATCTATTGTCATTCAATAACTATCGATCAACCGATACGGATTATTGATTGCTTGGAATGGACTCTTGAAATGTATGCTTGAGTAAATCTTTTCAAAATTACAGTCGTTTTGGCGTTTACAATGACGCCTATGATTATGTATTCCAAAAGTTAACTCTAATATTTATAATTCTGCTAATTTATATAAGCTGCTTCAAAATAGAGAATTTATAAAGTATTTTAAACAAATACTAAGTAATGAAAACTAGACACCTCAAAACAACAAGTGATCATTATGAAACAATGTCCGAGGGTTAAAGAAAAATCAAAAAGGGTCGTGGCTGGCTTCCGCGCGAAATTCGGGTGTTGTCACAAACTTCACAAGATTTATATATATATATATATATATATATATATACCGGGTGTCCCATGATATAATGGCAACACTTAAGGGTGTGTTAGTAAAGCAATTTTAAGTTAAACATATTTAACTGATCTGTGACCAAAACTCTTTTGTAATTGTACCTACTATTGCAGGTATTATGTACAGCTGCTATATATATATATATTTAAGTAATTTCTACGATTTTAAGCAACAACAGCATAGCAAAAAATATTAATTTTCATTAACTTCCCATCATAAAAAGCTTAATCATATATTTATATATAATTATTAACATAAAAAACATGAATCCGGGCTATAAATATTAGTTTCTGTTTCCATAATGTGATTTATGTCGCACTAAACGACTCGAAGCTATACCGTCTGGTGGCCTAATTAGTAAGGCAGCCGCTTAGCAAACGGTAGATACAGATTTGAGCCCCTTTTTAAAACAGAAATTCGTAATTGCTTTCTCTGATTTTAAGCAACGGTATCATAACAGAAAATAATAATTTTCATATATATATATATATATATATATATATATATATATATATATATAAATATATATATATATATATATATATACATATATATATACATATATATGTGTATATATATATATATATATATATATATATATATATAATGGTTTATTAATACACCCAAAATAGGCACTAAATAATAATTCTGCACAAGATGTTTCTGTACAGTATATGCACAACAATAATTGTAATGTGAAATAAAAAATAAAGTAGGTGTGTGTTTCGTTTTTGCGTCATATACTTTTGGTTGTGTGAAAATGTCTGATTTTGTGCCAACTAATCGTCATCTGCGGAAAGTGTTGCTTTTATTCTTTCATTCGAAGAAAACGGCGGCTGAAGCGCATCGAGAACTCCAAAAAGTTTACAGAGATGCTGCTCTAAGTGAAACAACGTGCGATGATTGGTTCCGTCGCTTCAAAGACGGTGATTTCGATGTTAACGGCCGTTCGCGTGAAGGAAGACCAAAAACCTTCGAAGACGCTGAATTGGAGGCATTGCTCGATGAGGATCCGTGCCAAACGCAAAAAGAGCTTGCTTCAACATTAGGAGTTACCCGCCAAGCCATTTCTCAGCGATTGCATGCGTTGAGAATGACTCAAAAACAAGAAACTTGGGTTCCTTATGATTTGAAGCCAAGAGACGTAGAGCTTCGTTTTTTCGCCTGTGAACAACTGCTCCAGCGGCAAAAAAGGAAGGGTTTTCTTCATCGCGTCATCGCATCGTTACGGGTGAAAAATTGCAGCAACCCAAAGAGAACAAAATCATGGGACTGCCCGGTCATGCTTCTACGTCGCCGGATCGGCCGAATATTCACGCTGCGAAGGTTTTGCTGTGTATTTGGTGGGACCAGGGCGGTGTTATTTACTATGAGCTGTTGAAACCGAACGAAACCATCACTGGAGAACGGCATCGAACTCAATTGATGTGATTGACAACGCTCGGCTTCACGTTGCCAAACCCGTTAAAATCTACTTAGAAATGCTCAAATGGGAGGTCCTACCCCACCCGCCATATTCCCCAGATATTGCGCCGTCCGATTATTACTTGTTTCGTTCGATGGCACATGGTCGGGCTAATCAGCAGTTCCGCTCATATGAAGACATCTCAAAATGGCTTGATGGCTTGTGGATAGCCTCAAAAGACGAACACTTCTACTGTGACGGTATTCGAGCTCTGCCAGAAAGACGGGAGAAAGTTGTCGTATATATATATATATATATATATATATAACTTTATTGTGAAAAAATGTTATATATATGTATTAATTAACGTTATCTGGTAGTGAAGCTATTATGCGACAATACAAAATATATAAATGAATATATAGAAAAGTAATAAAGTTTGCAAAAATGTTATGTTATAATGAAATATTGCGAAGCTCTGTAAATCCTACAAAAACAGCTTGAGAAATTATTAACTCACGCTCAAAAAAGAAGTGAATCTGATATAACAATTCTTAACATTGGCAATAGAATTCACGTATCCGAAGTACGCTGAAAAGAATTGTTGCCGATTAACTAAATATTAATTAAATATCTTGTATATATATATATATATATATATATATATATATATATGTACTTATATACATATATATAAACATATATATATGTACATATATGATTGGAAACCTTGGTTTGTAAACTGTATTTGTAATATTATTCCGGAAAAGTAATATTTCGTACTTCCTGGCATTCTCTAGAAAACTTAATACAAAACTAGATTCTGAAAGCTTATTGTGAAAGACTGGAAAATAGTCGTAAATAAAATTAATAATAACTACCGTTACGGAAACTATCAAGACGGACCTAAATAATTGAGAAGTACCTACGTAGAACTGAAAGACGGGCAGTAAACAATAAATGTGAATTCTAAAGAAACAAAGGAGACCTTTTCATGCAGAACAAACAGCACGTAATTGTCTACGAACCATAATTATGCAAATAAAAGTAGATGAGATTGTTGTACAATACCTTTCTAACAAAATGAAATTCTACTTTTTTTCGCAAATAATTCGCAAATTAAATTATGAATTGTTGTAAAAAATATATGACAAACATGCATTTATGAATGAGGTTGAATATATTGTAAAGAATGTGAAATATTCTTTTAAATAATATAAAGTTTCCTTTCACTAAGACTCCATCTTTTCTGAAAATCATTTAGATTCGATCAATTTTTATTAGGTGCGCAACTAAGTTCTCGCTGTTTTTCAAGAGATGGCTTCAGTAGTAAGTGCTGGTCGATTGTGACATAACCAAAACGCTATGAACCAAGCTTAGACATATGGTAAACAAACCGCTTTGACACATTAGTGATTTTGTTTTTGCATCATATATTGTACTTTTGGTTGTGTGAAAATGTCTGATTTTGTGCCAAATAATCGTCATTTGCGGGAAGTGTTGCTTTTCTTCTTTCACTCGAGGAAAACGACGGCTGAAGCGCATTGAGAACTCCAAAAAGTTTACGGAGATACTGCTCTAAGTGAGACAATGTGCCGTGATTGGTTCAGTCGCTTCAAAGACGGTGGTTTCGATGTTGACGACCGTTCACGTGAAGGAAGACCAAAAACCTTCGTAGACGCTGAATTGGAGGCATTGCTCGATGAGGATCCGTGCCAAACGCAAAAAGAGCTTGCTTCAGCATTAGGAGTTACCCGCCAAGCCACTTCCCAGGGATGGCATGCGTTGGGAATGATTCAAAGACAAGAAAATTGGGTTCCTTATGAGTTGAAGCCAAGAGACGTTGAGCGTCGTTTTTTCGCCTGTGAACAACTGCTCCAGCGGCAAAAAAAGGAAGGGTTTTCTTCATGGCATCGTTACGGGTGATGAAAATTGGATTCATTACAGCAACCCAAAGAGAACAAAATCATGGAGACTGCTCGGTCATGCTTCTACGACGTCGGTTCGGCCGAATATTCACGTTGCGAAGGTTTTGCTGTGTATTTGGTGGGATCAGGGCGGTGTTATTTATTATGAGCTATTGAAACCGAACGAAACCATCACTGGGGAACGGTGTCGATCTCAGTTGATACGATTGAGCCGAGTACTGCGCGAAAAGCGGCCACAATACGAGCAGAGGCACGAAAAAGTGATTCTACAGCATGACAACGTTCGGCCCCACGTTGCCAAACCCGTTAGAGCCTACCTAGAAACGCTCAAATAGGAGGTTCTACCCCACCCACCATATTCCCCAGATATTGCGCCGTCCGATTATTACTTGTTCCGTTCGATGGCACATGGTCTGGCTAATCAACAGTTCCGCTCATATGAAGACATCTCAAAATGGCTTGATACGTGGATAGCCTCAAAAGACGAACATTTCTACCGTACGATATTCGAGCTCTGACAGAAGGATGGAAAAAAGTTATCGCTAGCGATGGGCAATATTTTGAATGATTCATTTGCAAACATTTTTTCACAATAAAGTTGCATTTTCATCAAAATGTAGCGAGAACTTAGTTGCGCACCTAATAGTATCTTATTTCAGGAAATATATATTTTATTCTTTACTTTATAACCAATCGATATTTTATCAAACAAATTAATCTGAAGTGAAGTTTTTAAAATGAAAATAATAAAAATTGAAAACCTAAATGAATAACTCGCCTGATGATGGATTTAACTCACCTCGACAAATGTATATATTTCTTTTTCGACTCTACAATCGGCTTTGGTTTTTCTATGCCTTCCTTTCTTTTCTTTGCTTCTACAAGTTTTCATATTGAGATTTCGTTTCAAATGGACTAATGTATTTTGCACTATGACATTTATTTATATATTTTTCTATAGTAGTCGTTCGAAAAATCCACAATTATCTCATGATATTATTAGAAGGTGCAAGAACTAAGATATGAGCGATAGCTTTTGATTTAACTAAAATTATCTATGGCATAAATGACACTATAAACCCTTTTTTACACATAAATGATAAAAACCTGTGTAGATCAAATCTTCAGTAAAAAATATTAATCGAATTCATTCTCCAACACGACAAGAAACTCAGATCTTTGGTGTCAAATTTATATACATTTCGTTTTCGCTAAATGTCAACGTTCTTTGCACTCTCATCATTTAATATTCAGTATATCGTTGTTGTTCATTTTCGAACCTTACAAAAGAGAAATATAACTAAAATAAAGAAAAGCTGCTGCTATTTATCGGAAACCGCAGAGGAGGAAGGAATTTACCTTTAAGATCTGGACTACACGACTAGACCTTGGAAAGATTAGTGGTGAGTTGAAAGAGAAACCTCATACCAAATCTGACGATCTGGATCAATCACGAGCACGCGCAATGGTTTGCAAATGTTTCGAAAAATATATTTAGAAAATAGAGGGCCCCGAACAATAATTTCATGTATGGACATAGCAGACTTAGTGAAAATTTTCCAATGACATAGAAATTGATAGCTTGTTCAAAATTGTTCCAAAAAAAGAAAAACTACAGTTCGTGATGGTTGTCTGATTACACAGGCCAACCATGAAAAGCTTTTTTTATAAATTTGGCTCCCCTTTATGTTTTTTGACGTGCTGAATCCGAAAAAGAATTTTAAAATACCACAGGACGTAAAGTTTCCTCACATGTTTACTTTAGGTTATTTATGCATTGTAAGCGTATAATAATACCTTGGTCTCTACACCTAATTAGTAGTAAATGCTCAAAGTGCATTTTTGAGTATTTAAAACATGTTGAAAACATTTCGAGAACTTGGATGTAACATGAGTGTGGAGGTGCATTTTTTACACTCACATTTTATTTTCTTCCCTGACAATCTTGGAACAGTAAGTGAGGAACAAGGGGAGCGTTTCCACCAAGATATAAAGGAGATGGACAAACGCTGTCAGGGTCGTTAGAATGTGAACATGAAGGAAAAGCTACACTCGAACTTTTACCGTGAAGAGGTTGAAGAAATACAAAACTTTAGATTAATAAGTAAAAAACTGTTCATATTCAAACTTACACTACCACTGTAATAATAAAATGTTAAATTTTTCAATTATACTCTGACAATAAATTACGTTCCTTTAAATCTTAACTATATATTTTAATACTATCATACCCAAAAAAAGATAGAGATTGCGAAAAATTGGTACGTGGTAGAAAAAAAAAACGATTGAAAATTTGGTTTCAGCACACCAAAATACATGGAAAAGGTTAAACTTTGAAAAACGTTTTTAAAAAATAGCAAGAGATAACAGGCAAGTATCGCTTAAGTCTATTCACCAACACTTGAGGGAGAAGATTTAAACATATCAAGATGAACTGTTCGATGACATCTGTACGAGGTACAACTAAAATGTATGCGTCCGGTAAAAAAAAAAAACTGATGGAAAATATGAAGAAAGCACGATTACAAATTACGATTTTGCCAAATGATAGAAAAATTACACCATAGGCGATTGGACAAAGATAAATATCAATACTACATTTTTTATCCTTTACTGAAATTTTAAGTTATTTACTAAAATTGTTGCAAAATTTCTATGTTTTAATTTATTTATAGGTTATCCTCAGTGAAATCAAAAGTTGAGGCGTGAACAGAACATACTCAATACGTGGGAAGATAATTATCTGAATGTTTCACAGAACAATGTACCACGATAACAATGACATATCCTCCTTCCATAATGACACGGTCATATATCACAGAGGGTCAGGACGAAAAATCGTAAAGTAACACCTTAGATTGATATTTTGGATGAAAGCAAAGAATCATACGTCCTTATGCCCAATAATACTCCATACCATAGAACAAAATACGTGAAAGAACAGTTGAATACAGTAAACTTACAGTTACTCAATCGGTCTGGAAATTCTCCCGATATGAATCCTATTGAAAATGTATGGAAAACATTAAAAAATATCAATGCATCACGGAACTGCACCAGAATGGAAAATTTTATGGAGAACCTTGGCGAAATAGTGATCAAATTAAAAACAGTATTATTGCGGGGATGGAGAATATGCCAAAAATGAAACGGGGCACACGAAATAATAAATAATTGCAAAAATATGTTTTTTTTTTATTGAAGTTATGTATCAAAACTAATAATTTTCTTTGTGGTCTTGGTTCAAGGGCCAACGGCTGCAATTAATAGCAAAAAAGTTGAAGCTTTTCTGACATTCGCATATCGAATAGATAGACAAGTTAAGAAAGTTTGGAGGAACCGAATTATGGGCGAAAACGAGAAGAAGCTGACATCAACAAACGTGAGACCAAATCATAACAGAGACGAGGCAAAGAAGAAAGAAGACCAGTGAAACAGGGAGTACCAGTGCAACTTTAATCAAGGAAAAAAAATTGAAATAAAACGAACTTCCTTAACACCTAAGGCATAGAGAAGACCTGCGTTAATTAAATAGATACATAGTTATCAGCTTAAGTTAACAAACGAATTAAAAACTCGTTTCGCAAATCTCCCAATAAAGGGGAAAACCCAGTTGAAAATCCGCACCAATTCATTTGTTTTTCGGTAGACCTCCCCAACAACGATATTAAAAAAAAACTTTCATCCAATCAATTTTCCATTTCAAACAAAGAGTCGTTTGCTCACTTATATAAAGAGCGGCATCCGATGGAAACGATATTTAAACACAGTATTAGAGCTTCCGAGTGAGTGGATACCGCCAGTCACACCGAAGTGAGTGTTTGCTCAAGAGAGGATTAGTAAATGTCTGTTCTCGCGCTTGAAATTCTCGAAAGTAGCGCCTTACATATTCCTGCTTATTGGAGCAGTGTTATCTCGCTTCGTATACGTACGTTTGCGGATAAAACCCGTTATATTTATAGAAGCGCTATTGGATATTGCATATGCAGAAGAGTTTATCAAACGAAATGCTTCGGAATATTGAATTACATATTTTTAGTTCCGAAGGTCGTTCAGTTAGAAATGTTTTTCGTAAATGTCATTCATGTGACTAATCTACCAACTTCAACGGGACAAATAACTGCGCTAATATTATATATAATGCATGCCCAGAGATTTTTTTATATATCCCTCATACAAACTACACACGGGTATTTCTGTTTGTTTTTCGTTTTAAACGCTAATGAAACGAATTTTTAGTATTAGCTGGCTGTAATATATATATTATATATATATATATATATATATATATATATATATATACAGGGTGTTTCAAAAAGAGTATACGTATTCCGAATGCATATATTTATTAAACATTAAAACATACGAATATGAAACTTTACACACATATTTACGAATCTCTCAAGTTCAGATTACAGATGTTCAATATGTCCTCCATCAGCAAAACGAACAATATCACATCGATACTCAAATTCCTCCCATACTCAAGCAAGCATGTCCTTCGTCACTGATATTATGGCAGTACGGATCCGGTTCTTCAACTCTTTCAGGTTCTGTGGGAGTTGTCTTTAACGAAACCCCACAGGAAGAAGTCACAGGGTGTCAAATCCGGTAACCATGGAGTACAACTGAGACATATTAAGTCGCCAGCTCCTTGACGACCAATTCAACGGTTCGGTAGAGTTTCATTCAGATAGTCACGCACTTGGCGACTCCAGTGAAGGGGTGCTCCGTTTTGTTGAAAAATGAAGTTGTCTTCGTGCAGCCTTGGAAACAACCAGTTTTGTAACATAGCGAGATACTGCTGACCGTTAACCGTGTTTCCATCAAAGAAGAATGGACCGTAAACAGATGATCGGGATATCGCACAAAACACATTGATTTTAGGCGAATCTCGTACATGTTCAATGACTGCATTGTGTTTGTTTACCAGACTACTAACATGGAAAGTCGCTTCATCACTGAACACGATGCGTTGCGTGAAAGTGTTATCATTATCAATAGTATCATGAATTTCGTTACAAAGTGCCACGCGTTTCCGTTTGTCATCAGGACGCAGAGCTTGTAACAAATGTAACTTGTACGGCTTCATAGCCAACCAACGTCTCGAAATACGCCAAATTGTAGTTGTAGGAAGTTGTAACTCCCGATTGGCACGACGAGTTGATTTTGAAGCATTACGTTGGAAAGCAGTTTGAATTCGTGCAACATTTTCTTCAGAAACACGAGGGCGGCCAGGACTCTTTCCTTTACATGCACATCCTGTATCTATAAACTGTCGATACCATCTGCGAATGTTCCACCTATTCGAAAAATCAATTTGGTAGCTCAACCTGAAACGCCTTTGCACTATAATCACGGAATTGCACTTCGCAAACTGAAGAACACGAAATGATTTCTGCTGCGGAGTAGCCATTTTAAACATATGACGGTTACCAAGAAAAACAGAAGGCAACTGACATCTAGCGGCTATTAAATAAACTAGACTATGTATTCGTTTCTCCAATAGCCGAGCCGAGTTTGGACAAAATAGTACTTTGTAATACGTATATTCTTTTGAAACATGCTGTAATCGCAGGCATCCATAACGAATTAAATCACTTACATAACGACCCTACAAAGTGTCGATTATTACAACGAAAAGACGCTGAAACTCGGAAACAGCTGTATTACTAACTTTAGATTAGGTTTACTCATTATCAAAGGACTCTAGTCACGTAAGAACGTGGCGGTAAATGAATCTTAACAAGCTTATTTCATTAACATTATCTGGCCGTTATACGTTCTATTTAAAGACTCACATCATTGGAGTATATTCAATATTTACTACGAAATAGCAACAACTTTTTAATAATAATAATAATAACAATAATATATAATTTGCGAAAAATCAGTTTTGTTTAATTAGGAACCGATAGAAACACGATACGTTTAAAACTGTTTTTATTGCAGAGCTACAGAAATCTACTTAAAGTGATCCGGAGAGTATAGCGATCTAAAAAAAAACACCTTCAGGCCATGAATGCATTTCGTTAATTTCTTTTGTTTCATTCCCTTTTTTATTTGTTTTGTTCATTGTTTGGTTTTAATTAAACTGAAATGGGGAATTTATTTTTCCGAGTCTGAAATTCCTTTTAAATTTTTAATTTTTGTTCTACTAGTATATGCTTGTCAATAAAGTTCCTTTCCCTGGATTTTATCACTAAATAAATAATATATGATATTAAATAAAATAATAAAGATAAATAAACATACAAGTACTGTTTAATACAACAGAAGAATTAAAGATTAAATTGATTACAAAATAATAGACAATTAAATAACGAGGCTGCGCTCCTTCCCTCGCGCAGCCGCATTGGGCGATGCTATAATTGGATCAAGCAACAACCCATAGTTTCGTCTCTCTGTTTTAGTTTGCTTTCGAGTTTTAATTGCAGAGAACACTACTAGTTAGTGGTGCCGTGATAATGGTTGACATAAAAATCGAGCAGCGAATTAGCCCGAAATTCCTTGGCAAAGAACACCTACTTTAATATTCATGAACATTCTGTGTTCTGCGATTTTTTTGCTAACAGAATGTTCACTAATATTAAAGGAGGTGTTCGGTGATAATGGTATGTCACCTGTGTGAGTTTTTGAATGGCACAAATGGTTTTTTGAAGGTCGAGAAGAGATCAAAGATGATGAAGGTCCTGGTCGACCTGTGGCTGCAACAACTTAAGTGAACGTTCAGAAAATTAATGAAATTGTGCAGAAAGACTGACGTCTGAGTATTCGGATGATTGTCGTATACGAGATATGGCAATTAAATAACGAGGCTGCGCTCCTTCCATCGCGCATCGGGCGAAGCTGTAATTAACACCTCATTGACCTTGATACTTCCCAAGCAACAACCCATAGTTTCGTCTCTCTGTTTTAGTTTGCTTTCGAGTTTTAATTGCAGAGAACACTATTAGTTAGTAGTGCCGTGATAATGGTTGACATAAAAATCGAGCGGCGAATTAATCTGAAATTCCTTGGCGATGGACACCTGCTTTAATATTCGTGAACATTCTGTTAGCGATTTTTTTGCTAACAGAATGTTGACGAATATTAAAGGAGGTGTTTGGTGATAATGTTATGCCACATGTGCGAGTTTTTGAATGGCACAAACGGTTTTCTGAAGGTCGAAAAGAGGTTAAAGGTGATGAACGTCCTGATCGACCTGTGGCAGCAAGAACTGAAGGGAACGTTCAGAAAATTAATGACATTGTGCAGAAAGATCGAGGTTTAAGCATTCAGATGATTGCCGATATCGTGTAATATCCAGAGAATGTTATTTTTAGAAATTATCCACAAATAAATTAAAACATCTCGAAGAAAAAGTAATGTTTAAGTACCTATTTTAAAATACTAAAAATCTAAAAATAACCTTCTTACACTGAAATATCTAAATTTATTTTAATATTTGCTTATTACTGTTGCAATTTATACAATCAAACGTAAATCTACACTATCATATCCAGCATATCGACTATTTATGGATTTGTTTTTTTTAATTTGCCTAATTTGAATACTTTGTCTATTCAAGAATGCATAACCTTATTAAATTTTTCATTGTCTATCGTATTGTCTCGCGATTTTGAAACTATGCCAGTACTACACACACATATATTTTCGTATTGTTTGCCAAAATGCGCCTGGTCGTGTTTTATTTACATTATTTTGGCATTTAATTTGCATTATTTTTGTAAATACTTGGAATAGATAAGAGTTCATGGCTAGGATTAGATTTAAATTATTTACTTTTCTTTATCTATAGAATAACCTCTAATAATTTTAGACTTTTATTTAAAAACCAGTACCTACACGTATACGAGGGTGGATGCCTTTGCTCCAGCTCTGACCCACTCACAATAAAAAATGTTCAAATATTTTACTTTTATTTTTCTACATAGTCTCCATTAAGGTTAACACATTTTTTTCAATGATGTTCGAGCATTTTCAATGCTTCCCGAGAAAAAAATGGTTCAACCTCTGCAAACCACTAATTTACCGTATATATATCATTATTTGATGGAAATCGTTTACCGCGCAAGTGTTCTTTAAGTTTTTGAAACAGTTGGTAATCGCTGAGGGCAAAATCTGACGAATATGGTGGATGTTCAACTAATTCGAAACCTGCCTAGGCTATTGTAGGTATTGCAATTGCGGACCTGTGACCTGAATGCGTTATCCTGCTGCAAGAGAACACCTTTACGTAACTTCCTCCGACGCATTTCTTTTATCGCGTCACGTAATTTGGGAATTAAATTGACATAATAAGTACCTGTAATTGTGGCCCTCTTCTGCAGGAAATCTACTGAAATTACACCTTCAGCATCCCAAAATACGGATAGGATAACCTTCCCTGCTGAAGGTTGCATCTTGAATTTCCTCGGCGGTGGCGAACCTCGATGTGGCCACTCCTTTGTATTTTGGTTTCTACATCATAATGATGAATGACTTATCCATTGTCAAAAATTACGAGAAAGTTTTCTTTGTGATGTCTATACTGCTTTAAAAGACGACTGCAAATGTCTTTTCTAGTTTCCTTGTGTGCACCAGTTAACATTCGTGGTACACATCTTGCAGACAATTTCTTCATATTTAATTCGGCAGTAATTATATTATATACTACATGATATGTGAGACCAGCTTCTTCAATTAATTGTCTAATAGTCACACGTCCATCTTGCAGAGCGAGATCATTGATCTTTTTCATGGGTAGTGACGATCCACCTGCATGTTCGCCTGTACTCGACTATCTACCACATTTAAACTTACGACACCACCTTTTTACGAGGATAGTTTGACAAGTAGTGAGAATGACACATAGGTGGTGCTCTAATTGGTAAAACAAATGCACTGTAATTTAGGTTTGCTATTTATATGTTTACATTCCGATATTTAGATAAATCGGTTGATTAGTTTATTTTTGACAGCTGATTGAAAAAGAAGCAACACGTCGTTTTGTTAAAATGGAAAAGCAGAGTATCGTGCGGTGACTAATACTTCGTAATTAAAGGTATGGAAGCTACCGAAATAAAAGGTGAGTTACGGGAAACATTAGGTGAATCTGCTCCATTATCCGCCACAATAGGTAGATGGGTAAATGAATTTAAACGTGGTAGAACAAGCTGTGTTGATGAAACGCGCTCTGGAGCACCCAAAATCTTGACTTCTAAGGAAATGATTATAAAAATCCATAATATTATTACGTAAGATCGACGACTCAAAGTGAGGGAGAGATAGCAGACATGGTAAACATTTCAACAGAACGCGTACACCACATTTTAACGAAAGAATTGGGCCTTTCCAAGCTTTCGGCAAGATGGGTGCCGCGATTGCTTACGACTGAGTTCACTCGTTTGCGCATTTCCAATGAGTGTTTGGAATTTTATAAGCGGAATCCGGTTGATTTTTGTAGGCGATTTGTTACTTGCGATGAAACTTGGATACACTGCAGTACACCCGAAACTAAACAACAGTCGAAACAATGGTTAGAACGTGGTTCTGCACCTCCAAAGAAAGTGAAAACCACTTTATCGGCAAACAAGGTGATGGCATCAATTTTTTTTGGGATTTAAAGGGCATTTTGCTCATTGATTACCTTCAGAAAGGTGCCACAATAAAAGGACAATATTATGCAGAACTTCTACAAAAAGTAAATGTTGAGATTCATGCTCAACGGCCAGGAATGGCAAAGAAAAAGATTCTCTTTCACCAAGACAACGCTCCCTCGCATACCAGCACAGTTGCGATGTCCAAAATCCACGAGTTGCATTTCCAATTAGTATCGCATGCGCCTTATTCGCCGGATCAAGCCCCTCCCCCCTTCCACCTTTTTCAAGAATTGAAAACAGCACGAGGTTATCATCTTCGTAAACGAGTATTTTGCAAGCCTTCCGAAAATGCATTTTAGAAATGGCATAAAAGCATTGGTGCACCGTTGGAATTAATGTATTGCTGTTTTAGGAGAATATATTGAAAAATAAAAATTATTTTGTATTTAAAAAATTCGTTTTTCTATTCCATTCTCACTACTTGTCAAACTACCCTCGTACTATCTCGTATGATACTGTTTAATCCTCTAATGTATCCCAATTTGAGTTGACGTCATCTTTTTAAATGCGTATTATATTATAGTATTTAATAACCGCTCGTTGCTCGACATGATCCATTTTGATACTAATATGTGACTCTCTCGACCTCGGGCGTCTACTATAGGTACACTTCAACAGGTTCAGACTTGTAAGTTTGTAGCTTTAGTCTATATATAGCAGGCTACAAAACGACGTGAAAATATAAAATTATTCTGGGACGGACGAAAGAGATCAGTCCCCGTAGATAAAAATAAACTGTAATTATTTCGATTCTTTACATACTTTTTTTTGAGGTATACTTCTGACTACAGAGACAATAAGCATTTAATGTTATAATTACACAGTAAAGAGAAATATATCTGTTCAAAAGCTCGAGTAATAAGGGTAAAAGGTTAATAACCAACATGAAATCACTTCTTCCAAATATTTTTGACTCTTTTGACTTTTAGCATTGAATATACATAGCCAGAAGAGTGTGAGTTAATGAGTAAACTTAATTGATGTGGAAGGTGTAAGACAATCTATAAAATAATTTTAGAAGACTTAAGTCTATATAAATACTTCAGTAATTTTGTGCAATTAGTGTTTCATATTTTCTTATTGTTTTTTCAAACTTGAACTAAATCAAAATATAGTTGAAATTTGATGGAGTGCACAAGAAGTGCACATCTTGGTTTTCATCGGTGCGGATCGCGTACGGAGTTTATTTTTCGTACAATTTTTTCGCCGTGTTTTACCAGGTGCGACACTTTGAAATTATCTGCTGATGATGACAACTTGGTTGTCGAAATGCGTATACAGAATTTTACAAATAGTTAATTGTGGAAAAGGGGTTATATATCAACCTTATTGATTAAATCAAAATATGCTCGTACTACTAATGTACAGGTATGCATATTGTAGTTACATACAATTAAGTCTCTCTTTAACTGTTCCTAAATGGAAATAATTTTCATCATTTAAAACTGCAAATTTCAGTTTACTTACCTGTTCTAACCAATTTAAACGTTACTGAATTGTGGGACTTCAAATGCTCGTTGTAATGGGGATGTAGAAGGTCTCGAAGGGCGGAATCGTTGGCTGCCATTTTGGCCGCCCCTTCCGGTGCCCACTTTCGACGGACACCACTAAAAATACCCTTCTTTTTGACTACTGGTGATTTTTCTGTAAAATACGGAAAACTAAACGTTAAAATTTTTAAAATAAATATTTTCATTTGTTTGAAGAACAGTGTTAGTAGTTGCAGTTTGTTAGTTAAACTCGATGCTAAGAAAAGTCAAAAGTGCTGTACAAAATTGGATTAGATAAAAAGAGGAAAATAGCTCCATCAAATTCAAATATCTTAAGAAAAGTCAAAGGTATAAAATTGGATTAGATAAAAAAGGAAAATAGTAATATCTTGCAAAGGCTGGATTAATAATTTTGTAAAGACTTTATATTAAAGGACGTTTACGTAGAAGTAAGTGAATATATGTGCAACAGATCAAAGTGGATGAAGAACTTTATGTCAGGGCGCTTCAACACTATAAGATATGGGACGACGCATTATCTTGCTATGCATGTCCCAATTCAATTAATGTAGTAGCAAATGGTGCAAGTTTATTTTTATTATCTTTAAGGTGTGGACAACAGCCTTTTAGACTTGACAATTAAATGCATATAAAAAATATCAAGTGGGTAGTTTCTTAATTATCCTAAAATATCTAATGTATTGTTATTTCGACGTTAATTAAATATATACATAGATAGCAAGTGCAGTATTGTTTCCATTGGGTGGATCTTTATGTAGACTTCCTGATATTAGATCCAGAAATGTCTGTCCTCAAGATACGAGATAAGTACTCTTTAAATATTATAGAGAAGTTGTTTCAGATTGTACAGATGCTTTTTGATGAATAAAAATGAGGGTAGATAAGTAAAAGTTTTCCAAAAACACATTACTCTCAATTATCTATTCTTCCACATAAATTCCTTGCTAATCTAAATATTTATCGAAATGATTACGATTGTTTTCGCTTAAACAATTATCGAATTTAGAAACTTAAAATTCAAGGGACCAGTAAATTTACCAGTAAATATTTTTTTGAACGTAGATAATGTTATAAATATTCTTCAGTCCCTATTTCTACATTCATTAGTATGTTGGGTAATTAATGTGCTAATATAATCTGGTTATTTGACCCTGAAATCTTAAGGTGATTTACTATCTACAGATTGTTACTCATTTATATAGATTTTTTTAAATTCTTTTATGGAATTATACTAACGCATTTTATTTACTATTGTTGATTCTAAGAATCTGGTCACTCATAGCGTTAAACGACCGCGTTTACTTGCTAAGAAGGTAGCAGACAAAGGAGGGTTCTTTATTACATTCCAAACGAAGAATATTAACTGTTCAGCATCTCCGTTTATAATATTTCCAAATGTTTTTAAACTAAATAAAGGTCATATAGTTAAGTCTATTTTACCAATCGATGGCTTAATAAAAAAAAGTGCTAAATCCTTTGATGATAAACAATTATTCACAGCCGTTTTCATTTTCGTCAGTGTCGTTACACTTTCTGTCCAAGAGGCTCTTCAGATGACATAAGAGATGGTAGTCTCCGAGCACAAAGTCAGGTATATATGGCATATGATCGATTTTTTTTACAGCCAAAAGAGGTAATCTGCAATACATAGTCTTGCATTGTTATGAAGCTGTACGGTAACGTCCGAAAGCATTTCTTGTCGTTTCTTACTGATAGCTCGACATATATTTTTTAGGGTACCATAGAGTAGTTGTTCCTTGAGCATAAAATCCACTAACAATACGTCCTACCTATCCTAGGGCATAGTGGTCTTGATCTTGCGCCTTGAAAATGTCCGTTTCGCTTTGGTTTTGACTGGCGTAGATGTGTGTCATCACTCCATTGTTATTTGGATTTGTAAGTCACATGAGAAGAAAAGAGACATTCATGCATTCACATGTTACGATATGACTCAACAAGTCATCAATTTTCTCGTTATAGTGGATCACAAAGATTAAAGTATTAAAGTAATTGTCAATCTTTTCTGTTTGTTTTTCTCGGTCAGTAGCTTAGGAACCCATCTACAACACAATTTCTTGAACACTAAGTTATGATATACAATCTTAAATAAAACGTATGAGAATTCCAAAGATGACTTGGAAGTTGCAAGTCTCCTGTTTTCGCGAATTTTGGTGTTGACCGTTTGCACCAGATCGTCGTTGATTACAGGTGGCCGACCAGAACGCGACTCATCATGGACATTGTCCTGGTTTTCATTGAAAAATCTTATCAATTTTCAAATTTCACTGTACCTTATGCATTTTCACAATTGACTTCACATATCTGGATATGAATGGATTTATATTTCTTGCTGGAAGTTTTACCGATTTTCACAGTTCACTAATCACTAGATTTTCTTAAAAATTTGCGTGCATACTGACACCGTGGAAGCATATAACGTCAGGTTCTATGGCAAGAGATGTCAATAACTTGCATATGCACGGGAGAAATTTCAAACGGCATTTTCAAACAAACTTTACCTAAAAAATAACCCTCGTAAATATATAAATAAAATAAATCTATTCGTATTTTTCCATGTGATTAACCCAATACATTAACTTCTTCAAAATTATGAGTAAACTTCACGAAAAACAGCATCGGGCGGAGTTAAAAGGGCGTTTAAAAATAGACGTAGACGTTGTACTAAATACACAAATATAATATTTCAAATCTGGCCGACTAAATATTGATGTGCCAAAACGGCATCCGTTAATGCTATTTACATGATAGTTTTGAACAATGTGTTGATTTATATGTACGTCTGTCTTTTTCTTTTTGGTTGGAGTTGTAATATTTATCATCTTTGTTTCTAGCCCCGATACCATTATCCTCTGAAACTATTAAATGTCGTAAAACTAGACACAAAAGTAAGGTCAACGTATTACGTCCATAAAGTATATACAACAATACCTATTAATGTATAATATGGTGCATTAGTTTCTATAATGAAAACTTTATAACCAAAGATTATTTTTGCGAGACTTTACTGCTTCAATGCATTAAAACTGTAAAATTATGGGTTTTTTCGGTTTAGTATATACTTAATCTTAAATAACAATTCGCACAGATTGACTACATACGACAACGTAATATAAGTGTAAAGTTTTATTCAATAAAAACTCTGCTTTAGCCATGAACACAAACACTTTACGATCTAGGGAAACTATCTGATATCATAAATTTTCGTAGAAGTTAACTTTTGGTTCCAAAAGTTCGTTTGCAAATTATTATTGTTTCAAAATATTTGCAATTATATATTGGGTCTGGGAAAAAGTTCGTGGCGTTTTTTCAGTAAAATTCAACTGGTCCCCGCATGGCGCGTGGACGAATTCATTTAAACCGAATATGCTCCATTATTATCGACAATGTTTCGCCATTTTTTTGGTAGATCCATGATCCCATCGGTGAAAAACTTCTGTGGTTTCTGGTCGAAAAACTGAATCAAGTAGTTTTCACAGGCTTCTTTTGAAACCAACTTAATTCCATTGAGAGAGTTCTGCAGAGATCGAAACAGATGATAGTCAGAGGGTGCTATATCCGGACTGTAAGGTGGGTGCATCAAAACTTCCCAACCAAACTCTCTCAATTTTTGACGGGTCATCAAAGAAGTGTGTGGTCGGGCGTTGTCATGATGGAAGACAACACCTTTCCTATTAATCAATTCGGGCCGTTTTCTTTCAATCGCCTGGCGTAATCTCTCTAGTTGTGCACAGTAGAGTTGAGAATCAATCGTCTGACCAGTTGGAAGTAGCTCGTAGTGGACGATTCCCCTCCAGTCCCACCATACACACAGCATCACTTTTTTTGGCGTCAATGTTGGCTTAGCGAACGCTTGTGACGGCTCACCATCCTTTATCCACGATCTTTTACGCTTCCGATTATCGTACGTAATCCATTTTTCATCTCCGGTTATTAAACGTTTCAGAAACGGCTCGATTTCATTCCGTTTCAGCAGCGCATCGCAGATGTTAATTCGGTTCATCATGTTTTTCACGCTCAACTCATGAGGAACCCATACGTCAAGCTTTTTTTTGTAACCAGCTTTGTGTAAATGGTTCAAAACAGTTTTGTGGTCAATGCCTAGCTCCATGCCAATATCGACACTGCTGATATGCTTATCTTGTTGGACTTTTTCAAGAATTTCATCAGATTTTTCAGTGATTGGACGACCGGAGCGTGACTCATCTTTCACATTGAAATTTCCAGAACGAAAGCGAGCGAACCATTTCTGCGCAACAGATTTCGATAAAGTACCTTCACCGTACACAGCACAAATTTTATCACAAGCCTGCGCAGCGTTCTTCCCCTTATCATAATAATATTGCAGAATATAGCGAAATTTCTCATTATTCTTCTCCATTTTCAAGTGCGAATAACTTTCCAACCACTGCACCGATTACAATGTTTCTACGCTCAAACTAACGTTCGGAAGGTCATCTAAAAAACGAGCCGTCGGTGGTGTCGCTGTGACTTGTTGTTCTTTAGTTGTCGGCAACCAATGCCATCTATCGGGAAAAACGCCACGAACTTTTTCCCAGACCCAATATTTGTTCGAGCGTTTGTCCCTTTATCGTCATAACATGTCTTGTACTACTTCCACCTGTTATCGTTGTTTTGAATTTATTGACACTTGGATATACATTCATATTTTCAAGCTCGCAAAACAGTTCAAGCTTTGTTGTATGAGCATTATTTACTGATATTACTGTTCCAAATGAACTGAAAATGGCCAGAGAGAGACATTAATTCTTTGAAAAAGTACGAGCCAATATCTACTGTATTCGCAAAGCTAAATCCAATGCACGTCATCAGTGACGTAAAAACATTGCCAATGTAACGAGTTAAGACATCAACATCCATAACCTTCCTGTTACTACTTAATGAAAATATTATTAAACTTAAAGGTTGGCCATTCTGTGCGTATGTGCCAAATATTTCGCGTTAGATAGTTGACGTGATTTGACTTATAACTGCTTATAACCTCTGTTTCGCTGTGTTTGGAGTAGCTTAAATTGGTTGTATTTTCTTAGTTTTCGAATCTGTTCTTTTCAGAAAAAACCTGTTGTACCCAGAGATAGTTTTTGTTATTGAATTTACTAATTTTGTGGTGTTTACTGATTAAAAATGCCGATGCATTTAAATAGTAAATGCAAGAGGCTTGTGGCTTCTTTAATTACGTATTTTGAAAGGGAACGTGATAATAAAGGGCCGTTAATTTCTTTGAATGCTGTCAGAGAGGTAAGCCTAAACAAATTCATGATAATCATTTATCTATTGAAGTACATGTATTTTTAGCGGGTTGCAGATGCATTACAGTTGAATTTGTCAACAGCTAGTGCTATTTCCAATGCTGTAAAAACCAAGCAACCTTTGAATTCTCCAAAGAAACGCCAGTATTGTAAATCTATTACGGATGTAGCAAATTTGGATGTGAGTGCTATTCGTAACGTAATTTATGAAATGTACGAAAGAAGGGAACATGTAACTGTTGCGACATTACATGAGAAACTAAAAGCCAGATTCCTTTTCAATGGCTGCTGTAGGTCATTATATACCACTTTAAAACAAATTGGATTTAAATGGTTAAAGGATAATCCTCGCAGAGGTTTAATGGAATTACCAGATATTGCTTCTAAACGAATTCAATTCTTGAAAACGTACAAGCAAATCAAAGATGAAGGTATTTATCAGTTTGTATACTTAGATGAAACATGGATTTTCCAAAATGGTACTGTCGGTCGATCTTGGCAAGACAGCAATGCAAAAAGTGTTAAAACTACCAAAGTCGATGGAAAAAGATGGATAGTTCTTCATGCCGGTAATAGAAATGACTTTATTCTTGGATCAGAGCTTATATATCCTTCAAAAAGTGACATGGGTGATTATCACGGTGAAATGAATCACGAAAACTTTTTATATTGGTTTGAAAATCAATTAATAAAAAATTTAGAAGAACCATCAGTGATAGTTATGGATAACGCACCTTATCACAGCAGTTTACTTGTGAAAAATCCTACAACTTCCTGGAAGAAACCTGCAATTCAAAATTGGCTCAGATCACAGAAAATTGCATTTCATGGGACCATGCTCAAAGCTGAATTATTAACTTTAGTTGCTCGTAATAAGCCACCCAAATTATATGTGGCCGATCAAATCGCAGAAAAATATGGACACAAAGTGTTACGTTTGCCACCTTATCACTGTATCTTCAATCCAATTGAACTAATATGGGGAATTACAAAAAGTTACTATAATAAACACATTGGACGGGATGTTAAAACAATGGAAAACTGTGTGAATATGTGGCGAGAGTCACTGGAGGCTGTTACACAAACAGTTTGGTCGAACTCAATTAACCATACAGAAAAGGCAATAGAAAAATGGTGGGACAGGGAAAGGATATTTGACATAGAAGATATTACTCCTATTATTATCAATTTAAATGAAGACGATGATAACAGTGATACTTTAAGTGACTCTGACTAAATTTGAATGATTCAAATATTTTAATTTATAGATATTGTGTAATTGCTAAAAAAAATAAAGTTTTTTTTTCTTACTTAATTTTTTTTAATCATGGTTGTACTGTGCAAGATTTTAGAAATTTTTTTCTTAAAAATGAACATTTCAATGTTGTAGTGACATTAATTTGAGGTTAGAATATTCTAACCCGTAAATAAGCAGGGAGGCAAGGCAACGTCCTTAGTTTATGACGTCATGAATATTAGCTTTGCGAATACTTTATAGTGCCGGTGTTTTCAAAACTGTTCGGACGTCACTGCAAAGAGGCTGTTAAATTTTCTCCATAAAAATAATTCCATCACCAGTGTTCGATATAGATTTCATAAAGATATATCTGCTGCAAATAAGTCTAAGAGAGACAACGACCTAGATATGAGAGGCGTCATCATCATGAAGAATATATTCGATTAAATTGTTGCCACTTAAGCGGAGCATTTGATACTGTAGATTATAAAGTGCCAGGTGTGTAGGAAAGTCATTACAGTTTCTTCGTAAAAAATCATATAATTTTCAAGAACATGGAAAAATTTATTTATTCAAAATATTGACCATTTCATTCTACACATTTTGCCCATCTTTCAAGCCATTTATGGATGCCATCTCAAAAGAACTGTCTGCCCTTTGAGTAAAACCAGTTCATCGAGTCATTTTCTAACTTCTTCGAAATTGGCGAAGTGCTGCTCTGCAAACGCTTGTCCCATTGACGCGAAAAGGTGATAGTTGAGCGGGGCAAGGTTTGGAGAGTACGGCGGGTGCGATATTATGTCTCATCTAATTGCTTTCAATACTTCCTTGACTGGTTTGCTGTATGAGATAGCGCGTTATCGTACTTTTAAATCACTTTACTGTGTCTTCGGGTTCATTCTGGACGTTTTTCTACCAATGCATGGTTCGAATTGATAATTTATTGTCGGTAGCGATTAGTATTAACTGTTTCACTAGGTTTCAACAGTTCATAATATGCCACGCCGCCCAGATCTCACCAAGCACAGCATTGTCTTGTGACCAAAACGTTTTGGCCTTGGAGTCGATGGGCCGGCTTCGTCAAGTGATAATTATGATTTTTTGCGCTTAAGTTTTTCGACATAAATTCATTTTTCATCACCCGTCACTATTCGATGCAGAAATGACTTCCGATCATACCTTTGAAGCAGCATTTCACACACGATTTTTCGATTTTCCTTTTGCCTATCATTCAATTGATGGAGCACCCATTTTTCCATTTATTGAATTTTTTCCTTTGCTCGTAATCGGTTGCTAATAGTTTTTGGGGCTATATTGAACGCTTCTGGCAATTGTTTTTGAGTTTGTGTTAGGTCTTCATCCAATATCTCCTGCAATTTCGCATCTTCAAACTTTTTCGGTCTACCAGAACGATGTTTGTCTTGCACATCGAAATCACCACTTTTGAATTGTCGAAACCACACCTCACATGTTTTTATGGTTGCAGCATGCTCGCCGTAAGCTTTTACCAGCAAAGATGACTTTCAGCTGCTTATTTCTTTTGATTAAATAAGAAAAGTAATGCTGCTGCAAATGCACTTTTTCAAGCATGAAATTCGACATTTTCAAAAAGGTATAATTCTATGATGGTGTTACTTTCGCAAAATATAGCATGTATAGTTTTGAAACTTGATGTCAGTAGAATGAAATGACATATGCCTCAAATCATAACATTGCATACTTAAGCCTAGCGACATTTATTAGAAAAACCGGTAATGACCTTACGATACACCTTGTATATATATATATTATATTTTACTACGGAATACGAGAAACAGGTTCTAAAAAATCCGAAATGAGGCCTATAAATCGTGGTGTCCCACAGGGTTCCATTTTGGGTCACGTGTGGGCAAACACTTATGGTCGGTAGTATAGTCGAAGTATGTATTCGACTCACCGATATTATTGCGGTAGGATTTTTTGTACTTTTTAATAACTTCAATAGTACAAAGAAACAAAAAAAAACATGTTTGTTAATGTTCCAGGTATTTGTTAATTTGTAGCACTTTTTCAGTCTGTAGGCACCATCTAATGGTTCACAAAACATATTAAATATTCACCGAAGAAAATTTGACAAAAAATAGTTAGCGCCAGTACAGGCGCGTGTAGTTACGAAATTAAATCGTAATTAAATTTCCTAATTTTCAAATACTAGTTTTTTGAACAATCAATCATAACTTTTTCAAAAGTCTTATATGAGCAATTTGGTACTTGTCCCAAATATTATTCGCAGGTTCTTGTGCGTACTTCGGACAAAGTTTTCGTCTATTTTCACGTTTAACGAGGACTCAAATGTTTTGACAAGCGTCTTTTTTTTTATTATCGGGGCATTTGGTATTCAAAATTAGATCACTTAATAACACACGCCCATTACAATTGTGTTCGCCATCACCAGCAATTTTATGTAAACTAAGCGTTTTATTATTCTGTTGTTCTATGTGATCCTGGAAATCTTGCTGAAGCTTATAAATGTTTATACGCGCTTAAAATATTTTTTGTACGACGTGTAAAAGTGTTGAATCAGATATTGTCTATCTTAACTGCAAACTTTTCTTTTGTGTTTCGTTATCTGTTCATTATAGCAATCTATGTTTCATTGTTTATGTTTAAAATTCTTCTGGATTTACTAAAATATTTACAGCCAAAAAGAACTGGTGGTAATGACAATGAAAGAGTAAATAATACAATACGGCGAAATACAACAGAATAATGTATTGTGAAAAACAATATTGAATAAAATTGTCTTAACATATGACGAGAGTGGATCAATAATTATTGAACTCCGATGCCTTTATTTTATTTAGATTTTAACTTGCCAATTTTCCAAAACATACCTGTCAAAATTTATTCCGAACATAATGAAACCTATTTTAATAAAAAAAAATAAGGTTTTAACTTGTTTTCACAAATGGAAAAGTGGAGTACCACTCTGCGATTAAGTTCTTATTTTTAAAGAATAAAACAAAGGACGAAATCAAAGCTCAGCAGAAGCCTGTTCACCATGACAAATCTCCACCGATTATGAACATAAAAAGATGGATATCTGAGTTTAAACGTGGCCGGACCAGTATGCCAGGTGCAGTAGAAAGACATTACCGGTTTTTCTAACAGATGTCGCTAGGCTTAAGTATGCAATGTTATGATATGATACATATGACATTTAATTTTACTGACATCAAACTTCAAAACCATACTTGTTATATTTTGCGAAAGTAACACTGTCATAAATTTATACCTCTTTAGAAATGTCGGGTTTTGTGCTTGAAAAATTGTATTTGCGGCACGCATTACTTTCCTTACTTAATCGAAAGAAAAAAACCGCTGAAGATCATCGTTTGCTGGTAGAAACTTACGGTGAGAATGCTCCAGGCATAAAAACATGTGAGGCGTGGTTTCGATAATTCGAAATTGGTGATTTCGATGTGCAAGACAAAGAACTTTCTGATAGACCGAAAAAATTTGAAGATGCGAAACTGTAGGAATTACTGGATGAAGACCAAACTCAAACTCAATAATAATTGACAAAAGCTGAAAGTCATCGTTTGCTGGTAAAACTTACAGCGAGCGTGCTTCAATCATAAAAACATGTGAGATGTGATTTCGATAATTCAAATTGGTGATTTCGATGTGCAAGACAAAGACCGTTCTGGCAGATCGAAAAAGGTTGAAGATGGAGAACTGCAGGGGTTATTGAATGAAGACCCAAATTGGCAGAAGCGTTAAATGTGGCCCAACAAACGATTAGCGACCGATTACAAGCAATGGGAGAAATTCAAAACATGAGAAAATGGGTGCCACATCATTTGAATGACAGGCAAATGGGAAATCGAAAAATCATCTGTGAAATGCTGCTTCAAAGATATGGTCAGAAGTCATTTCTGCATCGAATAGTGACGGGTGATGAAAAATGAATTTATTTCGAAAACCCTAAGCGCAAGAAATCGTGGCTATCACATGGCAAAACCGGTCCATCGACTCTAAGGCCAAACCGTTTTGATCGTAAGACAAGGCTCTGTTTTGTGGGACCAGAGTGGCGTGGTGTCGTTTGTTTGTGTGTTAAACTGTAAAAGTTTTTTAATGTGATCGATATCGTCGGATGATAACCGAAATTTTGTGGCCTGAATTAATGAATATTGATCCAGAGAATATGTGGTTTCAACAGGATGGCGCTGCACCTCACTTTGCACACGAATTAATTGATTTTTGAGAAAAAAATTTCCTAGACGTGTAATCTCAAGAAATGGTGATGTTAATTGGCCACCAAGATCATGTGATTTGACACCGTTAGACTATTATAAAAACTATTATGAAAACAATCCACAATCAATTCCTGCTTTGAAAGATGAAATTATTCGTGTCATTGGTGAGATAGAGCCTCAATTATATCAAAATATCATTGAAAATTGTAACAAAAGGGTGGACGTCTGTGGAGCTGCAAGAGGAAGCCATATGGCAGATATTATTTTTCGTAAATAAATGTCATAGTTGATACTTCAATTACATATAAAAAGTTTTTCAAAGTGAATGCAAATTATGTGTTTTATTTATTCTTTAAAAAAACGGCGAAATAACAATTCTTGGGATTCACAATAAGTCTCTATATATTTTAATCGAAAAAGTATGTTTCATTGATGGTGGATTTTTAGATTTCTTCAAGAACTAAAACAAAGTCATCTTCGAGAATATTTCGTTTCTCAACTGAAAAGCTTCTCTTTTCGCAAATTCATTAAAAACTTGACAGTGGTACTACAATAGGAATATAATCCGAAAAAAAATTAATAAATTTCTATGATCGGTGGACGGTATGTAATTGACAATTATATTAAATATAAGTTAAGTTGAAATAGGAGAACATTCGATATGATTATTACAAGAAATTAAGTCCAACAAAAAGAATAAAGTCTATTTTTCGAAAACGAAAGGTCGATTTTCTACTTTTCTAAACAACACGTGTACATGTATCAATGAAACGCATGAAACAATGCGACTATTTTTAGATTCTCGGTCAAATTATACTGAGATCAAACGGAATGATCCACAATACATTTCATAGCTTGTGACATGTATTCTTTAAAAGCGATATTTACGGCAACGGGTTACAGAGTAATAGGTTTTTTTCAAAGAACGCTTTTTTTTTAATTTGAACTACAACTCAAGGCAACGAAAAATGACATTTAAATTAAGATATTTCCGATACTCCACTTCAATTTGAATGGAGCCGAGCCCTTCCATCGATATCCGTTCGAACTAATGAAAATATATTCATTAATTCTCTAGTGGACGCTTTGCGTTGTTTCAATATTCAAGGAAAGTTGTAATTTTATTGGATTATAAAGGAACTTTCGTGGAGGGCATTTATTTGGGATTTAAAGGTATCGTGTCATGAAAAATTTGATTGCTGACTTTAAAGAGAGAAATGTATAATTGGATACGTCAAGTGCAGATCGTAGTAGTTTCAATATCTCAAATGCTTGTGGTATGCTTGAATAAATATATTTTCTGTGTTTTAATTGAGTTCTTTGACATTAACTGGCTTTTTGAAAATGTGTGTATTGTAAAAGCAATCGAACTTCTGATATAAAATTACCCATATTCCGGTTATAATTGTTAAAACAATATATTGAAGATCAACTCTGTCTGCTTCCATAAATAGTGGTATTCAAATGTAAGTTAGAAGTTTAAAATAACCGTAATTTTGCTAAATTATTAAGTTATGCACTAATAAAAACACTAGTTTTCGAGGTAAAGAAATGTGGTTATATTTTTAAAAGAAGAAACAGGAAAAACTTAATTGTGACCATTACTCTGGATTTCGAAGCGTTTAGTTGAATTATTATGTTTTCAATTGTGAAGGACTTTAGTACAAGTTTCAGTGAATATTTTTCCAATACTGAAGTCACAATTCAGTTTATACTTAATTTCTCGAAGGAGCAGTGAGTGTTTAGAAAGCGTAGAATATCTGGCGAAAATAGCCACCGAATAGTGTTTCTTCATCAACAGGGTTCAAGTCAGTGACAAATTGCAAAAAGAAAGCCATGTTTTAAGTCTTCGATTTTTTAAATTATCAAAAAGCACGTAGCAGCTAGCTTGGTAGCTAATATGAAAAGAAAAGGAATGTCAAGAAGCGAAAGAAGGTAGTCATTAATATTTGCGATCGTCGTCCTTAAGAAATTGGACGAAATCATCTAAAAAATTAACAGATCTTCGTAGATCGAGAGGAGTTTCTGTGCATCCTTCTACCATTCGGCGTCATCTATTTAAACAGGGGCTTAGAGGTCTAGCTGCAAGAAGTTAGCCATTACTGCGAAGGGGTAATAAATAGAAACTATTGGAATTTAAAAGAATTCATTCCGATTCCATGGACATACCCAGTGGTCACTTGTGGTGACGCATACTTTGGACAGATGAGTCAAAATTTGGCAATTTCACATCTTAAGGGAAACAATACGTTCACAAAAGCGTAAAGCACATAACCCATTCTATACAGAGATATACAAAAAGAAACCACAAAAAATTTTCCCAGCGATGTTTAATAAATTCGATACCCTTTTCATAATAAGAAATGTCTTGCTCCTCAAAATAGCCATTAACTGCCGACATCACTTCTACATCGTTGGAAAATCTTTGACTACTGAGCCATTTTTTTAAGTTTGACAACAGAAAATAATCCTAGTGGGGCCATTGCTAGTGCATTGTCTTGATAAAACAACACCTTATTCTTAGCCAAATGCGGCCGTTTTTGCTTGATTTCTTCGCTCAAAGTTGTAATAAGTTCGCATAATACTCGCCATTGATAGTTTTTCCTTTTTCAAGATAGTCGATGAAAATTATTCCACGCGCATCCCAAAAAAGCCGGTGCCATGACCTTGCCCGCAGATAAAACGGTCTTCGCCTCCTTTGGAGCCTCTTCTCCTTTTGAGTCCACTGCTTTCATTGTTCTTTTGTCTTGGGTGTGAAGTGATGGACCCATGTTTCATCCATGGTTATGAAATTGCGCAAAAATTCTGCTTTGTTGCCTACGACACTATGTTTGCTCGAATGTGAGCAAACGCGGCACCCATCTCGCACACAGCTGTCTCATGTTCAAATTTTCAGATAATATGAGTTGTACCGCACTTTTTGAAATGTCTACTATGTCTGCTGGCTCGCGCACTTTCAGTCGACTATCATTCAGTACCGCTTTGTGGATTTTCTACAGCATTTCTGGAGTTGTCACCTCATTTGGTTGGCCATTGCGATGCTCGTCTTGGAAGCCCATACGGCCTCGTTTAAACTGTGCTACCCAATATTTCACTATTGTAAACGAAGGAACAGACTCACCAATAGTAGAATCCAGTTCAGCTTTTATATCGGTTGGGCTGAGGCCTTTCAAATAAAAGTATTGTATCACGTGACGATGATCAATGTTCTCCATCTTTCAAATTTACTGATAACGTTCACTATTGATGGCTACCAAACAAATACTAAACAACGTGGCGTCTTCAAACTCGAAACATATGCTTTATAGATTGCGTACTTTCTAATACTTTATCAAGCAACTACCGCCATCTCTAAGTCAGGTCGGGTACTTACGGGACCACCCTCGTATATCGTAGTTAGAGCCGGTTTTCAGTTCTAATGTATTTATATAGTTGCTATACAACGTTATATCTTTTGCTGATATAGTATAAGCCGATATTGTAACTCATTTAACATCATTTTCAGGACATTTGATTTTTTATTAATTATTATTATCTTTCTTACTATTATTTTAAACTAAATACTTGTTGAATAAAATTTTTATTTACATCTTTGAATTGAAAACAGTTGCTATTTTAACTAAATAAAAAAGTTGAGATATACATTCCGAAAAAATAAATTTGGAGTTAATTTATTGGGGGTAATTTAAAAAATATGTCCCCCAGAATTTTGCGAATTATTTCCGACTTCTCGCTCGATTTTACACTTTCACAAATAAGGAAATTTGTAATCTATTAAAATAATTTCTCGAATATAAATTTAAAAATAATTTTTGAAAGTCTGTTGTGATGTCGCTAAAACATATTTTCAAATTTTAGTTCGTTACATTTTTCTCCGAGTGCTTTAAAATTAATTGTCGCTAACGGTCTCACTACAGGCAAAATTTCCCGGCAATCTCAGCTATTGTTTTATTTTCGGTTCTGTTCAAATATAAAACACACAAATCAGAGCCAGTAAATTATGCTTTATGTATACATATTTTGACGTTCACTTTTTTTTCTTTATTAGCCGTTACCGAAAAGAATCTTCCTAAATTAAAATGATTTAGTGAATTTTTAAAAATACAATCTTCCACACACATATATATGAAACTATGTTTGGTTTTACATTTTCAATAAAATATTTCGAAAAGTAACTTAAAAAAATATATAAATAAGTCAAACTCATCATTAGTATTGTTAGTTTCAAGCAAATTCCAATTTAATAAGATCCGAGATACATAAAAGAAACCAAAAAAAAAGCATCGGGCGTTACATTAGAATAAACAAGCGGCAGGCCATGTTAGTCCTTAAAATAGACACACATACACACACACTCGATCACCTGGCTTGGAATATTGTGTCACTGCCACTGGCAACTTATGATCCTTGTGTTCGGATTTATACCGAGAACAATTCGTGTCCGATGCTGTTAAGAGTCGTTCTCGGCCCGCTTGCGCGAAATCCGAGTACGATAGCTTCCTGTCACGCCTAGGTGACGCTTTCGGAACTTGCAGAAAGGCGTTCCGCAAGACACTTTCTTCGGCCCTCTCCTTTTTATATCTTCGTGGTCGTTCCGGTTCGTTGAGTGTCTCGAATGATTTCGACGAGATGATACTGGATCGTGTTAGCTTATTTTTAGTGTCGATCGGGGCACTGGCAGTCGAACGAAAACTCCTACTGGAACCAGTACTGGTCGAGGGGGCGCTGGAATGACTTCCCGTTGATTGGTACCTACTAATAGGGGGTGACTCTTTTCTTGGGTTATGATGGTTGAAGGAAGGTTGCTGTTGATCCTCTTCGTTTCGAAATGATGCTGCTGGTGCGGGTGGGGCATAATATATTAGGCGACCGTATGATAGACAGACTACTTCATCGGCCGGAAATATCACATACATGCTCCCGTGAGGACACGCATCGCGATTGAGCGTATCTACGCGTGTTGTCTATAGCTTCTCGACTTCCCATTCAATTGTCTTACTTCTAACACTTTTAGGTCGTAAACTAAGTACTGGAGTAATTTATATAGCCGACCACTTTTCACCTTAGTCTTCGAGGCACCTATCACAAATCTCACATACTTAATTCCATTACGATTTATTAAAAGTAAATTGTCTATTAGAGAAGGCCGTTTTATATGCACTAACGTGGTAAATACATTAAATAGCATTATACAAGTTGTATGTACATATATATCTATGATAGATCATAATATAAAAAGTTTATTGACTCTACGGTCGGCCATTAGTGAAACATATTGACCAATAAATATAATTACAATTAATAGTTTCACAAAATATATTTTAAATATATTTTTGTACATAGATTTCGTCTTGTGGCACCGTCAGAAGATACAATAAGATCTTATACACGGTTATGAAAAATTATATTCTTAGTAAACCGGGAAAGTAGGTGTGTTATAATATGAGATTTGATTAACTATTGTAACCAGGATAATTCGATCATTGAGCATAGCTTGACTATTATTTGTATCAGGTCAGTCTATAAGTTCGTGCGTTATTAAGGTGATTTTAAAATAAATGAAAAAACAATTTTTAGTGACTTTTAATACAAAATATACTTTCCTGCATTATTTATAATCTGTTCCCAACAAATGGGCAACTGTTTGATGCCCCTCTCAAAACACTTTTTGCCCTTTGAGCTGAAATACGTCTCGATATTCTTTTTTAGGCCTCTTTTGTAGTGAAATTTTTTCTACCAAGATGTGACTGCAAGCCACGGAAATGATGATAATCATACTGTGCAATATCAGGAGAGTACGCTGGAAGTGGCATAAGCTCCCAAGTGAGCTCCCGAAGCTTACTTAGCGTTGCTTTTGCAATGTGTCGTTGCGCTTTGTCGTGGTGGAATAAAACTTTACGTCTATTCACTAAGGACGGCGGGTTGTTTAAAAGTGATGCATTGAGATTAATGTAATGGTCTGATTCGGCTCCAACAGTTCAAAATAGAGGAAACCTAACATATACCACCAAATTGAAAGCAGGACCTTAGTATTATATACATTTGTGAATTTACTATTATCACAGTATTACTGTATTTGTCTTAGGTGCGCAACTAAGTTCTCGCTGTTTTTCAAGAGACGGCTCTCCAGTAGTAAGTGCTGGTCGATTGTGACATAACCAAAATGTCATGAACCAAACTTAGACATATGGTAAACAAACCGCTTTGACACATCAGTGATTTTGTTTTTGCGTCATATACTTTTGGTTGTGTGAAAATGTCTGATTTTGTGCAAAGTAATCGTCATTTGCGGGAAGTGTTGCTTTTCTTCTTTCATTCGGAGAAAACGGCGGCTGAAGGCATCGAGAACCGCAAAAAGTTTACGGAGATGCTGCTCTAAGTGAAACAACGTGCCGTGATTGGTGATTTCGATGTAGACGATCGTTTGCGTGAAGGAAGACCAAAAACCTTCGAAGACTCTGAATTGGAGGCATTGCTCGATGAGAATCCATGCCAAACGCAAAAAGAGCTTGCTTCAGCATTAGGAGTTACCCGCCAAGCCATTTCCCAGCGATTGCATGCGTTGGGAATGATTCAAAAACAAGGAACTTGGGTTCCTTATGATTTGAAGCCAAGAGACGTTGAACGTCGTTTTTCGCCTGTGAACAACTGCTCCAGCGGAAAAAAGGAAGGGTTTTCTTCATCGCATCGTTACGGGTGATGAAAAATGGATTAATTACAGCAACCCAAAGAGAACAAAATCATGGGGACTGCCCGGTCATACTTCTACGTCGTGGTTCGGCCGAATATTCACGTTGCGAAAGTTTTGCTGCGTATTTGGTGGGAACAGGGCGGTGTTATTTATTATGAGCTGTTGAAACCGAACGAAATCATCACTGGGCACGGTATCGAACTCAATTGATGCGACTGAGAAGAGCACTGCGTGAAAAGCGGCCACAATACGAGCAGAGGCACGAAAAAGTGATTCTACAGCATGACAACGCTCAGTCTCACGTTGCCAAACCCGTTAAAACCTACTTAGAAACGCTCAAATGGGAGGTCCTACCCCACCCGCCATATTCCCCAGATATTGCGCCGTCCGATTATTACTTGTTCCGTTCGATGGCACATGGTCTGGCTAGACAGCAGTTCCGCTCATATGAAGACATCTCAAAATGGCTTAATTCCTGGACAGCCTCAAAAGACGAACACTTCTATCGTGACAGTATTCGAGCTCTGTCAGAAAGATGGGAAAAAGTTATCGCTAGCGATAGGCAATATTTTGAATGATTTATTTGTAAACATTTTTTTACAATAAAGTTGCATTTTTCACCAAAAAAAAAACAGCGAGAACCTAGTTGCGCACTAATAATATATTTTTTTAAAACATAACCCACATATCATAATTTATAGACATGTTTTAGTCATTTGTTTTTTATATTTTTATTTTTTTGTATATAAATAATTTAATAACTAATAATAAATGTAATTGAATAGTAAGCATGTACGCGCGCCTTAAATAGATGCAAAGAGTTGACATTGTCTTAAGGCCCAGGGAATGAATATTATAAAGCTAATAAAAAACTAAAGAAACAGGCTCGACAACCTTTGTCAATGGCTTTTATAGAACTGGTTCATAAAACCATATGCTATGAACGGTGACCCTAGAACAAGTACAGGCAAAATATCGAGTCAAGGAATATATTCGTAATATTTATGCTTTCTAAGATGAGAACGCAAATAAAACAAATGTTACGCATATGTCAAAGTTATTTTAATGCCGTATTAAGGTTTAATTAAACAGTTTCTCAATTTACAAATTTTTGAAAAGATTGTTTTATTTATCGACAAAAGAAAATGGAATGTCGAGAAGAAAAAACCAAGCATATCCAATACATGCTTTTCATCAGTTCAACAGAGAACAGAGGAATTAATGCATCGGAAATCGCTAGAAGAAGCATTTGTGCCTCTTATGAAGGAAATGCAATTGAGGGGAGTACATCACGGAAATGGTTTTCTCGATTTTAACATAGTCATTATAGTATAAACATATGAGACTATTTAGGTTAAATAAGAAGACTTCCAGTTTAACTAATCACTTCGTAGAAAGTAGGCATACGTACATAACAAAAAATTCAGAAATTTTACATGCGGAGAGGAAAGGCTACAAACTTGATTTCCTAGAATTATATTAAATAAAAAAAGGGAGCCGCAAATAATTGTTAAGCTTTCAATAAAAATCAAATTGATCTAGTTATGACACACTTAATAAACCCCCAATTTACAACACCCTTATTTTCTCGGTTTACTTGGAATGTTTTCTTTCATCCATGTTATTTCTAAGTATTTGGTAGAAATGTAATTGCAATATGTGTGTAAGATTTCATTGTAACATTATTTAGTTTATTTTTTATGGTCCTGACGATGCCGCAAGGCGCATTCAAAGGCGTATTCAAAGTATATTTTGTGAAACTGAACCAAATGTTTTAATTTTAATTATATTTACGGAAAAAGTGTTTTAATTTTATTAAATTTGAAAGTGGCAAAAACGAATAATTGCTTCTGTATCTAGGAATAGGTCGGTTAGAACTACCGTTTCGGCGAGATGGCCAAGTACAAATTTAAAAAAGAGAAAAGAGTAGAAATACGGGGAGCTCTTCGAAAGGCTCTCTCCCCATTTTATTTTCAATTCAAAAATGAACATTAGTATTCCGAAATTTTCGAATTTCAAGTTATTTATACTGGGTATCCCATTACCACAGCTTAAGGACGTGTTGCTGAAGGAATTTCCAGTTAAAAATGTCTAATGAACATATGCCCAAAACTCTATCGTAACTGAGCTACAAGCATTTGAAGTTTCAGATATCCCTACTAATACAGGTATTATGTAACGCTATTGATTTCATTGTTATTAAAAATCGAGGTTACTGATTTATTGGTTTTTATTCATTGTGGCAGTAAATGTCATTTAAGTTAATTTAGAGTGTTTTTCTTTTTATTAAGTATTCTTAAAAGTATGTTAATTTTTTCGATTGAGCAGGCCGATATTCACATTGCTTATGGATTGTGTAATGAAAATGAATGAGCAGTAGTTGATAAATAATAAAGTTGACGCTTAACTTTTTATTGATGTCCAAAAAATAGACAACAAACATAAAGTAGACCACATGAGAGCATAGAGAACTTTGCACACTTTCGGTTTGTACATACCTTACTTGGACGAGTTTTAAAACTTAAAGACTTGAATTTAGTCGCTGTTTAATGAGAAATTGACAGTTTTGTCGAAAAATATTGTTTACTGATGAAGCCTCCTTCACCAGAAATAGAATCAATACCACTAACAATTCACATACTGAGCACTTGAAAATACAAAGCAAACTAGGGAATCTACTTTTCAAGATAGATTTTCGGTGAATGTTTGGTGTGGTCATGTTGACGATCGTTTCGTTTGTCCATTTAAAGTCAAAGAACGTTTCACAGCAGTCCCTTCTTTACCTTTCCTGGAAAATAACCTTACGACATTGCTGGATGTCTTTCCTTTCAATGTAAAATGACGAATATGAATACAGTACGATGGAGTACCTCTGAACTTTGGCAGACAAATAACAGGTTTTCTTAATCTAATTTTAAAAATGGGTCAATCTCAATCTTGATCTAGCTCTAGATTACTTTTTAAGGGAAAGGTTGAAAAATTTGGTTTATGCAGAACAACTTGAAAACAGAGAACAATTTGTTGCAGAAACTATTCGTACTGATCCTGAGACTGCTAGCAGAGCTACCACTTCAATTCTAAAGAAGAGCTAGACTATGTATACGGCAATTGGTTGGACATTTTGAGTAAATAATTCAATAAAGCGACTTGTTTTTAAATGATTTTCATTGAGATACTTTTATGCAGCTGTACATAATACCAGCATTAATAGAGTTACCTAAAACTACAAATGCTTTTAGCTCAGTTACGATAGAGTTTTGGGCATACATTCATTAAATATTTTTAACGTGAAATTACTTCAGTAACACATCCTTAAGCTACCGCAATCATATCATGGGACACTCGGTGTATTTAAGAATTGAAAAAAAAATTTCGAGTTTTTGTTATCTGTAGGTTTGACTGACTTATTTGGTTTTGATTAAACATTTTAATAATAAATAAAGGTAGGCATTTGAATTTTTGTTTCACAAACTCTACATGAATAGTTTGTTGTCAATTAATAATGAATGTAAATGAATGTTAATAATGCAAATGAGTGTAAAAAGGTGACCTTAAGGTCAAAAACAAGTAAAACATCAGCTTCAAACATAAGTTCGTAGTTTGTTTTTGCTTTCAAAGATCAGAGTGCATTGGAGAAAAATCAAACGCATATATCCAAGTCATTTTAATGTATTATTGCTTAATTGCATAGCTTTTGAATTTGTGAATTTATGCAGATTGTTTTATTTATTGACAATAGAGGATAGAATATTAAATCGATAGAAAGTAGCATTTCCAACATACCTTTTGGTTCGAGTTCAACAGAGGATTTAATGCATCGGAAATCGATAGAACTATTTCTGCCGTTTACGGAGGGAATCTGATTGGGGAAAGTAGAGCATAGATATAGTTTTCGCGACTTAAAGAGGGCCACTTTGCATAAGCGATTTTTACGATTCCGGAGGATCATCGGATTTTGATGAGGATCCAATGAATTCGGGAATTGTTTATTATAAAGAATTGTAACGTCTATACATATTTCAGAACGAGTACCGCCCGCAGCTTCATATTTCAGGCTCGAACTCGGTTTTTCTTTAACATCAGACAGCGTACTGTCTACATATTTTATACATAAAACACAGGGAGCACAGGATGAAAATGTATAAATAAATCGTATGTACCGATGTAATATTGCATTAAAAAAACTTCAAATATACTACATATACTACATATTCTTAATTTTATTATCTTTTCGTTGACTCACTGACATAATTATATATTCCCCTTGCCAAAAGTGACTCAAATTTAAAGTAATACATTTTTCGTAAAAAAGATTTTGTCTTCTTCTATTAAATATAGATTTTTTTAAATATACAAATTGTGTAGATTAAGCACAATACATATTAATTTATTGAACTATTATAAAACGGAAGTAATTACTAAAACAATCGAAAACTCATTACGAAAAGATAGAATGTTAATATATTTTATTGTGTGGCATAAATTATGTGCGAAGATGAAAAAAAAAATATTTTCCATAGTATTTTTTTCAGGTTTTAACGACCTAATTGCTATAATATTTTTACAAACATACTGCTAATGAAAACACGGTAATAAAAATATCTTCTTTTCGCATTATATCTGTTATATAAACAGTATATAGTTCGTAAAATATTTTTATTACCAATGTGTAGACGTGTTTCATGCACGATATACACGTAGTATATCGCTTAAATGTCATGCTATTTCGACTATCTATTATGTAAGAATCAAATGTTTTTTAAAAAACATATACTCACATTCCTAAGTTTTATATTTTATAGACGTATATGTTAAAATTAATATGCATTTTTATGATTTTAATTGAAAATTATAACAATACGAGGGTAGCCGTTTATATTTCGGGAACTGGTAACACTGTTAGTATTGCCTCCGATCTGATGATTGCATCGTGAAGTTTGTCATTCCCGACAATATATTTACCTTGACAGTTTTATTAACCGGTCGCTATTTCTATTGTTGACAGTAACTTGCGTACCTTTTCGTGCAATTATTTTTCATAACTTTGGGCGTGAATTATCTCAACAAGAATGCATCGACGAAGTGAATTTTTTATATGATGACGAAGCACCACCGCAAACTACAGTATATAATTGATATAGTGAACTCAAACTTAGACGGCATCCTTTGAACGACGAATTTCGTGAAGGTCGTCCCACAAATATTGTGTCGAAAAACATTAATGCAGTGTCTGAATTGATAATGCATGACCGTCTTGTGACATACCGTGAGATCGAGGCATCTCTAGGTATTAGTAACACCAGCGTGCATAAGATCCTGCATGAACATTTAGCCGTCAAGAAGCTGTGTTCACGTTGGGTACCACATAATTTGACAACCGCTCAAAAAAGACTTGCGTCGATAGGTGCCAAGAAATGCATTAAAAATACAATGGTGGTGCTTCAAAGAACATTTATAAAGTCGTCACAGGTGACGACTCTTGGATCTGTACGCATGAGCCCGATAGTAAACAGCAGTCGACTGTGAGGTATTCCAAGATGAGCCAAAACCGACGAAAGTTGTTCGCGCTCGAAGCGCTTCAAAATAAATGGTCGCCTGTTTTTTCGGAAAAAACAGTCATGTTGCAAATGTGCCTTTAGCGAGTTGTAAAAGGATCAATTTCTAATGGTACACAATAATTTGTTTGACAAAAGTTTTTGAAAAAATAGCGAAAACAAACCGTAGACGACAGATCATTCTCCACCAAGACAATACGAGCTCTTGCAAGTCGATTCAAACAATTGAATATTCGGCCGGGCAAAATATTGAATTGATGAGCCATCCGCCGTACAGCCCTGCTGTACTACACTGTGATTTCTTTTTGTTCCCACACGTGAAGGATAAGCTTCGTGATCAACGGTTTTCTACGCCGGAAGAGGCAGTTGAACCATTCAAAACTAATATTTTGGAGATACCGCCTTCACAGTGGCAGTAATGCTTTTCAGATTTGTTTAAACAAATGCAAAAGTGCATTGACATTCAAGGGGAATATTTTGAAAAGCAATAAAACTATTTTCGATAATAAAAAAATTATTTTTGTTTGCTATTCCTGAAATATAAACGGTTACCCTCGCAGTAATAACAATAAACTTCTCTTGTAACGTTTCACAAGAGAAAGGGAAAATACAATTAACAATAAAAATTTGATAATCATAATAATAATTCTTGAGATATACAAGATAGACTGGAGCAGAAATTTTAAAGTACTACTGTATTGTACAATAATAAAATAAGTAATAATGTGTAGATGTTAAGAAAAAAGAAGAAACTCTATTACAAAATCAAAGAAACAACAATCGAAGGTCTCCTCAGAGTAGTCGTGCTTTCTTAAGGGTGCATATCTGAAGCAATTTTAAGTTAAGAATGTCTAATGAAGATATACCCAAAACTCTAACGTACTCATGACATGACTGCCGGAGCATAAATATGTGTTATTGAAACATTTTCAAATTTGAAAATGTCTAACGGACATATGCCTAAAGCTCTATCGTAATTGAGCTATAAGCATTTAATGTTTTAGATAACCTTACTAATGCATAAATTATGTACTGCTGTTAATTTTCGGTGAGTGCTTGGTGTGATATTATTGAAGACCATCTCATTAATCCGTTTATAATCGAAGAACGTCTTACCACGGGAAAATATTTCCAGGAAAATGTTTCCAGGCAAATGACCTTACAATATTACTGGATGCCATTAAACTTAATGTAAGATGACGAAAGTGGATACAGCACGATGGCGTACTTTCGCACTTTGGTAGATAAGTAACAGATTTTCTTAATCGAAATTATACGAACCGGTGGATTGAAAGAGGTTCAGCAGTTGGTTGGCCGCTAAGGTCACCAGACTTAAATGTCCCAAATTATTTTATATGGGAAAAGTTGAAAAATCTGGTGTATGTAGAATAACTTGTTGCTAGAATTATGGATGCCGCAGAAACTATACGTGTAGATTCTGAGACTGGGTGGATATTTTGAACAACTAATTCAATTAAACGACATCTTTTTAAATGAGTTTCAATGAGATCTTCTTTGCAGCGCTACATAATACCTTCACTATTAGGGTTATCTAAAACTGCAAATGGTTGTAGCTCAGAGTCTTATTAGACATGTTTAATTTGATGTTGTTTCAGTAACACATCCATAAGCTGTCAATCATGTCATGGGACATTCCGTATTTGTGTACGGATACGGAATGGTAATACAGATTACGTTTTTTATTTTAACTCGAGCATTATTTTTAGATTCATATGTGTCAGTGTTTCTCTTTTCTTCTTATTTTTATGTGTTTGTATTCCGAGCTGTTTCACAGAGATAAGATCGTATCCGTTTTAAATGGCAACGCACAGATGTGTATATCGGATAGTCACGAAATCTCACAAGTATTTGTTTTATTTGTGGATTATATGCTTGAACGTTTGTTGTGAAAAAAGGTGATTTATGTGTTTGAAAGATTAGAATGTTTTGTCAATTTTTCGACTTGCGAAATCGATTTATATGAAAATTCTAAATCGTGTTCTTCTCAGAAATGTATTAAATATTACATTAGGAAATATAAAAATTTTAATAAATGCTACGGCATTAATTTGATATGAAACAAAGTGCAGTAAAACCTGTATAAGACGAACAGCGACAGTTCTACGAAAACGTGGTCGTTTGAGAGGTGTTGGTCGTTCTATATAAGATTAAGAAACTGCGTTCTAAACGAGTACTTTAGAAAACTGAGTACATTACTTTCAAAATGAAAATTCTAAATCGTATTCGTGTTAGATATGTATTAAATATTACATTAGGATATATAAAAGTTTGAATAAATGCTACTGCATCAATTTGAAATGAAAAGAAGTGTGATAAAACCTGGGCAAGACGAACAGCGATAGTTCTAGGACAACATAGTCGTTTGAGAGGTATTGGTCGTTCTATATGAGATTAAGAAACTGCGTTCTAAACGAGTACTTTAGAAAACTGAGTACATTACTTTCAAAATGAAAATTCTAAATCGTATTCGTGTTAGATATGTATTAAATATTACATTAGGATATATAAAAGTTTGAATAAATGCTACTGCATTAATTTGAAATGAAAAGAAGTGTGGTAAAACCTGGGCAAGACGAACAGCGATAGTTCTAGGACAACATAGTCGTTTGAGAGGTATTGGTCGTTCTATATGAGATTAAGAAACTGCGTTCTAAATGATTACTTTAGAAAACTGAGTATATTACTTTCAAAATGAAAATTCTAAATCGTATTCGTGTTAGATGTGTATTAAATATTACATTAGGATATATAAAAATTTGAATAAATGCTACTGCATTAATTTGAAATGAAAAGAAGTGTGGTAAAACCTGGGCAAGACGAACAGCGATAGTTCTAGGACAACATAGTCGTTTGAGAGGTATTGGTCGTTCTATATGAGATTAAGAAACTGCGTTCTAAATGATTACTTTAGAAAACTAAGTATATTACTTTCAAAATGAAAATTCTAAATCGTATTCGTATAAGAAATGTATTAAATATTACAATTGGATATATAAAAGTTTGAATAAATGCTACTGCATTAATTTGAAATGAAGAAAAATGCAGTAAGACCTGTATAAGACGAACAGCGATAGTTCTAGGAAAACGTGGTCATTTGAGAGAGGTTGGTGGTTGGTGGAGCATTCAAAATCGTGACTTCTAAGGAAATGATTATAAAAATCCATAATATTACTACGCAAGATCGACGACTCAAAGTGAGAGAGATAGCAGACATGGTAAACATTTCAACAGAACGCGTACACCCCATTTTAACGAAACAATTGGGCCTTTCCAAGCTTTCGGCAAGATGGGTGCCGCGATTGCTTACGACTGATCAAAAGTTCACTCGTTCGCGTATTTCCAATGAGTGTTTGGACCTTTATAAGCGGAATCCTGTTGATTTTGTAGGCCATTTGTTATTTGCGATAAAACTTGGATAGGCTACAGTACACCCCAAATTAAACAACAGTCGAAGCAATGGTTAGAACGTGGTTCTGCACCTATGATACAAAGAAAGCGAAAACCACTTTATCGGCGAACAAGGTGATGGCATCAATTTTTTGGGATTCAAAGGGCATTTTGCTCATTGATTGCCATAATAAACGGACAATATTATGCAGAACTTCTATAAAAATTAAATGTTGAGATTCATGCTAAAGGGCCAGGAATGGCAAAGAAAAAGATTCTGTTTCACCAAGACGACGCTCCCTCGCATACCAGCACAGTTGCGATATCCAAAATCCTCGAGTTGCATTTCCAATTAGTACCGCATGCGCCTTGTTCGCCGGATCTAGCCCCTTCCGACTTCCACGTTTTTCCAAAATTGAAAACGGCACTAGGCGGAAAGAAATTTTCGTCTGACGACGAGTTTATCATCTTCGTAAATAAGTATTTTGCAAGCCTTCCGGAATAGCATTTTAGAGATGGCATAAGGGCATTGGAGCACCGTTGGAATAAATGTATTGCTCTTTTAGGGGAATATATTGAAAAATAAAAATTATTTTGTATTTAAAAAATTCGTTTTTCTTTTCCATTCTCACTACTTGTCAAACTACCCTCGTACGTCTTGATATCAGATAGTTTTTTAGCCCAAAGTAGATTATAATATATTTTACGTTTGAGAAAATTTCAATTCAAATACGAAAAAGAAACTAAAAGAAACATATGGGTGTTACACTCGTTAGTGGGATATAATATATCTATATATACACGAACTTTTTAAAAGTCGACTTTTAGAGTTATAACACAATGACGTTCGTATGCATACATTTTATATGGATATCCAATATACAAATATTACAAAGTAGAAGAGGTATTGCAGAAAATAAATGAGTTTAGCTCTTACGTAATATTCCGCATGTTGTTAATAGCATTATTATAGTGTATGTGACGTAATAAATCCAATACAAACACTTAAAGATATGGAAGATAAAAATGTTTTCTTTTCTGTTCGATGTGTGTATTACGTTCGTAATTTTACCGCTTTACACAAATTGTTAGTAAGCACTCACGGAATATGACGACATATGTAATTTAAAAACACTGTCAGACCGATATTGTTGATAGGCTGGCTATAAGGAAAATATTGCTTAATATATGTTATTCGGACGTGTGTGTTATTTAATATCTAGTGAGCCAATACATAAATTATTCGAAAGCTTCACACACATAAAACAGTACAAAATACAAAATTAAGTCGTGCATTGTAAAAATAAAAATATTATCAAGTGCACTAAGTACAGATAAAATTTACACAATTTAAATATATATACAGGCTTAGGCAAATGTACGAATCAAGTCGACTATACATATGTCTTTTTAGATTCTAATAACATTTTTTACATTTACGCAAATACACCTGGAGAATAACCATTAACGTTCGGAAGAGTTCTGCTGTATGTTTCAGTAGGTCTAAGAAGAAATTCAAGATCCCAGAATCGCAAATAAACATCGTGACCATCCCATGAGAGGAGTGCCTCTGTTGATATCTTATGTGGTGACAGCAGTCCGTGAGGACACATTTACCACAGCCACCAATGACAGTGGGATTGAGATACGCTCAATCAGCGCGCTCGCACGCGGAAACGAGACGAGCTACCTGTACGCTTCAGATTTTGCAGGAACCATCAGCGCCCTACAGGTGATACTGACTCTGCAGGTCAGTACCCGAGCAGATACAGCTGTTCATCCGTCGAGGAAAAGTACACCTCTAGCCCGCACGGGCTTTCAACCACTGCCCCCGCGAGTCCAACCTCTAACAGTCAAACCCGGATTCTCCGAGATTTCTCGACTCCAGTGGTACCAGTCTTAACCGTCACTGGTGGTACGGATCGATATATAAACATATCTACCAATTTCGTCGCCTACCAACAGTGGCTTGGTGAGACAAGCTCGGGTTCGTGGGATTGCTAAGCCCAAAAGCAATACTAGGATACACGCCGGGTACCTAGCGTAAACTCCCCTGCGATCTCGCATGAGAGGAGACGATAACATACCTGAGGGTTGCCATGGACAAAACATTGACCTGGAAACACCACACAGTAAACATGGTCAATAGAGGAACAGCCGCCATGGTGTAGATGTATCCATTTCTGCACCACTAGAGCAAACTGAACCATAAGCTGAATACGATGGTATACAAGGCCACTGTCAGACCAACCGTGACATATGTATCTCCCGTCTGGGGATATGCAGCGAAGACACGCATCAAAACAAAACACGCAGGGTGCACCTTGATACACAAGAAATACCACATTACATAACCATTTACAAATCCCTACAATTCTCGACTTTATTCTTGACTTATCAAGGAAATACTTCGAAGTTAAGAATTTAGAAACTTATGTTAGTAGATTATCATGGCGGACTGAAATCCTACTATGCAACAGAAATTGCTTCTTTTAATTTTCTTATTAATCATTTACTCAGTTTTACACTAATAAACGGACTATTTGCTGTCCGAAATTGAAGCCTGTGATGTTGACCACACTTGGTTCGAACAAGACGGCGCTACCTGTCACATAGCCTGTGAAATCATGGCTTTATTGCGAGAACAATTTAGTGAACATTTAATTTCACGTAATGGACCAGTGCAATGGTCGTGTAGATCATGTGATATCACACCTTTAGACTTCTTCCTTTAGGGCTACGTAAAGTCCAAAACTTACATAGATAAGCCAAATATGATTGAGCAATTGGAAGCCAACATTACTCGCGTTATTCTCTAAATACTATTTGAAATGCTCGAAAATTGGAGCTTCAGAATGGACCATGTTAGACGCAGTTACGGCCAACATTTGAACGAAATAATTTTTAAAAAATAAATGTCAAGAATGGTTTTTTCGTATGATAATAAAGAATACCCGATAGAATTGAATTTTTTTTTATTTTTAAAAAAGTGTCTCCAAATGAATCACCCCTTAGTAGACCTTCCCTGGATGATTTCGTGCTGAAATTTGGAAATAAGTTGCTCTACGCTCTTGAAAATTTCAGTATTCGAAAGACATTTGTAAACTTTATCAAAGTTTGTTTCATATCCATCGGTAATTGGAAATGTTTGCAATATCACCTTCCTTAAAAACAGAAGTACTTTTGCAGATTTTCCATTGTCGTGGAAATATACTTGATGATAGGGCCAAGTAAAAAAGGCCATGAGGGGGCTTAGCAAGATACAATCAATATTTTCTTATTAATTAATTAATTAGTTAATCAGCAATCATATTAAATTTTAAGTGCTTTATGGTGACTATGACATCTAATTGGGTGAAAGACCTATTACGGAAATTATTCACATTAATGAGTAAGGTCGTCGAGTCTTCATTTTCTAACCTGAATTAAAATGTTTCGTAAGATATAGCTACGAGTTGTTTCAAACTATAATGATCAAGTTTCCAACTAATAAAAATTTTTTTCTTTTTATGAGGAAACCCAAAATTTACGTAGTTAACGATTCTAAGGTTTCAACAAAACTTCTTGCTTGAGAATTATTTTCAAATATAGGTTGCAACAATCTCAAAATCTCAGGATTGTTCGTTTCAGTAATTTTAGTTCGTAGAAACCGAATCTCCGCTTGGTATATTCCTGGAGCATTACCAACGCTGATTTGCAGGAATCGTTGTTAACATTACAATAAAGTTTGTTAACGCTAATAACAATATTGCGAACTCCAATTAGTACAGGTGTAATTTCTACTCAAAATTTCCCTTCCAACTATTGAGATAACAGAAACTAATTCAATATTGTATTTACATATGTGCAGGAATTAATTTTAACATTCGTTTCCGCAGAAACTTCTTTCGTAATTGAATAGACAAGAGCACGATATCACTTTTTGTTTAGACATCGTTGCTGTTGAACTTTCTAAAGTTAATTATAAGTTGTGACGAGTTCAGCTCTGTAGTGAGCTATTTCTGCAGTATAGTAGTTTTCGGGACACAGCGGACCGAACGTCTTGTCAAAGACAGCAGAAAGATACACAACTGGAAGTCGCTCGAACAAACCATTATGTCACTACTGACGCGAAAGTCGCGCTACCATGTTCACTGCTAAATTCGTCGACTGTGACGTAAAACATAAATGAGGATATTTTATTATTTCGCCTCGATATTGTTCTGTTCTAATTAGGTTGTTATTTCGAGGGAAATGGTATAATTAATCATTTGTTGTTTGTCCTCAAGCTTGGGGTTTATAAGAGACTTAATTTGCAAGTGGATGATTATGCGAAGAACTTTGAATGAGAGAATGTTTGACCAGGACTTTGTACTTTGTATAAAGGATTGTATGGAATTTTGCAAAATTTCGTTTGTAGAAGCCCTGTGGCATACCAAAGTGTTGTAATTTGTATATATCATAAACACTCACAGTGATATTTTCCGCTCTAAATTATAGCGTTATTAGTGTATCAAACAAATAGGTACTGTTATTACAAATGCAAATATTTAGATACGAGGCAAGCTAAGAAAAATCTACCAAGCCACGATCGAAATAATTAATTGTGCGTTGATTAATAATGTTTAGTAATTATATTTCCTAACATAATTGTCAATTTCTTCAACATTTTTGGCTATATGAAACGTTTCGCAACAACAATGACTTGCTAAATTAGAACATAGCGTATAACCAAATTTTTGACAGAGAAAGACAATTTCCTTGAAGCTATTCACGAACGAATGATGTACATACTATATATGAGGACGAAGCATCATCATATTAGTTCAAGCTTCCTTGCACGTGATTGGGGTGATCCTGGCCAATACTTTGGCAAGCATTTATAATTAAAAAAAATTTCAAAGGCGTGTCCTATACTAAAAAGCGGTATGACCTTTGACATAAGAAACTACAGGTCAGTATTTATTCTAAATAATTTGGCTAAAATTTTTGAATTGCTCTAATTTTACAGTTTTTACTCAATATGTGATGGATATGCAAGGTCAGGTTTATGCTATTCATACCGACATCTCTAAAGCTTTGACCATACCGATCATGTAATCCTTATTAGAAAGTTGGACAATTCGACATTCTCTAGTCAACTTCTGCGAATAGTTACTTTGTCGATGTATTGGGTTAGCAACTAAGTACTTTTGGTTTTGTAGTATAAAATAAAACACTTTTTTTAAACAAAGAATAGTTTTTAATCAATTATATATTTTCCATTTTGTTCAATGACCTTTTGCCATCTTTCTTTCAGCTGTATGATTCCGCGCTCATAAAATTTCTGGTCTTTATCAGCAAAAAACTGAACCAGGCGCTAGTGAAGGTCATCGTCATTTGTGAAAGTTTTACCATTCAAAGAATTCTGCAAACTTCGAAATAAATGGTAATCAGATAGTGCTAGATCAGGGCTGTACGAGGGATGTGGCATCACTTCCCAGCCAAGCTCCAATACTTTCCGACGAGTTACCAAAGATGAGTGAGGCCTTGCATTATCTTGGTGGAAAACTACACCTTTCCGATTTGACAATTCTGGCCGTTTTTCTTTGATTGCTTCATCCAGTTTTATTAATCGTTGACAGTAAACATCAGAATTGATCGTTTGGTTCCTTGGAAGCAGCTCAAAAAACACAACACCTTTGTAATCCCACCAAACTGACAGCATGATCTTTTTTGGATGCAATATAGCTTTCGATGTGGTTTGAGCTGGTTTATCGTGTTTGCTCCATGATCGTTTTCGAACTATGTTACTGTACAGGACCCATTTTTCATCATCAGTGATGATTCTTTTTAAGAAAGGGTCGGATTTATTTCATCTAAGGTGCATATCGCAAAAGTTGATTCTTTGTGTTAAATGAATTTCTTTCAATTCGTGAGGTAGCCAAATATCAAGCTTCTTAACTATCCCAAGACATTTTAAATGTTTTTCAATTGTTGTGTGCGATACATGTAGCCTCTCCGCAACCTCTCGAACAGTTATATGATGATCCTCTTCAATTATGACTTTGATTTGGTCGTCATCAACTTCAGTAGGCCGAACAGAACGTTGCTCATCTTTGAGGGAAAAATCTCCAGAACGGAATTTTTTATACCAATTCTGACACGTGCGCTCTGTTAATGAATACTAACGAAAAATGATTATGCCCAAAATCCTTGGCAATTAAAATTAGGAAAATTAGTTGGTGAATTGCTTTTTCAAGAGTAGGTTATATTGTCTCTTTAGCTCTTGGGTATATGGTAAAGCAGTTTTATAAATTTAAGCTTATAAGTGGCTCCGAAATAATACTAAAGGAGTCACCTTAAACCACCAAACCGTCAGTAAATGTGATCTCACGTTCTATACAAGAAATCAAAAACTGCCAATCTTTTCTTCGACGTCAGGCTCATCTACGATTGTTATAGGTCCACAAAAAAAGAGATTTATTTGAAAAATCTATCCACTATTCGTTCCAATCTGCTTGTATATTACACCATTCTAATTTAAAGACATGATCCTCGCTAGTGAGAGGCAATGTTAGCCTTGGACGTTAGCAAATCAATCCAAACGAACAAATACAGCAATATATGCAACACAATGTTATTCTGTGGCCTTGCTCTGCTAAAAAACATTCTTCACACTTTCTAAAAGTACTACGCCGATCTCTAAGGGTAAGCAATCTTATTTTCCTTCTCATTCGGAGGTACTTTTAGATCATTCAGAATCTCTTATTGCTAATGTTGCCTTCTTTATAGGGACCAGTTAAACAAGGAATAATCATAGCAATATTTTTTGGAATCCGCCTAACGACACGTAGTATGTACGGTTATAATTATATTAAATATTTACCAAATAAAAAACTGCCACTAACATTTCCCATATCTCGAACCCCAATATTGCAACTAGTACATTTTCTCGTGTAAATGTTGCAGTATATAAACTGTTTTTGTGTGGGCTTCTGAAATATTTTCCTCAGAACTTCGTACTAACACAACTGACTGACTAAGAGTTATTATTTCCTTATTTATTTTGAAACCGTTATAAATCGCGAACATAACCACGTTATCTATTCAACAGAATAAAATTTTAAACTGACTTTATGTTTATTTATACGTAAAACTCGAGAAGCGAAGCGATTGTTATATTTAATTCGATTAGGAGATAGTAAATTTGTCAACGAATTAAATCCGACTCGTAACTCTTTCATCCACACGGTTGTTTTCGAAGTTTGGACGTAGAAAATAGCGAATTAGACGCATTCGTTTTATTTGTACAATGTAACTAATTGATTTTGAACTGTTAATTCTTGACATCCGATAACAGAATCCAATTCTATGTGAGACCGTGCGTCCGACTAAAATTAACTGCACTACAACAATAAAATTTCCCTTAATTGCTGAGTCGTTGACACAAACTGTAAACATGTTGGATTCGGTAGAGGCGACATGGACGAACGAATTTTAAAATTTTCTCTTTCATTTTCGGATCTTTCACATTTGTTCTTCTTTTATTTAGAGTAAATGCTTTTTTTAATAAAAATGTATTTTTTTTTACTTTTTTAACCGTTAAATTACTATTTCTTGGTTTACGTTTTTTGGACCTTTCGTTTTTCTTATTACTTAACTTATCGTCACGAATTAATAAATAACAGTCGAACTGAAAAGTCCCCGGTCTACCATAGTAAAACACAGTTTTCTGGCAAAATTCGATTTTATTATTCAACATAGATACCTTCGAGGGCGATACACCGATTATAGCGTTCTTCCAACTTTTCGATACCATTTTTGTAGTACGAAATGTCTTTAGCCTCGAAATAGGCCTCAGTTTCGGCGATCACCTCCTCATCCCTGCTAAATTTCTTCCCGGCGAACATTCTCTTGAGGTCTGCAAACAGGAAATAGTCACTGGTGGGCCACATCTGGAGAGTACAGTGGATGGGGAAGTAATTCGAAACCCAATTCACTTAATTTGGCCATTGTTTTCATTGATTTGTGATACGGTGCATTGTCTTGGTGAAACAGCACTTTCTTCTTCTACATATGGGGCTGTTTTTTTTGCGATTTCGTTCTTTAAACGGCCCATAACGCTGTATAATAGTCGCTGTTGACGGACTGGCCCTTTTTAAGATAATCTATGAAAATTATTCCATGCGCATCCCAAGAAACTGACGCCATAACTTTTCCAGCTGACTGTTGCGTCTTTCCACGCTTTGGAGCCGGTTCATCGCGTGTAGTCCACTCGGCTGACTGTCGATTGGACTCTCGAGTGTAGTGATGAATCCATGTTTCATCCATTGTCACATATCGACGCAAAAACTGGGTTTGATTACGATTTAACAGCTTCAAACACAGCTCAGAATCATCAACTCGTTGTTGTTTTTGATCGAATGTGAGCTCGCGCGGCACCCATTTTGCACAGAGCTTCCGCATGCCCAAATATTCATGCACTATGTGTCCAATACGTTCCTTTGATATCTTTAGGATGTCAGCTATCTCGATCAACTTTACTTTACGGTCATTTAAAATAATTTTGCGAACTTTTTTGATGTTTTCGTCGGTGACAGCCTCTTCTGGTCGTCCACTGCGTTCGCCGTTATCGGTGCTCATTTCACCACGTTTAAACTTAGCATACCAATCAATTATGGTTGATTTTCCTGGCGCAGAGCCCGGAAACTCCTCATCAAGCCATGCTTTTGCTTCAACGGTATTTTTTCCCTTCAAAAAGCAGTACTTTATCAGCACACGAAATTCTTTTTTTTTCCATTTTTTTAAATAACAAAAGTAGCTTCACTCTTAACACAATATCTCAATAACTAATGGTCGGATTGCTATCAAATTTTGACACATTTCGTTTGAAGGTTAGTACTATCTAAAAAACATATGGATTTAATAACAGTAACGCCATCTATGTGTCAGACCGGGGACTTTTCAGCCGACTTGGTAAAACACTGTTTTTTCTCAACGTTTCGTAGTGTGATTTACTTTATTGTCAAGTGCTATAATTTTCTTTGTACATTACATGTTATAACACAACAATTACTGAATAATAGAGGTGAGTTTATCTTAAGATTATGTGATCTTTTTATTTGATTGATGCTTACGCCCATCTACACACTAGTGCAGATAAGAAATCATCAAAACCCGTATTGCCTACGTTAAAAATCCATAGTTACTTCTAAGCCTGAACCTAGCCAGTATAACTCGGAGAGTTAGAGGGGTTCTATTAAAAGATGATGCCACAGAATTGAATCATCTAGAACGTACTTGCTAACACTCAAGCAGTTAGATATCGAATACGAGCTATGTCTACGTGTGAATGAATGTCTACGTTAAATCTATTGAATGTACGAGGGAGCGTTTTTATATTCGCGGAATGAGCGGGTTGTAGAGGGGTGAGTAGGCGCATTGGGGGCGTGGCCTGTGCAGCGACTCATGATTAGTATAAATACGAAGTTTCATTGTTATTAGACAGTCTTTGAGCTATCCTCAACCAAGTAACATAATCAGGAGTGAAAAGTGAAATATGGAAAAAATCGAATATCGTGCCGTTATAAAGTTCCTTACCAGGCAAGGAAAATTAGTCGCGACCATAATGAATGAGATGTCATTGGTTTACGGCGACTCTTGTCCAGGAAAAACCATGGTGTACAAGTGGTATAGTTTATTTAAACAAGGAAGGGAATCCCTTGAAGACGACCCGAGGCCGGGCAGGAGCATTGAGGTGACCACGCCAGCACTTATCCAAAAAGTTGAACAAATTGTACTCGAAGAAGCTCGACTAAAGAAGAAACAACTCGCAGAAATGGTTGGAGTATCTGATACAACAATTTTTAAAATCCTACACGATCATCTCGGCATGTTTAAGGTCAGCGCAAGATGGGCGCCGAGAATGCTCACGCCGCCGCAAAAACAACAGCGCGTAGAGTGTTCGCGTGCATTTTTGGACCTCTGTAATGAAGACAAGGATGGTGTATTGAGTGGAATTGTTACTGGAGACGAAACTTGGGTTCATCATTATGAACCTGTGTCCAAACAAGACTCCATGCAGTGGCATAAAAAGGGCACAGCACCTCCCTAGAAATTTAAAGTGTCACAATCAGCTGGGAAACTCATGGCAACGGTATTTTGGGACTCGGAAGGAATATTGTTGATTGATTATAAAGATAAAGGTGTTTCTATAACCGGAGAATATTACGCTTCAATATTAGAGCGACTAAAAGAAGCCATTAAAGAGAAAAGACGGGGAAAATTGACAAAAGGTGTTCTGCTTTTGCACGACAACGCGCCCGTCCACAAGAGCCGCGTTGCGTTAGCTGCCGTGCAGCCCAGATCTGGCCCCGAGTGATTATTACCTGTTTCCGAAAATGAAAAAAGAGCTGCGGGGTAAAAAATTTACTGCCGATGATGAAGTCAAGGAGGCAGTTTCGGCGTACTTTGCAGATAAAGAGAAATCATTTTTTTTCATCAAGATGTGAAAAATGTATCCGTCTTGCAGGTGAATATATTGAAACAGAAAAATAATTTGGTTTTTTTATTTCCACCCCTTGTCCCCCATTCCGCGAATATAAAAACGCTCCCTCGTATATAAATTATGAACAATTTTAGGAGTTAGTTAGCAAGTAAATAACTAAGTTACAGCTATATTACCGTCTCTAATTAGCAGTCTTTAACTCCAGACTATTTGACAGACATAAAAATAATCCTCGACTAGGTTAACTAAGCACCTCGAAATAACAGATTTGGTCTCCAATAGGGTGATTGCTTGACAATTGCATTCGCACCACTTTCCCTAGTCTTGGAAAACGTGATCGAAATAGAGGAAAAAAGACTACGTCACAGTCACACGTAAAGATTCTAAAATGTGATGTAAAAAGGAGAGGAAAAAATCCAATTAGTCAAATAAAGTACAGTGATTTATATCCCATAAGGAGGGTTAATTAACGAAATTAATCTTCCTTCGTGCAAATTAATAGAAATACAATCCAAGATGGATGTTCTATTCCACGAGTTGGCGTAGTTATCAACTGTTTTTACCAAAAACTATACCACAAGACGGTAAACTTAATCCATTAGCATTCCTTTTTCCGACATTTAATCGTGAGAAAATTCTTTTCGTTTAAGAACAGTGCCAATCTTACATCCAATCTGAATTTTATTTTTGACGGACGAACTTAACTGCTCCGAAATTTGTTACACGAAACGAAGAAGGGGCAGCGCCTATTGAATTTAACCCTCTATGCTTCTAATGCCTAAATGAAGCAATACGTAGATTAAAAAACGGGAAAGCACACGGACAAGATGGAATAACAACTGAGATGATCAAAAGCATGGGACAGAAAGGAAGAGAAGTGTTGTTACACATTTATAATAAAGTTTGGATAGACGGTGAGGTACCCAAAACTGGCTAGCATCTCTGATAGTTCGGATTTACAAAAAGGGCGACAGAAGAGGTTGTAATAATTATAGAGGCATATCATTATTAAGTACAGCTATGAAAATACTAGAACAAATGTTAGATAGAAGAATAAGAACAGCAATCGAAAACTAACTAAACGAAAGTCAAAGTGGAATTAGGAGCGGAAGGAGTATACAAGATCATGTATTTAGCATAAAACAAATAATAGAAAAAGCAAGACAAGAAGAAAAAATAGTTTATATGGCTTTCTTAGACTTAGAGAAAGCCTTTGCCCGAATACCGAGAGAAAACTTATGGAAAATACTAAGAAGAAGAGGTTGCAGTAATAAAATGGTTAGAATATTGAGATATATCTACAAGAACAATACCAACTCGGTGATAGCTAGCAATACGACATCGCATCCTTTTGTGACAGAAACAGGAATCCGACAAGGAGGATGCTTGAGTCCATTATTATTCATTATATTTATGGACGAGATAATCAAAAAATGTACAGAGAAAAGTAGAAAATACACAATAGGACATCTAAACTTAGAGAAAATAAAAACTTCTGAAGGAGCTTTTGTAGACGATATCGTGCTAATCGCAAGAAGTGAGATCGATTTACAACACAATATGGAGATATGGAATACAACACTAGAAGAAAACGGAATGAAATTAAGTACAACAAAAACCAAAGTAATGATAATAGGAGACTCGCAAAAAAATATAAGAATCAAAATAGAAGAGAAAACGTTAAAAACAAGTGAAGGCATACCCATATTTAGGAGTAAATATCCGTGAAACAGGATCACAGGAAGCAGATATTAATATACATATAGACCTGTTTGGCTGTGAAACATGGATAATGAATCAACGACAAAAAAGTAAAATACAAGCTGCAGAGATGAAGTATTTGAGAAGAGTTAGAGGAGTGACGAGAAAAGATAAAATAAGGAACGAAGTGATAAGAAAAGATCTAAAAATACAATCGATAGAAGGGTTTATACAACAAATGCAGTCGAGATGGTGGTGACATCTGCAGCGTATGTAAGAAAAAAGGCCAGTCAAAGAAATATGGAGAGCACGAATACAGAAAAATAAGAAGAGGGGTGACCGAGACAGACCTGGAATGAAGTAATAGCAAGAAGTATTGAGAAGAAGGGAAGGACAAAGAGGAAGGCAGAAGAATTGGCAGAGAACAGAAAGAAATGGAGAACATGTATACAAAGTCAAAAGACAAAACAAGATATTGTGAAGACACGAAAACCCGACACTATTATGTGGTATAAGGGATAATGGATTATATATATATATATATCAAATGACGTACAGATAAAAAGAGAAAAAGAATAGTAGTAAATTGCAAGCTCTTTATTGCGACGATTAGTTCCTAAAATAATTAGAATAACGTAAAAGGAACATAAACAATTAATAATGTATATTAACACTTGTTAAGAGACAAGAGAGAAATCTGTAATTTTTCATACTATTTATAACAACATTAATGTTAAAGATACTAGATGGCAGTAGTAATATCACGAAAGAATAAAAATAATAATTCCAATTAAATGTAAATAATTTTAACGAGCAATAATTTAGACTAAGAAAATTAATGAAGACGGGTTCGTAATAAAATAATTCTAGTAATATGAAAGTTACGAAATCAAAAATATAAATGAATTTGTTGAAAATAATCTAATTATATTATTCCAAAAATTGCAACATTAATCCAGTGATCTACTTAAAATATGAACAGAGAATAAAATACGAGAGGTTTTCCTAAAACAACTGGAATTTATCTATAAAAATTGTTTTTACAAAACAACCTTTAACACCTTCTATATACTCGCTGTCGTTTTTTTCTTCATCTCTTCCACGCCGTTGAAACGATATCCTTTCATGTCCCTTTTCGTTCGTGTGAACAAAAAAAAAGTCGCACTGAGAAGGATCAGCTGAGACCTGGGGCAAAGGACTGATAAGTAGAGCGGCGACGAAAGTGGCAATACCATAGGCGGTACCGTAGAACGGGCAATTGGTGCGCAGTGAATGAGATCATTCACATCAAATACAATACGGTTCACGGTTAGTGTTTATAATAACTTCACACAAACATGTCGCGAATGTCTGTGCCGTTTGCTACGTCGGTTAGAAAATACATAGCAGAATTTCCCGATTTAAAGTGTGATGGATGTGCAGTATTGTGTTCGGTTTGTAATAAGCGACTTATAATACGGAAGAAAGACAATTGTAAAAAACATGTGAACAGTGCAATACATAAACTGAACAAAAGAAATGAAATACCTTATGCAACATTCCTTTATGATTTTTTATTTATGTTGACTGCATGTAATTTGCCGCTTCGTTTAATCAGCAAACGCCCTTTTCAAGTGTTCTGGAATAAATATCTGCCAAATTATAAATTACCTGCAAGAAGAACTTTACAGAAACATTTGCCGCGTTTAAGAGAGAGGCTTGAAAATATAGCAAGAAGAGAATTGCATAATAAAAATGTGTGGATTACTGTAGATGAGACTACTGATTTAAAAAAAAATAGTATAATAAACGTAATCGTACGTATTTTATCAGCCAACACATTTTCACAGCCCTATTTGTTAGCCTGTAAACGTATACAAGCATGTACTGCGGCAAATATTCGGCAAATAATAATGAACACCTTAAAGAAATTTCACATTCATAGTACTCAATATATGTTACTACTCGGACGTTTACTAAAAGTAACTTTTCCTAAATTAATACACATAACTTGTGTACTCCATGCTCTTCATTTAGTTGCTGAAAATGTTAGAAGTAGTTATAAAAACGTTGATCATTTGATTGGATCCACCAAACAAGTGTTTCTTAAATCCCCTAAACGACTTAAAGAATTTCATAAAACTTGTCCAGATATTTCGGAATCACCGGCACACATTCTTACACGATGGAGCACGTGGCTAAATGCAGCTTTTTATTACCATAAGAATTTTCACAAAGTTAAATCCGTTATATCAAAATTTAGGCCAACCGAATCCCAAGCAATCAGAGACAGTCAACATCAATTTGAAAATCCCCAAATGCTGGAAGATCTGCATACAATATATAACAATTACCATCCATTAGTAGAAGCAATTACAAAACTTCAAAACGAAAACGATTCGCTGCCCTTAGACGCATCACTATGCATAGTGCAAAATGTGACCGCTCATTTGCATAGTTTAACTGACGCTGCTGGTGTACGAGCTCATCAAAAATTATTAAGTGTTTTAAAAAAAAATCCGGACTTGACAAATGTGCAAATAGTGAGCCCTGGAATGATTTTGAACAACAGCTTCTTTCTACCAAAATTACATCAATAGACGCCGAACGATCTTTTTCTCTATACAAAAACATTTTCTCGTCGCGAAGGACGTCATTTACAGAAGCAACCGTAGAGACGTATGCAATGATGCAGATGTACAGTTACTTCCACAACACATTACCAGGGTTATGAAATTACATATTACTAGGTAAGCACTAATTGTGTAAGAATAAGTCTAGACACGGCACTGCTACGGACACTTTCGCCGCAGTTTATAATTTACACTTAAACACCAACCGTGAACCGTATTGTATTTGATGTGAATGACCTCATTCACTGCGCACCGATTGCCCATTCTACCGTACCGCCTATGGTATTGCCACTTTCGTCGCCGCTCTACTGATAAGGCTGTGTGCATTGTCATGGTAGAAAAATCATTCCTCCGTCTGCTTCAAATCGGGCCTCTTTCGTCGCACGCTGTTACGCAGTCTTCTCAAAACCTCCAAATAGAATGTATGATTAACTGTGTAATCTAAAGGATAACTATAAATTACGTCGTAGTCAATCATTATGATACACCCAATATATACTGCATATAGGTATAATTCTGCGACTATTTGACATATGCATCGATTAATGAATTTCGAACATAGCAAAAGCTAGAGTAAACGTTGCCTAGAAATTTATGACACCAAACAACATAATTCATTCTTCATGTCTTCCGAAAATAGTTGGTTTCCAGATGTACGTTAAACTAGAGAGTTGACTTTAACAAGACCGACCATAAATTTATGTATGTTACTTATATAATTCTATAAATGTTCTTCTAAAGCACTAGTAAATAATACATAAGAGTGCTAGATGGTATGACAAATTTCAACCACAAGGGCGGGTTTTAATTCGCCATACCATCTGGCACTTTTGTATATTATCTACTATTGTTTTAGAAGTACATTTGAAGTACATATCTTAAAATACAGATAATGGTATCCAGCAGAAAAGAAAGTTCGTGCTAATAATAATTCTATAGAATACATATAAAGGAGCGAAATGAAATAATATGCCCGCAGTATATTATCCAAACAATTAATGGATATCCTACATAAATGATAATAGAAATCATGAGTGTGTGAAATAATATATTTTACGTATAAAAATAGAGCTAAACTTGAATGTCTGGAACATGAATATGAAACGAGATACAAGAATAATATTAAAACAGAAAAAAACATCTGTATGTCAGAAGCAGATATTTTAACGGAGGCAGATTTTTTAATTACCTGTTATAAGAAACATAAAACTTAGAATCACTAACTCTATCTAAAACAAAAGTAAAGCAATGATTATTTCGATGTAGAGTGCCAAAATGGGACTACATTGTACATTTATCAGGTAATTTTGAAGGAGCCTGTGCTTGATTAACTTAATTGCTTAAGGTTTATATAAGTATAAATCCTTTCCACATTAATTTTTGTATTCTATATACATGTTTGGACAACTAAGTTGTCATCATCAGCAGATAATTAAACAATGTCGCACCTGGAAAACTACGACAAAAACCCGCACGAAACAAATTCCGCACACGATCTGTACCATCTGTGCGGATTTTTGCTATTTTTCAGATGCGACACAGTTTTATTATCTGCTGATGATGACAACTTAATGTCGAAATACGTAAAAAGAATATGAAAATTAATGTGGAAATTGGTTATATATCAACCTTAAGTGATTAAATATATCAGGGTTTACTTTAAATAATGATTTGGGTTTTTATATTATTATATTAAATTATAATTTGACTATATTTCATGAATGTGTATATATATTTAGTGAAATATCTAAAGCATTATTATTATCGTTAATGGGATAGTTCAAATGTAAAATGTCAATTGGTATTTTACCACTCGCAGAGAAGTGAAAGCACTTTAAAAGGATGTAACAGAACATCTATTGGATACGCAGAAAAGTAACGTTCTGTATATAAACGGTAATTGCCAAGTTAGACAGAAAAAATAAATTAGTTATATAACTGGTTATTTTACACCATGGAAGAAGCTGTAAAAGTGCACTAATAATACGTAAAAATACAATCAATCTGTAAAAATACATTTTCATATGTGTTTGCAGATGCACTAACTCTATAATAATAATAATAAATTCATAACGCAACAGGTTAATGCCAATTACAGGAGGCTTTAGAAAATCACGAAAAGCCTTCCCGGACAGCAGGCCATCAGACTCGAAACCAACACTCCTAGCGTGCTAAGCCAGTAACTTATCACTGGGTTATCAGCCGGCTCGACTGCTTGATTTTAATCTATTTACATTTAATAAAGGATATGGAATTGCTAAAACGCAAACTGGAATAAAATATAATATCTTTCTTCTGAAAAAACAAAAACCAGATTTTTTTTAAATTAAAGTAACTTTAAGCCACTGTTTGCAGTTAAGTTGCTGCTGTAAATTGCGCTGTACAACGCAATCGTTTCACCCAATTCCAGGGCCAGTTAGGTAATCCAGGTTTGTTGGTAGTGCAAGTAACACAGTATTATGAGTATTATTATCGAAATGATACTACAAAGTACTGAGAGAGAACTATACGTCCATCTCTCGTACAAAAGTGAATGAATTCATACCACTTTAAAAACATTTAACAGGGCCTATCCAACCGATATTATTTTATATAATTTTAAAATGAAATGAATACTTTCACTTTCATTCGAGAGATGGAAGTATAGTTCTCTCAATACTTTGTTTTATCGTTTCGATAACAACAGCCACCAGATGCGTAGAATTGCCAAACAAAATCAGACTATTTGACTTGAGGTTTGAGGAACGGTGAGGGAAACGAAATCTTTTCAATATTTACGTTGTGTGTACTCTATGTGTGTACTCGAATACAACAAAGCGATATGAGTGCTTTCACTAATGTTCGAAAGAGGGACATATAGTTCTCTCATTACTTTCCGTTAAATACTAAGAATTTAATGTTACTGTCTTCAATTGTTTTAGCAAGGAATTGGCGTTAACCTCTTTTGTTTTTAATTTGATACGTAGACTTCCGCGGTCGTGGTCCATGCTATCTGCTTCTGGGTTTCCGGGCTGGAACCGCGGGCTGGAACCGCGTACTGCAGTTTCAGTGCAGTAGTTCAGCCCTGAAGATGTCCCATACAAATGGGTACGAAACGTCGGCAGATATACTAGTGACGCGGTTCCAGCCCGGAAACCCAGAAGCAGATAGTACTCTTTTGTTTTTGTTTGTTTAAAACGTATTTCTATATGCTTGGTCTTCGTTTCTTCGACAAAGAGATTGAGTTGTTTATCCAAATTATCGTGATGGTGATTTAGATGCACTTCTTGAACAATTCTTTTTACATATTTTCTTCAATCCTCGAAATGATATACTTGTGGCATTCTGCTAAAGTTTATTACATTCTAACTTTGTCTCTGTCAAAGATTTATTCAGTTACTTTATGGCCTCATTGTGCAACAATAATTCTCTCAGAGTTTTCGTTTCAATTCTTTAGCTTTTAATTCAATCATTTTCGTTTCTGTAATCATTTTTATGTCTTAATGAAGAAATTTGATGATTTTATGTACATAATAGGTCAATAACTGAACGTATATATAAAACTCTATTAAAATGAATTGTATTTTATTGATTTCTTAGAAATAGTTAACCGAAGAAGCTAAGACATCAATCCAAAGCCAAACTAATAAACTGAATTTCGAAGAAGTAATTTGACTTCCTGATGTAATTTACATTATCAGCTTTACTACGTAGAATAATTCTGAGAAGAATTAAAGAGAACACGCTCTTATTAACGGCCAGTTAAGTGAATACGAGAATAAACAGAGAGTAAATGAAGTACCAAATATAGTCCTAAGTATACTATGCGAGAGTTGCTACACGAACAGCATACCTATGTGTTTAATTAGTGTTTTATCAATAGCCTCGGGCTTCTATCGTGGAACTAAATGAAATTATCTAGTGCCACCAGGTGATTTGGACATAATTGCACACCACATACAAATTGCATTAAAGTTGATCGTGTCTTCCGGTGAGAAAATATGTAGTTTAAATAAGATTTAAAATTATATCTCAAGTGTAATAGGAAATATATTTGAACGTAAATAGTGCCCTAAAGAAGTATAACTAATTTTAATGTTATCTTTATCTTTCGAATATATTTAATGAAGTATTCTTCCTTACAGGTCAATATACTACTCCAGTCTGTTATCAGTTATGACTCAGAATTGTTCTGTTATTGCTCTCGAAATAGGCAAATAACTATCTAATGGGTTCCTATCAAATAAAATCTTCCAGAACTTCTTCTTCGTCAGTTAATATTTTTGGGGGATTTGTTTCAGAAGCAATTTCACGCAGTTCAATATATATCGAACTGCTGTTGAATTGACAAAATTGAGAAAAAAAGTTGCGTGGTTTGTCCAGAAAGTATCCGACTTTGTGCTGTAACTTAATACTTAAGTGTCTTATTGTCAGAAACTGATATTTACCATGTAGGGGGATTTATACGAATACCTTCCATCAGAAGATAAGGTCGTGCCAGTGTTCAGTTGACATGGATATGTGGAATCTTAGATTTACGATGACCGCACGCAGCGAAAAAAGAGTGTACATTAAATTTTGACAAAAACTTGGGCATTCGTGTTCGGAATCCATTAGTAAAATTCAAGTATATGGCAATGAATCTATGATTAATACACAAAGAATGGTTTAGGTGATTTAAAAGTAGTCGTACATCAATTGCAAGTAACCCCCGTTCTGGTAGGTTCACAACTGCAAGAAATTCTGGTGGTATACAACTAGTTCGAGTTTTAAATAACCAAAATCATCGTCTTTTCACTGTGTGGACTATAGAAGATCTTGGAATTTCAAAAACTATAATTTCAGAAATTTGGAGGTTTTAAGGATTTTAAAGATTTCTTTTTTTAAATGAATGTAAAATATAGAAAGCTAAGATAAAAACAAAAGAACCCGAACTCGTTGGGTTTTAAATAACTAAAATCGTCTTTTAACTGCGTGGAATATAGAAGATCTTGAATCCCAAAAAAAAATTCAGAAATTTTGAGGTTTTAGGGCGATTTTTGCGAGTACCTTCCATCAGAAGATATGGTCGTGCCAGTGTTCAGTTGACATGGATATGTGGAATCTCGTGCGCGGTACATTGACGATGACCGCACGCAGCGAAAAAAGAGTTTACATTAAATTTTGACAAAAACTTGGGCATTCATGTTCGGAATCCATCAGTAAAATTCAAGTATATGGCAATGAATCTATGATTGATACACAAAGAATGGTTTAGGTGATTTAAAAGTAGTCGTACATCAATTGCAAGTAACCCCCGTTCTGGTAGGTTCACAACTGCAAGAAATTCTGGTGGTATGCAACTAGTTCGAGTTTTAAATAACCAAAATCGTCTTTTCACTGTGTGGAATGTAGAAGATCTTGGAATTTCAAAAACTATAATTTCAGAAATTTGGAGGTTTTAAGGATTTTAAAGATTTTTTTTTTTTAAATGAATGTAGAATATAGAAAGCTAAGATAAAAACAAAAGAACCCGAACTCGTTGGGTTTTAAATAACCAAAATCGTCTTTTCACTGCGTGGTCTATATTCCACGCAGTGAAAAGATCTTGAAATCCCAAAAAAAATTCAGAAATTTTGAGGTTATAGGGATTTTAAAGACTCTTTTTAAAAAGAATGTAGAATATAGAAAGCGAAAATAAAAACTAGAGAAAGAAGATTCAAATCTAAAAAGAAGTGGGAAGGTGTAACAGGAAGAATTTTGGAGAAGAAAGGAATGAAGCAAGGCAAAATGACGATTTTAATGTCAGTCGTAGTTAACAGAATTCGAAATAAAGCATACGTCTTCTAGGTGATGAATTGGTACAACTTAATAGGATAAAAAACACTTCGACATCAAAAAATACTTTCAATAATTAAAAACGATATTCTTAAAAAAGCGTTAAAGGAATATTGTCTACACGTACTAAATAAAGAGCTCTAAATCAGTGGTTACTAAACCTAGAATTGCCTAGATAGTACTGCTAAAGTATGAACATATGTATAGTCCACCGAAACAAACGAAGTACATAATAGACCCTGTAGAACATGTACGTGTTGTGTTGAGAAATTAATATAAAAATAGCAGATTTAATTGGCTCCATGACAAATACTTACGCAAGGCTTTTACAGGTGTTGTTGTGGATTCTCGTCCATGCATTCATGTGTGGAATGCATTTGATCGTTTATGAGCGAATATTGTGGTGATTGAAATGCATTCATGTGTAATTAAAAAAAATATTGCACAATTTCATTGTTATTTCACGTAAAATGAAATGTAAATAGTTGTTTTCATTTGGAAAAGCCGACTCATTTATATGCTGTTTGTAGATGTTTGCTTTTGTGTATATGAAAAACAAGTAATGCGAAATGTGCTTTTTTATAGAGATAGACTAAACATAGTTCGTGTTATTTGAAGAATATTAAAATTAAATACTTGGAATGCAAATTTTCGATGCTGCTATTAATACAAACAAGAGCGTCAATGAATTTAAACTACTCACGAATTCGTTAATCATATGTTCAGTTTTGAAATGCGGAATGCAATTAAGCGTCGAAAGAGTCCTGGAAGCGACACGAAACTAAACACGTTAAGTATATTGTCAGGGTTAATACTGATTTAAAAGATACATTAGTCAAAACAAATAACGGATTTTTATATAACAGGGATTACGTACAATTTTTATTATCAGCTCAATTAGATTCCCTAGTCCTTGTAATCTGTCGAAACTACATACAGTGTGTATCAGCCAAATGGAATAAATTCGATAATAATTAAATGGAAAGGTGTTCGAAAAAACGCTCAGATACGTCGATTGGGATTTTTAGTTGCGTATTTTTTTAAATAAAAAGTTTATATATATGGTGTGTCATGTAAAAACGGTCAATACCAACTTTCTTATTTTAAATGCAACACCTTGTCAAACATTAAATTTTTGGATTCTTTAGAAAATTCCAGACATATTTTATGTACAATGTCCTATACCTATCTTCGACTGTTTCAGAAATATTAAATGTTTTCAGATTAATAATTTTGTTTACAATTAAAATAAGATTTTCACATAATAGTTTGTTTACCGAACTATTAAGTGAAAATCTTTAATTGTACTTGTACTTCGTTTTAAAATACCTTGCCTTAGCAAAGTGTTGTCAGTGTCATAACTGTTTGAATTTCGTTAACTACATTTCAGCAAAATGGTTCATTTAACAGAAATGCACAAAATAACAATTCTGTAGATGATTGGTTATGGAGATAACACACGGACACAAATGGAAGTTGCTCACTTATTTCATGAGAAATTTCCAAATTTGCCGCCTATATCCCAAGGAACAATTAGTAAAATAGAAAAGCAGTTTCGGGAGTTTGGACATGTAAGGCAAATAAAAAAAGCAGCTGCGAATGCAGTAAGTAATGATATCAAACTGGATATTGTGCTTGAGTTTGAAGGAAACCCGCATGCTTCTAGTAGACAAGCAGCGTCAATGTTCGATGTTTGCCATTCATCGATTACTCGCACATTAAAAGAAAATAAAATGCATCCCTATAAAATTATACCAACTCAGGAGCTCATGGAAGACGACTTTGATAGGAGAACGTATTTTTGTGAACAAATGATGACAATGTTAGATAACCGTGTGATCCAATTAGAACATATTTTATTTTCTGATGAGTGTACCTTTACGCTTCACGGTCATGCTAATCGTCAAAATTACCGCTATTGGTCCAGGGAAAATCCTCACTGGATGTGGGAAGAACATACGTAATACCCTGAGAAGGTTAATGTTTGGGCAGGAATTGTTGGAGATCATATCGTAGGTCCTTTTTTCATTGATGGAAATTTGAATGGCGACAATTATTTAGCATTGCTTCAAAATAATCTCGTGCCAGCTTTGACAAACTTATATCCTGATCTAGCAAATCCACAAGTTCCAGCAAATACGATGTGGTTCCAGCAAGATGGAGTACCACCCCATTACCAAATCAATGTCCGGCAGTACCTCAACCAAATATTTCCGAATCGGTGGATAGGTAGGCGAGGATCGATGGAATGGCCAGCACGATCCCCTGATCTAACGCCATTAGACTTATTCTTATGGGGATACGTCAAGAGTATAGTATACAAAACTAAACCCCTCGACTTAACTGACTTAAGAAGACAACGTTAGAAAAAATTTATATTTAAGATTAGGATGTTGTCAAGACGTTTACGGCGAACATTTTGAACATCTCCTACAGTGACATTTATGTTTTTCTTGTTATTTCTTACATTATCAAAAATTTTTCAAATTAATCTGAGAACATTTAATATTTTCGAAACAGTCGAAGATAGGTATAGGATATTGTACATGAAATATGTCTGGAATTTTCTAAAGAATCCAAAAATTTAATATTTGATAGGGTGTTGCATTTAAAATAAGAAAGTTGGTATTGACCACTTTTACATGACACACCCTGTATATAAACTTTTTATTTAAAAAAATACGCAACTAAAAATCCCAATCGATGTGTCCGAGCGTTTTTTCGAACATCCTTCCATTTAATTATTATCGAATTTATTCCATTTGGCTGATACATACTGTATATACAAGATTATTTGTCGGTAAAAGACTATAAAAACATTAAAGAACACTAAGAACTAATGAAATTATTAGGTACTATTAGTATTAAGTACTATGAGTACTAAGAATGAAAATAAATTTAAAAGAAGTGAATTGTTTAAATCTAATTGATCATTAGGAAGGATTACACAATTTTTAATCATTAGGGAGATTAATAAGTGCATTAATCTCCATATATCCAAGAAATTTAGTTTCATGTTTCTGTAAATATGTGAAGTATTTCCCGTTTAATACATTTATGCATATTATGGTTCGTTTCGATTAGATATTTGCTGAAGTTAGAATCATTTCTTAGGTATTTTAGGCTTCGTAGACATTCTTCTGTTCTAATTTTGTTCTGTCTGATTGGACAGTTTTCACACTTACATTTTGGGCATTGAAGTTTATAAACACCGTATTTCTCCATAGTATCAGTTTTATCTTTTGCATTAAATAATATATTGCCTAAAATAGTATCTGTTTTGAAAAGTATGATTTTTATTAAGAAACATTGCTAGTTTTTCAGATAGAGTCCCAAAATAAGGTAATGTTTTGAAAGTTCTTTCGGTTCTATTATTAATGTGCGAATAAATTAGGTTAAGGTTGTATTTACGTTTTTTTTATTGATTAAGCTATTGATTGATTTTTCTGGGAAATTATTTTTCTCTATAATTTTAATATTTAATTCTGCTTGTTTGTCTCCTTCAATCAGATATATTACGAATACTCTGTAAATCATGGAGTTGTAAGCCATTAGTTTCTGAGATACTGGATGACACGAAATCATAAATATAGTTTTAAAATAAAGTTATGACTGCTTCGCGTTATATAATAAGGTCTAGAAAATTAATAGATTTTTCAATTTCTGATTCTGTGGTAAACTTGATTGAAGAATATACGGAATTCAAAAAGTTAGGATATCAGTACCGGTGAATCCCTCTCTTATATCGTCTATGTATATAAACCAAAATAGACTGTATTTATTTGATAAATAATTACTTAAAATCATATTTTCTAATGCACCCATGAAGATATCTGCCAAGAGAAGACTCAGTGGTAAATCCATCGTAAGTCCTTTGTCATACAGGGTATTATTAAATTGAAAATAATTACGACATATACAAATTTCGAAAAGGCGCAAGATTTCTAGCTTTAGAATGGGGAGAATATTAAATAATAAAATTCGTTCTATTAAGAGGATACATTATTATTAGGGATATTCGGAAACATATTAGAAATACCAAACGAGACTAACTTGCAGTTATTTAAGTTTTTACATTTTCCTAGTTTACTACAAAGACCTGCAGAATTTATTATTGCATGTTTTGGTTTAAATTTTATCATTTTCTTCATGTAATTATTGTGATATTTCGCCAGCAGTGAATTCGGTGCATTTATGTAGCTGAAAACTGGTCTTATAGGATTGTTCTCTTTGTGAATTTTAATGAGGTCGTATAATTTAGGTATCATAAGTTTTTTGAGTTAATAAAGAGGTATAATAAGCAATATTTGTCAGAGTTGACTTTATTTGTGATTGAAATAGTTTCGTTGGATCCTTTTTCAGTTTTATAAGTTTCCGTTTGCTAATAAATTGTTGTACTTTATCCATATAATCTTGTTTTTCTATAATAGCTATTGTATTAGCTTTATCTGCTTTAGTGATTGTGAGGTTAGAATTTTCAACTTTAGATTGTATTTCTTTAATAATTAACTTATCATAACTTTTTTTAATGGTACTACTTACTTACTCTTGAATATCATGGCTGCTGTTTGATGTTTTAAAGTGACAGACGTACTAGTTAGAGCTATTCCTGAGTGAACTCTTAAAATTGCTGTATTATTTATATCAGGTCTACCGGAAAGTTCTATCCGTTTTTAGAATAAAACAAAATAATAAATTTTTCATATCATGAACAAACTTTATTCAACAATATAATTTCCATCAATATTTGTGACTTCCTACCAGTGTGATGGGAATTTGTATACCCCATTTTTAAAAAATGCCTTATTCCTAGGGGCAAACAATTGAACCAGTGCTTATCTGATATCTTCTTCGCTTTGCCCTGCAAAAAAAATTGTAAGAACAGAAACAAGTGATTATGGAATGGTGGATGCCATAGAATTGCTCAGCCTAGCTCTACTAGTTTCTGACAACTCCCCAAAGCAGCATATGGCCTGGCATTACCATGAAGCTGTATGATGTCCTTCCTATAGAACATCGCCAGCGTATTTTCTTGGAGTACTGTTATTAAATTATCCAATTGCTGACAGTAGTTCTCCGAATTTAGCTTTTCGTTTGGTTTCGACAACTCAAAATGTATTGGTACACTATATACACAACATTCAACAGGTTCAACTTCAGTTTAGAGGTGAAGAGGCAGGTTTCCGGATTCACAATATGCCCTTCTCCTTACGATGTTTTCATAAGTAATCTACTTTTTATCCCCAGTTTCATCCGATCCCGAAAAGGTTCGATTTTGTTCCGTACGAGCAGACATGTGCATATATATACGAATATGGTCTGAAATGGTTTGTTGAGCTAAATCAAGCCCTTCCGCAATCTCCGATGTTGTCAAAAAAGGATTTTGCTCTAACATGATACTAATAGTATCGTCGTCGACCAAAAATGGTCGCCCAGAACGTGGATTATCAGAAAGGTCGAAATCACCTATTTTCGAACCACCTTCTGCACATTCTATCAGAAACTATACCTTCACCAAATACTTTCACTAAATTTCTACATTCTTCTGTAGCATTTCTTCAATGTTGGAATTCGTACAAAATACAGTGGTGTAAATGAATTTTATCAGTAGCCATGGGTACACGATCGCGTCTCACTTAATATTAACATTAATTATCTACGCTTTAGCTCGTTTGCTAGATCAGTATGTATACATTCAGCGCTAAAAAGAGAGAACCAAATAACCATCAAACGAGTATGTGCATATTTGTTGAAACTTGTAACCGAAACGGGCAGAACTTTTCGGTACACCTAATAGTAGCCGGAGAACACTGTGTGTATTTTAGACTAATTAAAGATTTTAGTATCTTCCTCATTAAAAGTGCAATTACTAAAGGTTTTGAATCTGGGACCAATTTCTTAATTTATGGAGATACTTCTTTTTTGTTTAACAAGATTTTCAATTTTCTTACTTTGTTGTTGATGCTGGATGTGGATTTTCTCTGCTACTTTTTCCTAAACGTTGTCATGTAGGATATCTTGTTCTTCTATTATACCAAATAATGTCCTAACCGACGAAACTAGTCGCAATTAATATGTAATTTATTTATTTCCTATTTTTATTTATTCTTTAATGTAATGATAGTTCACAAAGTAACGGCCTCAACAATTGTCATTCGATATTCATAATTTACAAATTGAAATTTTAAATATTAATCACAGATAAAGATGATAATACTTTATATTTGCTTCATCGGTCAATGTTCTGTCAATGTATTTACTTAATGTAAAATTGTGATAAGTAATAACAGTTAGACTTTTGCACGCGGCAAATTGTTAGCGCGGAACAGAAAAAAAATTGCCCGTAGTATGGTAATTTGTGAAATAAACGTTCTCTACTATAACAACGGACACATAACTGTGTCAAAAGAATCATCATATTCAGGACAAAACAAAACTATGTATGTATATGTACTGTTGAAAATGCAAGTCTTAACCTACTTAGACAGATTAATTCACACACCATTAGTATACTTTATGTTAATTTTTCTTTTTATTGTGTTCAGTACTTCTTTGTTTGTTTTGTTTATGAGAAGATTTTATACATGTCTAGGATTCTTTAATGATCAAATGAAACATCTAATAAATTTTGCTGTACGCCGATAATTTCAGCGAATTTTAAAAAAACTCGTATTTAGTCTTGGTTTTTACTGCTAAGTTTAGCATCGAAATATTATGCAGGAATACAGAAACTCCTTTAACATAGTTTTTAAATTATTCAACTTAATGCTTTTTAATGTTTTGATATATCAAATTACGAAGTAACTACTGAAAAAAGAGTAATAGGAATCTAAACTGTCTGTTACAAGGTGATTTTAAGAAAGTAATTTTAAAATATGTCTCTACTAATACAAAGGGCACTAGCAAAGTTTTGCAATATGACGCAACAATGAATCGTAGGAAGCTGCTAGTTGCTGCACGTTGAGACATGTTCATACGTGCATAGTAGCCGCCGCACCATGTCGATGGGCTCAGTTATTTATTAGCAGTGAGAGTGTAAAGTGCTTGCGATGGCATCGTGGTCACGAAATGAGATAAGGGCAGTTTCGCGTTATAATTTCGTGCGTGGTTTAAACATAGACCGGTGCTTCGAAGAAATGACTCTTGCACTAGGTGATGTTTGTCCACAGCGCACAACGATATCCAGGTGGTATAGAGAATTTCAAAGGAGAAATTTAACTGTGGAGGATACTGAGAGGTTGGGAAGGCCACGAACGTTAGTTACGGAGGAAAGCGTTACTACTGTGGGGAAAATGCTTGGCGAGGATAGGCGAGTGACCTACCAACAGATAGAGGGTACTTCAGGCCTAAATGTACCAACAATTCGTTCGATTCTGCATGATCATTTATATGTGAACAAACTTTGTTTTCTCAGGGTGCTGCATCGACTGACTGAAGAGTAGATGGCACGACGTGTGACTTGGTTCCGGGAGATGCTAAAAAAGTTTAATAAGGGACAATCTCAGTATGTGAACAACATCGTGACAGATGACGAAACTTGGCTGTACTATTACGATGTGCCAACCAAGCTCAAAACAAAGTTTGGGTCTTTGATGATGAGGACGCACCCGTAGTTGTCAGAAACTGCCGATCTGTAAAGAAGAAAACGATAGCTGTATTTTTCAAATCCAGTGAAATTGTGGAACGTGTTGTTTTGGACACACAGAAGATAGTCACAGCTAAGTGGTATACTGAATAGTGCCTGCCTAAAGTCATTGGATCAATGAAGAACCTGCGGCCAAAGTCAAGAATGGACATCTGGTTCCTCCATCACGATAATGCTCCAGCTCACCGCGCCAAAGCCTGCACCCAATATTGCAGTCCAAATCTTGCTCCCTACGACTTTGCACTGTTCCCGCATGTGAAAATTAAGCTAAAAGGGAGGCGGTTTTCCAATGATGAGGACCTTCTGTAGGCTTGGAATAACGAGTGAGCTTTACTCCATAGTGTAACTTGGCAGAACTGATTTAAAGATTGGTTTCGGAGGATAGGGATGTGTATTACGTATAGAAGAAATTACTTTGAGAAAACTAAATAAACAAAGCTGTATTGCAAAACTTTCCTAGTATTCTTTGTACATGACAAAAATTGTACTAAATGTTCGAAATAATTCAACATTAATTCTTAACGGGCCACTGTACTTCAAAAAAATTCTAATTTCAGAATAAATTTTTTCTTCAATAATATCTTCTAGGATATGGATATTTTTTAAGTTAAGGGAGTGCCAAAAGTCAAATATGGCCAAATCTAGTGAATACGGTAAATATGTCAGGACTAATACATGTCAAAATCAACTGTTAATTTTAACGTATGAGACAATGCTTTGTCCTGATGGAGTATTAAATCATGTATTTGCAGACTTTTATGCAGTTTTAGTTGTAGAGGAATTATTGTGATAGGAATGAAGTTACTGTTGAATCTATGAAATAAATAGTTGAGGAATGTCAACAGATTTCTGTAGATACTGCAAGAATTAGACCTTTCTTACTGTACTACTAGACATATCCTTAAAAATGATCTGCACTTAAATCTCTACCATTTACGAGTGATCCATGAAATTTTTCTTATAGATGTATTTCCAAGACAAGAATTTTGTCAATGATTTAGCACTAAAAATTTCCTACCTCAGTTCTGAAAGCTTAATAGCCTTAATTAAACCTGTACTTCTAAAAAATATTGTTCTTAATTGAATGAAGTCAAATGGATTAAATTGTAGGGCAGTGATTGTCATATCGCTTCGGTATTTAAACTAGAGATCCAAAGAATTTCCTTAAAAAGGCAATATTTTCATTTGTAATATGTATTCGAGCTCTATCTTGCTGAAAATGATCTTTATATAGCTCATCGTTGCGTACAATATTTACAAAGGGTACTAAAATTTCCAAACTGTATCACTCAGCATTTAGTATTCCTTCGAAAAATATGAGTCAATAATTCTTCTTTGACTATCAGCTGGCCAAACTCCACTTTCTTGCGATTGCAGTTGGGTTTTAATAATTGACAAAGCCAGACAGGGGAAACCAGAATTCGCTTCTAAACAATATTTTTTTATGACCTCACCATTATCATTAAAATGATTGACAAATCGTTGACAAAATTCTCGGGTTGTCTTGGAAGTATATCCATAGAAGAATTTCATTGGCCACCTGCAAATGGTAAGGATGTAGGTGCAGATCATTTTTAAGAATATGTCTAGTAGTAAAGTAATGAAGATCTATTTCTAGCAGTCAGTATCTCAGAGAAACCAGTTGATATTCCTCAATTATTTGTCTCACATCTTCAACAGTGACTTCATTCCTAATCATTTACCTAGCACTGCAAGTGCACAGCAAGGGTGATAATGATCATACGAGATAATTTCATTCGAAAATTTATCTAAATCTATCAGCAAAATGTCTTTATTAAATAATTCATTCTATATTTTTATCCTTAATTTTTCCAATTGATTTGTACTAGACTCTTTCTTTGGAGATTTCTTTAACGTCTCTAACTTTGAATGTTAAAAAAAATTACTCAAATATTAATTAACACTCTGTTTACTACGCGTTTAAAAGAACTCATCTTTCATCAGGTAAATTTGTGTTATTAAAGAACGATTCTATGCGGCTTATTGTACCTCTTCGATATAGAAAAATAGTGGAAAAACATTACCTTCCTCTGTCGTTCAAACGCACGAATATACAAACGACAGAGCGTGTTCATCTCTCTACATTGGTAGGAAGGTTACCAGTGCGTATATGGGTGAATACTTTAAAATCTCGGTGATTTGCCAGTAGATGAATGCTAAAAGAATCATTCGAATATTAATAACACCCTATTTACTACGCGTTTCAAGGAATTCACTTATCGTATCTTTTCGATGCAGAAAAATAATGAAGGAGTATTACCTCCCTCTGCCGTTCAAACACACGAATCTATGTATCTAACTTTGTCGTATACTAAATAAAATAAGCGTGATATGATTATATAAAAGTACATGTGGTGTCATAAGACACAATCCATCAAAAGCTAGGTATTTAAGCCACTTATGTCTCTGAAATTGTAATATAATTTCCATGGTAATTCGACAAACTATAAAGGCAGTTAATGTAGATGGAGAAGCTGCCAGTAATTTTGAAGTTTCAAATGGACTATGGTAGGAAGACTATCTACATCACTTTTTTTTTAATTAGAATATATTAGAAAAATAGTATCAATAGACAGAATACACTTATTTATTTTTAGAATTTATTAAGAACTAAAAGTAATAAAAAAAGCTGATAAATAAAATAGGAGAAATTAAACAACATAAACGAAATAACAGTAAGAAAAATGAATATGTGTATATTTTTAAACATACTAGCCTACATGTGAAAAAAAGATAGGTACTATGTACAATTACTACCACAAAAAGTTTACGATCTAATTCGCTTTTTGCTCTATAATTTTAGGTCGAGCCGAAACAATATCAAACTAGAAAGAAAGCTTCTTTATATTTCATTAAGAAAAGAACAATTATGTGCGTTTGTGCAATTCAAATAGTGCACGAATTTCTTTACATTGTCGACCTGATAATAAAAAGTTTCAATACTACTGCATTTTCTCTCTAGTCTAAAATGTACTAGAAGTTTTCCACTTACTCTTTTTCGTTAAATACTCGTATATAAGTATCTTGTGATATATTTGGAAAAAGCGATATACACACATTTTTTGTACTAATGTATTTAACATATATGTATGTAGGTGGTTTAATATCTCTAAATTTAAAATTTGGAGATATTAAACCGCCCTGTTACCTTATGGGAGAAAAACAGCGCCTTATAACTATATTAGAAAACGATTGGTGGATTAGAGGTGTTGCTAGGGAAATGGGGGTGAGTCTAGCATGTATTTGTAAACTCTGGCAAAAATGGACCATGGAGCACACTTTAGAAAGTGACGATGATACTGAGAAAAGTAGAAGTACTATACGAAATGAAGAAAACACGTTCGACAAAATTCATTTACAACTTACTAACAAGCAATACAGAGGACAGGATGTAGCGAAAGCGTAGATAAATAAAGACTAACATAAAATACTGTAGAACGATTCTATATTGACAAAGATGCGAAGTTTTGGGGTAGGGAAATATTTTCTGATGAGTCATTACTGCAGGCCTTATTCTAATATGAATCGACGAGTGTATCGTGAAATAAGTATTCGTTTCCACTAAAATAATATTGCAGAAGGAAGTAGGAGTGAAAGATTTAAGCGTTTGAGGATGGATGTCGTGCGTTGGAGTAGGAGCTACATATATAGATAATTGAAAAATCACTTAAATTACCAGTATAGAGATATCTTCCACATATAATGTTACGCTCTGTTAATATAAGGCATGGGATAATTATTTATTTCAACAAGACAATTGTCCAGTGCACAAAACGCGGATTATAAAGAAATGGATGCGTTCAAATTATATTAAAGTGATGCCTTGGCCTTCAAATAGTCCGGACTTAAGTCCCATTGAAAACGTATACATTAACTTCATTCCGCAAATTAGTGCAGAATTGTGGGAAAAGGTAGAGAATGTGTGGAACGAACCTTCAGTAGAATTGTGCGAAAGGCTTATTGATAGGGCGCCGTCAAGGTTACAGGAAGTAATTAACAGGAGTGGATGATGAACACATTATTAAATGTTATGTTAAATATTGTTCAAATAAGTTCACATCAAATTTAATTCCGAGATTTAATATTTTAAGTCAAGTTTCGACGACATACCTCTTGATTTTTTTAATTTAATTTCAATCTAGAAAGTTTGATAAAGATGATGATGAAGATAAATTTATTAAGTTTATGTTAATTGTAGTCAAAATTATTCTACTAATTTAAAACCCTAAAGTAATGCAACGTTAGGTCGCACTTTCGTAAGTTTTGCATCAAATTAGTTTATACGTTAGGTTAGTAATAATAATTATTAAAATACCATATGTTGTGTGGTGCTTTACTGCAAAACTTTTTATGAAGGTTTCATACTATTGCATAGTAAGGCCTCTTTTGTAGTAAATTTTTTTCACCAAGATGTGACTGCAAGCCACGGAAAAGGCGATAATCACACGGTACAATATCAGTAGTACGCTGGATGTGGCACAAGCTCCCAACCGAGCTCCTGAAGTTTGCTTAGTAGGGACGCGCGTTGTCGTAGAGGAATAAAACTTTACGTCTATTCACTAAGGACGCCCGGTTGTTTAAAAGTGCTGCATTGAGATTAGTCATTTTTTGGCAATAATATTCTGTTGTAATGGTATGGTTCGGTTCCAACAGTTCAAAATAGACGATACCTGACGTATCCCATCAAATGACAGCAGAACCTTTCTTGGATGAAGGCCAGCTCTTGGTGTGGGTTCCGGTGTTTCTCCAGCATCTAACCATTGCCGTTTTCGAATTGGGTTATTGTAAAGAACCCATTTTTCATCGCCAGTAACAATGCGATTCAAAACAGTTCATTTTCATAACGCTGTAGCAACTGAAAACACACATTCATCCTCTGCTGCAAGTTTGCTACTGTCAATTTGTGAGGCACCCATTTCCCCAGCCTTATGTTAAAACCTTGCCTAGGTCCTTCAGATGTCTGTAAACAGTTCCATGAGTTGAATTTAACCTTGGAAACAATATATCCATGCTTAAACTTGGTTCTGATTCCACTCGTTCCTGCAAGGACTCCCCATCAAATTGAACTGGACGTCCAGATCGAGGTGCATCCTCAGCTTGCAAATTTTCACTTTTGAGCAGTCCTTACACTTATTGTGTTCTCTCCGTTTACCGCTTTTTTCCCATTTTAAACAAAAAGTACAAAATATCGCTCTTGTACTCCTTTAATGATTCCATTTTTTTTGCACAAAAACTACGTCTTTGTCGTACTTAAGACAATTCGACTGTGATACTTCTGAAACGAAAACGAAAAATTAAGAGAACACGCAATTAACCAACAGTTATCAGAATAACAGTGATTATAGCTAAAAAAGCGTACGAACTTATGGACTTACCTGATAACATCGAGAGTGAAAATTTCTAGTGAGAACTATAGGAGAAGAAAAGCAAATAAAATGTAGAGAAAATTGGATAAAAGCATTTATTAACTTTTAACGAACCATCGTGAAATTTAAAAACTCGCTGGCTGGATTTTATGGAGAACACAAGATTACTGATATGAATAATATAGTGAAAGAAGAATAGTGAAGATCAAAACATAAAGTAGAATAGCATATGGAATTGTAAAGTTTAAGCAAGAAAATAAAATTTCATAATTATGGACCTATATTTTTTGAGTAAAGTAATATTTAAACTATCGTACAGTATTTTTCCTAAATTAAGTAAGTGTAATGCTTTTGATCATTTTGTTACATAAAAATTCTGATACTATTAATTTGGTACGTAGACTTCCGCGGTCGTGGTCCATGCTATAAATTACTTAAAAGTCGGCAGATATACTAGTGACGCGGGTCCAGCCCGGAAACCCAGAAGCAGATCTGATATTATTAGTTCTTCCTACATATTTATACCTGCTGAGTTCATTACTTTTATTGATAATAATGTACTACATTACTCGTTGTGTATATATCAATACTCTTAAAATACAACTGATTCAAGATAATCGTTTAGAATGTGTTAAGACGTATATTTGACAATTATTTCGAATTGTCTATAATTATTTTTTTTTATTATTATGGTATAACTTATACAACGGTATATATCAGTGTTTCTACATGCATGTATAAAGACATGTATTCTCATATCAGAGATAATTATCAATCACACATTAAACTTACATACCAGCCGCGAAGAAAATTATACTTGTAGTATCCCTTTCTTTTTTCTGTCTAACGCGCGCGTGTCATATAATGAAACAAATTATTTGACTGTCATTGGTTCCCGCATGTCCGGTTGACACACTTCCGGATACTTCTGATTCCGTTCATGTTGAGCTTAATGTATTACCAACTCTATCAGACTACTTTTCAATATAACATTTGTATGTATTGCTTTATATTTATAATGTTGTTTATATTTTTAAGTAGTCTAACATACTTTAATAAATTAGATTAACCACTGTGTATACACAGACATGTACATGTCTATTGCGGCAACATTAAAATTATTGACTACTTACTCTATTTATTCCAAAATGAAGAACTGTCTAATATTATGATGGTAATAAATTACTTACTCAATCGCTCTTTACATCTTATCTAGAAAACGATCTGTTCCGGGATTACTTTATACTTCTCTTATACTCCTATTAGTGCTTAATTTTATTTAGTTAATGTAAATACATCAACTAAATAAAATTAGGCACTAAAAGGAGTATAAGAAAGATATTTTTAAGGAATGCATAGATATTTATTATACAGTCCTGGTTATAAATACTGGGCACTGTGGGCATTTCTTTAAATATCAAATATATAATCAGTATTAATTTATTGAATTGGTAGCACAATTTCTTAATACTTTGTGTGAACTGCTTTCTGATACTGCTTCTAATGTTTCTAAAAACTCATATTAAACAAGTTAGACACTGTCATAATTCCCATTTTACAATTTTTTACTTTCAATTTTTTGTATACATTAACCGATAAAACCAACACCACCATAGTTTTTAACACTGGAGTATATGTACTCTTAAAATGAATTCCCTATTCCAAGATGGTTTCTACAAACGTCTTAAGCTGAACCCCATAGCACGCATTGAATTTTCTAGTTTTACCTTTAGTTAATCCCATCAAATCCAACTGATTCTCAAATATATCTTGTACGGTGACTCTAATAGCGCTAACTTGTATTGTCTCCCCCAAATTCGCAAAACTAAAGCCCCATTGTGTCTTATAGTTAGTACCATTGAAAATCTAACTTATAAATTATCCAGATATCGTGTTAACCTTTCTCCTTCCCACAGCAGTAGGAATGAATCTTCTATTTTAAACTCTAAACGTTTTTTACAGAGATTGAACTAACTGTCAGTCTATCCTCGCTACATTTTGTTAAATTTTGATATCGAATCCCTATTTACTATACTTCCTATATCATACAATTAATACAACAACTTCTGTTCTATGATAACCTGTCTGTCAAATCGATAAAAACCTGCCTAACTTCTACTTATTTTTAATTACGTGATTGTTAGTATGAGCAAGTTTCTGGTAAACTTATGGGCTCCTCGTTTTCTCCTGTGATCGACAAAATTTTTACAACGGAGCTCTAAAAACAGAAGTGCTGGTTGAGTCACTTAACTGTGGGGATTTGAATTGAAGGTTCTCTCCCTTTCTTAAACGTCATAGTGAACGGTCCATTAGCAGATTTCATCTATACATAAATGTAGATATATAAACCCTTCTTTATCATGATCCCGTATAAAAATGAGGTGTTACGAACGCCTCAATCCAGGGGGCCTTCTTCATATCTGAATCTAGTTCATTATGTCGAGGACTTAATGTTTGCTTTTTACTTATATATGCCCTAAGCTTGAGTATAGGTATAAGTTTGATCTGAACATGAGAACGTTCTGAGAAAATTTCAAAAATACCTTTACTCGAGAAACGAGAGCAGAAGAGAGGAATGGACTAGTGACTCTTATCACGATGTTTTAAATAAATTCTTTTCAAGATAGGCGACAACTCACTTCATTACAAGTTTGAATATCAATAATAACACTCTCATTCCAAGGATGTAAATGTTATTTAAAAATATAGTACTATATTGTGACTTTAACAGAAACTCTTTTGCAAAAATTTATAATAAATTATTTATAATAAGATAAGATAAGTACTTTTTGTTCTGTTATGTTAATTATGATTTCAGATTTTCATTTTCATTTTCTTATTTTTTAGTGTGTATTTTATAAGATTATTACGTATCAGTTTTGCATGTGAAGTAATTGTATAGTCTGCTTCTTAATTTTTGAACTTTATTGAGATTATTTTTAATCTGTTGGACAATCAAGTTTATTATTATTAATAATGTCGCCAAAACTTTAATTAATCACAACTATTCCAAAAAAATATCAGTCGCTCCAAAGATCAATATGTCGATGCAACATCGTTCAGTTCCGTTTCTCCAAATACTACTACTATTTTCGAGGCTAATTTACTTTATATAAAAGGTATCACCGACTGTATCAGTGTTTGTTTCAAACTAAAATGTCTTAAAATTTCACTGTACCCGTATCGAACTCTTCTATTAGAAACCATAACTATTAGTAAGCCCTAGTTCTTGCCGAATGGTTAACACGTATGCTGCTCAATACGAGCATTGTATGTGCGCTGGGCTTAGCCGAATTTGCACTAGCAAAATCGGAAACTGAACATCGAATTGAATTTAATTTAGCCTAGATTCTAATCTGAAATTCCTATTAATATACGGCAGAATTCGAGAATCCATAGACACTTTAAAGCATCTTAACAATCTTAACCGCGATTACGGATATTCTTCATATAAAACTTGATAAGATCTTATAACAAAACAACTCCGGTCTAAATATAATACTTCAGGAACCTGGAGAGCCATTAATGATTGGTTAGTCCCTAACTAACAAACTGTTAATTTCAATGCAGCAACAGCAATAGTAGTCCTGAAGATATCTCTTTCAGATTGAATAAAATGTTAGCAAATGAAGAAGCAGTGAAAATCACTCATTTCCAGATTGGAAACTAAGAGGGTCTGCCTACAAGCCGCATACTTTACTTGCTAGTTTATCAAAATTTAGTTATTAATTTGGGGTATTTAATGTTTTCACAATGAAATATGCTTAAGTGAAGTTACTATGCCAATTCATTCGAAACTCAGTGTACAGGTTTTAGTACAGTTAAATTATTGATCACGTGTTTATATAAACAGGTAAATAAATTTATTTTTAAAACTGAACTCGTTTGGTTTCTAATAACAAAGAAATAAATTGCCAAACATAAAAATAAAAAAAAAGTTTTTTATTATCTGTGGTGTATATTTAAACATGACCTACTTACATCTGTGTCTATATATATGTATGCACTTTTTTTTATTATATTAACATAGTTAAAAATATGCTAATATTTATCTCTCTAAACTGTATATTGATTTAATAAATTATGTTCACTAGTCATAGTAGTATTTTGTGCAGAGCTTCGTTTTTGTTGAATACTTTTTGCTGATGTGTAATGTAAATTAACTACATTTATTATACAAGGGGCGATCATTTATTTCCCGGATTGGTCGTATACCAGGTGTACCGGAAAATAACGATCGGTTTTTCTAACAGATGTCGCCAGGTTTAAGTATGAAATGTTATAATTTAACACACATCGTGAAAGTAACACCGTCATAGATTTATGATAATGTAATGATTTTTCGGCACACCTGGTATTATTACTGCAGTTAAAAGTTTTCTGTGGTATTTGCAGGGGGTAACATCATTCTTATCAGACTCGATCGCATGCATGCTTACCTACCTCTATTCATTTTAAAGTGCTCAAAACAATGAACGAATATTCTATATACTTGATAATAGAAAGTAGTGCCGGTTAATATAACACTTATAAATATTTTTATAAACTAGCCTAAATCTGCTATCTGCTTCTGGGCTTCCGGGCTGGAACCGCGTCACTTGTATATCTGCCGACGTTTCGTCTCCATTTGTATGGGACATCTTCAGGGCTCAACTACTGCACTGAAACTCAGTTTCATCGGCAAATATACAAGTGACGCGATTCTAGCTCGGAAGCTCAGAAGCAGATAGCATGGACCACGACCGCGGAAGTCTACGTACCAGATTAGCTTAAATCTTTTTAAGCAAGAAAATGAATATATATATATATATATATATATATATATATATAAAATATATATAATATGTTTGCACATGAGTGAAGAGATCGTCGCTGGGGTGTATAAAAAGGTGCTTCAGCATGTTCGTCGGCCAGTATTTAAAAGATCACTACCGTGATTAGTAGTAAAGATTTGTAGTTTTTAGAGTTGTCCGAAATGGAAACACAACCATTGGTCAATTGGAAACTGGAGGAACACAAGAAAGTATTGCAAAAGTGTTTGGAGTGAGTCGAAACGTCATTTCTAGACTTCGAAATTGCTTTTTGAAAACTGAAGGTACTCGAAGAAGGCAAGGGTAAGGGGTCTCCTTTCTACAAGATATAGAAGAGCCTATAGAATGTGGATAAATGAGCATATCAATTGGAGTTCAATGAACTGAGGTGAGTATTATTCACTGACGAATTTAGATTTATGTTCTAGGCAGATAATAGATGTGTTCTAATTCTCTAATTTAGCACAAGCAATAAATCATCATTTCTGTGGGAAAACTTCCAATATGGGGATGATGGCGTAACGATATAAGTACTAGAGAACACCTTCCTTTATTTCAAAGAAAAGGGAACCCTCACTAGTCAAACATATCTGTATAACATTCTGCAACATATTGTTCTTCTATATACAGTGACAATGAGAAAATAATACAATTTAGTGAACGATATACTTGCATCCATTGAGCAAATATCATCAACAACTGGATTTATAAAGTTGGTATAGAGAGAGAATAAAGTAACCAGCTAATTCACCAGATCGTAATCCAATAGAACAGCGTCGATATATTGCGGCACGACCACAACATCCCAAGCCTCTTCTAATGCTTGTCTTCATGAAACGAATATCGTCAACTGAACTGATGACATTGGTGTAGAGAGAGAATGGCGTGACCAGCCAATTCTCCAGATGGTAATCCATTATAATAAGCTTGGGTTGGGTTGTGGAATGAGGTGTTGAAAAATTATTTGACATGCTAATCCAATCCATGCCATTAGGATGGCAAACGTTTTTAAATATTCGTGGAGATCATGTACGTTAATAGTCTATATTTTTTGTAAGAATTATTGCAATAAAACTTCTGTAAAGTTAAATACTTTTTTTACGCACTAAAAATACAACACTTTATATTTTCCTAATAAAAACACATTAAAACTTTTCCAAACGAGATCAAATTCACCAACGTATTCAGATACTCACATATATACGAGGGTGGTCTGAAAAGTTTCCGACCTAACAAAGATAAAAGACATTTTTTCTTAAAATTTATATTTATTTTTCTACATACTCTAATTGTAACTCTACACACTTCCACCAGCGATGCTCCCATCTCTTTAATCTGTCCAAATAGTATTCGGCATTTTTCTCTGCAAAATAATCGTTCGCGAAGGTGATTGCCTCCTCATTTGATGAAAATCTGTCCTCCGAGCGCAATTTTTAGATAAGGCAGCCAAAAGAAGTCGCTTGGGGCTAGATCTGGTGAGTAAGGCGGACGGTCAAGCAGTTCAATGCGTAATTCGTGGATTTTCGCCATGGCAATCGCTGGGGTGTGAGACGGCGCGTTGTCTTGGTGAAACAGGATTTTCTTTTTTTGCAAATGTGACCGTTTTTCCACAATTTCTGCCTTCAGCTTGTCAAGTAATGATGCATAGTATACTCCTGTAATAGTTTTTCCTTTTCAAAGATAATCGATTAGGATAATTCCATGACTATCCCAAAAAACAGTCCCCATCACTTTCCCAGCTCAAAAAACAGTTTTTGCTTTTTTTGGAGCCGATTCCCCCTTTACAGTCTACTGTTTTGAATGTATTTTCGTTTCGGGCGTATAATGGTGTATCCAAGTTTCATTTGCAGAAATTAATCGGTGCCAAAACTCGGATTTATTGCGCCTAAACTGCATCGAACACGCTTTTCGTTTAACCTTAGCAAACGCGGCACCCAACGCGCGGCCAGCTTTCTCATGCCTAAATCTTGATTTAACATATGACGAACACGTTCTTTGGATATATTCATAGCCTTTGCTGTCTCTCACTTTAATTCGACGGTCGTCTAGCACCAATTGGTGAACTTTAACGATGTTATGGTCAGTAGTTATAGTTTTTGGACGTCCCGAACGTTCATCGTCTCCCAAGCTCTTACGGGCACATTTAAATTCAGCTGCCCAAAATTTCACTGTGGTAAATGATGGTGCAGAGTGCTCATACACAGATACACAGATACTCAACACTCGCATAGACTCACTTAAACGACTGTCGAATAACAACTGCGCATCCAAAACGGCTGAAACTTTGGTGAGTACCTGACAATAGATACACAACTACATTCCTTAGCTTTTATTGATGAGTGCTGCCATTTTCACGTTTAGGTTGTAAACTTTTCAGACCACCCTCGTAATTATGGTAAATCTACTTTTTTTAATTTATTACTATTTTTATGAAATATTTGTTAATCCTTTTGAGTAGCATACTACAGACAGTATCTTTTTCATAGCTACAGGATTTTTCAAATTATGTAAGTACTATATAGTACACTTTGCTTTAATTTTTGTCTGTCTTGTATTCTCGTGTTTTCTAAATTTCTATTAGGATTCCTGTTCGTTAATATATTAATCTTTCATGCTTACTTAGTTCGCTTATTCGAACTTAATTTTTATTTTAATATATTTTCTGCTAAAAAAATTTTCACTTTCATTTCAATTACTTAATTGAACATTCATTTATTTAAAAATATTTACTGCCTTTTTATTTAATACATTGCATATAAAATAAATATGTAAAATCCTACTTTCTATGTAATTTGCGGAGATTTGTGCAGAATGAATTTCCCACGGCGGATAAGCTAATGGCGTCCGGCAAATATTCGGAAAAACCCCTTTACGACTAAGTCCATACAGAAGCACGTTTCCATATATACCTTTACTACTTTCCCCTGAGATCATTCGGTGTCGTTAATCAGTTTTATTAAGATCACTTTTACTAGCTAAAAGATTTTATTTTTCAAATATCCGACAGTTCCTTCAGTATTACTGAATGAAAAATGATTTTACGAAGTTAGAATTTTTTATTTCAGATACAATTTATGAATAATAATTTAAGTAATTTGACAAAAACGATTGAGTATTTTAAAAAATAAAATATTTTTATGTATTTTAAATGTAGTATGTAATTAATAAATTGCCTTGTCCGTCTTCGATAGAAATCTTGATTTAAATACTTCCTTTAATTTGTGTACTAAGAAAATCAAATCTCCACTACTTTTAAAAAATATAATTTTATACTGTGTTACAATACTTTCACAAGTTACTATTTCGAAAGATCTTTTTCTACATTTGCACTTACGTCAAAACAAACATATTACTGCATATTTATATATATATATATATATATATATATATATATATATATATATATAATACTATATAAAGATATATACTAATAAGTAAGTTTGAGACTTTATGCACTTCTCTAAGGTATTAGTATCGATTAAAATAATTGATTTCTTGTTTGAATTTATCGTATTTTGGAAATTAGATATGTCAATCGAAGAAACAAAATGAACACATAGATAATCTTTGTTCAGAGTTCGTATTTTCCTTCTACGCGTTTAGTTGAAATTCTATTTAAATTTTTTTTTTTGGTATTTCTTAAAAAGCATTAAGCTATGTGCGTTAATAGGAGGAAGATAATCATATATATGAAAGGAGAGAGAGAGATTTATAAATGGAAATCAAAGGAGTTTTAGAAATAATTTCAAAAAAAATGAAATGCAATAATGTTTTCAAAAGTCGAAGTCAAATGTACTATTTTGGTGCTACATATGTGATTTCACCATACACATTCATACAGGAAGGAGGTCAGCAGGCACCTATTTAAACTGAATCGCACGCCTAAAGAGATTTTGATATGGATGCTTTAAAGTGAGTTTGAGACTTTGTACACTTCTCTAAGATATTAGTATCGATTAAAATGTTATTGTACTAATTTAAAATTTTATTTTGCCTATTTAATTAAAATAATTGATTAATTGTTTGAGTTTATCGTATTTTGGAAATTAGATATGTGAATCGAAACAACAAAATGAACACGTAGATGATTGACGAGAATCTTCTTTGTTCGGGGTTCGTATTTTCTTTCTGCGCATTTAGTTTAATTTCTATTTTAATTTTTCTTTTTGGTCGGTATTTCTTAAAAAGCATTAAGCTATGCGCATATATGCACAAATAGCTAATGCGCCATTTTATTTTATATACGAGGGTGGTCCCATTAGTACCTGGCCTGACTTAGAGATGGTGGTAGTTATTTGAAAAGTATCACTGTATTAGAAAGTACACAATCTATAAAGCATATGTTTCAAGTTTGAAGACGCCACATTGCTTAGTATTTGTTTGGCAGCTATCAATAGCGTGAACGTTTTCAGAGAATTTGTAAAAATGGAGAAAATTGATCGTCGTTTCGTAATACAATACTTTTATTTGAAAGCCCTCAGCCCAACCGATATAAAAGCTGAACTGGATTCTACTCTGGGTGAGTCTGCTCCTTCGTTTAGAATAGTGAAATATTGGGTAACAGAGTTTAAACGAGGCCGTACGAGCTGCCAAGACGAGCATAACAGTGGTTTACCAAATGAGGTGACGACTCCAGAAATGGTAAAGAAAATCCACAAAACCGTACTGGATGATCGTTGACTGAAAGTGCGGAGGTAGCAGACATAGTAGGTATTTCAAAAAGTGCGGTACTTCGCATATTATCTGAAAATTTGGACATGGGAAAGCTGTGAGTAAGATGGGTGCCGCGTTTGCTCACACTCGACCGAAAACAGTGCCGTGAAGATGTTTCAATTGAGTGTTTAGTGAAGTTTCACAATAACAAAGCAGAATTTTTGCACCGTTTCATAACCATAGATGAAACATGGGTCCATCACTTCGCACCCAAGATAAAAGAACAATCAAAACGATGGACTCAAAAGGAAGAACCGGCTCCAAAGAAGGCGAAGACAGTTTCGTCTGCACGCTAGGTCATAGCATGAGTTTTTTGGGATGCGCGTGGAATAATTTTCATTGACTATCTTGAAAAGGGATAAACTATCAACGGCGAGTATTATGCGAACTTATTGCAACGTTTTAGCGAAGAAATCAAGCAAGAGTGGCCACATTTGGCTAAGAAGAAAGTGTTGTTTCATCAAGACAAAGCATCAGCGCACAAATCCGTTATTGCGATGCCAGAAATTAATGAATTAAAGCTTGAATTGCTACCTCATGCACCCTATTCGCCAGATTTACCCCCTCGGATTATTTTTTGTTCCCAAACTTGAACAAATGGCTCAGTGGTCAAAGATTTTCCAAGAAATAAAGATGAAGATGAAGTGATTTCGGCAGTTATTATTTTGAGGAACAAGATAGTTCTTATTATAAAAAGGGTATCGAACTTATTGAATATCGCTGGGGAAAGTGTATAGAGCTGAGAGGAGATTATGTTGAAAAATAAATATATTTCTTTCCAAAATTGTTGTGTTTTCTTTGTTGGGTCGGGTACTTCTGGGACCACCCTCGTATACCTTTAAATTCAAACAAGAAATCAAAAGATTGTTTTATATTGGATTATATATAAATATTAAAAATAATGATATTTTACAAAAAAACATGCAATCAAGGAAGCACATAAAAAGTAGGAAGACGACAGCCACCTGATTATGTGTATATTTAATTTATTTTGACAAAAATTATATTCAAAGAATAAATTGAATTAAAACTATAATCCAAGCTTTAGTTATATACCTAGTCAAGTCGTAAATACTGGTACACAACTGAACGCACTTATTACGAATGCAACACTGGGCGTATCCATTTTATTGATTGCGATTTAACAGTTGACATTTATGCTTCATTTTGACGTAAAAATGTTTTGACATTAATTGTTTACAATCATGGAATGGGGCGACATCGAAAATCGTATTATTGTAGTTGGCTTACTAAAATGCAATGCGGAAAAAGGTGATATTTTAGAACGTTGCGACCGCTTGGAATCACTCGCAATTTTGTGTATCGTGCTGTGAAGTTGTTTGAGGACACTGGTGGAGTACGAGACCGTCAAAGATTCGGCCGTCCGCTCATTGTGAGAACTCTGAAAACGATCAGAGCCATGAAGAAACGAATCGACCGAAAACCGCTGCGAAAGCAGAAAATCTTGTAGCGGGAAATGCAAATTTCGCAAAAATCCATGTCTCGCATTATCGAAGAAGATATGCGACTCAGCGCGTACAAGCGACACACTGGACACCTGCTCACGGCCGCATCGAAGGAAAAATGCAAGCGAAAATCGAAAACGTTACTCAGCCGGTACGTGAAGAACGCTTACAAACGAATTCTGTTTACTGACGAGAAAATCTTGACCGTAGAAGAATCGTTCAATAAACAGAATTATCGTGTGTATGCTCGATCATCCAGAGAAGCATTCCATCCCATCCCGAGGGTTCAAATAGGCCACCATTCCGCGTCTGTAATGGTATGGTGGGGAGTGAGCTACGATGGCGTTACCAAGCTCCATTTTTGCGAGAAGGGAATAAAAACATCGGCCAAAGTATATCAATTGACCGTTTTGGAATACATTGTGAAGCCTCTCAACCAATCAATATTCACCAATAATTCATGGACTTTCCAGCAAGACTCTGCTCCAGCTCACAAAGCAAAAACGACTCAACTGTGGCTCAAAAATAACGTTCCGGACATCATATCAACGGATAATTGGCCAGCTGGTAGTCCAGACCTCAACCCGTTGGATACAAGTTGTGGTTAGAGGGCATCGCTTGCTCTACTCGACACCTAAATATTGAGTCGTGGAAGGGAGCCCTTGTCCGTGCTGTGGACAATTTCCCTATGCATGAAGTGCGTCTCGCGATCGATGAATGGCCACATCGTCTCAAGTCTTGCTGGAAGACAAATGGAAGTCATTTCGAATAAGTTGTTCTGAGATTTGCAGCCATTGAATAACCCAATAGAAACAACAAATTTTTCTTTTAAATATTAATTCGTTTTCATTTGGCGTCGATTTTTCTGTGTACCAGTTTATGACTTGACTAGGTATATTATATATAACGAAAATTAAAAAATGTTCCTATTAACTTTATTGTAAAGTGTAAAGATTTGAAACAGCTTGATACAATTTCATATCAGGTTTAATATGAAAAATATACCATTGCACTGTTTTTCTGTTTTATAAGAACGTTTAGGTGTTGTTTTTACTTTTAAATATTTTTTGCTTTAATAAGTTGTAATTTATTATATTATAACTAAACATTTTATTTATTTGTATGTTGAACCCAAGACTGGATGCTAGACCTAGTTAATCAAAAGAACCCAAGTGCTCTTAAAAGAATTTACGAAAAAGTTTCGATTTAAATATTATACTGTGAGGGCGTACTTATCTAGTAGCGTAGATTTTATTCTCAAATTGTTACTGTCTTATCTCAATAAGTACGAAGGAAAGTAAAAGCTTGTAGAGCAGCAATTGTACTTTACACAGAGATTTTCTTCATCTTGGTTGACGGTCTGGAACCGCGTCGATCATTCCGATACCGGCGTTTCATAATCTATTGTATGAGACATCTTCAGAGCTTAACTGCTGCTGCTGATTACTTTTACATTTACATTTAAGCCCTAAAAATGTCACATGCAAGTGGTGACGAAACGTTAGTATCAGAATGTCAAAGACGAGGTTCCAGCCCGGAAGCCAAGATGAAAAAAGTATGGACAACGACCACGAAAGTTTATGATCCAAGTTTACACCAGAGAATTTATAAAAGACATTTACGGTTAGCTATTTTACAGGCTCTTACCTATTTTACACAATATAAACGGGCATATTTATACAACACTGATACTATAAATACGTAAATAGTGCTACCTTTCGTTTATTTCCAAATCTCGAGCCAAATATCTGAATATTGATCACAGTGCATATTGAAACATCCTATAGAGAACGATTAATGCCTCTTTATGGCTTTTTATACCAAAATATTTATAGTGTCCGTATTTCAAGACATCTAACTAATACATTTATAAATTTCAAGCTGATGGAACCAGTTGTTAGTTCTAGTAAGCCATCAATCATTTTGTAAAATATTTTTTTGTTTACAGTCCTCTCGTACAAGATCAATAAATGATATTGCAAAATGTTATACTTTTTTTGACATTTGATCATCACTATATGGTTGGCACATTTACAAATTGATGGATATTCTGTAGTTGTCACCAAATCTGCAGTCACCTTCTGGAACTAAGTTTAGTGAGTACATTTTGTCATCTTTTCTCACTGAATAGCAGTAGTGGTTTACCCCGATCAGTATTTCATCCATGACAGCCTTTTTGATATCATTTGGGTAATTCATTTCACACATTCTGACGTATGTATACCAGCTATTTCTCTGAAATATTTTAAAGATTTGAATGTTCCTCTATTGTTTTCTCCATAAAACTTTTCCTTATTTACAAATCTTGCATTTTTCGGGAATATTTCGATTGACTTGTTTTTAATCGATAAAGTATCTTCAAATAAAAGCCAGAGTATCTCGTGCACATAGAATTCTTGGTATAATTTTATCCGTAATAGCTTTTACTGAAATATAATAACCGAAAATGTTAATTCGATCTCATGTAAATTAAGTATGTTAATACGCTAAAAAAAGATCGAATACATCAATGTTTGGCAGTTTCGGAAATTAAAACAGAAACTACAAGTGGGTTACAGGAAAAATAAATACGGGTTTTTATTGCATTTTAAGAAAATAATGTCATTGCTTAATACTTTTTATCAAGAAACTATTAAACACGCCATAAATTATAAAATTGTCCGACAGGAGTATGTGGAAAATTACATGTCACGTATGAGAATAACGTAAGTAATTACGAACATTTTTACTACATTCGTTATGTAAGCGCCTATGTTATTTTAATAGTGTATGCCAAATCAAATTAAATGAATACATCTTTTGCAAAAATTGTATCTAAGGGATCACAGGATAAATTAATATTGAGGGTCGAATACTTTTACAAATATCAAAGATACCAGCTTTATTTCTACATACTTTTTTTAAATTTTAATTGTATACTATAGATGCTCTTTATTGCTATTTTATTCTATTATTTACATTTGTTTAAATCAGTTTTATATTATGGTAGGTGAGGTGTATAAATTATTTTCAATATTAACTATTATTTGAATTGCGGAAATAGCATTTGTTTGAAAATATATAATTTTGCAAGATACACTAAACGTTTTACACACATTAGACACCATCTGGCTAATGTGCTCAATGTACGATTATTTACTATTAAATATCTAAGTCCTATACAGACGAACGATTGTTAACCGAAGTGGCGTGTTATTCAGCATATAATCAAATACAATATAATAGTCAACGCTTTTCTAGCGTAACTCATACCTTTACACATCCTAGAATTAAAAGGGTATTCTACTTTGTCGGACGAAAATAATTAACTTCTTTTATTAATATATTTTGAAAGTTTGATATCTTATGCTTACAAAGCTGCAAATGCAAATTCAAATTTGTATATTGGCCGGGAATCATATTACGGATTAGCAACCAGGCGCCATCCAAATTCTGGTGATGACATAGTAAATGAATTATGGTGAACATATTATGCATATACAATGAACAAACTAAATTCTATACAAATGTTTACTGTATTGAGAATAATAAACATGTAGACGAATATACATATTTTGCTATTCGTCTGGTAAAACTTCTATCATGTTCTACGGACTTCTGTGGAATCTCATTCTAAATAACATTGATGATATGTAGCTTTTGTAAACTCATTGGAGGTAAACACGTCATTGTAACTCTGCTCCAAAAGAATTCAAGATATTTCTATCGACGGACAAGATAAGCTCCGACTTTTTTAACGAACCAGTTTTATGCCACTTTACTAGACAAAATAAAGAAAGCAATTTTTTAAAAATGACCTAGAATTTCTCATAAAAGAAATCCTTTCTTTAATTTTTCACAATGTGCCTTCTCACACCAGTCAAGTTATTCGCGAAAAAACTGGATCAATTGAGATTTTAGATTATACTTTACTTGCCTTATCCGCCAGATCTAAGCCCCATATAACTTTTACTACCTAATTGGTAAATTTAAATTTTTCCTTGCTGGAAAACAGTTTCAGTCGGATTAGGAATTGATTATAGAAACAAATCTGTATTTTGAAGGTCTAAACAGATCATTACAAAAATGATATAATTGAACTTTAGCACAGTTGGTTCAAAAATGAAGAATATAATGTGTTCAGCAAAGGTAAGAACCTAGCCATACATAAGTCGTTACAATTATGTTGGTACTTTGCGTAACTTAGGTTTTATTTGATATTTCAAGGCTTCGTAGACAGTTTGTATATAATAATGTCTATTATGATTTATTTTTAGTTAATTTAAAAGTCATTCACATAGCAATTTTTTAATATCGTTTTTACGTATATAAAAGTTCATAATTATAGTCGTTTTCAAATCTTTTTTTTTATTGTTTCGTAGGTTGCACATGTATGACACATAAGGGAATGAAAATGATTCGTCTGATTTTATGAAATTATATTACTTCTTTTGCTAGGAGTTAGTTAATGAATTTTCAACGAGAGTACTGTAGAAATGTAAGGAACCTTAATTTTTCCTTTCTTTTTTTAATTTTTATGGTAGGTACTTATAGGGTCTGTTTTTTTCTTGGCTGTCGTACATAATTAAGTGAAAGATTGAAAGAAATTTCCTTCCTCCAATAAGTTTTTGTTTCAATTAGGTTTCTCGTATTACAGTGTTTTTTCCTGTTGAGTATCTACTTTCCACCTTGAAGGACTAAGGCATTTAACGGGCAGATGTAACTTGGGCCGATGGTCAGGCCATTAGAAAAAGTAAACGTTTAAGTTGGGCTGAATGATCACACCAGCCCGCCGTTTTTAATTAAAATAAAATACTTTAATGATTTAATTTTATTTTCCTTATATATAAGATAAAAAACATTTGTTCTTGATACAGATGTATTTACAAGTAATTAGTGATTGCAAAAATGGGAAACTTGTTTTACGAACAGCAGTCTATTAATTTTATTTTCATTGTATAATTTTAACATATTATTTAGAAAAGACCTTTTTTGCCGTGTTAGAATTTGGTTTAATCATAACTTAAACACTGTTTATTTTAATACTTACATCTACTTGAAATTCCAACAATGTTTCTACAAATATGTACAAAGAAGGATGGCTAGTGTAAAAACTGGAATTGAAATTCGAATGAAAAGATTCGCATCCATTCGTAGTACGAGCTATACAACTGAAAAATTTGGTACAATAAGTAAACGTTCCATCCATATAAATCCTATCACAATTGCACAGGAATGATCAATTTTTTGCACAAGAAAATACTACTAAATTGTTTGTACTATCGTTTATGACTATAAAGTTCTCTCCTTGCGTTGTTTTCCAGTTTGTACAATTCAGGGCTGCATGTACAGCACGACCATCATATCCTTGGACAAAAATCTACTGCGCATCGTAGGCGTGCCGGGTGGTACACTCCGAGTCATCGGTAAGCTGTTTGTGTCCTCAGTGTGCTTATGATCGTTGCGTGGTTAAGTTGCTAAGTTACGGTTAGTCAAAGTGAGTAATTGAGGTCTTGCATTATAATTGGTTATTATTTGTTTTATTTATTATAATTAATAATGTCCAACTTAGGAGGTGGAAAAGGACTGCATTCACAAACCCGTGAAGTCGTGTTTAATGTTTTTAAGTTTTTAAAGACAATTTCAGATAACGAAACAGACATAAGAAATTGTACAAAAAGCGAATTAAAGGAATACGTAGCAAGAGCAACTGGTGTTTCAAGAGCTTCTGTCTATAATATTTTAAAAGAGGGGAACGAATATCAAGCAGAACCAGAACGAAATGAGAAAGAGAACACAGAACAACTACCAGTTTTCAAATCGCCAAAAAAGAAAAGATCGAGGAAATGTTTAGTAATGGATTCAATAGACGACATTGACCTATACCAAATAAAACATATTATTTATAATTTCCACAAGACAAATAATCAGCGGATTACTATTAAAAATTTACTACAAAAACTTAAAGAAGATATAAATTTTCCGGGCGGCCGAGAATCCTTAAGAAAAATTATAAAGAAGCTTGGTTTTAGATTCTGTGCTACACAAAACAATCGCAAGATATTACAAGAAAAACCAGATATCAGAAACATTCGTACAAATTTTTTACGAAAAATAGATGTATATCGACGGCAAAATCGTCCAACTATTTATATGGATGAATTCTATATTCATAGCGGCCATACAAAATCGAAAAGTTGGACAGACAAGTCAAGAAATGGGTTATTTTCGACAATCTCCAAGGGCCAGCGTTTAATTATGTTGCACGCTGGAGGTGAGAACCATGGATTTGTAGAAAACGCTTTGTTACTTTTTAAATCCGGAACAAAATCCGGTGATTACCATCACGAAATGAATTTCGAAAATTACCAAAAATGGCTCGTTGAAAAACTAATACCAAATTTACCAAAAAATTCAGTACTAGTTATTGACAATGCTCCATACCACAATGTTCAGATAAATCCAGCGCCTAATTCTAATGCAAACAAGCAAAAAATGTTACACTGGTTGACCGAAAAAGGTATTGCCTGTACATCTGATATGACGAAAGCCCAGTTATATATGTTAATAAAATATAATAAACAACAACACTTACGATATAAAATAGACGCAATTTTGGAGGCACACGGTCATACAACTTTACGATTGCCTCCGTATCACCCTGAACTAAATCCAATCGAAATGATTTGGGCGACTGTGAAAAATTTTGTGGCATCACAAAATTTTGTAATTACATTATCTACCTAATCATATTAAGATTTACTTTCATAGTACATCCTCAATAGAACACTATTAAATAACACTTAGCAGCCTCATTAATTAATAATTTACATTCCATTTGGACCAGTATAACATATATTAATAAATAAAAATTTTCTAAATTCTTATTCTTGGCGTCGCGTAGTACAAAATAAAACCGCGCCTTTCTGTTGGGAATGTACCTAATCACCGAAGCGAGCGACACACTGGCGACTGAGTACGAGTAATACCGAAAGTGTGCGCAGATTTTTCTAAGGATATGATGGTCTTGCTGTATATCCATCGCACATTGAGGTAAAGGTGAATATTTTTTTCTGCGGGCGTTGTATGCATTTCGGTTAACACATTTTAAGTCTGACGCAGATATGTTTACCTCACTCATATTCTGAAGTACTTGTCGACAAAGTCTTGAGGGCCTTTGTGAAATATCTTCTGTCGCTTTCCTTTTGCAAGCACTATTAACAATTTTCTTATCAATTTCATTTTCTTTTGACGGATGGTTATGTTCAGAATTTTGCCTTACTATAATTCTATCACTTTCTTCGCCAACGGTAAAAACATTGGCCCTACATGAAGTACTCTTGGAGTTACATCGCCATTTTCTTTCACCACACCTCAGCAAATCTAAATTACAAAAAGTATACGTTTGAAAAATCAAAAGAACTTGACCACGCACACTAAGGATTTCTCGTAATTGACTCACGATATTTACATTTTGTGAACTAAATAACTCTTTGAACTCACGGGATGAATTGAATACTGTACGTATATATTTATGTAAATGGAGGGGAGTTCCTTTAAACTTATTAAATTAACAATTAGGTGAATAAAATCCTAAATTTTTAAAAACAATTAAGTAATGGAGATCCTGTTCGTGTGAATATTAATTATTAATTCCTATCCTACTTAATTACATTGCTTTTAATTTTAATCCCTGTAATGTAACAATGTTACCTGACTAATCTTCGAGGATTAAATAATGACCATTGGCCCAAATTACAATCGCCCCGTCTAACTATTTTCTTTTTCCGACTTTGAAAAATTAAGGCATCTAACGATCTTCCTTTTCCGAGCTCTATGGAAAAACAGAAACTAAAATTACCCAACCTAATTATTCGGTTTATAATACCTGAAATATTAATTTAAAAAAAGGAAAAACAAGAGATTCCGTACATTCTTACGATATCTGTTATCAAAATGTTGAAAATTTATTAACTAACTCAGCAAAACAAATAGTATAATTACAAAATGTAAAATCAGATGAATAATTCTCACATCTCCTTGTGGATCGTACTCTAAAACATTAATGTTACGATTCTCTTAGAAACATGTGCAGCCTACTGAACAAAAAAATCAAAAATAAATTTGAAAACGAAAACTAAGTGCTTTTACACGGGCAAAAACGATATTTAAAAATTTGCAACGTAAAGGATTTTTAAATAAACTAAAAATAAAATATAAACTTAAATAAAATTTAAATTATGAAGAGGAAGAGCAACAATATAATTGTAAGAAAGTATAACAGGAATTTGAAATTGTTTGCCAACGCAGATATCAAATTACAAAACAAGACGGTAACAAAAAAGATGAATTACAATGACATTTTTTAGCTAAAATTAATACAAATTGATGACGATTGGAAATATCCTATAAATAGTCGAAGGCATATTACTAATATCTTGACCTTAGTATCTAATGCAATATTAAATTACCAATATATTGACAAATTAATACCTTTAATAAACTCGTTATAATAAATATGTAATGCTAATAAATATGAAATAAAATTAATTCGAATAAATCGGTTATTAATGAATAGACAGATTATAACAACAAGCAATATATTGCAAATAATTATTTTTTCTTCAACCAGAATCACATAGGTATCTGCATATACCAACACTCATGTGCATATGTAAGTAGATACACTGAGAGACGAGTTAAGTTATTAGTGTTGGTATTGGAATCGTAAACATCAGTTTTACGTTTCTGCTCGGTTGACATGGATTTAAGATATTTATACAAGTATAGGTACAATAATGAGTGCTTTCTCTTTCCATTGCATGCTCTACTAAATTGCTCGCCGTTTGTGGCTCGCTGATGATGGCTAAATATGTCTTAATGTAGCTGCCGTGTCTACTTCTTGCAGTGCATAAATACAGTGCGATATGCTCTACAATTTTCTTTGTTTTAAATTTAATTGTGTATCTACTTTGACAATAGGTAAATGTGACGATAGAAATCTTTATTACTATTTCGTCGAATACCTGTTCTTTTTTCGAGAAGAAAAAGTAATACATTTATTAATTTTAAGCAGTCTGCTTGCAGTTAATCTAGATGCGAAGGCTTGTCCAAAAGATAGGTTAAAAAAAAATTACAATGTAGCTAATATTACATGAAAATTACAACGATCGTCCATCACTATAATTTTCTTATATGAATAATATTCGTCACCTGAAAAAACATTAATTTAGGTTCTAAAGGTACTAATAATAATAAATAAGAACAAAAACAATTTTCTACTTATTGGATGTAGTCTATAGTTTTATTTTTAATCTCCTAATGACATAGGCGACTTTTTTTATTTTAACTAGGAAGCTGAAATCATACAAGAAGGAAAGACTAATGGTAGTTGTACATGAGCAAAATACAAAGGGTGCTAGGAAAGTTTTGCCATATGACGCAACAATGAATGTATATATATATATATATATATATATATATATATATATATATAATATAAATCGTAGGAGGCTGCTTGTTGCTGCATGTTGAGACATGTTCATACGTGCATAGTAGCCGCCGTGTTGTGTCGATGGACTCAGTTATTCATTAGCAGTAAGAGTGTAAAGTGCTTGCGATGGCATCGTGATCACGAAATGAGATAAGGGTAGTTTTGTGTTATAATTTCGTCCGTCGTTTAAACATAGACCAATGCTTCGAAGAAATGACTCTTGCACTAGGTGATGTTTGTCCACATCGCACAACGATATTCAGGTGGTATAGAGAATTTCAAAGGGGAAATTTAACTGTGGAGGATGCTGAGAGGCCGGGAAGGCTACGAACGTCGGTTACAAAGGAAAACGTTATTGCTTTGAGGAAAATGCTTGGCGAGGACAAGCGAGTGACCTACCAACAGATAGAGGGTACTTCAGGCTTAAATGCACCAGCAATTCGTCCGATTCTGCATGCACGTGAAGAAACATTTATTCTCTCTGGGTGCCGCATCGACTGACTGAAGAGCAGATAACACGACATGTGACTTGGTGCCGAGAGATGCTAAAAAAGTTTAATAAGGGACAATCTCGGTATGTGAACAACATCGTGACAGGTGACAAGACTTGGCTGTACTCTTACGATGCGCTGACCAAAGCCCAAAACAAAGTTTGGGTCCTTGATGATGAGGATATACTCGTAGTTGTCAGAAAATCCCGATCTGTAAAGAAGAAAATGAAATTGTGGAACGCGTAGTTTTGGACACACAGAAGACAGTCACAGCTAAGTGGTATACTGAACAGTGCCTGCCTAAAGTCATTGGATTTTTGAAGAACCTGCGGCCAAAGTCAAGAATGGACAACTGGTTCCTCCATCAAGATAATGATCCAGCTCATCGCGCTAAAACCTACACCGAATATTTGATCACGACAGGATTAAAACTTCTGGAGCACCCTCCCTACAGTCCAGCTCTTGCTCCCCGCAATTTTGCACTGTTCCCGCATGTGAAAATGAAGCTAAAAGGGAGGCGGTTTTCCAGTGATGAAGACCTTCTGCGGGCTTGGGACAACGAGTCTGCTTTACTCCCTAGTGAAACTAGGCAGAACTAGTTTAAAGATTGGTTTCGGGGGATGGAGAGGTGTATTGAGTGTAGAGGAAATTACTTTGAAAAAATTAAATAAACAAAGCTGTATTGCAAAACTTTCCTAGTACCCTTTGTATGTTTTAATATTTAGATAGGAAAATTAGATATTACACTTATAAAGGGTAGTAACCCATAGACTAGATCACAGCTAGTGTGTGAATGTGGAAATTACTGCTACAAAAGAAGTCGACCATACCAGGGTAACATATCGAAAGTTAGATGGTCACAGAAAAGTGCAATTGTTGACGTAGTCAGGACTCCATGCGCAACACCCTGAATATTGAGCCTTATTTGGTCAAACGGAACTCTGATCGAACGGACTGTTATTTTCCTAGCTGATCGTGGAAATAGTAGAAGAAAGATACAGAGCAAAACCGAAAACCAAAAATAAGAAAATAACATATGAGAATCCTCCGTGGTATAAACAAACCAAGAAAGTGAATGAACCAGTCAACTACAGGTATACGTAAGATAATAAAGATGAACGCTGTAGAAGAAGTGAATCTGATATCCGACGAGGAACCCCATCAGATATGTAATACGAACTTTCAAAGGCTAAAGTGCAAGAGCTGGTGAAACACAGCCTAGATTATATAAAAGCTAAAGCAAGTCTAAATTTAACAGGCATATACAAAGAAGCAAGAAAAACTCTATAGACACATTACGACCATATGACCATATGAAAAGGTCGCAATGGAATATATTTTACGACCGCCTTTACAACCTCAAGTAACCTCAATCTTAGTCTCACAAAATGTACTATAGTAGTCTGGTACATAGACTTCTGCGATCGTGGCCCATACTATCTGCTTCTGGACTTCCGGGCTGAAGATATCCCTTACGAGTGAGTACGAAACGTGGGCAGTTATACCAGTGATGCGGTTCCAGCCCGAAAACTCAGAAGCAGGTATACTGTAGTAGTATTGGAACACTTGAGATGATAATATAATAATAAGCGTTTCAAAGTGGCGTACAGAGTACGATATTTTGGTATTGGTCGTAATAAAGAAAATGTCATTTACAGTACAAGGCGTCAAAACAAAAAGAAATTCTAGAAAGAACTATGAAAATATTAGAAATTGAAAATTTTAGTTTCAGTATTTAGGTACAAATCGCTTTGATCCCAGCATTGGAACAAGAGTTTAAATGTTTTTATTGTTTCCAATGGACAAAAATATAAGAAACAAGATATCTTTGTTGATATAGTGTTTTTTAGTTTATAAGTTTTAATGTATACTGACTTTAAATCAACAAAAATTTGCATAAAAGATTGTACGAATTCTAATATATCACTCAATACTCAACAGAAAATTTATTCGTGTACTATATAGAAACCAGTAATTTCACAATAAAATAATTCAAATTAAAAGCTATATCAAGATAAGTTACGTTATTTGATAATTTTAATTAAAAAAGTAAGTAAATCAAAAATCCTTGCAAACAGATTTAGTATGATTGCATGTATAATAAATATAAAAATAATTTATATTTGATTTGAAGTATTAAAAGGGCTGTGCTTTTGAATATTTAGAATTAAAAATATTTAGGAAATAAATAACCAATCATTCATTAATATATCGGTATATATTATTATTCTATTTTTATATTCTATTTTTTAAAGCAATTATTAGCACAATTATTGGGTCTGGGAAAAAGTTCGTGGCGTTTTTTCAGTAAAATTCAACTGGTCCCCGCATGGCGCGTGGACGAATTCATTTAAACCGAATATGCTCCATTATTATCGACAATGTTTCGCCATTTTTTTGGTAGATCCATGATCCCATCGGTGAAAAACTTCTGTGGTTTCTGGTCGAAAAACTGAATCAAGTAGTTTTCACAGGCTTCTTTTGAAACCAACTTAATTCCATTGAGAGAGTTCTGCAGAGATCGAAACAGATGATAGTCAGAGGGTGCTATATCCGGACTGTAAGGTGGGTGCATCAAAACTTCCCAACCAAACTCTCTCAATTTTTGACGGGTCATCAAAGAAGTGTGTGGTCGGGCGTTGTCATGATGGAAGACAACACCTTTCCTATTAATCAATTCGGGCCGTTTTCTTTCAATCGCCTGGCGTAATCTCTCTAGTTGTGCACAGTAGAGTTGAGAATCAATCGTCTGACCAGTTGGAAGTAGCTCGTAGTGGACGATTCCCCTCCAGTCCCATCATACACACAGCATCACTTTTTTTGGCGTCAATGTTGGCTTAGCGAACGCTTGTGACGGCTCACCATCCTTTATCCACGATCTTTTACGCTTCCGATTATCGTACGTAATCCATTTTTCATCTCCGGTTATTAAACGTTTCAGAAACGGATCGATTTCATTCCGTTTCAGCAGCGCATCGCAGATGTTAATTCGGTCAATCATGTTTTTCACGCTCAACTCATGAGGAACCCATACGTCAAGCTTTTTTTTGTAACCAGCTTTGTGTAAATGGTTCAAAACAGTTTTGTGGTCAATGCCTAGCTCCATGCCAATATCGACACTGCTGATATGCTTATCTTGTTGGACTTTTTCAAGAATTTCATCAGATTTTTCAGTGATTGGACGACCGGAGCGTGACTCATCTTTCACATTGAAATTTCCAGAACGAAAGCGAGCGAACCATTTCCGCGCAACAGATTTCGATAAAGTACCTTCACCGTACACAGCACAAATTTAATCACAAGCCTGCGCAGCGTTCTTCCCCTTATCATAATAATATTGCAGAATATAGCGAAATTTCTCATTATTCTTCTCCATTTTCAAGTGCGAATAACTTTCCAACCACTACACCGATTACAATGTTTCTACGCTCAAACTAACGTTCGGAAGGTCATCTAAAAAACGAGCCGTCGGTGGTGTCGCTGTGACTTGTTGTTCTTTAGTTATCGGCAACCAATGCCATCTATCGGGAAAAACGCCACGAACTTTTTCCCAGACCCAATATAATGAAACTCAATAAAAGGAATCCGAACGATAGGCAACTTAAAAAGCATTATTTATAAATATAACATTTAAAATTTTTATTATCCTAATATTAAAGTTATTTCCCTTTCGACTAGACAAATATTACTATTGGATTAAAACATTTTTTTATTGTCAAAATAATTCCTATAAAGCAATTTTCTTGTAACTATGTATGTATATAATATTTTCGACTATGTATATTTAATCAACGTAGAGTATACATAACTAAATATATTAGGTTGTAATTATTATTGGTATAGGTTTATCATTATGTTATTTCTTTACTATGTGACACTGAATAAATTTGTGTGATTAAAAATGTAATTTTTTCCTGTATAGTTGATAATATTTCTTCATGCTATTTTAGGGCCTTTTTATATATATATATATATATATATATATATATATATATATATATATATATATATATATATATACACTCCGCGCAACATGAATAGGACCAACTGCATATATGACATTTGTAGTTGGTATAAACATGGTAGCGCGCTGGAATTGTTATTTTCGAAAATAAGAGGGTTGATAAAAAGATGTATGTAGGTACCAAATATAATTTTTGTAAAAGTCAGTGCAAATGTACGTTACCAATGACAATAAGTAGAGTAATTAAACGCCACTTGAATACGACCAATCTACAAAATAAAAGATTCGTTTGCAATAACAAAATACTTTATTGTTCAATAATGAGTACTTTTGCCATTATTTCTTATAACCTCAAATAGTCGGGATGGAATGGAATTATACAGGGTTCTCAAGTAGTCAACGGGAAGTTCCGCCCAACTTCGTTTCAGCGCCTGCTCTAGTTCGTCAGCGCAACTGAATTGAGTAGCATTGGAGTACAATTTACGCGACAACCATCCCCAAACATTTTCTATGATGTTCAGGTCGGGGGAGAGCGATGGCCAATCGAGAACCTCCATGCCTTGTTCTTGAAACCAGCGTTGAACAATGCGCGCGGTGTGAATACTGGCATTATCCTGTTGGAAAATAAATGGCCCACCTGCCATAACGTTGGAAAATTTGTCTTTCACCTGTTGCAGCAGCTGGACGTACTTTTCCGAATTCTGTCTGCCCTTCACTATTACTAAATCAACAGGTCCGTTATAGGAAACAGCTCCCCGTACCATGACTGAACCAACATCGGCTCGCCTTCGTGACTGAATCACTTCATCTTTACATAAATCGTGGAAATAATAAGAAAACCCATCCGGGCCATCTAAATTAAACTTCTTCTCGTCACTGAAAATAACAGTTTGCCATTCTCTTGTCCACCACATTTTTGCTTGAGCAAACTGAAGACGTGCAGTGCGCTGAAATTCCCTTAAAGGAGGCCGTCGTTTAATTTTCAAACGTTTTAAATGCGGACAGGTCTTCAGTAACTTCTGTACAGTTCTTACCGATGCATTCGTTCCAACGTTATTCGCGACTTGTCTTGCCGTTAATGCCGAATTCGATGCTTCGCGTAATATAGCTCGACGTTCTCTCTTAGTTGTAACGGATGTTGTTCGCCCTTTAAAACGTTTTCCATAATTCTCGGGATCCCGAATAAAATTGTTCACAACTTGGTGTGATCGACTTATTTTCTTTGCAGTAGCCCTTGAGGAATACCCTTCTTGATGGAACGCTTTAATTTTTCCAATTTCTTCCATACTTAAGCACTTCTGTCGTCCCATCGTTGCACAATACCCTTAATTACAGATGTTTGTTTATCCGGATACACGTTGTAACTCGACACTCATCCGGTAGCTTACTATTAAATACTGGTCGTATCCAACCGGCGCGGTGCATTTTATATGTATGTGGTACTTACGTCACCCAATGCATAACGTTAGGCACTATTGCGCAATAATGCGTATTATTTGCCATATCATACCATTACAAACTTGCATTGTATTTTTAGTAAATGAATTGTTTTTCAAACCACCGAAAGCTTGCAACAAGTCGGGTGGTCCTATTCATGTTGCGCGGAGTGTATATATATATATATATATATATATATATATATATATACTGAAACTGTCTACTGTTCATTCACAGTGAAAAAAAATTATTTTTTAAATATGGTAAACTTACTATCTGCTTCTGTTGCTTCAGCCCTGAAGATGTCCCATACAAATGGGTACGAAACGTCGGCAGATATACTAGTGACGCGGTTCCAGCCCGGAAACCCAGAAGCAGATAGCATGGACCACGACCGCGGAAGTCTACGTACCAAATGGTAAACATAATTAGTATCAATTTGGCTATCTTTTAACCTTAGTTAAAACTTTCAGATCCTTTTCTAGTAAAAGATTTAGAGACATTTGGCATGTACAAGTTCCATGCTTCTGCAACAATATGTGCATTGAGAAATAACGCGGTTTGCACGCATTCGTGTTTTAGAGGATGATCATTATACTGGCTAGTTCTACAATTACTGAGCATAGGCTTGAATAGAACACCATATCCAATTCAAAGTAGTAGCAGTTAAGCCCTTTATGTTTCTTGGAATCAGAGGTGAAACGTCAATAGCACAAGTACCAAGGTTGTGGTTCCAACCCGGAAGCCAAGATGAAGTAACCTTAGTTAATATTATATCTAATCTAATAATCTAAGATTAGTTTCAGTGTTGGAAGCTATTTTTTAAAATCAATAAATGTGTACTGTGATGCGTACATAATTGCTATAAATTATTCTTAATATTAATTTTAGTCAAAACAATATTCAACAACAGTAAATATATATACTTTTAGAGTTAAAGTTAATATTAAGTTTTTAGAATTAATAATCATTTATGGTACCTTTAACAAAATTTCGACCATATTCTAGATAGCCATCTTTTATGCAGTTTTATATTTAAGTTTTTTACTTATTATGCAACGCACAGATAATAGAGGGCCCTAATTTTGGTATATCTAGTTACGAAGTTTCCCTAGTGTTTGTAGTTAATGTGATTAAGGTTAGGAATTTTATATACATGTGATGTTTATGTATGATATTTTATAGTATATTGTAATTTACGTAAAACTATTTATGCTTTATTCGAATATATTATATTTTTAAAAAATGTTTTCGGGTTCTAGACTATATATAAAACAATTCTGTAATAAATTTGAATATGTGTTACAAATCGAAAGTTATGGTCGTTGGACGCACAGAACACCCGCAAGGGTATTGCTTCCTGAAAACCATGAAGATATAGCGAAAACTTATACTGACAAGAACGATGAACGTAATACAATAATTAAAACTAATGTTGGAAATTCAGAAGATAGTAACTTTGGGCAAAGTGTAAATAATAAACATAATATTACAAAGTCACAAATTTCAAAATGTATTAAGAAAAAAACAGAGTATGACATGTTGCAAACTGTTGTAGACAGCAATGACGAATTAGTATACACAAAATTAGCAAATAAAGATTCTAGAGTAACGTAATTATTTCATCTTTTCTAAGCTTACTCCATTTTTTTAGTGAATATGTTGTTTTAGGTCATTACTGACATCACTTCAGTCCAATAGTCCAAAACAAAAGAAAAGTATTTTATTAGAAGGCAAACGTCTTATAATAGAAGCATTACAACATAATTGCAAATTAGAATATTTATTATTTTCTCGTAAAGATGATGTTGAAGAATTAAAACCATTTTTACCTAGAAGTGGAGCAGTTCTATATAAAATGCCATACAAAGAAATTCAACTATGGTCTGATCTTTCAACTTCTCCTGGTGTTATTGGTAAATTTGATGAAAATATTGTAGTTTGCCTTCATTTCTTTATATTTCTGGTATAATTCAATAAATAAATTGTATAATGTTGATTGGTTTCAGGTATTTTTAAGAAACCTACATTAGAAAATTATACACCAGCAAGTGATACACTGCCTATTACTATTATTTGTGATAATATAAGGGAACCTGGAAATTTAGGGTCTGTTTTAAGAACCTGTGCTGGAGTAGGTTGCCAAAATATTATATTAACTAAAGGCAAGCATATAAATTACATGTCTGTCTAAAACCTCATTGGATAACATATATTTTAGGTTGCGTAAGTTTATGGAATAGCAAAGTAACAAGAAGTGGTAGTGGAGCTCATTTTTATTTAAAAATACATACTAAAGTTGATTGGTCTCAAATGGAAGATCATATTGAATCAAGTAGTAAAATTTTAATGGCAGATAGTAACTTATTCCACAGTTCAAATGGATATTTAGAAGATACCTTACTACGAAAGCAATCTATACCACTTATTCCATATTACAGTGTGCAGATGGATAAATTAGATTCAATTGTGTTAATAATTGGGGGTGAAACAGAAGGGCTAAGTGAGGATGCTTATAAATTTGTTCATAATATGGAAGGTGTTCGTTTAAATATACCTCTGTCTTCTGGTGTTGATAGTCTTAATACAGGTGTAGCATTAGGTATTATATTGTTTGAAATGAAAAAACAGATATTGTTGAATAGTTATAAAAAAGATAGTGAAATACATAATGTTGGATAAATAAACATATTTTTTCTAGTATTACAGAGCTCATTTTCAGATGCAATATTTTACAATATATTTTGAATTACTAGAGCTAATAATTGAGCATTCAAGATAAGCAGTTTTATGTAAAATATTGTTTTAAGAAAAAAATACATGCGCACACACCTTAATGTACTATTGACTGGTCTATTTGTCTAGTTAAAAAATCTGAATATAATTCTGTAAATAAGTTTTTAACCCATAGACTGCTCAAGTCCAGAATAATTTAAACTGCAAAAAATGATGTTTCTTCCTCTTACTATATAAGTTTTCAATAAAGTATGTAAAAATGTTAAATTATGTTTATTTACTATAGTTGCAAAACTTTCGGTTTCTAAGTTTTTAAAAAGTTTGTTTCATAGTAGCTATAAAACAATTTTTAGATGTTCATTAAAATTAAAAGAACCAGCTCTTGTATTTTGATTAAGAAATGTATCTTGCATTAGAAAATAACTTTAAAAATTAAAAAAAAAAATACAAACATGAAAATAATAATAATAGAAAATTTATATGCATGATATGCACAGTAATAATTTCTTATTAATATTATATCAAGACTCAAAAAGAGCGCAGCATATGTTTGATATTTTTACTAGTCCAAAATTCTATTACAATATCCACATGTGGACTAGCTTTATTATCATGAAGCTTCTATTTTTCCAATTAGACATTTTCTAGTGATATGATCCTTCATTAACTGGTACAAAACTTCTTTATAATAATTGGCAGTTACTCTAGAACCATTTTGTGATCAAAATGAAGTAGATAATAATTTTAGCGATTAATTTTGGGTCAGAACTCATTGCATGCTTTGTCCTGGGATCGTAATAATGTATCCAAATTTTATCTGCAGTAATAATGGTCTTCCACCATCTTGAAAATACAGTTTACAGTATTTGCAATTTGCGCGACGTCTTTTAATGTTTGTGCAAAAAGGATAAAAATACTTTTGATATTTTGAGATTGAGAGTTTTGAGATAGTTAAATGTGAAACTATGAATAATTACTGCTCCACTGTTGATTATGTCCTTAATTAATATATTATGTATCACCTGGACTGGTTTGTAGCACACAATTCCTTTAACCATCTTTAAACTCATAAACAACTTCTTAAAGCTGTCTATGGACAAATTTCTGTTCTTGACTTTTCCAGCCGAGCACAAAATTCTGTCTTATTCCATACTTAATTTGTAGATGAGTGATAACGATGCCAGAAATTTGAGCTTTGTGAAACTCGTCTAATTTGCGACTGACGAGTCATTGTTATTTTGTAAAATGAAAGATGCTACTTGGACAACCTGGATGGTTTTTTGCTTTTTTTATTTTATAGCTTGTCAGCCCTATAATTCGTTTCACGTTGAGAATAAAGTAGGGCATTAAAAATTTATGCATTTGTTATATATTTGAAGGCATTATAAGCATCTTAGTTCTACTGACATAAGGTTACTAGCATTTAAAATAGCAATGCAAGGTTCCCAAAATTGGCACGTTTTCACAAAAACCGTAGTGTGTAAAATAATTTATACCTCTTCAACTATGGTAATTTTTGACAACTTTTGATTAGAAAACTTGCTAACTTAAAAATATTTTAAAATTCTAATGCCTATGAAAATTTATTTAAAAATGTGTTATAAGTTTATATAATAAATAATATCTTGATATTACATGTTTCTTATAAACATTTTAAATTGCAAACCTAATAAGAAATAAATATTGCTCCTAAGGTGTATTTTGTCAACCAATTTGTTATACCATTTTCAGTTGATTAATTGTACCTCTTGGTTTATATTGTTGGCCATTCTGTAAAACTCATAATATAAATACATTTATAGGAGCAACGTAACCTATAAGTGGGCAAGTTGCATAGTTTTACAGAATTTTAGGTTTTTCTTTTTGTATATTAATGTAAATGACTCATCCGGCTCCCCTTCAGGTATTAATCGATAAACATCCTTTTGAAGGATTATACATATCTGAAGACACTGTTTTAAATGGTTTAAATGGACGACATCCTTGTCCTAAATGTGGTAAATCAAGAAAGTACTATTGTTATTCATGCTATATACCAATTAAAGAATTAGAAGAGAAACTACCAAGAATAAAAGTAATATAAATATTAGAGTAACGCTCAAATATTTGTTGCCTTCATTTTAGTTGCCAATAAAAATTGATATCATAAAACACAAACATGAAATAGATGGAAAAAGTACATCAGCTCATGCTGCCATTATAGCCCCAGATGAGGTTCAAGTATATACATATCCAGACATACCTGATTATAAAAATGAAAAAGTAATTTTAATATTCCCTAGTAGCTCATCAATTGAAGTTAGTCACCTTTTTTACAATAACTATGAAAATATACAAAATATACCATTAAATAATATACAATTACCTAAAGGATATAATAAAACAACCTTGATGAAGCAGTTTTCAGAAATGTCTCGAAAGAACTTAAAATTTAGAGTATTAAATGAACTGCCTATAACCAAAGCAGTGTTTATAGACAGTACATGGAGTCAAAGTAAAGGAATATATAAAGATAATCGAATAAATCAGCTACCATCAGTTGTTTTGCAAAGTCGAATATCTCAGTTTTGGAGACATCAAAAAGGTAGCCCTCGTTGGTATTTAGCAACAGTAGAAGCAATCCACCAATTTCTCGTGGAAATTCATATAAATGCTTGGGGCTTGCATCCTGAATATAAAGGACTTACCAAATGTTTTAATGAAAATAACTTAGTGCATTATAAAGATTTTCTAGTTTTCAATGATATTGACTTAGAAAATTCATATAATGGACAATATGATGATTTATTATTCTTTTTTAAGCATATGTATTATTTGATACATTCCTATTATGACCATGATGCATTATATGCATACAAGAGAAGATTAACGTGATAATAAAACATAATTTTCTTTATATCATTTAAAAATTAGCAATATCCAAGTTGACTTTAGTATAATAGAATAATAAAATTTGTTTATTTTATATGTATGTATTCTTTTTTTTATGATTTAATAATATGCACAACTATTCCATTTAAATTTTGTATTCATAGAATAGAGTAAAAAATATATTTACATTTAACATCAGTCATGATGAATATACTTTTAAAACACCTATATTTAAAGTTATACTTTAAATTATTAGGACAAAAGTTCCTAAGAAAAAATTATTTTTCACAGATCTTTATCAATACCAGGTCAAACATAAGGTAAGTATTCACTGAAGGTTGATATATAACCGCTTTCTACATTAATTTTCATATTCTGTATACGTATTTCGACAACTAAGTTGTGATCATCAGCAGATAATTAAACAGTGTCGCACATGGAAAACTACGGCAAAAATACCCGTGCGAAAACAAATTCCGCACACGATCTGTACCGTTGAAAGCCAAAACGCACTCAGGTATTTTTGCCGTACTTTTCCAGGTGCGACACTATTTAATTATCTGCTGATGATGACAACTTAGTTGTCGAAATACGTAGACAGAATATGAAAATCAATGTGGAAAGGGGTTATATATTAACCTTCAGTGATTAAGTTAATCAACCACAGGCTCCATCAAAATTACCATAAAGTAAGTAGTCAGTCTAAAGAAATTTATACGTATGTATTAATCATTCACGGTTCCTATGATGGACAGTAAAAATGAAACCATGTTCTTAGCCCAATAATTGCATGTGTTTTTCTATAATTTCAAATTCTTCAAAATACAATTTGAAGAAACGTATGTATGCTGCTATTTATCTTTCTTCGGCATTAGTATAATTGAAAAGCTGAAAAGTTCATTAGTTTCCTTTGATGCACTTCGAACATTTTCAAGAACGTCGAAATTAAATTTAACCACTTATACTTTAAATACATGTATGTTTTTATAATTTTGTACATACAATATGAATAAACAAAAGGTAACTTAAATTTATTTAATCGATAAAAATTACAGTAAATGCTCTTTCACATCCAAAATTTCTAATGAACACCCTGGAACAACATCTGGTTGTTATTAATTTCTTTGTATTTTTGTTCAAACATATTATTCAAATTGATACAAGTGTGCTGTTTTTGGAAGCTGCAAGAAGAAATTACATGGTATTGAATCATGAGTGTGAAGGTCAAGAAGTTTCTTTATTTCAACTAATTATACTCACCAAAAGTCGCATTATCTTGCAAAAAAAACATGAATTTTGATTATCATCATGCAATTGATCAAGTGTTTATAATAATGAGAAATATCTTTGAATCGTTTTTTCTATTTAAAAACTGAGGAAAATTTTATAATATAAATTTCTTTCACTATGACATTACCTTGAAAAATCTTTATTTCAATTATTCATCTTTGGCTTATTTCTCAACATAATAGTTTTATCTGGATTTTAATGCTCCAAATTCTATTTTGTGAATTTAGGTATTCTGATTTATAAAACCATGCTTCATGATAAAAATTACTTTTTATAAAAGATCTCCGTTAGTCATGTTTACAAACCAATTAGAAAATTGTAGTTTTCATGGACAATCAACATCGAAAAATAGAATATGCTTGGAAAATAGAATATCTTATATTTTAAAGTGAAAATAATTTTAATACTTTAAAATGAACAAAATCAATGCAGATAAAAAAAGAAATATGTTCCCTTTTAACAAAATGCCAAATATATGAACTTTTAAACTGAACACATGATTTGATACTAATTACGTTTGCTACAGAAAATTGATTTAGTTTTCTCTTACTCTAACTACTACAATTAGAAAGACTATATATATTTTAGAATTAAGTTTATTGTAAAAATATATGACAACCATATACATATACGTGTAGTTACTTATATTCTATACATGTTTGATTGATATATGCCTAATAAACAATATGCTATCAAAATTATAAGTAATTATAATTTACGCAAATCGAGGACAAAGACACTTCCGTCAGAAGCACTAGCACCGACTTTGTCTCCTCGAGAATTCCAACAAACTTCAAATATACCACCTGTACCTTTATAACTGTGCACTAATTGTCCTGATTGCGTTGACCAAATGTGAACACATTTATCAAAACTACCGCTAGCTAAATATTTACCATCCGGGCTAAACGCAACTGAATATACAGGTTCTGTATGTTTTGTCAGAGTATGAATACATACTCCGCGCTCTACATCCCACAATCGAACTGTGGAATCAAAACTTGCAGAAGCCAGTATTAAATTCATATTAGGGTTTTGTGTTCCCGGACCGGTGGGACTCCATTTGATCGTATATATTTCTTTTGAATGCGCTTGCAAATCATGTACACACGTGTCTTGCTTCATAGACCATATTTTCAGAGTCATATCGTCAGAACATGAAGCCAGCAAATTTCCTTGGGGATCCCACTTAATTGCATTGACTTCGTTCTGGAAAAATTAAAAATTGTATTCATTATACATCCCAAATTAAAAACAAAATACAATATGTAATATATCTTTTTTGAACCATGCTCTGTACCATCATGTGAACATTTGTGATGTTTCAAAATATCAGCTGGAAGTCACACATCCACATTAATTATTTTATTATTTACTTAGTTGTAATATGGTGTTAGTCAATATGTTTAGTGTGTATTTTTATAATAGTATTACTTTTACTAGTCATACAAATAGTGAAAATATATACAAAAGTAATGGAAATCTAACATTCTTCGATCTCTAAAAAGAGAAAAACATGGATTATTAAATTCAGAAAGTTTGCCACAAGTAACATGAACTTAATTTACAATTTCATTGCACTATACTGTTTATTTCAGTATAATTTACATTAGTAAAATTTAGTTTTCTGAGTGATACTTTAGATAACCAAATGTTGAGTTAATGTGATAATAATAATGTTAATTCAATTGTAAGTATAAATTTTTCCTATTCATATATTTTTCTTTATGATGGGGAGCTTATAAGTATTCCTTTGCGTTCTGATTATGTTACTTTTAAGTGCAAAAGCTACATTTTTAAATTTTAAAGTATAGTAGCATCGAGCAGTATTAATATAGAAAGAATTAAAGTTAATTAGGAAATATTTTATAACATTAACTATACACATCATAAGTAATTTAATCTGTCTGCAGTTGACTATAAAAATCTTCAGAATATGTGAAATATTTTTATTTTCCTACATTGATGATATATTCTTGTTTATGTCTTTCTTTATCAGTCAATTGCCATCAATCATTCATTTGTGATTTTCATCTGTTCCCTTTATACATTTCCGTAAAAGATTTCTTGGCAAGGACATAAGAGTAATGCCATTTATGATATAATTTCATAAAATTTAAGCAAGTGAGGCAATTTTACACCGATGTTAATCTGAGTATTCTGTTACCAACTGTGGACAGTCATTGATCATTCAATAAAATTACCTGAACTTATAATTATCTGTTTGTATATTTTTTGGAAATAATAAAACAAGAATCAGTAGATTGATTTTTACTGGATCATTTAGAACATCAATAAGCATGTGATTATTCTTACCGTGTGGCCTTGAAATGATTTTATAGGTTTATCCATACTTAATTTGCACACATGAATACACTGATCTGTTGAGCAACTGGCAAAAGAATTATTTGTCTGCCAGTCAACATCTAATGCAGGAGCAGAATGGAAACTAAATTGTTGAGTACATTGACCACTAGCTGCATCCCAAATTATTGTAGTTTTATCAACCTAGAAATATAAAGATTTGTACACTTTTTGTTAAATAGAAACTTGATTTAAAAATATTGTTGAAACTTAGATTTTTTTGACACTTACACCTGCTGATAATATGTAATTGCCACGTTTATTCCATTTAAGTGCAAAGATAGGTCCTTTATGTTGTCCTAGTGTGCTTGCTAAACGGCCATCAGTAGTCCAAATTCTTGCATATCCATCATAACTACCTGTAGCTAATAAACTTCCATCACACTGAAAATAATTGTTCATAAGTAATATATACTTTAATATATATATGTAATTAAACAAACATTCCAATCCAATGAAGTGACATCCTTATTGCTAGGCACTTCAGTTCCGCCTTTCTGAATGCAATGTCTAAGAACAAGTTGATTTGGGCTTGCTGTATTATCTGACATATCCCAAATTCGTGCAGTACTATCACCTGAACCACTAGCTAGTAGATCTGTTGTAGGATTCCAGGCACATATAAATACTTCTGATTCATGACCACGTAATACTGTTGCTTTTGATGGAGGGATTTCAATGGATGTATCTACTTCCATATTTTCATTTTGTGTTGATACAACAGCTGAAATAATATTTTTGAAAAACTTAAGACTTTCTTTTTTAAAACACCTACCTTCTTCACCATTGGTATCTGCAATTTCAGGTTGTATACTTTGCTTTTGTTGATTAACTTGATTTTGTCTGCTTGCAACAACATCAGGCATAACAGCATCAATTAAACTTAAGCTTTCAACAAGTCTTTGTTCTGTGCCATCTTCACCTATACTGATTTCAGCTTCTGTATATTGCAAACCCTTTTGTATAATACTTAAAAGAGCTGCAGGTGGTACAAGTGCTCCATTTATATTTGACTGTGAAATGTGAGATTCTATTCCAAAAGTGTATGCGGAATGTTGAAATCCTGAAACAACTTATTGCATTATACTTATACATACTTTTGATGTAATATATACCTGACTCTTGTAAATATCTGTAAACCAAAAAGTTTACTTCGTCGCTAGTAAAACTCATTTTTGCCTTAAAGAATCGATTGGTGGTAAACAATACATAACATTATGACCGACATACAAAACGAAAATAAATAAAATCTACAGGAAGCTTCCAACACAACCTATGAATACAACTAGGGAATATTACTGCCAACTCTATTGATCTATGATTGCCAACATCATCTCCAAATTTTACTAAGAAATTGATTATATCAAAAGGAATATTTCTATAGGTAGTAATTTTATTTGAGAAAACAAAAACGAAAAATTACGAATAATTATTTATCACATACGTTTTATATAAATTTTGGTGATATTTTTCTATTTTTCTATTAAAAAAATTTGGAATGTTAGTGACCTGTAAACAATGTTGCTCCATCTATGAAGTTTTCAAACAAATAATAAAATTATAAATAAAGGAAGAAAATTGTCCGCGGCTTAGTATGGCGTCCGGTAGTAAAAGTGGTAAAAATTTGGGAAGTGTTTCTCCCGTGATTGAGGATTCCTCTGAAAGTGAGACCGAAACCGAACCAGCAAAATCATTCCATAGACGTTTATCTACAAATCGCGATATAAAATGTTCGGTATGTCTGTGTGAAAATCGCAGGAAAGCTCGATTTTTGTTTTGCTAGAAAGAGATGGCATGCACATTTTGTTTATTTTGATTCCGGTTTTGTAGGCGTGGTGCTTAAATATGTAATAAAAAGCTCATTTCGTTTTTCACCTTGTAAATATTGACATTTATGTATGTATGTATGTATTTTATTGATAATAAAGAATGTTTTAAATCTATACGCTCATCTTCAATTTTATTTTATTTACACTATTTTTTTAATTGTTAGTCCTCCTCTTGAGTTAATATATTCATTATATTGGATTTTATATTTTGTTTAATAGGAGTGCACGTTTGTTTCTGGTCTTTTTACAGTTAATCTTTACATAATGTATATGATTTAATTTGCATTTTCATTTATTTAATTTTGGCCATCAGGTAAATAAATTACTATACGCTTGAGTATTGTTGATAATTTTTTTGTAGAGTGAGTTGATAGTATGTCCTAAATTTATGTTACTATAAGAGATGGCGCTCCTTATTCGTGTTTATACAATTTGTTGTTTTGTGTTTATTTATAAAAATAATAAATGTGTAAGAATAAATATTTAAAACTGCATTTTGGGTATAATTTAGTATTATACAATTCTAATTATTATTAATTGAAAAGGGAGCATTTAGAATTGATAATTTAATATTATAAGTAGCTCATAAATCTACTTATTAATGAAGGCGAATTTTTAAAATTACCTGAAAAAATACTAATGTTTGTAGGTCTTTTGATCGAAATGATATGCAATATATCTTTATTTCCTTGCAAATATTACAAAATTTTAGTTGAAATAAACAATCTAATATAAACAATTTTTCAAAGTAACTGTCTTCATTATTTTGTATAGGTTTTACATTTAATCGTTTACAAATATTTAAATCCAATCTTTAATTTGATATATTTCAGAGAAATACTTTTTTAATAAATCTGGTCTGATGCAAAATCTTATAATTGGCTTATGATTATAAATAAATGATGGACAAATATATTATTACAATCAACTACAACTTTTCACCAAATTTCTAGTGTATACTATTTAGAAAGTTCATTAATGCTAAAAATATAAACAAACGTAAATATGTTAATATTAGAGAAGCATATGAAAACAATAAATTAAAACTTATATACGGAATTTTCAATAAAGATTAAGACTAGTAGTAGCAAAATTTTATTAATTTTAAACAATGATACTTTTATTACGTTCTATTTAATACAATAATCTTATCCCAATGATGCTATCATTGTTCATGAGTAGACATGATGGAGACTATTCTTTGGCAACATCTTTAAAATTGTCTCTAAAGCCTTGGCAATATCCAATTCTGTTTGAAACTGTTGTTTGTTAAAGTTGAGTATAGACAGAAGCTGCACGAGGCTAAGACTAACTATATCGGAACTATACAGCCATTCTCGATTTTTTATTTTTCAAAAATTCTTTCATAATGATAGCCATGTCCGGGCGATCATAATCGTGGTAAAGCTTTCACTTAAGATATCAGCCCAGGTCGTTTTCTGAGATCTGATCTTCCATTGAGTGACGCAAAACATCTTTATAACGACTGGTGGTCTCTGTAGTGTCCAGTAATTAAAAAACGGAATGATCAACTTTAGTGACAGATTATTCCTTTTCTGCCTATTGCATGATCTGCCCCTTCATCTCAGAGTTATATCAATTCATCAGTTTTGTCAGAAGTAATAATCATTTTCCATCATTCTTCACCTTCCCCTTTAATAAACTGCTTCTGTTATATACACATTACCATCTTGCTTAGTTTTAATCTAGTGTTAGCTCGTTTCCAACGAGCACAATCTCTAGACATGTTTAAATGTTTGCACAAGAGGGTAAAATATTTTGTAATAGATATTTAAACAATGTCAGTGAGTTCCAAAATAGTTAAAAGTGGAATTATACGAATAATTATCGCTCCAGTGTCAATGATTTCCTCAGTTAACACTAGTTAGAGCACCAATACTGAAGTTGAATTTGATGGAGCCTGTGGTTGATTAACTTAATCACTAAGGTTGATATATAACCCCTTTCCACATTAACTTTCGTAATTCTGTGTACGCATTTCGACAACTAAGTTGTCATCATCAGCAGATAATTGCAAAGTGTCGCACCTAGTAAACCATGGCGAAAAATACCCGTACGAAAATAAACTCCGTACGCGATCCGTATTGTTGAGAACCAAAATGTACACTGTATGTTCGTTTCACAAGATTTTTAAAAATTGTTTTACTTAAACTAGGATGAATGACATTAAAAAAGGAACACGGACACGACCGATAAGTACCTGCATGTGGTTTATTACAGTGTTCCTCTTCTTCTGACATTAAGCAGACCGAAAAGAGACGTCTGGTTCGGAACCCCGTCAGTGTTCAAAACACGGCTTTTATTCTTCAAAATGTACATACTTTCATACGTATCTAATTCGCGATAATTATACACGTTCTTAACCAATTGCAAACAATCGGCGTTAACGCTATGATTACAATCCAACGCGATATTTTTAATAAGCAACTAACAAAAGTAAGATACGAAAAAGAATTGAATTTTATTAAAAATATCGCGAGATACAATGGTTTTGATTCGGAGATAATCTATGGTTAGGCAGGCCAACATAAGAAAAACAATCCGGGATCCCACATGTCTCTTACCTCAAAACAATCGGGACAAGCAGTTTGTTTGCTTACCTTTCCACGGTTTGACGAAAAATTTAAATAGTGTTTTTAAAGAGCGCGGTTTTCAAGTTACTTATCGGTCCAATAACTCAATAAAATCCCTTTTAGGAAATGCAAAAGACAAAGTCGGGGATAACAAGAAATCGGGAATATATAGCATTAAATGGGGAATATATAGCATTAAATGTTTAGATTGTAGTAAACAATATATTAGCCAAACAAAACGATCGATAGAAACCCGGTATAAAGAACATATCGCGCATATAAAATTTAACCGGCCAGAAAAATCGAGTCTAGCAAGACATGTATTGGATTGTAATCATAGCGTTAACGCCGATTGTTTGCAATTGATTAAGAACGTGTATAATTATCGCGAATTAGATACGTATGAAAGTATATACATTTTGAAGAATAGAAGCCATGTTTTGAACACTGACGGGGGTCCGAACCAGACGTCTCTTTTCGGTCTGCTTAATGTCAGAAGAAGAGGAACACTGTAATAAATCGCATGCAGGTAATTATCGGTCGTGTCCGTGTTCCTTTTTTAATGCCATTCTTCCTAGTTTAAGTAAAACAATTTTTAAAAATCTTGTGAAACGAATATACAATGTACATTTTGGTTTTCAACGGAAGGAATCGCGTACGGAGTTTGTTTTCGTACGGGTATTTTTCGCCGTGGTTTACCAGGTGCGACACTTTGCAATTATCTGCTGATGATGACAACTTAGTTGTCGAAATGCGTATACAGAATTACGAAAGTTAATGTGGTAAGGGGTTATATATCAATCTTAGTGATTAAAAAAAAACACCAATACTGAAACTCGCAGCTTCTCTGACCATTTTTAAACTCTACAATAATTCTTTAATACAATATGGATTTTTGGACACCTCAAATGATTCCATTATATTGTCAAATTTGTCGCATTCTGCATCATTATAAAACACATGAAACTGAGATTTAATTATATCGATGCGATATTTCTATAACTGATGCTCGTGCAAAGTATATCTTTAATCGGACTTTGTCAGTTATCCTTATTACTCTTTCTACCTTTATTATCATAAATTCTATATACTTTTTTTCTAAAAATTATGATTTCTATTCAGAGTCTTTATTACTGATTGTATAATTTATTAGTACTTCAATATTTTCCCTAACACAATACCATTCACTCTTATTAAATGTTACACATTAATTTTTCACTCTAACAATTTTAATACATAGTAAAATTTTATATAGTAGTCAATCCTACACTTATAAACATACACTTAGCCTGGTCTAGATATAAATATTGTTTCTGCACCATAATTTATTCATTCGAATATTTTTAGCATCTACATTCACAATCCAATTTATTTATGAACTTTATGCGAAATATTAACACTCAATTTATAACAGCAATCCATTTTGTTGAAATGTGTCGTAATGTAAGTGCTTACTATCGATTTTCATTTGTTATTTATATTTCGACCGATTTAAAAATGCCAGTTTCTCGCGTACGTCATATAGAATAATATACATAGTTGATTGATGGTAGTTTCTGTGATTCCAGATCGAATTGTAATAAATAACTGCCGGCAAAATTATACTACTTCCGTCTCAAGTTAGTTGTTACATTTGAAGAAATAACGAATTACAAGAAAAATGCAATGAAGATATATATTTCAGTTACTCATTCTATAAAAAAGTAAATATGCAGTTTATAGTCTATTTTTATAGCCGAATTTATATAGGAATAGTTTAGCGTTGAATATATAAAAGACTTAACTTGTCGTATTACGAGGATAGTTTGACAAGTAGTGAGAATGGAAAAGAAAAACGAATTTTTTAAATACAAAATACTTTTTATTTTTCAATATATTCTCCTAAAAGAGCCCTTATGCCAGCTCTAAAATGTGATTCCGGAATGCTTGCAAAATACTCATGAAGATTACGAAGATGATTAGCTCGTTGTTAGATGAAAATTTCTTTCCACCTAGTGCCGTTTTCAATTTTGGAAAAAGGTGGAAGTCGGAAGGGGCTAGATCCGGCGAATAAGGCGCATGCGGTACTAATTGGAAATGCAACTCGTGGATTTTGGACATCGGAACAGTGCTGGTATGCGAGGTAGCGTTGTCGTGGTGAAACAGAATCATTTTCTTTGCAATTCCTGGCCGTTTAGCACGAATCTCAACATTTAATTTTTGTACAAGTTCTGCATAATATTGTCCGTTTATTGTGGCACCTTTCTGAAGGTAATCAATGAGCAAAATGCCCTTTGATTCCCCAAAAATTGATGCCATCACCTTGTTTGCCGATAAAGTGGTTTTCCCTTTCTTTGGAGGTGCAGAACCACGTCCTAACCATTGTTTCGACTGTTGTTTAGTTTCAGGTGTGCTGTAGTTTATCCAAGTTTCATCGCAAGTAACAAATCGCCTACAAAAATCAACCGGATTCCGCTTATAAAGGTCCAAACACTCATTGGAAATGCGCAAACGAGTGAACTTTTTATTAGCAATCGCGGCACCCATCTTACCGAAAGCTTGGAAAGGTCCAATTCTTTCGTTAAAATGTGGTGTACGCGTTCTGTTGAAATGTTTATCATGTCTGCTATCTCTCTCACTTTGAGTCGTCGATCTTGCGTAATACTATTATGGATTTTTATAATCATTTCCTTAGAAGTCACGATTTTGGGTGCGCCAGAGCGCGCTTCATCAACACAGTTTGTTCTACCACGTTTAAATTCATTTACCCATCTACTTATTGTGGCGGATGATGGAGCAGATTCACCTGTTTCCCGTAACTCATCTTTTATTTCGGTAGCTTTCATACCCTTAATTACGAAGTATTTAATCACCGCACGATACTCTGCTTTTTCCATTTTAACAAAACGACGTGTTGCTTCTTTTTCAATCAGCTGTCAAAAATAAGCTAATCAACCGATTTATCTAAATGTCGGAATGTAAGCGTGTAAATAGCCAACCTAAATTACAGTGAATTTGTTTTATTAATTAGAGCACCACCTATGTGTCATTCTCACTACTTGTCAAACTATCCTCGTATATCAGGATTACATTTAGTTGTATTTGGTAGATTATTTTCATTTCGAAGTTTTTCTTTATTGACAGGCATAATGTTCTGGAAAATGTTATCATTGAATATAATTATTTCTTCCATAAATATTTCCAATGTGAAGATTACATTTTCAAGTTTGTGATGAATTTTTTTTCTCAAAAAACGTCTTTTACTGCTTCAAGTTCATTAATAAAGAGGAATCTCTGGTGCTTTAAACCAAACATGGAATTAAAACCCCTAAATCTAATATAAGTAAGACTGAACTGTTTCGACATAAGTGTGTTAATTTTAAATTCCATTTTTCATTAGTAATGGATGGATAAAGAATTTTTCTGTTGTATATAAATCGTGTTGTGTTTCGAGCTGGCATGGATTTCTTATTCAATGTTTTTCGCTTCTTTATTGATCGCTTCATGCCTCAAACATTTTGGTTACTGGGGTGCTTTTTGGTTGACTTTTCGCTGGTTCTGTATTTATAAAAATCTAAACTCCAATTATTTAATTAAAGTCTTGTCTTCTAAAGTAATCGCACATCAGTTAATTACCGTAAACATAATTTTGAAAATAAAACGCTTGCTTTTACAAGTTCTATCAAATTCATGTTCATTTAATCCGATGTAGAAATTATTGGGAGTTTATGTAATGTAAAACCATTTCTTGTCAATGTGAATATGATACGTCATATTGTGGAAGTCGTGAATCGGAATGATATGGTCTAGACCATATGTGGGCAACATCCGGCCCGCTGTAAGATTTAATCCGGCCCGCGAGACATTGTCGTATTATTTCATGTCTGATATCTATCGCTACTTTAAAACACTACTTTAAAATGCACTACTTTCAAACGCGGCCCGCGAACGTATTTGCACATTAAAGTTTGGCCCACAACATGTCAAAGGTTGCCCATACCTGGTCTAGACAAACTTCTAACAGTTTATTTTCCTGAAAAAATCGGGTCTTATTGAAGAAGAAATACGCTTAAAGCTTCTACCTTCCTTCAAGATTTGATTTGTAATATAGAAATATTAATTGTATGAGACACAATTCTAATGGTACTTTAATGATGTGTAAACTATTTAGAAAGATTATAAGCATAGAGTAAAAAGCACTGCTCGGCATTATAACGCCGATTACCTTCCTAAATGAAAATAAGTAATCAACTACACGGAAATTGAGTCTAATATATGAACAGTTTAGAACCTTTCTTATTTATACTGACTATAATAACTTAAACTATATTAACGCCGTTAAAAAAACAAATGGGAAGTGAAAGTCAATATGGTTAAAAATAATGAAAAAGCAATACATCCCTCTGTCGTTCAAACAAACTAATGTAGGCACGAACGAAAGAGAGTGTGTTCATCTCGGTAAAAACAGTAACAAGGTCACACGTATGTAGATGAACACTTTAAAATCTCGGCGAATTGCCAATAGATGAATGTGAAAAGAATCATTTAAATGCTAATAACACCCTATTTACTACGCGTTTCAAGGAATTCACTTATCATCAGGGTGTGTTATTAACGAACGATTCTTCGTGGGTTGCTTACCGTATCTGTTCGATACAGGAAAATGAAGAAAAAACAATACCTGCTCCTGTCGTTTAAACATGCGACTGTATGAACGGAAAAACAACAGAGGGAGGTGTTTTTTCATTATTTTTCTGCATCGAAATGGTACGATAAGCAGCTCACAAAGAATTGTTCGCTAATATCACAAGTTAACCTGATGATAGATGAATTCCTTGAAACGCGTAGTAAACATGTGAATGATTCTTTGTAACATTCATGGTTAAAAATAAGTTTTAAATAAATACTGAGGAAATGAAAGTTATTGTATTCGATGACAGAGTGCCGATATCAGAAAATATCACGCTCCATTACTAATCTATCCCACATAATATTGACAAAAAATTTCTTTTTATCAATTAACAATAATAATAAAAATTAATGTCCCTGAAAGATTTTTACAGTTTAAAGTGAAGTATTTAGGTAGGATTTTGTATATAAGCCAACAATTGAGTAACATCTTATGTCGTTTCTTTTTACTGAGATGAATATGTACAAGTTACAACAAATACAGAATAAAGTAATAAGGATTGTTTTCAGTTGTAATGGGTATGCGAAGCTGTATTCGATGTTAAAAACTTTGCAGAGACATAATATTCAACAAAAAATTATATTTCACTTGCGTTACTTCTAGTGTAAGATATTTACTAATTGTTTATCATAGTAAAGGCATTAAAACTTTTAATACTTTTAGTTTATTGCTGAAAGAAAGGACGCTCATAAAATAGTTTGTATTACAAAGCAGCAAATTTATTTAACCAAACGTTATATTATGCTAAATAAACTACTGGTTTAGGGCAAATCAATAAAGAATGTATTAAGTATCTTAAAAATATTTGCAAAATTTAATATGTTGTTATTTATATATTTATATAAAGACATCATATCATCATTCTAAATTTATCATGCACATACTTTCGTTTTAAGCTATAAAATTCAAGTTTCGAAGCAGATTTCTGAGTAGTGATTAATTAATTACGCTAAAATACGAAATGATATTCTAATGCAATTTGATATCTACTCTACAATATTTTGATTAATTTAATTTACAAATGGAGACGAACGGCGTCTATAATAGGTTTACGTTACCGTTAACTTTTTTGTCAATTGTGCCCTAAGCTATTGTGGATGTATGCACTTTAATAGAAACTAAGAAAATTCTTATCTTAGAAGTGGTAAATATTAAACAAAAAACATTTCAATTTATCATCGTGCAACAATCGTAATACATATTTGAGAGGTGAGTTTGCGTCCTCTTCGCTCTGGAAATTCAATTTTTACTGAATCCAATCTTCCTTATAACTAGGGTAAAGTTGATTTACGAGTAGTCTCGATGGACTAGCGAAACAATATGGGTTACAAAGCTCGGATATTTATTTCAACGGTTTAGTTAAATCAAATTTTACTCGAGTAAATTTTAAAAGATTTTGCTTTCTATTTAGGAATTCGAAAATACGTACATACGCATTAAATTTTATTATTTAATTTACACAAAAATTAATAGTCATTTCGTCACTAACAAATAACGTAATAAGAAGTTTACTTTAAAATTTAATTAAATTTAAACTTACATAGCAATCTTAAATTCAATAATTTTAACTAGTTATTTAATTTTGGTCCTAGTCCTAGAAAATATCAGACTTCTTATCAGGTTCTGAAGAATTTACCGAGGATAGACATCGCATTATCGACTGTATGCGATCATTTCTTCCAATTTCTCATAGCGTACATGGATGTCATTATGATTTATGAACTCCCACAAATATCGAAACAATTGCAAAATTATTGATTTTTCTTTCTTTATTAGTTGAAGGGATCATTTTGTGATGAATTGGAATACAAATTGAAAAAGAATTTGGCATCATTCCTGATGCGCAATTTGAATTCCGTGCAGTATTGGAATGTCCTCTTATATACAGTGTATCCTTTAGAAAATTAAATATATTAGAAAAAGGAATATCTGTAATGCATTAATCAATCCTTTTCAAATAGTTTTAGCAAAACACAATCCCTGTACCAACTTATAGAAAGGAAAAATGGAAATTTCATCTTAGAACATTTCTTCATTTATTTTTGTCCTTTATCCAAATGTTATTTATAACTTAATCATCTAGTTTAATTGTTTTAGGTAAGGTTAGTTATGTGTAATTGATTAAACATTAAGAGTGCGTAAATGAAGACAATTGATTGATGAGCGTAATTTGATTAAAGAAACCGTTAGATAAACTTTGAAAGAGGAAAAATTACAAATAAAAAATACTATCAGATTTGTATAACTAAAACGATTGTGATAAATTTAGATGATTTAAGTCAAGTCAGAAGTTCTAAGAAGAGGATATCCCAGTTGATTCCCCAAAATGTTTATGAGGATGTGGAGAAGTGATGGTGAAATATGGAAATAAAGAAAACTATGCTAGATTGAATTAGATATTAATATCGAAAGATGATAATCTTGATAAAGCCTTCAGGTGTAAGATAAAGGAGAAGTCAACGAAGGAACTATGCACGTAGAACGAATTGCAATGAAAGGGTAAAATCTTAAAATTAATTGCCTAAAATTAAATTGACAACAAAAATGTATATATCGATATTTAAATAAAAGTAAAATACGTATGAAGAGTGAAGTAATAATGTGACTGAAAAGTTTTATTATAATACGTACATAATAATACGTGCCATGTAATAAGTAAGGATAGAAATGCTATTGGGAAGACCGTTCAATTGAAACAGCTCAATTTAAAACTACAAAATTAAAAAACTTCTAGATTTTCTTAAAGATGGATGAAAGGTATATTCCAGTATTTATTATACCTCTATCGGTTCATTAAATGTGGTGAATCACTACATTCCATTCGTGATTTCTGTCCACTATGCTTTTTCCGTTGCTACCTTCTTGACTATTTTTTTCTATTCTCTATTCCCGAATTTTATAGTTCTTAAAACCTCCGTTTGTCTTTTCATTGTTACTTCCTTCAATAATTTTCTCTATTTTTCTTCATTCTTGACTTTCGTAGTTCTTAAATTCTTCAGTACCTAGCCCTTCTATTTGCACTTCGGTTTTCTTTTCGGTCTATTTGTCATTGGTTTCCACAAGCCTATCTACTTGATACTACTGGTAATTTTATCATAAACCTTTTTTGGAAGCATTTATTATTCCATAGTACATGATTGTTTTGTTTTTCCTTCTTTCATTTTTATTGCACAATTATCTAATTCTTCTTACGGAACTACGTAAACTCTTACTCTAAACTCATTTTTATTTCTTTATTAGGGTTTTTGTTATGTAGTGATTTGTTTTTTTTTTGTAAAATTAAGACGCTTTATTTGACTTCTTTCATTGCAGTTTTTGACCACTATTCCTACTTCATCTTGCATTTTCCAAAAGTGATGTATTTGTTCACTACTTATCATATATTTTGTGTTATCTTATTTTACTGCTAGAGCTTTGCTTTGCTGTTCGTCCACGTTCAATAAGGTTTCAACCATGAAATTTACACCTTAATAAAAGTAGAAAGCTAGAATATCGAAACTAAATTATAAAAACTAGTTGAGAATTATCTAAAAAATCACACGTAATTTATTTTAATTACCGTTTGCACTAAATGTCTGCAATTGGTACCTAAAAATCAAGAATGTATTTGTCTTGATATATAAATTAAAAAAAATTAAATCATGATCAACAATCAGAAAAAAATTAATACAAATGTAATTTTCCAACAAAATAAGCTCGTATTTTTTGAATAAACATATCAAAAAGAAAATATATAGTTTTTATTGAGTTCAAAATTTATTAAGTTTATAACGAACAAAGTACCTAAGGTAATCAAGAATATATTCTCCTCTATTATTTACGATTGTCTAGCAGCGATCTGAACGCACAGAATCATTTATGTTAAAAATGGCCGCGTTTGAATCTAAAAAAACTATTTTCGTGCTGTACTTTCCCTAATTATGTCTTCTAGTGGTCTTTGATGCATTAACTCCTCTGTGGAATACGAACAAAAGTATATGTCAAAAATGCTCTTTTTTGCTACTTGATATTCCATTTTCTTCTGTCTATAAACAAAATAATCTTTGCACAAAATCAAAAGCTATTCAATTAAAAAATATAACGATATCAAAATATTGTATCTTTGACATATTATTACGAATTTCTTTATAAGGTATGTAGAGTTATAATTTAAAAATTCAAGAAAATTTCTTATAATTTTAAAAGCCTATACTTTCGAAGAATACCATAGTCTTTTTGAAAGTTGTCTTTCTCAGGATAGATTCTTTAGCAAGGCTTAGGTAATTTTGATGGAGAATGTAGTTGATTAACTTAATCGCTGAAGGTTGATATATATATATATATATATATATATATATATATATAACGCCTTCCCATATTAAATTTCGTATTATGTATACGTATTTCGACAACTAAGTTGTCATCATCAGCAGACAATTAAACAGTGTCGCACCTGAAAAACTACGGCAAAATACCCGTGCAGAACAAGGCTTAATACTTAAAAGATCAGGGTTTTTTCTGAGCAAATAGTACAACAATTTAAAATTACATTTTTAATTAAATAATATAAAATATATTAATACATTTACTAGAAGAAATAAAAAAAAATCCTTTATATTGTTTACAAAATAAAAATATTTGGCCTTCTGTGTTAAATTCTATTGCACGATAAAATTAAATCAAATCATTGATCATTGACTGTGTCTATGCTTAAATTTGTTCAGTTAAACAAAGTGATGAAAACTAAATAAAAAAATTATATTAAAGGTTAAATGTCGGTGACCACAACATAACACTGTACAGCAATACATAATAATCAATATGATTAAATGCTTTTTTAAAGTTGGTGTAAACCACATTCACTTGACCTCAGTTGTCCAGTACCTCAGAAACATGCTATATAAAACTTGTCAAATTACAGATAGTATTTCTTTTGACAATCAATCCATAAGATGTATGCACATTGAGCATAAACTTAAATGTATGTATAATTAAATGTAATTGACAGAATTCAAATAGAGCACGTAGTTCAGAAAATATATTGAAATAGTGTCCAATTTCAATTATTTTGTATAAAATCAATTCCTCTTTCAAACAGGCCGGTGCACAAGAAATGAGTGCTTTTTCCTTGAAATCGTTAAGAATCGCATAAAATTATGAATTAATAGACTCTAGTATCGTTTACTAAGTTATAATTTTACTTTTGCTTCTAAAGATATTAATTCTTCGCGAAGCCTGCTCACTTCGTTTGTCAGGTCCTGAATTGATCTCGTGCGCTAAAATCTGTTTTATGACCAAAGACAGGCAAAACATAAGGGTTAACGTCAGCTCTAACAAAGCCGCACGCCGTGTGTTTTAGGATATGAATTATTCGTATTACAATAGAAAATCAGAATTATGCAAGTTAACTTGTGTCTATTCTTGAAGTCATATCGGTCACAGCTGCAATATGAATGTCTGTGTCATACAGTCATATTTCTTAAGATCGTGCAGGTTTTAGCTTCTGATCGTTCTTTAATATTTTATTTGCCAATTACTCGTATTTTCCTTTCTATTTACTTAACTTTATATGTAGTAAAAGGTAAAGGTTTCTATGAATAATTTTATAATATATAAAAAGAAGAAATGACGCATGAAGGATTACTTATGTTTTTCTTAATATAAAATAGGCAAGCATTCATGTGGCAATAGACCTAACCACCTAACTCGGGCACCACATACTTGTATTTTTCTGATTATCTTCCGTTTCTAACAGTATACTAAATCCGATTATTCCACATCCAATGCACTTTTAATAATAGATAAAGGATATTAGACTTCCCAGCATATCATCAAAAACATGCTGATAATACAACGCTGAACACTGTTACAAAAAGTTTAAATTCTTTGTATAACATAAGAACTGTAAAAGAAATACTAGATAATTGGTTGCCACCAATTTACAAATTAATTAATTGCACTAAAGTTATTTAAACAATCCACGTATTTCTATTAACAAGACGTAACAATTTTAGAGATATATTTCTTTATATCAAGCTGAGACATCTGAGACAATGATAATTTTACTTCACAATCGGTAGCACAAATAGATAATCTAAACAGTCTGCATGGATCACTTTCTTAATTATTAAATTCAGTTCAGTGTTCGTTCTTAAAAGTGTAATAATGAACGTTGAAGTAGTCCTTAGAGCGTTTAATTTAAAGCGATACCCTTCATTAAAACTTCCAGTTTTAATCGTAAACTTTGGAGATGCAATTATTTCAAAGTGGTGAAAAGTGAGAACGTCGCAACATAAACAGTATCCCTACCTGGCCTTAACAAAGCATGCTATATGACGAGAGCCCTTGTCGGGTAAGAGAAGGAGTTCAATTTAACTTTTAGGGAATCGTGTGCTAAAATGTAATAATTTGATCTAAATAGGGCTTTTACGATGCAAATTCTAATAGAATACAACTCATAGTTTATTAGGATAATGTAAATTATTTTCTAGCAAAAAAGCAATTTAAACGTAGTGCTATTAATAACATGAAGCACTTGAAATGCCAATAGCTGTTGATTACTATTCGTACTAAAAATGTTTTGAAATTTAACGGTTTCGATGGTCTCCTTCTGATCTCTCTCTGCATTGTCTATACCACCGCATAAGATTCAGTTTCAAAATTTTACACATTGAAATTCTTCAGTATTAGATATTTTTACGTATCTTTAGAAAAGTTCTTTGCGAAACAATCTAACGCCATTATACTTAGTTATAACACCGACAAATGTATGCCACATATGTATACCGGACTAAAAAATACGCCACATACTTTGAGGGATACCATGGCTCAATAAATTCATAAAAGTCTTAATCGACATGGATTCGCAAATTAACGATTTCGGAGATGCGAAACTTTTTGCATTTACACCACTTTTCCATTATGTACAAATAAACAATCAAACAATGTAATTTATGAACACACTACAAAAGCAAAAAGTCAAATGAGACGTTCAGCTGTCCTTTATCCATTTCGTAGCAACTACACACAGCAACTGCTTCTTCGAAAATGTTCTCTTCGTTTGTTGTTCGTTGTTCTATGTTCTACTCGCTGTTGCAGCTCCTCAAAGCCATTTACATGCCTAATGCATATACATACAAATTTTCAAATATCCCCAAAGAAAAGTCAAATTAGTTTAAGTTAGGTGATTTTGCAAGTCATGACACAACTCGCCCTCTTCTACCTATCTATGTTTAAAAGTTCCGTGTAAATGCTTTCCAATGGAATCGAAAAATATGCCAGAGCACCATCGTGGTGGAACCAAATTTGTTGCCTTTCGTTCAAAGGAATGTCGTCTAAAAGATTACACATTGTGTTCTGCGGAACGTTTAGGCCGTTAATCGATTTGATATAACAAGCGGGCCTAGTAAACTGTCACCTAAAACACCCATACCAATTTAAAAACGTATCTGATCTCTGTATACAATAATCGTTTGTGATTTATACGATATTAAAAAAGCGTTCGATTAGATTGATTATTACGTATTGTTGCATAAACTTAACAGATTATGCTTCTCGCCGACACTTTCATCATTATTAAGACTTTATTTAATTTGTAGAAAATAGACTGTAAAATATGTCTGTCGAGTATCTGGTATTCCGCAAGCCTTGAATTTTAGATCATTGCTGTTTACCTTTTTTATTAATGATGTAGTAGACGCAATGTCCTGCTCAAAATTATTATTTGCCGATGATATGAAAATTTTTCGTAAAATAAAATCCATAGAGGACTGTCCGTCCGTTCCTAGAGAATGATATTACTGTTATTAATGCCTGGTGTAAGCTTAACCGCCTTCGATTAAATATCGACAAGTAAATTTAAAGTATTTTCGTATTCCAGAAAATTAATAATTAAAGAATAAGAATATGAAACACAGGACATTATTCTAGATCATTTTACTTCCAGAAAACTCTTTGGGAAATACATTTGGCACAAAACTAAATTTTTTTCTTTATCTAGGTGAAATGGTCACAAACTATGATATATATGATTTATATATATATATATATATATATACATATATATATATATATATATATATATATATATATATGCTTATTACTGTATGGATTTTTGAAATATAAACTGCTTAAGGATTACGATACATTTGTAGGATCTAAGTTAGAATATGTTACCTTGTTTGGTACCTAATTTATTCAGTGCATATTAGTAATATTGAATCTATTCAGCCACGGTATATCTGCTTAACTGATGAAATTTACTTCGAAAAGGGACGGTATATAGACTTATGCCTTACTAAATTTAATATTATAGCATCTCCTGAAGACGTTTGATGTTTAATATTAAGTACCTATGTAATGTTAATAATTATGTATAAATATATAATTAAGTTGTTTACGATGGGAAATTAATGAAAATTACTATTTTCTGCTATTCCACCGTTAATTTAATTCACAGAAATTAATTAAAAATTTCTACACCGAACCTGTATCCGATGTTTTCTAGACGGCTGCCTTACCAATTATTATACATTTATATAATTATTAACATTAAAATAACCTAACTGAGGGTTTTAAATAAATATTAGATCTATTCTATACTGTGATTTATGGCGTGTTAAAGGAAGTTATACTGGCCGGTGGCCTAATTGGTAAGGCAGCCGTCTAGAAAACGGCAGATAAAGGTTCGAGTCTTTCTCCGTCATAGAAACTTTTAATTAATTTCTTTGAATTAAATTAACGATGGAATAGCAGAAAATAATAATTTTCAAGTACCCATATAATACTTTAAATAGTATCTATTCTCCATTCCTTTCAAGAAAGATCTATTTTGGAAACCCTGTTTGATTTACATAAGAGTTAAACCAAGCTAATGATGTTGTCTCCAGTATGTGTTCTGAACAACAATTTTGTTGGCATTAGGCAAATTCTGAATATTCTGTTGGCTTTATAATTTTTCTATTTACTTTTCTTTTCTATATTTATATTTTACTTTATTTATTTTTATTTTTGTTATATTCTTATTCATGTAATATCCTCTACTTGGCCATATCGCGTTAGAAATAAAGGCGTTATTATTATAGCGTAGATTTTTCTGGAACTTTCTCAGCCTAACGCCGGGAAAGTTTTCACTCAACTCGTACACCTATGGGTTTGAACTAGGACTGTACGCGGTCGATACTGCTGTTATTATACTTCACAAAACAGTAAATTAATACGGGCTCTATAACACTTTGTATTTCCATACGTAGGAATATTACTATTATCATTATTATTAATATGTGCGTTTGCTTATATTTTCTTTTGTATTTAAATGTAAATGAAATTTTTTTTATTGAGTATTCAGAAATCTTTTGATTGCGTTAATAACAACAACTTTTATGAAATTGTTTGAAAATTACTCCATCTGTAGAAATTATAGTGTATTTGTTTCAGCAACTGTTTGTCGTTCCTATTTGTACCAAGGTCAATAGTGTCAATTAATTTGTTTTTTTACAAGATCTCTAACTATTATGTTAAAAAGAATCATTCTATTATTAATAACATATCAACTCATATGTTTCACCGATATCACGGATCGTCAGGTTGATTTGTGTTATTAATGAACGATTCTTTCTTGTCATACAGAAAATAATGAATAATATCATATGACCAATACATAAATGTATTGACCGACAAAGCAAGAGAGGGAGATATGATATTTATCGTTCATTAATAACACAAATCAACCTGACGATCCGTGATATCGGCGAAACATATGTAGTTGATAGGGAGTTATTAATAATAGAATGATTCTTTTTAACATTCTTTAATTGGCATAAAGCCTAGATGTAAGTTTCTGTCTATTATACACTGGAAACATAGTCTCCGATCTGTAAGATATGCTTTGTCGGTCAATACATTTATGTATTGGTCGAGAGAGGGAGATATGATATTATTTATTATTTTGCACATATTGTCATGTTGGTTATGTATTTTGTCAGTGCTAAGTTTATATCTGCATTGGTGACATTATCTGCATACCTTTAATGTTTTTTTTTGTTTTATGGTATATTCATATCATGGTCATGGTAAAACTGTGTTTGTGTTTTTGGTGAGATGTGGTACACAACACATTTTATTTCGTTTTTCCAGGTTTCTATTTTATTATTATTGGTTACTACATCTTCTTTTGGATTGAAATTCATATTATTAAGGGTTAATGGTGTGATTTTTTGCTGCTATTATTATTTTGTAAAGGTCGTTATTTATTATGGTCAGAAAATATTTTCTGAGATTGTTTATTTTTTTATAGTGTGCATTTCTTACATCAATAAGAGTGCTTCCTTTTTCTTCTCTGGGTAATGTAAAATCGTTCTAGCAGAGAATATTAATGCTACATTGTATGACTATTATGCTAATGAGTCTGCTAAAGAAGTCTAACTCTGTGTGACCATTTCATAAGTGCGAATAAGTAAGTTAGAAGTGGGATTGCATACGTGTTAACCGCTTTAGTTTTATTTTTAGCGTTTAATTGATTATTAAAAAATTTTCGTAAGCACTTTATAAATTTTTCTTGAATTTGTGTCTTAATTAATATATGATTAATAAAAGAATTTTATGTAATGCCAAGATATTTATATTTTTTCCGTCGTTGTATTTTTTCTTTAATCATGGAGCATATTATTCGCTTATCCAATCCCAACTTCATTTAGAGTCAGAGCTAGATTTTTGCTATGTTTACATATATTTTTTATAGGCGATTTAAAAGCGCATAATAAAAAGTTTTCGATACATTAATATCACTTCATCTTTTACAACTAGAAATAATCAGTCCCAACGCTTTAATAACTTTACGACGCGCCCCTAGCATTCGCTACTCAACCGTGTTGACGTAGAAGATTATTTACCATTCAAAATATCAGTGTCGAAAAATTTTTAAGACGTTTGTAAGTGCTTGCATGTTAAGTTCTGTAGAAAATTATTCTTGAATAGAATGGGCTCAGATTGAACCCTTGCAGAATGCCAGATGTAAGCCCATAGTTAGAAGATGTAAATCTTCTCCAATATAACTTATTCTTCTTTGAAGGTATGATCTCACTAGATTTAAAATTTTTTTATTAAAAACAAATGCACTTAATTATTCATCATCAAACAATGCTCAATTGTTTCGAATGTTTTATAGATATCTATAATAACATTCAATTGAGAGCGATAGTCTGCTGCCTCACAGCTGTTTTATGTAGTCCAAGCAAGATTAGTAAATGTAGATTGACCAGCATAGAACTATGTTGACAATATATATTACATGTTCGAAAAAGATTAGAAAAAATAGATATTGATCTGTAATTTTGAATATTTTTCATTTTCAAAAATTAATCTTCCTTCCACATCAAGGAAAATTTTTGTCTTGGTACACAAATTAAAAATTGACAGAAATGCTCATCACAATAAAAATTAAGCAATTCTAAGAAAAACAGTTGATTTGTATATATGCATTGCTCAAATAAGTTGCTTTGTTAATATGGTTGTATCAGAGCAGTAAAATATAAGTAACAATAATATGTATTAACAGTATATTTTTTACTTACTATAAATAATACCAAACTTTTTCAGGCCTCAATCAAAGAGGGATATCTGCTGAAACAGACGTGGTCTTTTCAGCGATGGAGACGAAGATATTTCAAACTACGCGGACGCAAACTTTACTATGCCAAAGATACCAAGGTAAGTTTAGAGTTAAAAAATGAAACAGAATATCGTCGTGTGAAAGATATTCATCTACTCGTAACCTTTATTAGCATCATTCATAGTACAAAGACAATTTCAATATAAATTAATTACGAGGGAGCGTTTTTATATTCGCGGAATGGGGGACAAGGGGTGGAAATAAAAAAAACAAATTATTTTTCTTTTTCAATATATTCACCTGCAAGACGGATACATTTTTCGCATCTTTCAATTAATTTATTTATACCCTCATAAAAAAATGATTTCTCTTTATCTGCAAAATACGCCGAAACTGCCTCCTTGACTTCATCATCGGCAGTAAATTTTTTACCCCGCAGCTCTTTTTTCATTTTCGAAAACAGGTAATACTCACTCGGGGCCAGATCTGGGCTGTAGGGTGGGTGATTCACAATTTAGAAGTCCACCTTATGCAGGGCAGCTAACGCAACGCGGCTCTTGTGGACGGGCGCGTTGTCGTGCAAAAGCAGAACACCTTTTGTCAATTTTCCCCGTCATTTCTCTTTAATGGCTTCTTTTAGTCGCTCTAATATTGAAGCGTAATATTCTCCGGTTATAGAAACACCTTTATCTTCATAATCAATCAACAATATTCCTTCCGAGTCCCAAAATACCGTTGCCATAAGTTTCCCAGCTGATTGTGACACTTTAAATTTCTTGGGAGGTGCTGTGCCCTTTTTATGCCACTGCATGGAGTCTTGTTTGGACTCAGGTTCATAATGATGAACCCAAGTTTCGTCTCCAGTAACAATTCCACTCAATACACCATCCTTGTCTTCATTACAGAGGTCCAAAAATGCACGCGAACACTCTACGCGCTGTTGTTTATGCGGCGGCGTGAGCATTCTCGGCACCCATCTTGCGCTGACCTTAGACATGCCGAGATGATCGTGTAGGATTTTAAAAATTATTGTATCGGATACTCCAACCATTTCTGCGAGTTGTTTCTTCTTTAGTCGAGCATCTTCGAGTACAATTTGTTCAACTTTTTGAATAAGTGCTGGCGTGGTCACCTCAATGCTCCTGCCCGGCCTCGGGTCGTCTTCAAGGGATTCCCTTCCTTGTTTAAATAAACTATGCCACTTGTACACCATGTTTTTTCCTGGACAAGAGTCGCCGTAAACTAATGACATCTCATTCATTATGGTCGCGACTGATTTTCCTTGTCTGGTAAGGAACTTTATAACGGCACGATATTCGATTTTTTCCATATTTTACTTTTCACTCCTGATTATGTTACCTGGTTGACGATAGCTCAAAGACTAACTGTCTAATAACAATGAAACTTCGTATTTATACTAATCATGGGTTGCAGCACAGGCCACGCCCCCAATGCGCCTACTCACCCCTCTACAACCCGCTCATTCCGCGAATATAAAAACGCTCCCTCGTAATACGTCATAATTATTTTCATGCGTTTATTCGTGTCATAAATCAATTAAAAGACGCTTATTACTGACACCGAAAATAAGAAAATCTACTTAGAAATGGACCATGCTCTCAATTTCTTCAATATTTAAAAATGAATTGCTTTTCTTTACATGGCGTGGATATATTTTCGAATCCTAAAAAACTGATAGTATCTTTAGAAAAATAACTATGAATATCCATTTCATCAATTATTACAAATCGGAAAGAGCACTTATATTTTTGTTTACGTCTTTAATTGTTGTTATTTATCAAAATATAAGAAAATTTGGTAAACATTATTTAGATACATGTTATTAAACTAGGAAGCATAAGTTTCGAGATAAGAAATAGAGTTATAAATAAATTTGAGTCATAATGTTGTTATGATGCGAATAATGAGTCTACGAAAAACTAGGAAGTGATGATTAAGATTTGGTCGAAACGTCGGTTTGTGACATTCCTCCATCTTGAGAATAGTCGATCTAAGAAACACATATATACGGTGATCACAAATTCACGAATAATCGTTACGTAGGACGATTCTACGATTAATTCTGAGTCGACAATCCTTACACAAAAATGTTATACTGTCAGCCATTAAGGCGCATGAGACCATCAACGTTGAAAATGTGAGACAAAAAAAATTGGAATTTTTAAAAATCTTCTGTGGCAAAACATGTTTTCTACTATCAAATAAAATTATGCATCACTACTTTAGTGTAATTGATCGTTTATGCCATATTTTGCTTTATTTCATTTCTTTAACTGCTTTTTTACGTTACAGTATATATGGCAACTTTGGCCTTGAATAATTTAAAAATAATTATTTGCCACAAATTTTGACGTTTGTCAGTTTAACGTTCATTATTTACCGCTTCCATTACTTAATTAAAACAAAATAAGTATCCATTGGCCGAGAACATGATTACAACGGCCACCTGTATTTAAGACTCGTCAAGTAGTCTCAGTTCTCGTTCAATAGATATTCTAATCACTGCAATCTGACTAATGTGTCAAATCGGTTTACTCAGAAAGCCATACAAAAATACAAACAAGTATCCGTTGCCCAAGGATATGACTACGATGCCGTTTCGTCTGCATTTAAGACTTCAGGCAGCCTGACTTTTCGTTCATATTGCAATCACGGTCATATAAGGTGACGTATATAATAAATAAGTAATTGAGAAGATTGGATCTCCATATCTATTTGAAATGTTAAAGCACTTTTGTCTGAAAATATCTGATAATAACTGCAATCTGACTGAGTTAAGTGAATTTTAAAAACTAAATTATTAATGTAAGAAATTATATGGATAGAAAGCATAAATTACACGCAGTTCAATGACGATATTTGTAAAACTATTCGAAAATAAATTAAAAATAAAAATGAACATAAATATGTATTAAAAACGATTAGAATTTGTATTTTCAACTAGAGATAAATACGAGATACCAAAAAGCAGTTCGAGCAGTTTTGATAATTGTAAGACTATGTACAGTTTGTTCTATTTATAAAGTATATTAAAAACAAGTTGTTAGTATTAAATTACATGTATCAGCAGGAAATATACATTTATATTTTAATAAACACAAATTAGATATATTTAACCAATATAATGTTTATGAATTTAATAATATAAATCAAAGCCAAACCGATATCTTCATTTATAATCGATGAAAATAGACAAAGCACCTATCAGAAAAGGAGAGAACAGAATTGGATGAGAATCAGCTAACTATATTGGTAGAATCCTTACATTCAAAATACGTTTGTGTGGAAATTGTAATGGGTACAAATATTTATACGAATTGATATTTATATATGAAAAAGATAAAGATTAGTTGTATATATTTCTATAAATAAAGTCAATAGAAGTTATTATCTGAATAAATAATTAATAATCTGAATAAATAATTAAATAAAAAGTAAAGATTTATATTAACTGAAATGTTTAGATACATGTATACATATTGTATATATATAAATTTAGTGAAACTAAACTTTAGTTAAAAAATATTAAATTTAATTGTATTCTTTTTTTTAAATGTTTTAGTTTAACTGAATAAATTATTTTTAATATATACTATTCTTCTATTTATTCATTTACAATTAAAAATATAATAAGAACAATAAAATAAGAGACGTCTAGGTTAATTAATATGATTTTCATTGAAAAGAATCCAAACTCTGGAAAAAATTAAGTTCAACAATTCAGTAACCAAATTTTTGACAAAGGAATTCTAAGATTTTTCACGAATAAATTATTGCAATATATGAAGACGAGGCTTCGGCATATTTTAAGGGGACATATTGGTCAAAATAGTTTCAATGGGTGCGTGAATCCATTGAAGACGACGTACAGTTTTTTGGGGCCAAGCTTTCTGAATATCTGCCTACGGAAATAAATACGTTAATAAAATGACCCACGGTTATGGACCAAAAACGTCCTAGTTTGCGTCACAAAAATGTTCTCCTTATTCACGATAATAAGTGAGTTCAAAAGGCATCCAAATTCTAAATTAAGTGGAACTTCTTTGAGCTGTGTCATCCACCACATTGTCACTTAAGCTCCGTCCGACTTCTTTTTATTTATAAATTTCAAAAAGTACCTCAGAGGACATTATTTTGCAGTCAATAACCAACTAAAAGAAGAGATTGATGCCCATTTTGATAAATAACATAAATCGTTTCTTTCCGATGGTCATTGAAAAACGGATGGCGAAAGAATTAAAAAGAATTAAAAGAGTTGTACGTTTTTGGTTTCATTGTTAGGTGGAAAATTTTTTTAATGTCTCTCATACATATACCGTAGCTTTTTTATATTTTTAAATATAACGTAAATCTTCCTATGCTTGATTAAAAACATATTAATGTACTGTAAATAATGAACGCTGGCTCTCGATAAACAAATTGGGAAAAATGCTTAATAAAATAGTTCATTAAAAAACCGCTGGTTGAGGCTTATAAAATATGTAATAAAATTATATGATGGACACTCGGTGTTCACCTTAAACGTTTCCAAATTACATTTGCGAATTTAACATACACTAACCTGTTTTTTCAGATTAAGTATTATATGCCTATTGTTATAGTAGTATATTGAATTGTATTGGCAACTTACGATGAAACTATTTATTTGAGCAAAAAATTTGCAACTAATATGATAGTTTACATATTAATTTTTTAATATTTTGGTTTTAATTAATTACCTTGATCCATGATTCAATCCACATAAAAATCCATCGATCGGGACAATTAATAATACATATTATACAATTTTTAATACCGAATGTTCAAAAGTAATAAGTAAAGGTTCGCCATATTTTATCCGAAGAAACAGAATTGAAATTGTTTGTTATACCGAAGAAAAACACATTGCTGTATTTAATAGTTTAAGAATTTAATATATTCAAAGCTTCTGCATTATACTTAAAATATACAAATGCAAAGCTTATAAATTTGCTAATAATCAGCTTCTTTATTAAAACGATAAAATTAAAAGAGCAATGAATCTATGTATGTTTAACCAAATAAACAAAAATTACATTTTAAGAAGAATAGTTTTTACAGATTTTGCTCATTTTATTCACGATATGGTTCAATAACTTGGTCACTCCAGCCGGTCGACTTATCCTCAAACAATTTCTTTTGGATTTCCATTAATCTAATATTTATGATAGTGTTCGAATAAATACTATAGAAGAATTAGGAAATCGTATATTCATTGTAATTAAGTAAATTCCGATTCTTCAATAAATGCTGTTCAGTGTATGTACTTGATTGTACTGTTTAAAATGTGAAAGAGGACGTTTCAACTATTTGTTATAATTTTTGCATCAAATAGTTTTGTTCTAAGATGTCGTTACAATTTAATAAGAGATAAATAATATCGAATCTGAAAACAAGTTAGTGTAGACTACGTTCACATTTGCTAACACGAATGAAATGAATGTGCGTTTCAAATGAAGAACCACTTCTCAACAAATAGTTTTATTACACATTTCAAGTTACGAGTAGCTTTTTTTGAAGTTTACTATTTTATTAATCATGAAAATTCAATTTATTAAAGTCAAGTCCTGACATTTTCTTAATTAATACCAGTTTATTTATCAAAGACTGCGTTCATTGCAAAAACATGTCTATTGACACTAAGATCAAAGATATAAAAAGATCGCGGGATGTGTACTGAACATATATATGTATGTATCGTGCTAATGCTTTTAATTTGAAAAAGAATTTTCAGAACGAGTTTTATTCTAAGGCTACAGTTTTTGCTTTAAGAGTGAATTTCGATTTATTAATAATTAAATTTTAAATAATAAAATTAAATATTAGAAATTTTAAGAGAATATGGTAAATGAACTTGCATTAATCCTTAGTTCCAATCGAAATATTAAATATAATAATTTTTCAGATACAATACAAATTAAACATGAAGTTCCACAAGAGTCTATGTTTGGTCCATATTGTTTTAATTTACTTATATAAATGATTTAGTATATTGTCATTCTAATAAAAATATCCACTTGCTGATGATGCTACAGTAACTAATTATAGCAAAACCTCGACAAAAATCACAGACACAATTATTTACTTAACAATTCCGAAAGAGATATTCTACCAAAACTCGTTAAATTTCAGTGTGTTTGCATGTATATTACGAGGGTGGTCCCATAAGTATCCGGCCTGACCTAGAGATGGTGGTAGTTATTTGAAAAATATCACTTTACACATATGTTTCAAGTTTGAAGACACCACGTTGTTTAGTATTTGTTTGGCAGCTATCAATAGTGAACGTTTTCAGTGAATTTGTACAAATACCTTTGAAAGGCCTCAACCCAACTGATATAAAAGCTGAACTGGATTCTACTGTAGGTGAGTCTGCTCCTTCGTTTACAACAGTGAAATATTGGGTAGCAGAATTTAAATGTGGCCACACGAGCTGTCAAGACGAGCATCGCAGTGGTCGACCAAATGAGGTGACGATTCCAGAAATGGTGAAGAAAATCCACAAAGCGGTACTGGATGATCGTTTCCATAGAGTGTTTAGCGAAGTTTCACAGCAACAAAGTAGTTTCATAACCATTGATGAAACATGGGTCCATCATTTCACACCCGAGACAAAAGAACAATGAAAACAATGGACTCAAAAGGGAGCACCGTCTCCAAAGAAGGCGAAGACCGTTTCATTTGCAGGCAAGGTCATGGCATCGTTTTTTTGGGATGCGTGTGGAATAATTTTCTCTCGAAAAAGGAAAAACTATCAACGGCGAGTATTATGTGAACTTATTGCAACGTTTGTGCGAAGAAATCAAGCAAAAACGGCCGCATTTGGCTAAGAAGAAAGTGTTGTTTCATCAAGACAATTACAGCAGCTCACAAATCCGTTATTGCAATCGCCAAAACTAATGAATCAAAGTTAGAATTGCTACCTCGTGCACCATATTCGCCAGATTTAGCCCCCTCAGAATATTTTCTGTTCGCATACTTGAAAAAATGGCTCAACGGTCAAAGATTTTCCAAAGATGAAGAAGCGATGTAGGCAGTTAATGGCTATTTTGAAGAGCAAGACAGTTCTTATTATAAAAAGGGTATCGAACTTATTGAACATCTCTGGGAAAAGTGTATAGAACTGAAGAGAGATTGTGTTGAAAAATCAATATATTTCTTTCCAAAATTTTTGTGTTTTGTTTGTTGGGTTGGGTACTTCTTGGACCACCCTCGGATAATCTTCTGTTAAAAAGTTTATTTTGTTGTCATAATAATACTTTAAATATTTTTAAATATACCTCAAATTAAACAACTTCTTAATAAATTCGGTCATTTATATTTCTGTATCTTCATACATGCAATACAAATAACATATAATGGGGAACTTATGTATATTTTATTTATTCGAAATTACAATAAATAAGGAATTGTTTTTTTGGTCAACACATCCAAAAATTATGTCCTCAAGATTCTTAATGATCATGAACTTTGCTCAACCCTTTACTGTATATCATGTAAATTCAAAACAGGTTGTCGAAATATGCTATTTTTGACAAGGTTACAAGAAGAAATAACACGTCGTTGTATTATGTGAGCATGAAGGACAAAAAAAACACTAAAACATTTTATTAAAAATGACAAGTTGCTCTATCATTTCATATTTTAAATATACATCATGCAATTGATTAATAAATGACAATCTTTGTTGCTCTATCATGTTGAAAACATATTTTAAATATCACCATCATGCAATTGATTAATAAATGTTTATAAAATCTTTGTGTGATATCTTTGAAACCAACTTAATTTATTGTTCCAATTAAAAAAAGAATATAATCCAAACTCTAATTTTTTGGAAGACAACACCTTTCCTATTAATCAATTCGGGCCGTTTTCTTTCAATCGCCTGGCGTAATTAGTTGTAATATTACATTGAAAAAGTATTAATCTAATGATGTCTTTGGTTTTCTATTGAAAAAACAATGTAGACGGCAATTTTCAGTACTCCAAATTACTGTATTTTGTGGATTTATGTATTCCGATTTCTAAAGTAATAGTCAGTACAAATTGCTTTCTGCGGAAGTTATATTGTTATTCATCTTTATAAATCAACTACAAAATTGCACAATTACAAAACTGTATAATCAACTTCTAAAAATTCTTACACTGTTATAATACGGTAAATATAGTTGTAAATATTTTTTAATAACGTGACAATCGCATCAACAGAGAGCTTATGTTGTTGACTTAATTGTTGAACAAATATTTATGATTCATTCTGTATTACTTTTTCAACACGATTGCTGATATAGGTTTCTTAATTACCCCACTATTTGATATTCTTGAAAGAATACCACTTCAAAAAGAGAAAACAATTTTACATCTTACTCTAAAGTTTTCTTTAAATTTTACGTAATCTTTAGCAAAATTTGGAAAGTCTGCCTGCTTGAAATTCTCAATACAGTCCTGCACTTAATAAACTCATATATAAAACTGAAATGAAATTAAATTGAACAAGAATTGAACTGATACTATGAGTAATAAATGTTACTTGAATTCAAGTATACCTAACAAGAAAACACCTTCATTTTGAAATATCAAAGTTGAGAAACTTTTCAATTGAACACGTGATATTAGATAACACAATTACCAGGTAGAGTCGTATTAACACTTATCGATATGTCATTGCAGTAAACTTTTAGCAGCAATCTACTTATAATTATTTACACCAGAAAGTATATTTTGCAGGATTTAATTTTAAAGTGGGATAACTCCTTCCGTATGAATTCAATTTTTAAAACACAAGTTAGGTGCAACAAATTATTAGCTGACGGTAATTGTACAGGTTCTTTTATTAAGCGCTTCCTATTTTTAAATTTAAATAAGAAAAAGTTTGTGTGAAATATCACCGAAATTTTTTATTCATTTGAGAGGCCTATCGATGCCATTATGTATGGAATGTACGATAACAACGTGCAAATATCCGCCGCGGCTTCGCTGGGCGGCGCGCATTTGAAATGTCCAATTTTCCATTACTCTGGCTCATAAATCAGGCTGAATTTAACCGATGACATCGGTTATATTTTCTTTGAGGGCCGCTGTGGTTTGTGGCTTATTCGCATAGACCTGCGAATTTAGAAAACCCCACAAGAAAAAGTCTAACGGGGTCAAATTGCACAATCTCGGTGGCCAGTACGCATCACCTCCATATGAGATGACCATGCTCTCAAATCGCTCGTGCAGAATGTCCAATGTAGCACGAGCTGTGTGGTACGTAGTGCCGTCCTGTTAAAACCACATGTCGTTGGTGTCCATATCATCCAATTCAGCCCAAAAGAAGTTGATAATCATCAAACTATAGCGCCCGCCATTGACGGCGATGGCCTGGCCAACGTCGTTTTCAAAGAAATATGGACCGATGACGCCGCCAGCCCAAGATCCACACCAAAGAGGGATGCATTGGACGATCTCGGACCTCATGTAGCTTGGTATCGTCTCAAATTCGACAATTTTGTTTGTTGACGTACCCATTCATCCAGAAATGGACCTAATTGCTGAAGATGTTTTTTTGAAGAAAATTAGAGTTAGTTTCAAACTGCTCCAAGGCCTATTCGGTGAACACACGTCGTTGTCTATGGTCCTTTACCTTTAGCTCCTAGGTCAGTTGAATTTTGTACAGGTGCAGGCCTAAGTCAGTTGTGGTATTCGAAAGGCCGGGTTCTTGTGAGCGATGCGAAATCGACTACCTCGGATTCTCCTGCACACTTTCAAGGACAGCGGCGATGTTTTCGGCAGATCTTGCGTTTTGTCGTCCTACTGGTGTTGGTTCGTTATTTACTGAACCAGTGAATTTAAATTTATCCACCATACTGCGAATACTCGTCTCGGTAGAACGATTATTGGCGACCGTAAACACGGCGAAGCACACTGAACGTTGCTGGAACAGAGTGCCAATTTTGATAAAACAATTTTATCATTTGCTCTTGTTGTTGAACGTTATATCCGTCCATGATGATTTAACAAAACAAATTCAATAAATCACAGTCAATTCGACAGATGTATTGTAGCTTCAACAAAATGGCCGCTATCAACTGTCAAAGTTCGGAAGTACCTATTGAATGACGCGTTAGAATCGTATGCAAAATCTTTCAAATCATTGATAATATGACTCGATATGCACATACGCGTAATTTGTGTTAAATTAAATTAAGAAAATCCCCGTAATTCAAGTATCAATTATTATTCTAACAGCTAATGTTATTATAAATGAATTTTTTTAGACTGTTAGACGGAATTTATGGAATGCTTTATTATAATTTAATTGATAGACTTTGATATTTTGTTTTAATTAATTACTTTTATTTACTTACTTACTTACTTAATCCTATAGACTCTTATACCTTTCGGTGTCGAGTCATGCTGGAGTCAAGTCCTCCGCTTCCCCTCTCCATATCTCCTTCCACCTTCCTCTGTTGCTCGCCAAAGCCTTTGTTCTCCCATCTTACACCCCTCTTCTCCGCCGCCGGTCGCACTTCATCCCTCCACGTTCTTCTCGGTCTATGCCTCTTCCTCTTTCCAATCTCCCTGGCCTCAAACACCTGCCTAATCAACCTCTCCTCACCCCTTCTCATTATAAGACCCAACCACCTTAGCTGACCCTGTTCTATCGTCGTTTCTATTGGGATTATGTTTAAATTTTCCCTAAATACCTGGTTCCTAATTTTATCCATTCCCGTTTTCCCCTCTATTTTTCTCAGGAATCTCATCTCGCACGCGTATGTCATTGTCGGTTTTACAACTTTTCTAATTATTTCCGCTTTTACCTGTCTTGGTATTTCCTTCTTGCTTATGAAGCTGTTCTTTATGCTGTTATATAACCTACCGGTCTTTGCGATTCTTTCATTTATATCGTCGCCCAAGGTTCCTTCCTGGTTTATTATCACGCCTAACTATGTGAATCTATTCACCTGCTCTATTATCTCGCTATCTATCTGTATCCTGTGCTTCTCCTTCCGTGCTCCAATTATCATTGTTTTAGTTTTCCGTTTATTTATTTTCATGTTTAGTTTCTTCAGTTCTTCGTTAATAATAGTAACATTTCTTTGCAGCTGTTTCTCTGTTTCCCCTATTATCACCATGTCATCCGCATAACATAGTTCCGTTAAGCGTACACATTTTAATCTCCAGTATCTAACTGGATATACTTCTAGTCTATCTCTACTCTGCTTAATTGCTTCATCTAGAACCAAGTTAAAAAGTAATGGGCTCAGAATGCATCCCTGTCTCAGTCCAATTTTGTTTGCAAATGATTTGGATTTTTCATTTCTTATTCTTATGTAACTCTCAGTTTTTTCGTAGAGACTTATGTTTTGTATTAGCCCCCTTTCTATTCCTCTACTCCTTAATATTCTCCAAACATCTTCTCTTCTCACTCTGTCAAATGCCTTTTCCATGTCAGTAAAACAGGCATGTATCCGTCCTCCAGATCTAACCGCCCTCTCTGACAGTAGCCTGAGAACAAATATCTGGTCGTTTGTTCCTCTTTCCTTTCTAAACCCACTTTGGCTCTCCTCCAGCTCGTTCTCTAAACTACTTCTAAGTCTATGCTCCAATATTCTGGCATATATTTTTCCGACCACGCTACCAAGCGTTATACCTCTAAAGTTAGCACAGTCCATGCTATTCCCCTTTTTGTATATCGGTGTTATAATGCCTACCTGCCAATCTGAAGGCACTTTATGTTCCATTCTTGCCTGATTCATAATTTCCAAAAGTTCTTGTCTTCTCTCCTCGTTCATATATTTTATCATCTCTGTCGTGATTTCATCATGCCCCGGTGCTGTACCCATCTTCATCCTCCGTATTGCTTCTATTAATTCTTCCTCCCTTATTCTTTCTGTCTGTCCACTCTCTTCCTGTGTCATATTTTGCTGTTCCTTATTTTGGTAGTCTGTCAGAACGTCTGTTTCGTCCTCCTCCAATAGTTGCTCGAAGTATTCCCTCCATCTTCCCATAATATCCTCTTCTTTTGTAAGTACTTTTCCACTTCTATCCCTCACATTCCTCAACATATTCGCTCTCGGCCTTCTCATTTGCTTAAGTGCATTGTAAAACAGCTTCTGACTTTCTTTAAACGCTTTTGTTAGTTTGTCGCCGAAGTCTATCCATGTTTTTTCTTTACTCTCCTTTATCGCCTTTTTAGCTTCTATCCGTCTGCTTGTATTCGTCATAGTTTTTCTGCGATCCATCTGTTAGGTATCTGTTCCACATCTGTTTCTTATCTTTCACAATTCTTTGTATTTCTTCTGTCCACCAGGCTGTTCTTTTTCTCGGAGCATTAGTTATTTTTCGCAGCCCTTATTAAACTTTGTTTGTATTCTAGCCATCTCTCTTCTATTTGTTGATATCCTGTTCCCTTTCCTCTACGTATCCTCAGTTGTCTCTGGTATTCCTCTTTAACCTTTTTCTCTCTTAATCTGTAACTTCTAATCTTTTCCTTGCTTATTCTCCTCTTATCCCCTCCTTGCTCTTCATAATCCATTTTCATATCCATTCTGACCATATAGTGATCGCTACCTATTTCTGCACCTCTCTTCACTTTTATGTCCTTTACCAGGTTCCACATCCTCTTACTGACCAGATAGTAGTCTATAATTGAGCGTTCCCCTTTGCTCCTGACTTCCCTTGTGTATTTGTGCACATCTTTATGTTTAAATTTAGAATTTTCTATTATTAGATCATTTTCCATACTTTTATTTATAATTCGAAAACTGAGAAGATGGACACGATCTACTTATAAAGGTGAATTACACAAGACTAAAAATAAAAAAATGTGTATAAAAAAAATTCATCCTAACTAAGTATATCTATACTCTTCGTATGTATATACAAGAACGCCTGGCCCACAGATATTTTTAAGTGATTTTGATGAATCCTTTATTTTACTACACCGAGTCGAATTTCTCCGGTCCTAATTTTATTGCATACGACGTACCTAATACATAAATGCAGTTGCATGAAATTATAGACAATAAAAATAGTATATAATAGAATCTTCACACAGGTTTCTTTTTTGTACTATTTTATTGATTAAGGGTATAAAATTCCAACATAAATTAAACAAAACCAGAGATGGCTGAAACTAATGTAATTGTTTAAATACATCAGCGGTTATAAACAAGATGGCCTATAATTCTGGTGAAATATAAGTATTTTTGAAAAATACAAATAACGACTTTTGCTGTGAATAATTAGTTAACAATTTCAGAGATATATCACGGTTTTTATAGTACATTTCAGGTATAAATTATAAATATAGGTATATGCAGATTTTAGAAATATATTCTTTAAAAGAAATTGAATATTAATTAGCCATTTAGGCTAACAAAAACAAATTGTATTGCTATTTATAATATAAAACAAAGCATTGGTTTTTAATGTATAAATTCATATACAACATTAAATTTGTCGATTCCATTATTCAATCATTAACTCTAATATTTTTAAGTATGATAAATGATGAGTTATCCGCGCGGAGAACCTCTAAATGAAAGCAATGTGGGTTGATTAAAATACGTATCCATTTCGCTTAAAAGGTGAACAAAGGCGTAAATGTATACCAGACCTGAATCTCTTTAATAATTGAAACAATCATTGCGCACGGATGAAAACGAAATCGTGATGTTATTATTGATTTGACCTCGCTTGATTAAATACAAAGGCACCCCCAGACTTTGTACTTATCTCTGTAAGGGTGGAGAGCACTCCTCAGTCCGATATGAATGAATATCAAAGTGTGTCAATGAGGGTTCTTGAGGGTCCAAAATCGACAATGCAAGAAGTACTTCCCGCTTTGTTGCTGCGGGAAAGGTATTTTTAGATATGGAAGGCGTGTTATATATTAAAATTTAGTAATATTTTGAGGAATGAAATATAAAATGAAACAAAGGTAAATACATTACAATTCATGTTCAGTATTGAGAGTTTGAACAAACATTGGCTTGCACTATTGAATTTTCGTAATCGATTTCTAAAGATGCAACAAAAATATAGAATATCAGTAGTTTATTGGACACATTAGAGATGCGATTGAGTTCAGCTTTTTATTTCGTAATATATTTTTTTAATTAGTCTATAACAAGAAAGAACAAAGAACATTAAGTATTGCTCTATTCTGTTTTAAATAACTTGCGCCGATCGTGTCAAAAGATTAATTTCGTAAGCATGATTCTTTTATTTGCAGAGGATAAAATGTTATTCACCATGTATGTATGCTTTTGTCTCAAAATAACATGTACATTAAAAATTCATTTTGGTTCTAGAGCTCGAGGGGGGAGAGAGAAATAGAATTATTGCCTCTTAATTAATTTAATATAAAAATAGTAATTGTAATATTTGCATGTAGTGGTCAATAAACTACCGGATTAAAAGGGTTTCTGGCTAGCTTGAGCGTTGCAATAAATGCAAATAATAGTTTGATTTATGATAATGCATCAGAGGCTCAGGACCTGATATTCTAAGCGGAAATAAAACATCAGAATTGTCCTTAAAAATTTACTTATTAATTTATATAAAACATTAAATTAATTTAAATTAAATAATAATAATTAATAAGCGAGAATGATAGACGAGATAAAAGATGTGGAGTAAAATATAGAAGGATTGGAATAAAAGTAGGTATCGAATTATATGTGATGTGCTTGCGGGTATGCTGTGTATATCCTTGGATAAGATATTATACAGACTTGTTCATTCTAGAATTAGATATGCGCTATCCATAAGTGGAAAGAGTGCAGTTAGGTTAAAGCGCGCGAGAAAGGAGGATAGAATATCTCTCACTGGCAGTTTCGTTTTCTCCCACTTTTGTATTGCAAACAACTTCCCCTACTTTCTCGCGTGTTACGCGTGAGAATGTCTGAAATCAGTCTTCACCAGCGACATGATGTGTGTAGGTCCGGGCTGTAAATCATTATGCATTGACAATACATACCTACATTTTTGAATTGTATAAATTATTTGATGCATTTTATTTGAATCTTTTAATAAAATGCAACATGGCTATTTTCTTGAAATGTTTTGCCGTTTGGCGTGAAACTAATAAAATATTCTTGAAATAAATGAAATAGAAAATTCTAAAAATTAAAAAGATTTTCAAACATGGCTATTTTCTTGAAATGTTTTGCCGTTTGGCGTGAAACTAATAAAATATTCTTGAAATAAACGCGAGAAAGTAGGGGAAGTTGTTTGCAATACAAAAGTGGGAGAAAACGAAACTGCCAGTGAGAGATATTCTATCCTCCTTTCTCGCGCGCTTTAACCTAACTGCACTCTTTCCACTTGTGGATAGCGCATATCTAATTCTAGAATGAACAAGTCTGTATATATTTCGCGATTGCGAAAGAAATACGTTGGGTGCTATATGTACGGGTTATGGTAAAAATTTCACTCGCAACAAGCACCTGTTCTAACGCTGAAAGTGGTACCTATAAGCACCATTCATAGCTAGAAGAAGTGTTGTTTTAAAAAATGAGCCTTTTAATGGAATTGGTGGGACGAGTGGCAAGTGAGAGAAGTGAATTTGCACGCTAAAAGTAGAATGAATTAAAAAGGCGCAATATATTGAATATAATCACCAGGGATAAACAAATAAGTGGCTGACTACGACGGCCATTTCGTCTATATTTAAGACTCTTCAGGCAGCCTTAGCTTCTTGTTCAATTTCAAAGTAACTTTTTTTAAGCTCACAAAAGATATGAAAATATGAAAAGTCATAACAATATTTGTGTCAATGAATCTCAACTTACTGGATAGCCTTCACATCAAGAGAAAACCATTCATGCAAAAGATTACACATATCACCAGATATCACCGGCAAAACACTTTTCAAATATTATATTTTGAAATTTGTATGAAATGGTTATATATTGCAGCAGCGTTATTGAATGTATTTTGGAAATTGCAGGTTTGTTTTACCGTTCTTACAACTCAAGAATTCGAGAATCGTCCAAGAAATAGTTTTGACAATGATTGTAGGTAGATTCAACACATTACGTTGCAATTCTTCATAAACTTATTCAGAAAGAATAGCCACCAGATGCAGCATACTAATAGGGTGGTAAGATGAAATGACGATGAACTAAAGTTGCAACGAACTATTCACAATTTGTAAATCAAAAACATCAAGTTTAAATGTAATTCATTATTTTATATCCACTATGTAAATTTAAATATAAAATAATTTTAGATTATTTAAAATTTTTTTCAGAATTATTTATTATGCCGCAAAATCGCACATAGAACGAACTTCTTTTTAATAAATAATGCAACGAGAGCTTTCTTTCAAATATCTTTTCGCAAAGCTGAAATATTCTGGTACTTTCGGTTGTTTGTCTTCCAAACTTATAATACTTCCGGCAAACATTTCTTGTTATTTATATTTGATGTCGCTTGAAACAACTGTATTTCCGTTCTTGTGTAGGCCAAATGTGTGTTTTCGCTGAAATAATCCCTAAGATAAACGACAGCCGGAATTAGAACGGGACGAATGGCGAAAATTGTTGTGAAAACCGTAAAGTAACGTCGGAAACTAAACTTTTATAACTTAAATTCAGCAACAGATTGAGGAAATTTAGTTACCGTTCTAATAAATGTCGGTTTTGTAACATTTACTGTGAATAGTTACTTTTATGATATCGGATATAACGTTGAATATGAAATGATATTTTTATATTCAACATTTATACTGTCGTGCTTATCTTGTAAAAGGTTTTTTGTTCTGCAAAGTAATCCCAGTACCTACAAGAGATATTCACATAAAAAGAAATTGCACAGAATTTATTTATTTAGAAGAATGAGATGTAACATCTGTTCCATAACAATGTGATTTTAAAAAGGAATAATTTCTTTTACAACATCTATGAATGAAAAATTGATGCACTAATGTACTACGCACTATTTATATGTAATTTCGCTTAAAAATCACTGACGAAGTTTGAAATATGGTTGAGTTAATTAGTATCGGGTTTTTCAATAAGTACGTAACAACTTTGTATTTAAATAAAACACAGAATAATCGAGATATTGGGTTGAAATTTATTACAGGTGCACTACACATCCAATTTGGCCAAAAATGGTCTTCCAAAATGGCATAATAGCGAACTCCGTTGATCATAACATGGCGATCATTTCCATCGACGAAAAAATATGTTCCAATCACACTTACGGCATGAAATCCACACCCCACGGTCACTTATTGTGGTTGTAATGGAGTTTATTGAAGCACATGTGGGTTTGCTGCTGTCCAATAACGCGAATTTTGTTTACTGATAAAGCCATTAAGTCAAAGATGAACTTCATCGCTGAAGATAATTTCTCGATGAAATTCAGAATTTTCATCAAACTTTAGTAGTCCCCGTCGGAGAAGTTTCGGCGCTTCAAATGATCAAGAGGCTTCAATTTTTAAGTTAATTTGATCTTGTAAAGGTGTAAGCCAACGTCTTTACCCAAAATTTTCCACAATGTGTTCGAGATTCCCAATTCTTATGAACGGCGCTGAATCGCCCAATTTGGCTCATTTTAAACTGAACCACTTACGGTTGCGATATTTTCGGTACTTCGACCAATGCGTTGTCTCACTGGCGCAGGAATATCCAATAGTGAATATTTTAACTCGAATTTATCCAGTATAGCACTCATAGCTTGCCTGGTGGGACAATTATTACGATCACAAATTGGAGTAAGCGCTCATAAAGTTGCGACAACCGACACTGAATTGCGGTAGTCATTTTAATCATTTCCAAACGTTGTTCGTTCTTCTCCATGATAAAAATGTTAACCTTGACTGACGTTTCGACGCTGACAGATCATGAAAAACGTTCTAGGGTGCGTTCAGATTTAAAGACAAAATTACTGCGTCCCTATTGGAAAACCCTCTATTTTAATGCCTCTAGTTGTAAGTATGAAGATTACCTAGCTTTTCGCGTCGTTAATTATCTATTATAATGATCAAAAAATGAAACGCATTAACATAAAATTGACAAAATTTTCGATCTTCGAAGAAAAATTACAGCTTTAGAGAATAGAAAACACTAATTTTTTATACGAGCAAGTACTGCTTTAATAAACGGGAGTAATTCCTAATGTGGATCAAACATTTTTGCTTGTGCAATTAATAATGATTAAACCTGGGAATTTTCTTTTACTTATAGTTACAGTTTGTTATTCGGCGCATACAATAGTTAATACTAAAATGTAATTTTTATAAAGTAATGAAATAGTAAATAAATAAATACATTATTATTGGAATGCTTTTGTGTTGAAATAATAAAATATTGCATATTACTATACTAAACATTTATTGCAATGTTTATATTATTTATTTCACACAAAATTTCTTCTTTTAGCGTATATTTCAAGCGTTTGGTTTTACTACTGTTTTATATTGACAACGAAAGTCTGTGATTCACAGGATGATATTAGGGAACAATGATTAGCGAGAGAAATTTTTACACGAAATTGTTTAGTTTATACATGATATTAAAACGAGAGGGGTTGGAATACAAAAATGTATAATAAACACCTATTTAAAATACGAAGTATGTTGTTTGTTGTGTGATAAATATTTACATACATATTTATGTACGGAGAGATATAGAAAAGTAGAGAACTAAACGATACATAGACAACAAGACATGATTGCTTCTTTGTCAGAATCTGTATGCGTGTGTAATATACCTTTTTCCGTGCTCGGCAAACAAATGATAGTTTCGTATATTTTTGCAAAAATAAAAGTTTGAAAACTACTTAGTAGACGTACATTGCAAAGAGAAATGTCACATAGCCGAGAAGTACTTGAAAATCGTATTCGATTAGAAACTGCGAATGAAAAAATATAGATTACAGTTTATGAAATTCCGTACATAGAAAAACAATATGCATTATATCTCATTACCTGGAAAAAAATGCAAAGCACTAAATGCATATCACGGCTTCTACAGAGAACATTTAGACATATTAGTGTCAATAGTCACGATCTAATATTACTTGACGCTGATGTAACTGTACATGTGTGAAAGGTTTGAGTCTCATTAAAAAGCATTTTTCCCAAATTATTATATCTAATATATATATTTCACGCTTTGTAATTGAACTGAATTTCAAATTAAATATTTATTTTTAATATTTTTATGTCATCTGTTGGACATTTTCAGTTAGATATATTATTTCTAAGAACCGGTTAATGATTCCAGTAATATAATCGTTATCATTGACGTATATTACATAGCTTTTATTGTGCCGGACGCGGTTGACTTTCACTTAGATACCACTAATTACTTACAAAATTACATAGAAATTGTATACCTCCATTTAGCGTTGTACAGCATTATTTTATTATTTAAAGTATCGTTTACTATATATCGCTTCATCTATATTATATGTAATCTAACACAATGTTATTTTTACGTATATATCTATTTTTAGCCAGTTATTAAGCCACTAAAATTTGTTTGATTGTTTTCAAATTCCAACGAACTTACTAAATTGCATTAGTATAACATAATACGAGAAGCTATACCCGAACCTATAAACTATATATAATGAAAGTGTTTTTGTCAATATTTTACCCTTTATTTAGATTGTGGAATGCAAGTTTCGCGCAATAAGGAAGTTCTGGTACCTTTCAAGATAGATAAAATCATCTCATTGTTTTAATCATATTTGAAACAAATTAATTGGTATATCTACGTACCCTTTTAAAAATCAAATTAAACTTTTCTATTATATAGTGTACATCTTTATATACATGAATGCAATGTTTTTACCAAGCATGGTAAACCTTTTATGAAGTGTATATAAGTGCTTTACGGTGATTTTGATATCGCACCACATAATCTGCACATTTAAGTGTAGTTTATAAGTGTTTAGTTCAAAATACATAGCAATATGTATTTAATATTTGTAGATTTATGTATATGTGTTAAATATCTAAATTAATATTATAGAGAGGTCTAATAATATACGTTATATAGTTACAAACGGTTGTATGTACTATGTCTATTATATAGTAGTTCATAATAGCAATAAATATAATAAATTAAGCTCGTAAAATTAAGTTTACTATTTTTACGCCCTTACATATAACATCATAAAAGTTTTATTTTAATATTAAATATTGTATCAAATCTAATGATGATACTTTTTTATTTTGCCCCTTTTTTGGCACCTTGAAACGTCCATTTCTGTGTATCGTTGTTTGATGCTTTGAAATCCGTTAAGAAGTAAACACAACGGATTTATGGTACAGTGAACTGGTATAGTACGTTGTTCATATTTTTTGAAGCTTTAATTAACAAGAAGATTTTGAGATTCGAGTGCCGGAGGTGGATTGAAAGAGCAACTAACATTTTGGGTTAAATTTTACCTTCTTTTGAATTCTTTGCATATTCAAATGCCTCCCTTTGATCTAGCGGAAAGTGTCCATAACACTTCTTTGGTTTTGTCTATTCCATGAATAGTTTTTATTTTAGATGTTTTTTTAAGACCTTTATTTTCGAGTTTGTTAGGAGTATTACAACTGTGTTTTTGGTTGAGGTCGATTAGTACTTCATTACTAGTCTTCGGATAGTAATTTCAACGTAATTAGTGTTTTTGATGTCCGTGGGCCATTAATTTGTTAGCAAAGGATAAAAAAAGAAACAAATCAACGGCTATAAATAGCCAACCTACTCCGGTGAACTTTCTTTCTTTTAGAGTGCCAACCAGTTAGTCAGCAAGGAAGAGGATATATCAAAAATAATTCTTCTGAAACCCACAAAAGATCACGGGCTCCACTCGTTTCTGTGTTAAATTTCTCATCTGACTGATTGAGAGGAGGATGGAAGGAGGATAGATGTGCAATTCAAACTATAGAGTAACTTTGGGGAAAAGGGATGTAAACCAGAGAAAGCAACACAACTTTCTTTACTTAAATAAAAAAGTTTAAATAAAGAAATTGTATTTAAATCAGAGACAAATTACTATCAGTGTAATCATGGTAATTTCTTTTCTATGAATACGCTGATAGTAATTTTTCTCTTTGATGAACTAACTTAACAAATAACCTAAAATGAATCAACTCCTTAGCCTAAAGAGCTTTAAACATATCTGACCAGCATTCTCTATCCCAGGAATTAAGTCATGTTACCAAAGCTCTTATAAGCAACAATTTCTCCAACCATAATATTCAACAAACCATAGACCGACATTTTAATCCCAAAGTCCCACAACTCAATACACAGCATACATCATCTCTCCCCGTCTCCAAAGCCCATCTACCTTATATACAAGGTGTTACTGACCATATCAGTAGTGTACTTCTCAAAAACAACATCTAAACCATCTTCAAACCCCATTCCAAATTATCTGACCCTTTTTCCATAAAAGACCGTGTTTCTTTAGAATCACCTGATATGTACAGGATTTCTTGCTCGTGCAGCAGCGTATATATTGGTGAAAAAAAGCGGTCTGTCGGCACTCCTGATTCTGAGCATGAGCGTTGTACTAGGTTGCTGCGCGTAGCTGGTTCTGCACTTGCCGAGCATAGGCTGGTAACCGGGTACCATATCCAATTTAATTCTACCAAGATCCTATCCCGTAGTAACCATTACTATGGTCGCAAAATCCGCAAATATACAGAGATCTCTAGGCACCCCAATAACCTTAACCGTTTTGATAATTACCCCCTACACAACGCCTGGCAATCCTGCATCTCCAAACAATCCAACCGCAACCGTAACGCTCCATTGACCCATGACCCATTACCCATATATAAATCCGTCCAGCATCGACTTACACCAGCTTCAGTGTGATAGACAGTAGCAGTAGTTGAGCCCTGAAGATGTCCAATATGAGTGGGTACGAAACGTCGGCAGATATACCAGTGACGCGATTCCAGCCCGGAAGCCCAGAAGCAGATAGTATGGACCATGACCGCGGAAGTCTACGTACCAGATTAACTTAAAATGAATTTTGGTCATTAGAAAGATTTCACTGAATTCATTTAGTTAACTTTCTTTTCTGGTATCAAATTGCTAGAAATTTATTCTCTTTAATTTCGATACAACTTTTGTATTTAATTTTTTTGAATTAATTAAAAGACGCTACTGTCGTACTCATTAAGTTTCTTTTTTGTGTTTGCTTTTTCTTTAGAAGATATTATTTTTCCCAAATAACTTCGTAGTTTTAATTTCACACTTTGTGGGTTCTATTCTCCCCATAACTATACCAATAGGAATTTTGGAAAATGTTTAGGTGACATGTATCTTTTGCTGTTTTCGAAGGATTAGTTTTGGTATATACAATCCCTTGCCGACTGTCTGATCCGCACTTTAAGTAAAGGGAAGTTCATTGCTGTAGGATCTACCAAGTAGGTTTGGTCGATGGTGGCCGATTGAACTTTTTTCTTATAAACTTTGCACTGTTCATTTCGCCATGATAATCAGCTATGGCTGTTACCGAAGGAACTGTCAAACTTGCATTTTCAATAAATCCATCTTTATTACCTGCATGAAGAATTACAGAATGTTTACCATCATATCCTTTAGGTTTTCTAACACTCTTCATGTTAGCATATTGCCACGATCTTCCTTTATTGCCGTTAGCAAAAATCCACGTCTCATCAAGACAGACAACATCTCTTTTATAAGGGGAGACAACATGGGCTTTATAATTGCGTAAAAAGGAATATCGTAGTGCAGCAATATGACTTTTCTGCATTAAAGCTCTGCGATCTTTGTCTTTCATAAATTTAAATTCTAAATGTTTTAACAGGAAGAAGAAATGCCGATATCCATGATCGCTCTTATAGTATCGCGTCGATATTTTTTAAAGTGACTTGTTTCCTAAAAATGTAGTATAAGTATTTCCTTACGGAAAGATTTTAAGTACATACGTTCTTTGTACGTGTCGTATATAATATTACAAACTTCCATTTTCACCCGTTCATCTATATCTCGACTGTTCAACTTGGTACGTAGTTTACAAGCTCCTGATGGTAGCACAGTTTCAGCTTCTCTCCTGTGTTTGACATTAAACACTGTTCGAACAGAAATACCTAATGCTGCGGCTATTCTCTAAAATAATGCTTTTCAAAATTTGTTTTCTAAAGCCACAATGAAAATGTTATCTCTTATACAGGACTAACGGATAATAGAGGTCCTCCGTTGCATTTTTCAGCTTCAAAATATTGCAACAACTTGTAAACGAAGTCTTGGCAATTAGAATCAAGACGTGCACCTACCATGACTAACATGTAAATAACAAATGTAAAAGCTGCCTACGTAGGTTACCTAAGTGTAAACTTACAAGGATGATGAAATAAATATGATAAATTAACTATTAGAACAATAACAAATAACAGCGGTAACATACAAGGAATATAACAATATCTAAACCGTAGAAAAGAAAAACCTAAGTCAAAAGTCAAAATACTATTTTACGTCTGTTTCTGTTTTTTCGAGATTTCTTGACAAAACTTAGCGCGTAACTATTAGAAAAATGTTTGCGCCCTTTCTTTTTTCAACACATGTGACTACCGATGAATTAGACAAATGCCAGTATATGTTCTTATTTTGCAGTATAATTGATACACCTGCAAACTTTCGTGGTTCTAACAATATTCACTATTCATCTATAGTCAGATAGTGACGTAAAAGTTCAGAGTACCAAGAGTGCTTTGAAATATTCAGTTTTTGATGTTTGGTTGACAGATTTTTCACATGTGAATGTTCATATGCGGTTTCATATGACGGATATTGAGCATTGCATTACGAACTTGTTCAATATCATGAGTTGTGGCTGATTTTGGTTTTCCGAGATGCTCATCTTGTATTGACGTACAATTACGTTTAAATTCCCTTATCCACTTATTATTTTTGAAAACTAGGTAACATAATTCCAAGAGGTGATTCCATTTCAATTTTTATTTTAGTTCTGTTAATAAACCTTTGGAATCAGAGTACGTACTTAATTAACTCTCGATACTCAAGGTTTACTATTTTAATAAATGTATAAAAGTTATCTACTTTAAACCCTAATGAGAACTTGTTTAATGTTTATTAATAAATTACAGTTAGCAGATTATATGGTCACACTGTAGATTTTGATGGTTCCAGTATGACGTCCATGTAAAGTGTAAAGAGTAAAGTGTTTTGCTAATTATATGCCAGTAAGCCTGTTACTGGAATTTTCTCAGAAATGTGGCGCGAATTAAAATTTACACAGTTTTTTAAAAATATTATATGAAATAAGCTTGTTTTTTTGTATAAATGAATTCACTACTTTATTTAATATAATCAAGTTCAATCAACAAAATATTCGCCTTTAGATTTAAACATTTCAGGTTTAAAAATGCTTTTAGATATCTCTAAGGATTTTAAAATAGTATATCATTCATTTTATTTAAGAAATTACAGATGTTTGGTATAAATGATTAGATGGTGTCGAAATTTTGTGATGCGGGTACGGGTATAGCACATTGCTCGGTACTATTATCAATTCTTTTCGAAATTTGATTTGTCAGTGTATCACATCTATTTTTCAACATTATTTTATACATTAGCAATATGCAGTTAATCATTGTCGGCATCAATTTTAATCAGCTATTGACAATGTTAGTGGTTTTCGATTAATAAAGTCAGTCTTAGAATGCATTATATTTCATACTGGACTGAAGTATTACTTGTTGCAATCTTTGCTTAAATTGAAACAGGAACATGGAAAGCTTTTGTAAGGATATCAGGGTTGTATGTCCCATTCCAGATACGTAAATATCTACTCATACTGTAGTATTATTATTTCACAACTCTGTATTTACCTATGATGTTTGGCATATTATGATATAGACTAAGTCCTACGTCAAGCTTCTGTTACAAAAAGCAACTATTAGTATGATGAAAAATGCCATTTTTTAATAAATAGGGATGTGATCTTCCATTAATCGATGTAAAACTTCCCTGGAACAACTAATTGTTACTCCAATGAAAATAATTTCTGATCATAACGACAGATTTCGATATGCGTCCTCTAGATCCCTCTTTTTCTATCAATTGTATTTTCTGCTAGTTTATATCTGAATCATAACAATACACTTGAGTTTTATCCGTAATATCAATGGTTTTGAATTATTATTATTTCTAGTCTTCTTCTTGAACATACCGTTTCCAGTACTCACATATCGCTATTCTATTCATTTTTTGATCCAGTGTTAACCGTGTGTACCAGCGTGCAGAAATTCTAGATATGTTAAAAAGTTTATGGAAGAGGGTAAAACACAGAGAACAGCTATTTTGTACTAAAGTTAAACTGGGATTGATGTTAACAATTCCTGCTCTACTGATGAATTCCTAGTTGCCATACTAATTGAAATCCATGAATTGTATTGAAATTCGGCCTCCTTGGACATCTTTAAACTCCTTAAATCATACACGATTATGCTCGTCGTACATGATTATTACAAATTCATCATGATTTTTAAAGGCGCGTTACCGATATCATAGCTCTCAAGTTTTGTCAAATTGAAATAAATAATTTTTGTCATATTACTAAATAAAAAATCGCAATGCCTTTTAGTGTATTGTATAATAGCTGGTAGGCATTTGCAGAAAAACTCTCATATAACAACCTATTATAAAGTGATGTAATAAAATTTCTTTTAAATAATATTTGATGCATTTTAGTATCTTTCTCTTCCAAAGAGAAGCAAGTGATATGTTAGATATTCCACTGGCAATTGCCACATTTCATTCGTAAACTTTTCGAAGATAATACTTTAAAAGTTTCCATGGAGTTGAAAATATCTGTTACTTGATAAACTTTAGATTTTTGCCTGGCACTGGATAAATAACTAATTAAATATGTTGTCTGTAGACAGGTTATTAAAAATTGCCGAAGCGATAAGAGTTCAAAAATGAGAAGGAAAAATCTATATTAAGGCTCGACCTACTTATTTCACCGCTCTTTTGAAGTAAAGTTCGACTGTAGCAACATTAAAGGAAAGTTTCAAGATTAACCGAAATTGTATCTGAAGCTTTTATTTTTCCAGCAATAACAAATTTTTTGCTTCTGAGTGTACGTGTTTATGCATGCGGCCGTTACGAAATTTTGTAGCCTTTGAATGAAATGTATTAAAGCTTCGGTTCTGGATATTATTTTTGTTTTTTTTTATTAATACTCAGAAAAACACGTAAATATTAAACGAGTAATACTACCGATAGAGAATTGTCCTAAAATTGTAATGATCCAATTTATTTTATAGAGACATTATTTTCGTGTTTGCTGCCAATATGTATTGACGTCTATTATGATATATGCCATTTTCAACAATAAATTGAGATATTAATGTTTAGGTTAATAAAATACCGCAGGTCGAGAGCAATCGATTTACTTTATTTATACAGTTCGTTTGTATTGGTTTGCCATAGAAATTTTATGTTATTGCCGACTGCTCTTATACATATACATACACTGCAGGCCATAAGTTTGGAATCACTTGCATAAGTTAGGAATCACTTCTGAATATAATGAAAATATTGTAGTGGCTTTAACAAACATTGTAAAAATAAAACAATATTAATATACCAAAACGTTTTATTATAAAATAAGCAGGAAAAAAAGCAAATTTTATTAATTTACATCCACTTATTTTTATTATCAACTAAACGGACTTTTCATCGAAATATCCTCCTTTTGCTTTAATGACGGCAGCACACAATCGCGGTAAACGAGACACTAACTTTTTAAGGGTTTCATTGGGTATATTTGCCCAAGAATCTTGTATAACTTGCCACATGTGAGTCTGGGACGTCGGACACTTTTCACGCACTTTTCTATCCAATTCTTCCCACAACAGCTCTATTGGATTGAGGTCTGGCGATTGTGCCGGCCAAACCATGTTTTGTAAAACACCGTCAGCTTCCTGTTGTTGGAGATATCCTCTACATAAATGAGAAGAATGTTTTGGGTCGTTGTCTTGCATGAATATAAAGTTTTCTCCAAGTAATCTCAGACCGGAGGGCACAGCGTTGTGTTCGAGAATCTGTCTGTAACCCTCCTTTTTCAAAACTCCGTCGATTTTCACCAGATCTACACCAGCCGAAGAAAAACATCCCCAAACCATTACAGAACCGCCACCATGTTTTACCGTGGGCACCACACATTACGGTAACATTTTTTCCGTAGCAGTTCTTCTTACAAATATCCGACGTCTGGAACCGAAGACCTCGTACTTTGATTCGTCGGTCCATAGCACTTTTTCCCACTGTTCTATTGTCCAATCTTTGTGTAACTTAGCCCATTGTAGCCTTTTTATTTTATTTTGCGGACGTAGACGCGGTTTGCGAACTGCTACACGTCCCATCAGTCCAGCCGCTCTGAGCCGCCTTTTTACTGTGGTTAAAGAGATCCGAGTTTCACGCTCCCTGTTAAACTCACCGCGGATTTGCGAGGCCGTTAATCTTCTATCTCTTTTCGACGTCAATATATTTGTCTGATCTTCTGCAGGAGTTGTAATTTTTGGTCTTCCTGATCGTTTTCTGTCCGTATACCCTCCAGTAGACTGGTATCTTTTAATTGTATTTTGTACACCTTTGTACGATATCTTCATTCTTTTCGCGATATCCCGTATAGAATCTCCCCGATTATGATGACTAATAATTTCTACACGTTTTTCTAGCGATATCTGCTTTCTCTCCGCCATAATCAAACGATGTTTACTGATTCTACACACTTTTATGTGTCTACACACTTTAAATGATACGAAGCAACTAAAATATTCTCATTACTTCAAAATGTATAAATACTTATAAATATAAAAACTAAATGTAATTACAAAAGGTTTATGCGGAAGGGTCTGCAATAAAATTTGTCCATTCCAGGTAATCGTTCATTACGCAGAGTTTCCTTAATCTCTGGTTATTTTCCAACTATTAATGCATTTAAAACTACATCTTTTATGTAAAGCTTTATAATGTACTTAAGAATAATCCTTTGTACTTATATCAAAGTAATACGAACGTAACACAGATAAATTTTAATTTTTATGAATTTACTGGAACTGATTCCAAACTTATGGCCTGCAGTGTATATACATATGTATATTTACTTCGCAGAACCTATGTTAATGTATATTTAGCTTTGTAAATGTTAGTAATACTAGCACAATTACTGGCTCAATTTCAAAAGTTAATATAGAGTTCGTTTTTCATTATTTAAAAGAAATAACTGCTGGAATAATAGGGTATATAAGAAATGGCATTTCATTTGTATGCAGATGAAAATAAGTAAACAAATTAAAAGGATATTGTTTTTAAATGCGAATAAATTCCCGTAACTTATTCGAGTACAATACAGTAACTACCTGTAATGAATTAAATTAAATTAAATTCCTTATGAAATGCATTTTATAATTGCTTAGCGTATTGTTCAACATATAAAGGAGGACTTTTTCAATATTTGTTTCATCTTTCTATTAAGTAAGTGGTTTTGTTATAAGGTGTTGTTACAGTTTAATAATAAGTAAATATTACTTAACCTGACTCAAAAACGAGTTAGTTAACGGGTGATTCATTTGGAGCTACTTTTTTCAAAAATAACAAAAGATAAAAACTTCAATTTTATCGGTTATTCTTTAATACAAAAAAACCATTCTTGCCATTTATTTTTTAAAAATTATTTCCTTCAAATAATGATCGTGACTGTGCCTAACATGGTCTATTCCGAAGTTTCAATTTTCGATGACGCGTTCGAGCATTTCGAGTGGTATTTAGAGAATAGCGAGAGTAATGTTGGCTCCAATTGTTCAGTCGTAACTAGCTTATCCACGTAGACTTTGGACTTTACGTAGCCCCAATGGAAAAGGTCTAAAAGTGTGACATTACATAATCTAGGCGGCCATTGCACAAGTCCATTACTTAAAATTAAATGTTCGCCAAGATATTCTCCCATTAAGGCCATACTTTCAGTGGCTGTGCGTCAAGTAGCGCCTTTTTGTTGGAAACAAATGTTGTCGAGATCACGGGCTTCAATTTCAGGCAGAAAATAGTCCGTTATCATGGCGCGATAGCGAGTACTATTCACAGTTGCGTTGTGGCCGTCTTCATTTTTGAAGAAATATTGACCGATGTTTCCCTTTGCCCATAAAGCACACCAAATCGTGGTTTTGCCTGGATGCATTGGCAGCTCTTGAACTTCTTCAGGTTGCTCTTCACTACAAATACGGCAATTGTGCTTATTGACTTAGCCTGAACAAAATTTTGATCGAAAACAGTGGATCTTCTTCAAGTTTTTAAGAGCCCAAAGACTGGAACGGTGACGATTCGAAAGGTCGGCCGTTTTCAATTCTTGAACGAGTTGAATTTTGTATTCTTATACCAAGACCCTTACGTAAAATACATTAACAAGGGAACACAGGCAAGTGTCCCTCATCGATTTAAATGCAACTTGGTAGGTTTATAGACTGATGTAGCATTAAGAACAATGGTAATTTTTATAGCTATCCAATCGCCCGTTTTTGGGGGGGTGGAGTGCTCTATCGGCAACACAACCGTTCGCTATTTGCTTTAATATCTTCAAAACGGTAAGACATATCAGAAAAAAGTTAGGATAAATATTTCAATGTTTTAATAGTACTAAAGGATAGTGATAGTAGTTTTCTTTTCACAATTATTGTTTACCAGCAATAACCCCCCACCTCTCATATTTATTTCAAATTTGAAAAATTTTATTTGCTAAGAAAATACAAGAGGTTATGCACAATTTATATATATATTAAATATGTCAGAAAGAAACTCAATTTATAGAAAAAGAACAACTAGAAAAGTGTTCCCTTGTAAGAATAATAACATTTTAATCAAATATAAAGAAAAGTTTTCTAAAAGAACTAAATAAAATACAACGAATTTCAAAAAAAATTCCTTCTCATAGTCCACTATTTTAAATGTTTATTGTAAATAGGTACGACATTTGTTTAGAAGCTGCTTTGTATTCCACTTAATATTACAATGACGTGAAACATTAGTTTCATCATTCACTGTCCTACTCTAATTACCACGACACAGAAAATAATGTACGTATGTATATAAAAAAACAATTCTGAAATAATAGTTAGTATTTTAAAATATTTACAATATTAAGAGCCATCTAACCTATATACTGGCATCATTGAAAATATTAGTGAATTTTTAATTCATCTGCAATTACTAAAGGTGGTGTTTTTTAAATGTTTTTATGAATTATTTTTAATATAATTCATCTTGGATAACCGACATTTAAAAATGAAAATCATGCAAGTAATACTTGTATAGTACTTTAATAATACGTTATATTCAAATAATACGCAAATGTAAAGTTAGGGCTTTTCTCACCTAAAAATCGTTTACAATTGAATAGTTTTCTTCAATTAATAATGCAAGTATTACATATGTATACGGCAGTAGCAAGCAGACGCTCTTGGTATTTGCGGATTTATGACCATTGAGATATATTGATTATTTTCTCTCTTGTAAATTAGATTTTAAATTTCAATATCAGTTTCCGAAACGTCTCGTTTACGCGCGTTCTTTCTTTATTTTAATATTTTTATAGCTATATCTCTTAATGTGCATCTTGCTAAATTTTTTTGATTTTAAAATTTGTTGTTTGTTACGTGAAATTTTGTTTTTCATTTTTTATTTTATGGAGTACTTCACTTATTTATTAGTTTCTTTTATTTTACTTAAAAATTATTTTCGCATGTCTATTTTTAATTCTTCTGAATAAAAGAAATCAATTTGTTTGTTGCGTTTAAATATACACCTACGCACAATAAAATTTATGAACGATTGTATTTTCTAAGAATTGCATATTCTTGTTTCTCTAAATAGTTATTTATTATTACAATATTTAGTGTAATACTGTCATTATTATTATTATTATCTTCTAGGGTTATTAATACCAGTTCAATAAAAAGAATATGTTATAAAATAATTTTAAAAATGTAATAAAAATGTTGTCTAAAATCGAGAAAAGAGAGAAAACCTTTGGCCACGAAGTTTATTCTTCACGTGTGGGAACGGAAAGAAATCACAGGGTGCTAGATAAGGGCTGTATGGCGGATGGCTAATCAATTCAATGTCTTGCCCGGTCAAATATTGTTTGAACCGACCTGTGAGAGCTCGCATTGTCATGGTGTAGAATCATCTGTCGTTCTTGGTTTGTTTTCCTTATTTTTTCAAAACCTTTTGCCAAACAAATATTGGGTTGGCAACTAAGTACTTTCGGTTTTGTAGTATAAAATAAAACACTTTTTTTTTAAACAAAGAATAGTTTTTAATCAATTATATATTTTCCATTTTGCTCAATGACCTTTTGCCATCTTTCTTTCAGCTGCATGATTCCGCGCTCATAAAATTTCTGGTCCTTATCAGCAAAAAAACTGAACCAGGTGCGAGTGAAGGTCATCGTCATTTGTGAAAGTTTTACCATTTAAAGAATTCTGCAAACTTCGAAATAAATGGTAATCGGATGGTGCTAGATCAGGGCTGTATGGGGGATGTGGCATCACTTCCCAGCCAAGCTCCAATAGTTTCCCATGAGTTGCCAAAGATATGTGAGGCCTTGTATTATCTTGTTGGAAAACTACACCTTTCCGATTTGACAATTCTGACCATTTTCTTTGATTGCTTCATCCAGTTTTATTAATTGTTGACAGTAAACATCAGAATTGATCGTCTGGTTCCTTGGAAGCAGCTCAAAAAACACAACACCTTCGTAATCCCACCAAACTGACAGCATGATCTTTTTTGGATGCAATTCAGCTTTCGATGTGGTTTGAGCTGGTTTATTGTGTTTGCTCCATGATCGTTTTCGAACTATGTTACTGTACAGGGCCCATTTTTCATCACCAGTAATGATTGAACGATGGTTTCATTTCGTCTAAGGTGCATATCGCAAAAGTTGATTCTTTGTGTTAAATGAATTTCTTTCAATTCGTGAGGTACCCAAATATCAAGCTTCTTAACTAGCCCAAGACATTTTAAATGTTTTTCAATTGTTGTGTGCGATACATGTAGCCTCTCCGCAACCTCTCGAACAGTTATATGACGATTCTCTTCAATTATGACTTTGATTTGGTCATCATCAACTTCATTAGGCCGACCAGAACGTTGCTCATCTTTGAGAGAAAAATCTCCAGAACGGAATTTTTTATACCAATTCTGACACGTGCGCTCTGTTAAGCAATTAGCACCATAAACTTCACATATCTTTTTGTGAGCCGCAGCAGCTTTCTTTCATTTCGGAAATAAAATAGTAACTAATAGCTTTAATAAAAATCACGCACTACTTGCTTCTGAAGTTACGTCAATGTGACTAGTATCACACTACAAACGGCAGAGTACAGCACTAACATACGTTATACAAAAAATAAAGCAACGCTCTCTATCAGTAAAAACCGTAAGTACTTAGTTACCAACCCAATAGTTGTGTACCATTCGAAATTGACCGTTCTACAACTCTCTAAAGGCACAGTTGCAACGTGACCGGTTTTTCCGAACAAACAGGCGACCATTTGTTTTGATGTGCTTCAAGCGCGAACAATTTTTATTGGTTTTGGGTCATCTTGGAATACCCATACAGTCGACTGCTGTTTACTATCAGGCTCATGCGTATAGATCCAAGATGCATCACCTGTGACGACTTTATAAATGTTCTTTGAAGCACCGCCATTGTATATTTTGTGCATTTCTTAATACCAATTAACGCGAGTCTTTTTTTGAGCGGTTGTCAAACTATGTGCTACCAAACGTGAACATAGCTTCTTAACGGCTAAATGTTCATGCAGGATGTTATGCACGTTGGTGTTACTAATACCTAGAGATGCCTCGATCTCACGGTATGTCACATGGCGGTCTTGCGTTATCAATTCGGACACTGCATTAATGTTTTCCGACACAACATTTGTGGGACGACCTTCACGAAATTCATCGTCCTAAGAACGCTGTCCAAGTTTGAATTCACTATATATACGATATACTGTAGTTTTCGATGGTGCTTCATCCCAATATAGAGAATTCAGCAGAAAGTTATGGAAAATAATTGCACGCTGACATAAAATTTTCAAGTTACTATCAACAATAGAAATAGTGACCGGATACTAAAACTGTCAAGGTAAATATCTTGTCAAAAATGACAAACTTCACGATGCAATCATCAGATCGAAGTCAACACTAACAGTGTTGCCAGTTCCCGAAATATAAACGGCTACCCTCGTACGAAAGAATCTTTAAAGTTTCTTCGAAACCTTAATTTCCGAATTGTCAGTGTTCCCTTGTTAGTACATGAGCGGTTGGAGTGGTAAGCTTTTATATGAAATATTTTCTCATATATTTAATACTAAGCGTTATGAAAGAATTTTCCACTGCACTGTGGGCTCCCCATGGGTCATAATTCCAAAATATGTATGTCAATATTCTTGCATGTAAATATGCCTGATATCTTACTTCTACCTGTATTTAATACAGGTATCAAAATTAAAATAAAATGAGTCTATTATTTGCATTTCGGCATTTGAAGTGACTACATATCGGTAGTACACAATCTTTGTCACTTATTAGCAACCCTAATTAGTCTATGCGGAATTCTTTGTGTTTCGGTGATTGTTGTGCAATGGAATTCCAGGAAGAAGCTATGTACTCTATTTTTGTTCATTTCTTTAATGATAATATTCCATAAAAACTGCTTTCGCCTGTGATTCTCCGTATATAAATATAAAGCTCCGTATGAAAATCATAAAGTATCGTCCACAAATGTCCTCCGCGCTTTCTATATGACTTCTACGCCGTCGTAGGGCACCCGTAGACTGTGTCTACAAAACACCTAGAAAGCAACATTTTTCATCATTTATAATTTATTTCAGGCAATATTCACAAGTGTTCATTCACTAGAATGCACTTATTTGGCCTCTGGCGACCAAATTATGGAACGTATGCGCAAAAGTCTTGTCATGTGTTACACATAGTGCTAGGGCCCTTGTTCGGCATAGAAAATGTGGACACTGACAGTTTGCAGAAACGTGTTACTTACGCCTGCAAAAAAATTCGGAATGGTGGAAGAAGAGCTACAGTACGAAGTCAAAATTTTTACAAAAACATTCGTCTTGGTTAAATACAGGAGAAGAATTCAACACATCCAGAGGAAGCACGAGTGGCGGCGGTAATGTACAGTCAGAGCAGTCGTGATCGTCGCCGGGGCGATCCAAGAAGATAGATTTCTCCGACTGGAATAAGCGGACAAAGCATAGAAAATTAGTTGAATTGTTAAAGGTGGATGATTCTGCAGTCAATGTGTTACTGGACAATTCCATAGGCGTAACACATCTTTTTCGCAATCAAATTCAGACGATGTTTTATATCTCGTTGTAGAGTCCAAGTTGATCAAATATCAATACTTATTAATCAAAAACTTTAATTCTCACATTTCCACTGAGATTATGCCATCATACAAGAAGGTATTAATCGCGGAAAAGCGGTGCTAGTGTCTTAGTCAGACAGCCACCATGAAATGTTACATTTGCAATGTAACACCGCAAGAAATTAATAATATATATAATTGTCTACGCAAATCAGTTGAGGAGAATAGGTACGAAATTGGTTTATCACCACTTCTTGAATATTTAATTAACGTTTTATACTGAATTTCTATAAAGAAATGGCATATCAGATCCCCAGGAGAGAGAAATAAGTCTACCCAACCTTAATTTAGAGAAAAACTAGACCTGATTGTAAATACACAGCGAAATGGGGGTAGTGGATCATCGAATGACGGAAATACAACTAGAAAGCTTTTCACTAATTCTACCGTTGCTGCCGCAATTACAGGACTATGAAAATACCTAATCGACAGGGGTATCAGCCTACTCGGCTGCTCGTCATCTATTTATGACATAAATAAGGGGAGTTTAGGGACTTCGCGTTAGATACAGCTAGACAACTCGCACAAAAATATCCGTGGTATTGTGTTCCAGCTTCAGTACATAAAGTACTTATTCATGGATCTGAAATTATTAGTCATGGGTTACTATCGGCAAGCGAATTATCTGTAGAGGCTGCGGAGTCCACAAATTGTTTAGGCGTGTTCACACTCGAAAAATGACACTCATCCTTACAAATACTGACCTTTTGTACAGACTTCTTCATAATCCTGATACGTTTAACACGGGGTTAAGAAAATTGCCTGTTAAGAAAAAGTCTGTGCTATCAAAGCCTGTTTTAGATTAACTATTAGGTGCGCAACTGAGTTCTCGCTGTTTTTTTTAATGAAAATGCAACTTTATTATGAAGAAATGTTTACAAATTAATCATTCAAAATACTGCCCATCGCTGGCGACAACCTATCTTTCTGGCAGAGCTCGAATACCGTCACGGTAGAAGTGTTCGTCATTTGAGGCTATCCACGAATCAAGCCATTTTGGGATGTCTTCATATGAGTGGAACTGCTGATTAGCCAGACCATGTGTCATCGAACGGAACAAGTAATAATCGGAATATGGGGAATGTGGCGGGTGGGGTAGGACTTCCCATTTGAGCGTTTCTAAGTAGATTTTAACTGGTTTGGCAACGTGAGGCCGAGCGTTGTCATACTGTAGAATCACTTTTTCGTGCTACTGCTCGTATTGTGGCCGCTTTTCGCGCAGTGCTCGGCTCAATCGCATCAATTGAATTCGATACCGTTCCCCAGTGATGGTTTCATTCGGTTTCAACAGCTTATAATAAATAACACCGCCCTGGTCCCACCAATTATGCAGCAAAACCTTCGCAGCGTGAATATTCGGCCAAACCGACGACGTAGAAGCATGACCAGGCAGTCCCCATGATTTTGTTCTATTTGGGTTGCTGTAATGAATCCATTTTTAATCACCCGTAACGATGCGATGAAGAAAACCCTTCCTTTTTTGCCGCTGGAGCAGTTGTTCACAGACGAAAAAACGACGCTCAACGTCTCTTGGCTTCAAATCATAAGAAACCCAAGTTCCTTGTTTTTTTGAATCATTCCAACGCATGCGATCGCTGGGAAATGGCTTGGCGGGTAGCTTCTAATGCTAAAGCAAGCTCTTTTTGCATTTGGCACGGATTCTCATCGAGCAATGCCTCCAATTCAGCGTCTTCGAAGGTTTTTGGTCTTCCTTCACGCGAACGGTCGTCAACATCGAAGTCACCGTCTTTAAAGCGACGGAACCAATCACGGCACGTTGTTTCACTTAGAGCAGCATCTCCGCAAACTTTTTGGAGTTCTCGATGCGCTTCAGCCGTCGTTTTCTTCGAATGAAAGAAGAAAAGCAACACTTTCCGCAAATGACGATTATTTGGCACAAAATCAGACATTTTCACACAACCAAAAGTATATGACGCAAAAACAAAATCACTAATGTGTCAAAGCGGTTTGTTTACTATATGTCTAAGCTTGGTTCATGACGTTTCGGTTATGTCACAATCGACCAGCACTTACTACTGGAGCCATCTCTTGAAAAACAGCGAGAACTTAGTTGCTCACCTAATAGAATAATACACGTTTAATTTTGTGTAAATACTTTAGCTTTGTATAGTAAGTCCATGTTTTTACCTTTTTTAATTTTTGTACCTATAAATAAATAAAATATATATACTTATGCCTACATACAAATTGTACTCTATATTGTTATTTATGTGTAGCATTTAATTAATTATTATATTATTTTTTTGTAACTTTTATGATCCATTCATTTTACAGTAATAAAGCCGGTACAAGTAAAAAAAAATTTTTTTTCAAAATGCGCCAAACGTAGAACATACATCACGTAATACAAATGGTAAAGGTTTCAAGGTCGTATCACAACTTTTACTATGACCACGTCTCTTACAACACGGAACCACAGGGCATTTGTAAGATTTCCAATACAATATACTATTCAATTTGAAGCAATTTTTATACAAAGAATTTTTAAAAATTTTAAAAACTTTATCCTAACGGATATGGAAGGACCAATTGATAAATTTAAGTAAAATAAAACAATTTAATAGCTAATTTGAAACTTTCGTCCAAATAATTTTTCAATATTCGAACCGCATAAAATGGATGTATTTTATTTTTAAATATTTATGTAGGTATTTCAGAATTTATTTTTTGTTGTGTTTTTTTTTATTTATTTAATTTCAAAGTTATATTATTTTCTTTTAGTGAAAATTTTATTTTGGCTATATCTGTTTTAATAATAGAAATGAAATCGCCTATATTGTTTAAATATACACTTTAACAATAAAATTAAATGATAGATTAATCGAAAATGTACACATTTTTCCTTCTCAACATTCAATATTCAAATGTAAAAGAAGGTACAAATATGGGCTAGAGTGTCAATATGAACAAACACAATTACACGACTGCAAGATATAATCTATAGCTATCTAAGCTATAATCTACTGAGAATTATATGAATAATTCTCCCAAGCTCAACAGAGTGCTTCGTTTAGTTTGACACATGGTTAATTTGTTACATCACTACCTTACATACCCAAGTGTCAAAAGTTTTAATAAATATGTTGGCTTCATGTTTTTTTTTCAGATGTTTTGTCAAAGAAATAAGCGTCTAGATAGTTGATATTTTATTAGTATACATATGTCAACAGCGTTTTTAAACATCAGCTAAATTTTTCATATGTAGTGGTAATATGGGCTTCTACTAAATATGTGTAGATATGGACTACTAGTTCGTATTAAGGAAAACTTTAGAAGACCTGTTCGTACAGTATCTGTTGTATATAGTCCTGCTTTTTGGTTTAACCATAATAATATTGCGACGTCTTGCTCACCACTTAGTCGGAAAAATACATTGTTTCATTTTTTTCAGGTTTTGCAATGGCATTAATATGTTTAATTAAAAAAATGTTGAGAAATTCTTTTACATTTTGGAACAAGCGTACATTGCAGAGTAGTATTCTAAAAGTTGATGAGACAGGATTCAGTGTTATATAGAGAAAGATACCAAAAATCATTGGCAGGAATGGAAACAGGCAGATCGATCAGCCTAAAGAGGTTCAGCGAAGACTATTGTAACTTGTATGAAGTGAAATAATATGTCGAAAGTGTTTACGAAAGGTGAACTTATTGATCTCTTAAAAGCCTCATCACTAGCAGATTGGTTAGAATAAAACTTCTCTGAAGAATGACTGCAACATTTCGTTAAGTACACTCATTTCACAGCAGTTGCTTGTTTTGTCAAAAAGCGTTATATTTTCCACTTTTTTTATAGTAATCTGTATTTACACAATTACTTTAAAATCATTGGTTTAATATATTTATAGAAAATATTTAGTAATTTCAACTGGAATACGTTTTTTAAGTCCTCTAGAATATATTTTATAGGAAAAATAATGAGATTGTAATTACGTAATGGAACTTCTTAGTTTCCATTAAAAGTCAAAATATTTGAAAAAAAATAGTACCCCATGTTTGCATCATTTTCTCTAATCTCTTTCAATGTATTTTTAAATTTTTATGTCTGGTAAAATTAAATTATGTATTTAACTTAAATTTACTCAAATTTACTTTATATTGAAAGTAGAAGCTATATTAGTTCAGTATGAGGTAGATGTTAGAAATACATTATTTAATTAAACATAGGTTTATACCTGCGAATCCGACTCAAACTCGGCTCTCCTCTGTAAGGAACAGAGTTTTGATGTTACTCCATAGGTAGAGCCATAATTTCTGACTGTGCTTACTGTACATACATGCGTGTATAATTCGACAGAAAGCTCGAAAAAATATTCAAATATAGTAGGTCTGTATATCGTTCGCTTATTCTGTTGTGTGATTATCACGGGCATTGTAATCTAAAGAGTGTTTCAAATTGCGCGGTTTTTTTTAAGAATAAATAAAATATAGATGGCGCACTGAATTTGTCTGGGTATGTGAGCATTTAAAAAGTGTGATGTATGACATTTATAAAAATGGTTTCGTATACGGTACAACAACGCGTTCAAATTGTTGAATTATTTTATGAAAATCAGCGTTTTGTGAAAAGAGTTTTTAGAAAATTACGTGAATTTTATGGTTTACTTAATCGTCCATCTGAAAGCAGTATTAGTCGAATTATTAAAAAATTTCAAGAGATCGGTTCCGTGGAAGATCAAAAAAGTGAAAAGTACAGTTGTAGTGGTCGTTCACAAGAAAATATTGGTTTGGTTCGTGAAAGTGTTGCTGAAGATCCCGAAATGTCCATTACACGACGTTCACAACAACTTGGACTTAGTGGATCAACAACATGGCGTATTTTACACAAAAATTTAGCTCTGAAGGCATACAAGGTTCAAATAAAACAGGAACTGAAGCCATTAGATCATTTAAAACGTCGTTCATTTGTCAATTTCACCAATGAACAACCAGCTGATTTTTCTCAAAAAATAATATTTTCCGATGAGGCACATTTTGAACTTGATGGCTATGTTAATAAACAAAATTGCCGTATCTGGGGTGAGGAAAATCCACGAATTATTCATGAGAAACCTATGTATCCTAAACTAGTTACTGTTTAGTGTGAATTATGGTCAGGTGGTGAAATTGGACCTCACTTCTTTGAAGATGCTGCTGGTGAAGCTGTAACTGTCAATGGTGATCGATATCGTCGAATGATAACCGAATTTTTGTGGCCCGAATTAATGAATATTGATCTAGAGGATATGTGGTTTCAACAGGATGGCGCTACGCTCACACTACGCTCACTTTGCACACGAATCAATTGATTTATTGAGAGAAAAATTTCCTGGACGGGTAATATCAAGAAACGGTGATGTTAATTGGCCACCAAGATATTATGTGAAAAGTCAGGTTCATAAAAATAATCCACAATCAATTCCTGCTTTGAAAGATGAAATTATTCATGTCATTGGTGAGATAGAGCCTCAATTATGTCAAAATGTCATTGAAAATTTTAACGAAAGAATGGACGTTTGTGCAACTGCAAGAGGAGGCGATTTGGCAAATATTATTTTTCGAGTATAAATGTTATAACTGATACTTCGATTACCAATAAAAAGTTTTTGAAAGTGAATGCAAATTATGTGTTTTATTTACTTTTTAAAAACACCGCTAAATTTGAAACAGCCTTTACCAGTAAGTATTGTCGGGCTACAATATTAGCAGCCCGATATAGTTAGTTAAAATTTATGCTTTACGTAATTTTAGTTATGTACATTAGCTAATACATAAACGAAATTACTTTTATTTTTGCTTATAATTTTTGTAAAATGTAGTCAGTGCTACAATACTGCAGCTCCTGTATACCAGCCGCCACTGTTTAGTATCTATATTTCAAGGGAAATTTTATTTTTCATCTGCTAAATTCAAGAATTAATAATATGTGCAGTGTATATCACAAGGAACGGACATTTTAATGCTATTAATAAATTTATTAATTCCCAATATATGTATATCAGAGAAAATTACCTGTAATTACAGCGCGCTTTTTCCTAATCCTGGTTATTGTATGTTAATTGTCTGAAATTGGACAGCTTTTCACATACGAAAACATTTCTTAATGTTGATGAGAAAGATTAAATAATTTTCCCCAAAAATTTCCAATATGATTAGTACATATCCAACGCCGAGTACGTGGAATTTACAAAAATCCTTTTCTTCTGTGAATTTAGGTTTACAAATGTGTATATGTGTCAGTTTCGTTTTGATGTGCCAGCCATCTGTTAAATTGAAACGTACGGTTGTGAAACGCTTTGTATTCATTTTTTTGGCGTAATGTATTCCGCTTGCCATGAGACGTCACTTCACATCCAACTTTAACAATAAAACCATTTCACATTCAAAACTAGAATTTCGCCTGAATAATAATAGATTGCTTTGATAATCAACATGTTTCTGCCATCAATGTGCTGTACTAGTAGAGAGGGGGAGTATTGATTTGTTAAATTAATGACTGACTATGTTGCAATAAAACGTATGAGAAAAGTTTGTATGAACACGAGTTCAAAAATTATCAAGTTTGTATTTAAATTAATTTTCCTTCTAAATTGTTTCCAATTGTCACACAGAATATTTATAAGGGAATATGTCCATAGAGCCATGTGACAAACTGTTACTTTTGCATAAAACTGAATTTAAATTTAGACTTTTTTTAAATGGTTGAGATTTTATGAGCTCTGTTAATTAAAAGATTTATTTTGGGTATTAACTGAAGAAAACTGTACTATAAATAAATATGCGCAAAAATGAATACGAAATCAAGAAACTTTTTGTGAATACAAATTATAGCAGTTCAAAATATTCTACAATAATACGTATTCCTAATTTGTTTAAAGATTTTCAAAAAATTATTGTGCTTTAACACTGCAGAATTCTTTTAAGTCCTGCAAGTACTGAAACTCCTTAGCGTTAATTTTGAAGAACTTTTAAATTTAAAAGCAAAGATAATAGCATTATGGAATTACCACAAATTCACTTTGTAGTAAAACAGATCCCATACAATTTTTATTTTTATCTTTCACTGTTGCTGACTTCCATGTGCTATTATAAGATTGTTGGTAATATAGAAGTCTTGGATGCTCTTAGCCAGTTTTTATATCTCGAATTGGGCGAGAGCTCATATCTTAGCATAAATGGGTATTAAAAGATTTGTTCCATCATTGATAGTAAGATTGATCAATTTTACAATAGTAAAAGGGGTTAGTTTCATTTGAGCATTGTTGACTTATTCAGTCCAGTCTAATGGAGATTCAGTTCTGTTTGGAATTTACTAATACCCTGTTTTCGTCCGAATCCGAATGGGAAAAGTATCTTTAATGTAATCTAGTAGTCTCTTATTGTGGACAATATAATGCGGAAAGCGTGAAGCGTGAAACATTTTGTAGTTTATATTTCACCCTCCGCATGAGTCGCAAAAATTTTAAATGCTTTTACTCCTACATCAAGAAATTTCCATATAAAGTCGTGAATCATAAAATATACGTCGTCGCTTTCCTTCTTTCCAATAGCCTCTGTTTAAATGTAAAACAAACTTTTTGTTGTAAACAGAATGTATATATTAAAAGAATAGGCGTTCTCTTGTAATATACCAAGTTGTTCAATAAGTTTTGTCGTTCGACAAGAGATTATATTCGTCGTTTTATTTTTCTAAAAATTGTACTATTTTATGAACATGTGTAAAGTTTTCTCGTTTTATATTTTCCCATTCTTATATTTTCAAGCGTTCAAAATTGACACAGCATTTTTTTACAATGGTAAAAATTGAATATCATACAGTGATAAAATTCTTATTTTTGGAAGGTATAGCACCAAAACAAATTCATGGACGATTATTAAAAGTGTATAAGGACTCATCACCTTCAATTAGGCTGTAGAAAGATGGGTTGTTCAATTTAGACGTGGCCGTACAAGTCTTGAAAACGATCCACATGAAGGACGTTCAAAAAGTGCATCAACACCAGAAATCGTAGCAAAAATACAGGGTATGGCTTTGAAAGATTGTTGATTAACCGAGAGAGATTTAGCAAAAGCCCTAACCATCTCATTCGGCTGTATGAGCAATGTTTTGGCTGAAGTTTTGTGTTTCATAAATCGGCGTGTAAAATGTTTCCCGCAACATTTGAAGCATTCATCACTATGGTTGAGACTTAGGTCTAGCACCATGATCCTCAATTGAAACAAGAGACTAAGGAGTGACGTAAATCCGGGATTTCGGCTCCGGAGCAAGTCCAGAAATCGGCCACGAAGGAGTTAGCATCAGTTTTCTGGGATGCTAATGGAATTTTATTCGTGGATTACCTCCAAACTGGTAAAATAATAAACATAAACTCTAATTATTATTGTAACATTTTAACCAGCTAGGTGTAAAAATTCGTGAGAAAAGACCTGGTTTGCAGGAGAAAAAAATAATTTTTCATTAAAACATTCCATCCTCTCGTACAGCAAAAAGACGATCGCAAAAATCAGTTAAAGAAAGTACGAATTGTTGCAACATCCACCCTAATCGCCAGATTTAGCGCCCTTACATCTCTGGTTGTTCTCACATCTCGAAAAATTAATGTGTGAAAAACGAATTTGATAGACCGAAGAGGTAATAGCAGGCTTGGAAGCTTATTTCGACAGTCTTCCGGATTCTCACGTCGTGCATGGAATCCATAAATTAGATCATTGGAACAAGTGTATTGAAGTTCAGGGAGGTTATATTGAATAATAGAATATATTTCTAATCATAAAGTCGTGTTTTTCTTGATGAACGACGAAACTTATTGAACAAGGTTTTACTCAAAACCTATACAAATCGTTGCTTGAGCCGTAGAAGCTCTATTTTTTTTCTTTGCAGTACTTTTTCTGTTATAAATACTTCAACCTTTCCTCGTGGAAAATATTTTATACTCTAAGCTATCGTATTTCATTTTGTAAATGGTTTTTTGTTCAGTAGTAGTGTTTTGTAAAATTTGAGACTGAAAAGATTCTATATTTATTGCATGAGCTGAATATATCTGTTCTAGGACATCCAAAAGCTATGTTAAATTTTGTTTTGAAGATTGATCTATACTCACTCACTCTTCTATCTTTGGGAACCATACATGTTATTTTTAAATTTGTGGTATTTCTAGTTTTTTTTCAATATTCAAGAAATCAAAATGAAACTTGTGTAGTTCTTGTAAAAGGTTGTTATCAATTTTAAAGAGAAATTTAATATTTATCAGATTTACTTTTTTTTATGTTTCCTGGGCATCTTTCGAAGAATAGGTGAAGAATAGGTAACGATAGGTAACGAATGAAATTCAAAGAATCCACACAAATACGAATTTTGCTCATTAATAGACGTTACCGTGTTAAAATTTTTGGATATGTTTTCCTTGCTTCTGTAGGCTCATTTTGAAAAAGTTATTTGTTGCATTTCAGTTTTTAAGGTTATTTTCTAGGACTTTTACTAAATCAATTTTATATATACATTAATGAATATAGATACTGATACGATTAAAAAATCTAAGTTGGGATTTTACTGTATACCAAAATGAACTATGTATATATTCAGTGAATACGCTACACCATATATTCATTACAGACGTTAGTATAAAACAGAGAAATTGTTAGAAAAGTTTATTCACAATCAGGATCTTGATGAGTGAAGACCTCTGTAGTTTGTTAAAACATCATTAATTTAAATACTTGCAATTTATTTATAAAGAAACGAATTTGATACCGGTATTGTCTCACCTTGTACGCTAACTGCATTTGCTAATTGTAACGGGTGTCCCAAAATTAACGCAAGATTTGAATTTGTCGCCATTTGTGCAGTAAAGTGTTTGGGGTTCTGAGAACCCACATGTGATTGCCGAAAACCAAATGCATCCACAACGTATCACTGTTTGGTGTGGATTTTGGGCTGAAGGCACAATTGGGCCATAATTTTTTGAAAATGAGGCTTGTTAAGCAGTGACTGTTACTGGTGCTCGATATCGCGACATGATAACACAGTTCTTTCTGCCGAAATTGGATAATATTGATGTGGCCAATATGTGGTTTCAACAAGACGGTGTCACATACCATACAGCCCCTGAAACAATTCAATTATTGCATGAGACATTTTCAGGTCGTGTACTCACTCGTTTCGGTGATCAGATTTGTTCCCTTAGATCGTGTGATTTAACACCATTAGATTTCTTTTTATGGGATTATTTGAAATCGCAGGTCTATGTCAACAAGCCCACATCCACCCGTGCATTAAAGGAGGAGATTCAACGCTGCATCAACGAAATTCAGCCACATTTATGCATAATGGTCATGGAAGCATGTATGCGTATGTGCATGCAAAGCCGTGGAGGCCATTTGCCCTATGTGTTATTCAGTAAATAACCCTATCCTATGTACTTTATGATTCAATAAAAAAATAACAATGAAAAGACTAAAAACTGTGTTTTCTATTTAATTCAAATCTTGCGTTAATTTTGGGACACCTTTAGTTTTATAAAAAATATTGTAAATTAACTTAATTTTAATAACTTTCGAAATGTAAAGCAGTATCGATTATTATGCGACGCTGAGAAAATTAAAATAAACTACTGAATTTGTTTCATTGTTGAGAATTTTTAGAATAATACAGAAACCTACATTTAGATAAGTACACATAATAGTAGTTAACTATTTATAATTTAATAATAATATAATATTTGAGTTATAGATAACAGGGTTTACCGGACAAAGTTTAAAACAACACAGAATTAGCGATCCGTTGCCCGAAGTTAAATTCAGATTTGAGAAAAATCTACACGAAATGCAGATATTCGAAATACTCCAGAACAATTTCAACGATAATCTTTCGGTTTGGATACCATAGATGTACTTCCATAATACGCTATGTTATCTATTATCTGCCAGAATCACGATCACTAATAATGGTGATATTGTATTGTTCATGGTGAATGGTGGTAATTATCTTCTCTTATGCAAACATAAAATATGTACCCTGTAGCGATGTGTGATATTTACGTACGCATAACATTGTAACTGTAAATTCTCGTCCTTGTTTAGAGTGCAATAAACAATACATCGGCCAAACCAAAAGATCGATCGAAACCAGGTATAAAGAACACCTTTCGCACATAAAATTCAACCGACCGGAAAAATCGGGTATAGCGAGACATGTATTAGAAAATAACCACAGTGTTAATATGGATTGTTTACATTTGATAAAGAACGTGTACAATTATCGCGAACTGGACGCGTATGAAAGCATGCACATCGTAAAGAATTCAAGCCATCTGGTTAACGTTTATGACGCCGGCCCTCTGCAAACGCCTCTCTTCTCTCTACTGAAAGACAAGAGGAACAATATCATAAAACACACATAAATCACACACTTTTTGACCATAATAACCTTTTTCGATGTAGTGCATGTTAGTTTAAGTAAAAGTATTTTTAAAAATCTTGTGAAACAGACACAGTGCACATCTTGGTTTTCAACGATGCGGATCGCGTACGGAGTTTATTTTTCGTACAATTTTTTCGCCGTGTTTTACCAGGTGCGACACTTTGAAATTATCTGCTGATGATGACAACTTGGTTGTCGAAATACGTATACAGAATTTACAAATAGTTAATTGTGGAAAGGGGTTATATATCAACCTTATTGATCAAGTCAATCAACCACAGGCTCCATCAAATTCAACTACATATATGTATGTTCTACTTTCTGTAGTAACAATATTTATATTTATTCGGTGTAGTAATTTCTCTCTCTCTCACACACACACACACACACACACACACACAATATCTTATTAACGTCAAGGAATTATCATGAATTCTGCATGTAAATATTAGTTAGGTAACTATTAATCCATAGCTATCGTACATAAATAATATCATATACTTTTCGTTATTGGATTATCTAATTTTCGAAAATGAATTAGTCGTTTAATGGGGTAATGGGTAAGAGGAAATTTTCAGAAGTTGAATATATTTTCGAACAGGAAGGGACTTGTTTTCCACCAAATACAGAGCATTGCCTTGCGACCAAAACGATTTGGTTTTGGAGTCGATGGGCCGGCTCCACCAGGTGATAACCATGATATTTTGCGCTTAGAGTTTTCAAAATAAATCCATTTTTCAACACCCATCACTATTTGATGCAAAAATGGCTTCCGATTATACCTTTGAAGCAGCATTTCACAGACGATTTTTCGATTATCCATTTGCCTCTCATTCCATTGATGTGGCACCCATTTTTCCATCTTTCGGATTTTTCCCATTGCTCGTCATCGGTCGTTAATCATTCCTTGGTCACATTTAACGCTTCAGCCAATTATTTTTGAGTGTTGGGTCTTCATCCAATATCTCCTGCAGTTTCGAATCCTCAAACTTTTTTACTCTATCAGAACATTTTTTGCCTTGCACATCGAAATCGCCGCTTTTGAATTGTCAAAATCATGCCTTGTCTTTGTAAATTATTACATTTAGTCCACCGATATTCTAGTCTTTGCATTTATTAAAAAAAGCAAGCTTTTGCCATCAAGCTAAGTTTTCTAGTTAGAAAAAAAAGAAAAATCTGAAGGAGAAAAATCCGGCGAATAGTCTGGATGCAGAAATAGTTCGAAATGTAATTCAGAAATTTTTGGCTACTGAAATAGTTGAAGTGTGAATACTTGCACTCTTAAAGAAGAAGAACCATTTCTTCTTTAAACGACGCCTTTTGCGTTATATTACATCGTTTAGTTGATGTAGATGTAACAGAGATGTATAATATTTTCCTGTTATTATTTTATTTTTGAAGATAAACGATAAAAAAATCCCATTGCATTTCCAAAAGATGGTAACCTTGGTGATCTTTACCTTCTTCTGAACATTTGTAACTGCTCTAGTCTATTGCTTCGATTGTTGTTTCATTTCAGGTGTACATTGATATATTCAGGTTTTATCAACTATTATTGTTCAGCTTCAAAAGTCTTTCGAAAAATGTATCAACTTCGCTGAATTGAGCAAAGTGATGCTCATGATGCGCATAATTTTTGGATACTCAATACATTATGCAAAATTGAAAGCACTGGTTCAGACGAAATTTGTAGAACCTATATTATTTCACATAATTTTATTTGACGGTCATCTGCTATATCATGTACTTCTTAAATAATTTTTGGAATACGAGGGAGCGTTTTTATATTCGCGGAATGAGCGGGTTGTAGAGGGGTGAGTAGGCGCATTGGGGGCGTGGCCTGTGCAGCGACTCATGGTTAGTATAAATACGAAGTTTCATTGTTATTAGACAGTTAGTCTTTGAGCTGTCGTCAACCAAGTAACATAATCAGGAGTGAAAAGTGAAATATGGAGAAAATCGAATATCGTGCCGTTATAAAGTTCCTTACCAGACAAGGAAAATCAGTCGCGACCATAATGAATGAGATGTCATTGGTTTACGGCGACTCTTGTCCAGGAAAAACCATGGTGTACAAGTGGCATAGTTTATTTAAACAAGGAAAGGAATCCCTTGAAGACGACCCGAGGCCGGGCAGGAGCATTGAGGTGACCACGCCAGCACTTATCCAAAAAGTTGAACAAATTGTACTCGAAGATGCTCGACTAAAGAAGAAACAACGCGCAGAAATGGTTGGAGTATCCGATACAACAATTTTTAAAATCCTACACGATCATCTCGGCATGTCTAAGGTCAGCGCAAGATGGGTGTCGAGAATGCTCACGCCGCCGCAAAAAAACAACAGCGCGTAGAGTGTTCGCGTGCATTTTTGGACCTCTGTAATGAAGACAAGGATGGTGTATTGAGTGGAATTGTTACTGGAGACGAAACTTGGGTTCATCATTATGAACCTGAGTCCAAACAAGATTCCATGCAGTGGCATAAAAAGGGCACAGCACCTCCCAAGAAATTTAAAGTGTCACAATCAGGTGGGAAACTCATGGCAACGGTATTTTGGGACTCGGAAGGAATATTGTTGATTGATTATAAAGATAAAGGTGTTTCTATAACCGAAGAATATTACACTTCAATATTAGAGCGACTAAAAGAAGCCATTAAAGAGAAAAGACGGGGAAAATTGACAAAAGGTGTTCTGCTTTTGCACGACAACGCGCCCGTCCACAAGAGCCGCGTTACGTTAGCTGCCCTGCATAAGGTGGGCTTCGAAATTGTGAATCACCCACCCTACAGCCCAGACCTGGCCCCGAGTGATTATTACTTGTTTCCGAAAATGAAAAAAGAGCTGCGGGGTAAAAAATTTACTGCCGATGATGAAGTCAAGGAAGCAGTTTCGGCGTATTTTGCAGATAAAGAGAAATCATTTTTTTATGAGGGTATAAATAAATTAATTGAAAGATGTGAAAAATGTATCCGTCTTGCAGGTGAATATATTGAAAAAGAAAAATAATTTGGTTTTTTTATTTCCACCCCTTGTCCCCCATTCCGCGAATATAAAAACGCTCCCTCGTACATACACATTGGGCGCCCTCTGTGTTCACCAAATATACTAGTTTAACCAAGTTTAAATTCAAATGTTCATTGTTTTATGATTGCAATCGATATGCAATGATCTCCATAAACCGATTCCAGCTCAGCCTTGATTTCATTTTATGTTTTGTTCTTTATAAATAAAAACTTAGTCACTGATCGGTACTCCATTTCCAAAATAAGCTAAAAAGAGTTTATTTTCTATTCAAATAATAGGTATCTTTATGGTCGGTTTGAACGCAAACTTCGACAGTGTTTTTAAATATTGCCAAGTCAAAAACCAAATAAGATTTTTTATTAGTGCTACCCTCATTACTAATTTGCATGTTCACGTATATCACTTATTTTCTAATTTTTAAAGAAAATATAAATAATGTTAATGAAAATTAATGGATAAGCAATTTTATTGTAATTTATTGTAAGTGCATTGCTAATAAACTGTCAAGGGAATTTTATATTATGGGTTGTGTTCTAAGTTTAACTGTTAGCTATAATGTTATCAGAAAGTTGACGCAATATATGCTACAAGGAATATAAATATGCGCACAACTCAAAAAGAGTATATATATATATATATATATATATATATATATATATATAAGTTAGTTAATTATATATATATATATACGATATGTATTACATTTGTCACGAAATTTTCTTATTTGTGTACAAACGTTGATAAACGTGTGCTAAAATATCTTTAATATCTTTAGAACATTTAACAAATGAACAGGGTTTGGAGCGCTAATCTGTAGTTCCATTGTTCTTTACCATGATCGATATCCGTGATAGTAAAAGTATAGTGGAAAAGAAGTTGCAATTTAGGGTTTAGAATTTATTGAGGACTATTTAGAAAGTAAGTTAAGAAATACTTTACGATGCGTTTTGCATATACGTTTTGTTCTACAGTAATAACAAGAATGATAGGCGATTTAATGTATAATATGAGTATTTCATAAATCGGCAACTTAAAACAGTCTACACTATATAGTTACTACAGTAATGGTAATCTGTGTAGAAATGTTGAAAACAAAGGAATTGTTTACACCACGCACAACGAATAAATGCAGGCCTGCTACAAGTATCGCATTTCGGCGTACTTTGTTTATTTTTTTGGAAACAGAAACGTACAGGATTTTCAAAATCTGGTGGCTGTTAGGCGCTGTATGCATAATATCATGCATATTTAAATAGATTGAAGAAGTTTTGTAATTACAATTAATTATGAGTTAATAATATTGTTTCTTTGGTGTAGAATTATATCGTAATACATAAGTAGTATTTTAGTATTTCATCTGAAAATGTTGTCATAAAATTATTTCCTTATTCTAAAGTCTTAAATATCTAAAGACTGTATCATCGAAGTTGTCTTCTTTGGAATTGCGAAAATATTTACTCTCTTGTTTGTTGGAACTTCCACTCCAGGAAATGAATAACAAGATACTTTCAGCTTCGGTATTTGGTAAGTACACACCTATAAACCAATCATTAAAATGCTGTGAAGTTAGCCTTCCGGACGTCGAAGCAGATATGTACACATTAACAGGCATGAAAAGTGATTTTTTGCACCTATGGCCCAAATTGACATGTCGTTTATTTTAACACAAAGAAGAGGAGAGATGAGAGCCGTTCAATTACTGAAATCGTTGGCACGATTGCCTAACTATGCGTAATAGAAGATGGCGGATGGCGGATAAGGTTCGACCGGAATTATTTCCAAATTAAAGCCACTTTCATCCGCATTATAAATGTTGTGTCTAGAATTGCTAATTTTAGGTTTCACTTGATTCACAAATCTCTCTGCATTCGAGCGTAATTTGTCAACATCGGAGTGAATCATTCACGTTATTTTAGGAGAAACAATTTTACGAACTCGTTTCAAATATGATGCTCACCAATGACTTGCTTTAAATGTAGAATAATCAATTTCTTCTTTTGCTAGCAGCGCCCACCTGCGAAGATCTATATCGTAGGCAATACTTCTACTGTTCAGCGCATCTTCTGTATATTCAATGTAGGCTTTCTTATGACATTTGCAAAAAATAAGATGTTTTTTATTCCCCTATAAAGTATTTATTACAGAGAAAATGTTTACGCAATCCTTAAGAGCTATCTCTTATAGTTTCTGAGTTATTGAGTCAAACAATGAAGGATAGTGTTGAGCTTGAGGTAACTTATATCCCGCTAATATGTGGTTGGCCAGTTAAGAAAGTTACCCTTGCTCTTACACTAGATCGGTCTATAAACCAATAAAGTTTAATTTAAATTGGTGGGCGACACCTATCTGTGTTCCCTTGTAAGAGTATGCGGAATCTAAACGTCTAGTATGCTAGAATGTTAAAAAGGAATCATTCTATTATTAATAACACCCTATCAACTACATATGTTTCATCGAATTCACGAATCTTCAGGTTGATTTGTGTTATTAATGAACGATTCCTTCAGATTGCTTATCATATCATTTCGATACAGAAAATAATGAATAATATCATATCTCCTCTCTCGACCAATACATAAATGTATTGACCGACAAAGCAAGAACGCTTCTATCTTACAGATCGGAGACTATGTTTCCAGTGTATAATAGACAGAAACTTACATCTAGGCTTTATGCCAATTAAAGAATGTTAAAAAGGAATCATTCTATTATTAATAACACCCTATCAACTACATATGTTTCATCGAATTCACGAATCTTCAGGTTGATTTGTGTTATTAATGAACGATTCCTTCAGATTGCTTATCATATCATTTCGATACATAAAATAATTAATAATATCATATCTCCCTCTCTCGACCAATACATAAATGTATTGACCGACAAAGCAAGAACGCTTCTATCTTACAGATCGGAGACTATGTTTCCAGTGTATAATATATATATAATATATAATATAATATTATTCATTATTTTCTGTATCGAAATGATATGATAAGCAATCTGAAGGAATCGTTCATTAATAACACAAATCAACCTGAAGATTCGTGAATTCGATGAAACATATGTAGTTGATAGGGTGTTATTAATAATAGAATGATTCCTTTTTAACATTCTTTAATTGGCATAAAGCCTAGATGTAAGTTTCTGTCTATTATACACTGGAAACATAGTCTCCGATCTGTAAGATAGAAGCGTTCTTGCTTTGTCGGTCAATACATTTATGTATTGGTCGAGAGAGGGAGATATGATATTATTCATTATTTTCTGTATCGAAATGATATGATAAGCAATCTGAAGGAATCGTTCATTAATAACACAAATCAACCTGAAGATTCGTGAATTCGATGAAACATATGTAGTTGATAGGGTGTTATTAATAATAGAATGATTCCTTTTTAACATTCTTTAATTGGCATAAAGCCTAGATGTAAGTTTCTGTCTATTATACACTGGAAACATAGTCTCCGATCTGTAAGATAGAAGCGTTCTTGCTTTGTCGGTCAATACATTTATGTATTGGTCGAGAGAGGAAGATATGATATTATTCATTATTTTCTGTATCGAAATGATATGATAAGCAATCTGAAGGAATCGTTCATTAATAACACAAATCAACCTGAAGATTCGTGAATTCGATGAAACATATGTAGTTGATAGGGTGTTATTAATAATAGAATGATTCCTTTTTAACATTCTTTAATTGGCATAAAGCCTAGATGTAAGTTTCTGTCTATTATACACTGGAAACATAGTCTCCGATCTGTAAGATAGAAGCGTTCTTGCTTTGTCGGTCAATACATTTATGTATTGGTCGAGAGAGGGAGATATGATATTATTCGTCTAGTATGCTAGTTTTTTCTATCCGAATGTATTGTGTTTAACCACTGATAATTTTCGAGTACTTTATCATTGATTGCACTTCACCAATGATTTTAAAGCTTCGTCATTGAAGCTTGAAGAGCGCTCTGGTTTCTACTCATCCTCACATATCTTTAGAATGAAATTTGGCGAAACAATTTACACACTTGATGCTCAGTTATGACTCCTCGACCATAAATGGTCCATATTTTTTAGATACGTCCGTAGTTTTTCCTCTTGTCTGAACATTACGTGTCGAACATGAACTTTCAATTTCTCTACTTAAAAGCTAATAAACTTATTTTTAAAATTAAAAATGTGTACCTCGTTACTATTGTAATAAGGTTAAGAGGTATTTACGTACTGCTATGGGGTTCATACCTGTCGTTAGGATGACAAATGCATGCATACAATTTTGTTCTCAAAAATGAAAATTATTTAGGAATCATCTTAGTGTTTCTGTAAAATATATAATCTATTCTAATAATTATCATAGCCATTGTTTTTTTACGGAAGAACAAGTTATTTATTTATTCAGAAACAATTTTGAATCCTTGTGTTGGTCAATTGAATATTAAATTAAATTAATAAATAAATATTAAATTAGAAATATTTTATGATCGCAGAATTCTGGTAGTGTAAATAATTATGTATAAATTGTTCTATATATTTGTTGTGTCTAGCTTGTTACTCTAAGGGAGAAAAATCGTTATTTTTTTCAAAGCCGACAAAAATTACCGATAGACTGTAAACACCAAGAAGTAATCGATCTCTTGTATGTTGAAATTTGGACATAGTATATAACTGATTATTATTATCTGATTACTTAAATTAAATGCATTATTTCAAAGTCCATGCACATGACTTAACGAGAGATAAATAAATAAGGATAGTTTTCCAAAAAAAATCACGTTAGAAAATATTGTATACATCTATTGTAATAGTATGTACAAGCTTTCCTCACTTATCACAAATTGTATACATAAGTGTATATATACATGTACGTAATATTGAACGAAAAATTGGTTCTAGTGCATGAGGGAAAAATCATTTTTCTAACAAAGTCGTGTCATGGTGAAAAGCAACAAAAAAGCTTCCCGCTGTATTCAAGACCAGGTTAGCACGCTTCTCTCACTGTTTCCATTAGGCGTTCAGAAATGTAACTAGATTTTACTAGAATGTACTTCTCAATTAATTGACACTTAGTGTTGACGTCATAAAGCTTTTAGCAGGCTTTGATTTATAACTGATATACGTTGAAAACATCGACAATGACGTAATTTGACCGTGATCGTTGGACCAGAAATATCTATTATAACAATGAAATTTTGTTGCTTCATTCGTCACTTCCGTTTTATTAAATTATGTTGTTATCTATTCTCTGGGATTCGTTTGGAAGGATTTGAAATAAATGGTGTAATAAAACGTTTGATGTATTTTAAATACCAGAGGGTATTCGGGAGCTCTGGCGACACCATCCTATGGAAATCTAACAATGGCTGATGGCAAGTGATGCCATAAAATAATTATGTATACAGTCTGAAGCCTCGGGCATTAGTAAAATATCGAAAATTATTGACATATTTATATATACAGAGTGGTTAAAAATTCATATATAGTCGATATGATTCTAATTAATTCTGAGTAGACAACCCTAATACAGAAATGTTGTATTGTCATTAGTTAAGCCATACAAATCGCTTAAAAGAAGTGTAGATTTGGCAAGATGGTATAAAACAATCAATAAATTAGTAATACTAATGATAACTAACATAAACGTTGAAACTGGTAGCCACTGGTTTGAAGACAAAGCTGTAGCCTTTGTGAAATTGAATTTAGGACGCGTCGCAACATTTTTGGCAAAATTAATTGTATTGTGGCGTTAATCCTATTTATTACTTCTTGTACATTGGCCAGAGGCGTCGCATAAACTTCTTTCTTCAAAAAACTCCACACAAAGTAATTAAGAAGATTCATATCTAGTGGCCTTGCAAGACATGATATCTATACACCTATCCGAAAAACTCTCGTCTAACCATGCTCTTATAATTCTTGTATTATGAGCTCTGTCATTTAACAGAACATTATCCAATACTTACCTTTACTTACCTAAAACACATTTATTTATTTGCATTTAGTCTATTCGGAAGGAATATTGGTACCACAATTTGAAGGTTTAAAATGCCCAGTCAAACATTCGCAGGCAACTTTCTTTGGTATCCAAATTCTCGAATAGCTCGGGGATTTTCATCCACCCAAAAATGAAAATTGTGATTGTTAAGAACACCATCTCTTGCGAATACGCACGTTACTCCATAAAATAAGTAGTAAACTGTTTGGATCTTCTTGAATTTTGTTTAAAATTATTTGGAAAACATTATTCTTTAACAATTGTCATTTTCGTATAATTATTGTACTTTTTTAATATGGAATGGTCTTAAAAAACCTTCCGTAGGCACCAAAAGAACTGTTGTCTTACTTGAAATGTTCATTTCCTGGCTCATGTGTTTAGTGCTGCAAGTAGGATCTTGATAAACAATATCCAATGTTTCTTCTTCAACTTGAATCGTATGATGTCTTAGTCTGCCTACCTGGGATAAATGTGCCTGTTTCACGAAGTCTCCAATCCAAATGTATTGGTAGATAGGTGTTGCCGGTGTAGATATCAAGTGCGTATGTTCATTTGCGAACTCAAATGCCATATATCATCAGCGTATTGAAATTATAAATTACTTGGTATATACACAAATGGGGTAAGTAATGGAGGTGAAAACAATTAACGTTAAACTGACAAACGTCAACGCTTGACAAAGAATTAAGATATTATTTATATTATTCTGACCCGAGGTTGCTATATGTGCTTTAATGTAAAAAAGCAGTTAAAGAAATGTTTAATAGGGCAAATTATTGGCATAAAACGACTAAGTATGCCAACATAGTAATCACAATCCTATTTGGCAGCAAAGAACTTTTCAAAAAATTAGAAATATTTTTTGTTACACATTTTCAGAATTGATGGTCTCGCGTGCCTTAACGATCGACAAGACAACACTTGTGTATTAGCATTCTCGAGCCAGGATTTAATCATAGAATCGTCTTATTTAATGATTATCCATCTATTTCTTACCACCGGCATTCTAACATTATTGATAAACACACACACACAAATATATATATATATATATATATATTTTTATAAATATATATATGTATACATATATATATATGTATGTATATATATTATTACCTCCACCTTTGAATTAGAGATGAAAATGAATGAAAAAATGAACGAATGAAGGTTAATTCAATGTTAATGTAAGGTGAGGAGTTAATAATTAGTAGATGTGTACAATGAGCATCAAAAGTCCAGGACGTGTGCTAAGCTGAAAGAAAGATTATTAGTGGAATAAAACGACAGGAATGCCTTTAAAATTTTATTCACAAGTTAAATTAATTCTTAAAGCTTGAACGTGTTAAATAGAAATAGTTAACAAGAACGAGAGCAACAAATAAAATATGATAAACGTCGTAGCAAAGCTGTAATAAAAGATAAGTCTAACGATATATAGCTGTTTAATAAAATGTACAAAGAGTTAGATTAAAATGTGCATCGGGCGATACGTGTGCTTGCGTGTTTGTGTATATGTATATATCCTGGATCAGGAGGCTGTGCTTATATTCGGCGTCCGCGAAATTAAACACGAGGTCACAAGAAGCGCGAATAACGGTTCGCGGCACAAACACGTGTAAGACGGGTGTAGTCTGAATGACGACAGAAAAGCGAAGAGGGTTGTTCTCTTACGAACTGGGGCTTTATAAGGAACCCTTAGGTTGAGGGGCTATGTGTGCGTGTCATGTTTGAACGGACCAATGACACGAAAGAATAGGCACGCTAAACTGGCGGGAAGCAAATTAGCATATATTAAAATTGTGATCTTAATTTCAATATAAGCATTAAGCAAATTATCTACATAGAATAGTAGACGTGTATTCTATGTAAAAGAAATACCAAATCGGGATTGGTATTTGAATCGCGAATTGCATTCAGACATCAATATAACTGAATTGATATCGAATATGAGTCAGTGAAAAGTTGGTAACTTCAAGTACAGTCTTTGGTACCTGATTTCGGTTTTTATTGCAGCCTTGACCATTTGTACGTGACTAACACAAAAGGACTCTGCATCTGAATATATATACGAGTACCGGACAAATAATGACAGTATAATAATTTAGGAATTCAAGATCGAATTGTATTTTAAATTAAATAAATTAATCTTAAAAACGATATAAGAAATTATTATATATAGAGAGTGTAACAATATTATACAAATATATAAATTGGAGATGAGAAACTAGAAAGTAGACTTAGCCATGATAGAAATAATTAATTGTGCGTTACTTAGTAATATTCAATAGTAACAAGTATTTATATGTTAAATTTTACTTCAAGTCGTTCATTATTTTGGGCTTTATGATAATATATATATATATATGAAGTATAATATAATATAAGATATAATGAAGTAGTCCTTCAGTTCAACTTAACATTTACAGGTATTAATACTATTAATTTTTATTCTGCTATGGTAGCAGAATCAGAAGAAATATTATAAGAGAACCTAATGATTTATCAAGAGGAGTTGAAAAGGATAAATATGGAAATAAACACAGTTAAAACCAGTGCAATGATAATGTCCGCAGAAGTAAAAAGACAACCTTATGAGTGAAGGAAGATATTTAGAACAAGTTAAAAGCTATAACTACCTGGGAACAATTATAGAAGAAAATGGAAAAATAGATAAGGAAGTAAACGAAAGAATAGGACAAACTGCAAAGATATACAACGTATTGAGAAATACATTCATAGATAAGAAGGAGATACCAAAACAAATAAAGACCGAAGTATATAGAGGAGTGGTCAGACCCACATTAATATACGGCAGCGAATCATGGCCAATAACGAATAAAATTAAAAGCAAAGTTACGGCCACCGAGATGAGATTTCTAAGACGGATAGAAGGAATAACAAGGATGGATAAAATTAGAAACACGACAATTACAAGAAAGCAAAAGGTTAAACCAGTTGAAACAGTCATAGAAGACAGACAGCTAGGATGGCTTGAACATGTCCAGAGAATGAGAGGCGAGAGAATAACAAGAAGGATCTTTGAAGTTAAGACGGAGGGTAGAAACAGAATGGGAAGACCACGGAAAACTTGGAGGGACCAAGTATATGAGACGATGGAAAAGAGGAATATAGGATGGCATGAAATCAAACAGCTGGCCCAAGACAGAGAACAATGGAAGCTGAGAATAAAAAAAGAAAGGGAGGAAGTACTGAAGGAGACAAACTGAAAACAAAATTAAATGGTAAAATATATAAGACATAATGTAAAATTCAGTCCGACACCGCAGGGTAGAAGGATTTAGGATTAAATAAAAATAAATAAATAAATAATTTTTATTATAACGTAGATTTCTCGCACTGCCTCAGCCAAACTCCAGGAAACTTTTCTTTGAATACACATATCTAGGGGTCTGTGCTTGTATTGTAAACGGCTGATATTGTATGGTTTTACTATCTATCTCAAAATGGTACTTGGTACAAGTTTACTGATATTTTGTGTGCTCATTTAAAGATGGTTGGCATAGCTGTAATTATTATTATTTATATACTGAATTATCTAAAAATAATTTGAATAAAAGGCTTTTGTGAATTGTTTTTATCAATTAAGAAGAAATAGCACGAGAAGCGATTTTTAGCGAGTAAAAGTGTTTCTCAAACTTTGTTACGAAAATTTGTATGAAATATAATATTAAACGAACTTTCTTACTAATATTTTTCTTTACCCATATTTTGAATGTAGTTTGGTTCTTTTGAGATTTCTAAAATTTTCGAGTAATTAATGACTTATGTTAGAAATATACTCTTTAGAAGTCATACAAAATTGCATTATATCTACTATATTAAATCTAGAAATGAAAATAACTAAAAGATACTTATTTCGTTGGAAATAATCCAATCACGACATTCATTAGTAATTATGAAATACGTTTATTCATATTTTAGTATCATCAACATCAACGTTTTAATTGATTATAGTGTCCGACGTAGTTACTGGAACGCATACTCGACCTTATTCAAATATATTACATACCAACAAAATAGTTTCTGAAAACGTGCAGTGTAAAGTAAAGGAGTATATGCGACAGAATACACATAAGTGTAATGGATTTATGAATGTATGTTTCGAAAATTATACTTGTACCATGCCATCTTGGTTATCTTTTACAATTTCGCATGCTCGAAAATATGTATGTACGTGCGTGTAGAACCTGTAATATATACGGAAATAGTTCATAGCTTTCGGAGAAAATGATTTGATTCTGGTACAGGTGTTCGCCTATGTCAGAATATAATATAATACAATTCTAATAAACGTTGATGGAAAAAATTATTTCAAGTTCTGAAAGTTTTTCTTTTTCTTTCATCTTCTTCTTTTCTGTATAAACGTCATATTATAATTATGCAAAATTTAATAGATGAAAATGTCGAATTTTCCATTAATAATAGATAGTATGACAAGAACAAAAACTTTATTTTTAACTGCTTAAAGCAACTAACAGATACATCATAAAAATAATAATAACTTAAAAAAGGATTTATTTAACATTATTTTTTGTTTCAGTATATTTGGAGCAGATATTTGAACACATTGTAGTTTAACTTGCTTGTACAAGTTTTAATGTGATCTTGTTGAGAAAGCATAAAATATTGCATTTTTATTATAGGAGAAATATAGAAACATTCGAGTTTAAAGAAATTTTATTCAGTAATTTTTACCAAAAAATAAAGACTAATGCAAAGGGTAATAGGAAAGTTTTGCAATATGACGCAACAATGAATCGTAGGAAGCTGCTTGTTGCTACATATTGAGACATGTTCATACGTGCGTAGTAGCCGCCGCGCCATGCCGATGGGCTCAGTTATTCATTAGCAGTGAGAGTGTAAAGTGCTTGTGATGGCATCGTGGTCACGAAATGAGATAAGGGCAGTTTTGCGTTATGATTTCGTGCGTGGTTTATACATAGACCAGTGCTTCGAAGAAATAACTCTTGCACTAGGTGATGTTTGTCCACATCGCACAACGATATTCAGGTGGCATAGGGAATTCCAAAGGAGAAACTTAATTGTGGAGGATGCTGAGAGGCTGGGAAAGCCACGAACGTCAGTTACGGAGGAAAACGTTACTACTGTGAGGAAAATGCTTGGCGAGGACAGGTGAGTAACCTACCAACAGATAGAGGGTACTTCAGGCCTAAATGCACCAGCAATTTGTTCGATTTTGCATGCACGTGAAGAAACTTTGTTCTCTCTGGGTGCCGCATCGATTGACTGAAGAGCGCATGACGCGACGTGTGACTTGGTGCCAGGAGATGCTAAAAAAGTTGAATAAGGGACAATCTCAGTATGTGAACAACATCGTGATAGGTGACGAGACTTGGCTGTACTATTACGATGTGCCGACCAACGCTCAAAATTAAGTTTGAGTCTTTGATGATGAGGACGTACCCATAGATCTGTAAAGAAGAAAATGATAGCTGTATTTTTCAAATCGAGAGGAATTGTGGAACGCGTCGTTTTGGACACACAGAAGACAGCCACAGCCAAATGGTATACTGAACAGTGCCTGCCTAAAGTCATTTGATCTATGAAGAATCTGCGGTCAAAGTAAAGAATGGACACCTGGTTCCTCTATTACGATAATGCTCCAGCTCACCGCGCCAAAGCCTGCACCGAATATTTGACCACGACAGGATTGAAAGCGAACACCCGCCCTACAGTCCAGATCTTGCTCCCTGCGACTTTGCATTGTTACCGCATGTAAAAATGAAGCTAAAAGGGAGGCGGTTTTCCAGTGATGATTACCTTCTGTGGGCTTGGGACAACGAATGTGCTTTACTCCCTAGTGAAATTAGGCAGAACTGGTTTAAAGATTGGTATCGGAGGTTGGAGAGGTGTAATGAGTGTGGAGGAAATTAATTTGAAAAAATTAAATAAACAAAGCTGTATTGTAAAACTTTCCTAGTACCCTTTGTAATTTGTTTGATTTTCTTGAATATCTAAAAGCGTTTAGTATCTTAGTATCATGGACGAGATTAGTATGTCGCACATTCCTTGGGGAATCATATCTCATTCCTCCCTGATAGCAGTTCGTAATGCGTGCCTGGATTCTCAGTAGAATACCTATTTGAGCAAAGCGAGCTTCTGTTTACTATGAAATGAAGGTCGGTGTGCGCTCCAATATTTAGCCTGACTCATACCTTTACGCTATTATCCTCATAAAGAGACTTTTCCCAGACATATTGTAAATTATTGCGTGCGCCGGGTTTACGCCAAAACAGAATTCATTTACTGGCTGCAACGCAAATCTGGATTTGTCACTGAACAATATTCACCTCCAATCATGCGACAGCAAACAAACGGACATTCAAGTTAAGGTGTATGAAAACTATTTCTTGTCGTCTACGTTGATAGTAGCTTAGCAGTATCAGTCACTTCGAAAATGTGTTTCATTAATTGTGACAGATCAATCGCTTCTTGACGTTGTTGATCGAGCTTGCTCCTACCTTCGTCGAACGCTTCCAGTGTCTAAGAATCGATTTCAAATTTTAGAAATTTAACCACAGCTCTCTCCAAACACTTCATAGCCAACTCTTCATTCAAAATATTTGTTGCGTGTTGCTTAGGTATATCCTGTCCTTTTTTCAACAATTTCAAGTATAGTATCAGATTTTGAACGTCCACTATACGACTCACTTTTAACAATTGTACGGCCACATTTAAATTAACGAATCCATTTATCAGCAGTGGAAAATGAAAGAGCCACGTTCTTCCAGCCATTTTTTACCATGTTATTAACATTTGTTGTTGAAAGTCTTTCAAGAAAAAGTAATTACTGACATCGCAAATTTCAACGCAATCTATCTCATCAGAAAATCTGAGACTTTCTTAATTAAGCAGTCATCACGATCACATTAATAGACTTAACAACGTCAAATTTTACTGCTAGCCTTTTTAGAGAAACAAACCACAACAAAAAAAAAATTGAAACTGCCCTATTTTGTAGACCAAAATAAAGAGATTTGCTGGTAAACATTAAGCCAGACATCATTAAGAGTTATTAGAGAAAAGTTAGTGGCTTTATTGTTTTATATTGGTACCCTATACGGATGTTAACGTTGTATTAATGTTAACCGGGTAAATTTGGCTATCGTAATGGAAAATGGTTGTGTATCAGAATCGCTTTAAAAATTTCTATTACTATGATCCTTTCCTTGTTTAGGTTTTTCTTAGATTTTCTTGTCAAAAGATCAAAAAGTCTTAATAGAATTAATTTCTTTTAAAACTATTGTTTTCATTACTTGATTTGTTCAATCTTGTTTCAGTTACGAGTACTGAGTGCATGTACTTTCTCTATATCTCAACTTATTGCCCTCATTCGTCTTTTATAGATTTTATAGGCTGTTGCGATCTTTTGAACTCTCTATTAGCACGTCACAATGAATAGATTTCTTACGGCTTTGTTAAAATTTCTCTTATCGTTCAGGTTTAGGTCTTCTGTAATTTTTTGTTGAGTTTTCATAAATTTTTTCCTTCATAATTTATCGAACAATCAAACATTTAATCAAAAAATACGTACACAGAATACGAAAATTGAATATGGTAAGGGGTTTAATTTTTTTGATTAATTCAATTAATCAAATTTATCTCAATTATCATTTAGTTTGGAATTGCTAGGTATGCAAAAATTAAGTAGAAGATAAATTGAATTCTTAGTCAAAAATTGAAAATAATCTGACACCTACTAGAGTCTCAGAACTAGTGTGTTTCTGAGGCATTATATGAATCTATGTTAAACCTGAAAGCAAGATTTAAGGTAACGTGTCCGCAGGGAAAGGCAGTAGTTAACGTTCCCCTGGGGCACAAGGTGCAACTTGACCGAGCAAGAATAAATACAGTAGGTATTTATTCTTGCTCGGTCAAGCAAGGACGAACATCTGTAAACAAAAAGTAAGAAATTAATATATGGAGGTTCTATAGCTACAAAGCAATATCCCTCCACGGAAAAAATAAGCCAGGACAACTTCAATTAATTTAATCTAATTCAAGATATCGTCAAAAAAAAGAGTATTTTTAGAAAGCAGGAAATGTTTTAAATATCCCATTTTTTTCAAATTTTAGAACACCTGATGATTACTAGAATCCAGATCTGGTGAATAGGGTAGATGCTGAAGCAATTTTCAGAGTAATTCATTTAAAATATTCTTAGTTCTTCGTGCAGTATGAGGTCATACATTGTTCTGTTACAGTAACGGACGCTTATGGATGGCCTTAATGGATCACACAAAAGATTATAACAATATTCTCCGTTACTTGTAGTACCTTTCGGTAGATAATCCATATTAATAATTCCTTGTAATCACAGAATACTATGAACATTACTTTAATAATCAATGAAATTTTGCGATTCTGCTTAACTGGAAGCCCTGATTTTTGGTCCAAGATTGAAGGATAATAAATACTGATGAAACACGTATACCTTATGTTCCATCAGTATTTAGTAGCCGTTACCGAAGTTAATCACGGTAATGGGCTAAAAGCTCTTGAAGTTGGCGGCACGTATCGGACATATTTCTGTTCCAGTTAATACCCGAGACTGTTGGGACTGTATCTTAAGTAAGTGTCCAGTTCGTTGGATACCAAGGTGCGAAGGGTGTGAAACCTTATTCACTCCCAAACGTTCGTGTAAAATCTTATGAACCTGTATTGTACCTATTCTTACGCTAACTCTAATTTCACAAATATTATCATTTTTGAATAGGTTATTCACGGGAGTAACGTTTTTTATATACAGGGATATCCGGGCGTTAATTGCGTGGATTGCTTTCTAGTGATGTTCTTTCAGCTTCAGAACTATCGGCCTACAGATAGACAGTTCTTTTACATTCTGCAGGTTCTCCAAATATACCTTGTAGACGTTGAATGATTTTTAAAAGTTTTGCATCTTCTTTACACAAAAAGAAAGAACTAGCTCTTTGTGATTTAGCTGCGCTTTTCATGATTGCAAAATCAGTAGTACAGAAATACGTCTGCATTAGTCATGTAACTGAAGTTAACTAAATAATATTACACCAGACAGAGGTGTAAATATGTCAAGACTTATCATTGACCAATAGCATCGCCTGTAAAACTTACGTATTACAGATTTTTGTAAACATCCCTCGTATATATAAAAATATTGAAAAAGTAAGGGAAACCAGTTTACAGCTTTTCCATGCTTTTTTTTATTTGAAATTTTCAGATACAAATGAAATTTTGTCCTTTTGCTTGTATTAAGAATTCTAAGCTTCTCCATCACTTTTCGTTCCTTTTAAAATTGCCAAACGACTACGTCTTAAAGTGAAACAGTTTTTCCGGAGCCCCTTTTATATCTCAAATGGGTCCTATACAAATGTCAATGAAATCAGACAGAAATATTTGTTATATTTGGCAAATTTTTGCTGCGACGAATTTCTTCTCGTATTCTATTTTTAGAAATATCGTAGAACCTAAATTTGTTTGGTTCTCCCTTCGTGCTTTCAGTTCGACCACTTTGAAGTTCTTAAAACAAACCGAGTAAGTGGTGACGGCAAGAAGATGATTAATTTATTCGCCTTTTTTGTCAAGCGTGTTAAGTAAAATATGGAGTTTTAAAATAAAATATGCAATTGAATTCTAAATTTTGCGTTAAATCCTGTTTAAAAAGTATAGACTTCGTTTATTAAGTTATTCATTTACGAGATGTGGCAATTAAATAACGAGACTGGTGTGAGAAATGTTATTTATTGCAAATAACTTTTATCTCTTTCAACATACTCTCCTCCCCTATCTATACACCACTGTGTAAGTGTTTTCTATTATTCAAAACAATACTGTAGTTCATCAGTTATCAGCCTTTTCAACAATTCTGCCGTTTTTGTTTTTACATGTTCAACAGTGTGTTGGAACAGATAGAAATCACATAGCGTGGGATCTAGTGAATACGGAGGGTGATCAAGCAAAGCAATGAGCTTGTCCTCTAAACACTGCTTCACGAATAGGGCATTGTAAGTTAGTGCGTTGTCCTGATGTAGAATCCATAAATCGTTTTTCCATAAATCCAGTCTTTTCTTCCTTACTCTTTCCCTTGACTTGATTACAACTTTTTCGCAGTAATTCTGATTTAAAGTTTGACCCTCAGGCACCCAATCAGTCATGATAACACTCTTGATACCGAAAAAAAAATGATTAGTATTACGTTCAATTTCAATTTGCTCATTCGTGCTTTTTTCTGTCTGGGCGATCCGGAGGCCTTCCAGTGCATCGATTGATGCTTTTTTCCGGGTCATTCTAGAAATCCAAGTTTCATCACATGTGATGATTTTTATGAGTAAGTCAAGTTCTTCTGTGAGTCATTCCATGATATCAGACTCAATGTTCATCTGACTATCCTTTTGTTCCTCAGTGAGATTTTTCGGCGCCACTTTTGCACGAACTTTTGTCATATTTAATTCATCATGCATAATGTATCTTACTGTTGCTTTGTTAATGTTTACTATATTGGCAATCATCCGAATGTTCAGACGACGGTCTTCCCGCTAAATTTCATTAATTTTGTAAACGTTCAATTCAGTTCCTACATTCACAGGTCGACCTGGACGTTCATAATCTTCGACCTCTTCCCTACCTTCAGAAAACCGTTTGTGCCATTCAAAAACTCACGCAATGATATAACATTATCACTAAACATTTGTAAACATTTTGTTGGGGATTTTTTTAATTTAACAAGGAATTTCAGGTTAATTCGCTGCTCGATTTTTATATCAACCATTATCACGGCACTAAGTAACAGTGTCCTCCACAATTAAAGCTTGAAAGCAAACTAAAGCAGACAGAGAGATGAAACTACGACTTGTTCCTTGGGAAGTATCAAGGTCATCGGTATTCTAATTGTAGCCTCTCCCGATGCGCCTGCGCGATGGAAGGAGCGCAGTGTCGTTATTTAAGTGCCACACCTCGTATTTACACGCGTAAAATTATTAAAAGGTTATCAAATACAATATGCCTTCAGGAAGTCCGAAATCTGTTTCTCTAGGCAATAAGGGTTTTGTTTGACAATGTGAAAGAGCATCTAGAACATAACATATCCCTTATGAGTAGCATCGTTATATAAAATTCATGATTTTCCCAAGTTAATGTTGTCTACAGGTTGGCTATTTATTTGCATAGGTTAAGCATTAGTAATATGTTGTTTGATATTTTTGATTATTGGTTGAGCATATGTCACTTTCGGTTAAATTTGGTTGTCATAAGATAATCTTTTGCAGTTGGACAGCACTCTTTTCACGTAAAGCAGGATAGTAACGTTTCTCTAGCTGCTTGTGGTACACGTATTCATAGCAATTAGAGGAATAATTATTATGACAGTGAATACATTTAGCCGTACTCTCTCTTATTGTTCTTTCATACTTGAATGTGTTGTAGAATCCTGCACAATTTACACACACGTAAATAGGTTTTAGTATAATCACAGTTTTGACATCTGGTGCTCTAAGGAAATATTCTTTTTAGCAGAGGTGATTCAATTATTACTATATTGTGTTCTACTGTAGTGAAATTATATATTTCCGTACTGTTGATAACTTTGTCACCTTTCTATTCTAAATTTCTCTGAAGTGGAGGGATGATATCCTTTTGTCATTACTCGATGGCTTTTTTGTTTTGTAACTGATATAATAATAATAATAATAATAATTTTTCTTATTCAACAGACGAATCCATTTAAAGGATAATACATTTAATTTAGGAACAGTGCGAATACATAACAAACATCCAAATCCAAATATATATGTTTCATGCGAAATATGTATTATAACTCTAATAGAATAAAAAAGGCATTGCCTTGGTGTTCATTATTTTAGGTATAAAATAAAGCAAAAGTAACAAAACAGAATTCAATGTAGAGGGGTTAGGAAAAAGAGAATTCGCATTTCAAGACATATTGGTTAATGGTGCCGTAGTAAAGTTGATTTAGCAACGGGAAAACTATCTGTATAAGTTTTCTCTCATTCTATAGATATTGCTATCTAATTTCTTCAGTTCTTTGAAATAGTTGTTAAAGTGAATGAGTAAATATTAGAACACGACCACATGAAAGAATGTGGATGAAAGTGTACAAAATATTAAAAAATAGATTAAATACTTCTTTCCACATGATTTAGTAGCCTATACTGATTTCAATTGCTAAGAGAAGTATGAAGAATTTTTACTAGAGTTACTTCTAATTGTTTCACAAGATGTACAGCATCTCATGATTCCCACATTAATATAATACCCGTATACAGGGTGTTTCAAAAAGAATATACGTATTTCGAATGCATGTTTATTAAACTTTAAGACATACGAATATGAAACTTTTCACACATATTTACGAACTTCGAATATCACATCGATACTCAAATTCCTCCCATACTTGGGCAAGCATGTCCTGCGATACTGATGTTATGGCAGTACGGATCCGGTTCTTCAACTCTACCAGGTTCTGTGGTGGTACAGAAATGTTGTCTTTAACCAAACCCCACAGGGTGTCGAATTCAGTGACCGTGGAGTCCAGGTGAGACTTGCTAAGTCGCCAGCTCCTTGACGGTCCAACGGTTCGGTAGAGTTTCATTCAGATATTCACGCACTTGGCGACTACAGTCAGGGGGTGTCAACAACCAGTTTCGTAATATAGCGAGTTACTTCTGACCGCTAACTGTGTTTCCATCAAAGAAGAATTGGCTATAAACAGATGATCGGGATATTGCACAAAACACATTGATTTTAGGTGAATCTCGTACATGTTCAATGGCTGCATGTGGGTTCTGTAGACTCCTAATTCGAACATTGTGTTTGTTTATCAGACTACTATCATGAAAAATTGCTTCATCACTGAACTCGATGCGTTGTGCGAAAGTGTTACCATTATCAATAGCATCATGAATCCCGTTACAAAATGCCACATGTTTCCGTTTGTTATCAGGATGCAGAGCTTGTGACAACTGTAACTTGTACGTCTTCATAACCAACCGACGTCTCAAAACACGCCAAATTGTTGTTGTAGGCAGTTGTAACTTGCAACTGGCACGACGAGTTGATTTTGAAGGATTATGTTGGAAAGTAGTTTGAATTCGTCCAACATTTTCTTCAGAAACACGAGGGCGGCCAGTACTCTTTACAGACATACACATTCTGTTCTACAAACTGTCGATACCATCTGCGAATGTTCTACCCATTCGGAGGATCAATTTGGTAGATCAACCTGAAACGTCTTTGCACTGTAATCACGGAATTGCACTTCGCAAACTCGAGAACACAAAATGATTTCTGCTGTGGAGTAGCCATTTTAAACATATGGCGGTTACCAAGAAAAACAGAAGACAACTGACATGTAACGGCTATTAAATAAACTAAACTATGTATTCGTTTCTCCAATAGCCGAGCCGAGGCGCAGCGATCGATAGTTTGGACAAAATAATATTTTGTAATACGTATATTCTTTTTGAAGCACGCTGTACAATAAAATTAAATGCTATTACATTATACGGTGATTTCAGAAAACCATGCTTACAGTAGTTATATGAATTTGGGGCATACAGAAATCCTCATCTTCATAAAATATTTGAATATTAGTTCTTATTTTCATTATTCACAGTTGTTGTGAAAACTTTTTATTAGCAGTGCACTTGGAATGTGGAATTTCATGACGAATCTTTTGTTTATAATGTCAAGCATCAAGATCGTAATAACTTATTCCATTGCCACGAATCGACGACTATTTATTTATTTTTATTTGATGAGACTTCAAAATTTCAGGTACATTAAGCCATCAGTTTATATACAGTCAGCACCACAAGAACGTACCTTATATTATATACAGAAAATAACTGCTACAAATTATTTACATCAATTAATATATACAAAATACAAATACGCTATGCTTTAATGAGGTGTCCAATCTCCATTATTGTTCACTATAGCTTCGCAGCGTTTGCGCATGTTATCAATTAACTTCTGAGTATATGCAACAGGCAGAGGTCGCCATATCTGCCTAATATTTTTACATAGGGATTTCAAATTAACTACAGCCCTTCCTTCAAGTTTTTGCTTTATGAAGGCCTACACGCTTTCGACTGGGTTCGCGCTAGGGGATTGTGAAGCAAATCTAACACGCGTACGTCATTCTAATCCTTCCAGGACAAGTCGACTTCGCTATTTTAGGCCGTTCTCCTCCTTGCACCACCCACAGTGACTTGTTACTTTCCAGCCATTGTTCTGTAGACGCTAGTAGACATTTTTTATAAATTTAAAGCTTCCCGTCTGAATTTAAATTTGTAATAAACAGGTGCGTGCTATTTGCCACATCCCCAAACGCGCACTTTAACTGGATGTGTAATTATCCTATGAAATAATTTCCCGCCTTTTACTATCCACGGTTTACGCTTTGTGCACAAATTTATACAACACTTTACCAATTAATATTATTTTCTAGTTATTGACGAATAATAGTCATAATACTGGCTTTTCTGCCTGCTTAATATTCGCTGTGCTTATTCTAATGTTAATGGTTTTTTTAACAAATAAATTACATAGGCTTTAAATTTATTTTTCTGTTGATTAAAATCTGATACCCGTTGTTAACTAATTTTGGCATTGTGATTTCAAATATCAAACTCGTTTTTCTCTATTGCGTCAGGTTTCTCCTCTATGACACCTTTTTCGTTTAGCTCGTTTAAGGAACATTAAAAAATGCAAATGCTTAAATTGTTCGAATTTTAAAACATTCTAAATATAATCAAGTCGATTAATGTTCATATAATAAATTAACTCTGCTCATTCATAGGTATTGCCAAAACAGAGAATATGGCAGAAACTGTTTCAAGCGAAAATTTATTCTGTCCTATTTTGTAATTGGTGTTTTTTAAGCTGCATGAGAACTATCGATATCGATAACTATGGGTTGACAGCTGATAATATCAAACTGTGTTCGCATTTCTGTTCAGTAAGGTTTGGCAATCATCATGAATCGTTTAACGCCAAAGCAACGCTTCCAAATTGTGGAAATTTACTTTGATTGAAATAAATCAGTTCGCGAAGTTCATAGAGCACTTCGTCCATTTTACGGTCAACATAATCGGCCTAGTGAGCAAGCAATTCGTGCAGTTATTGATCATTTTCACACTTATTTTACTCTTCTCGAGTCAAAACCATCAACAAGACAAAGAAATGTGCGTACCGAAGAGAATATTGCTGCTGTAGCGCCAAGTATTGAAGAAGACGCCGAAATGTCGATTCGCCGTCGTTCTCAACTTGTTGGCCTTTGTTCTTCGACTACGTGGAAAATTTTACGTAAGGATCTTGGCTTACGTGCCTATAAAATACAGCTCGTGCAAGAATTGAAGCCAAACGACCATCGTTTGCGTCGCATTTTTGCTGATTGGGCTCATTTGAAACTGGCCGAAGATGAGCATTTTGATCAAAGAATTGTGTTTAGTGATGAAGCTCATTTCTGGTTAAATCGCTACGTCAATAAGCAAAATTGCCATATTTGGAGCGAAGACAATCCTCAAGCCGTTAACGAATCACCATTACATCCATTAAAATTGACTGTTTGTTGCGGTTTGCACGGTGGTGGCATCATCGGTCTTTATTTCTTTCGAAATGAGGAAGCAGCTGCCGTTACGGTGAATGGCGAGCGCTATCGAGCCATGCTGAGCGAATTTTTGTTTCCAAAAATTAATCAGCCAGACATCGACGTCATTTGGAACCAAATAAGACGGCGCAACTTGCCATATGCTTAACGATCGATTTATTGCACAATCAATTTGGTGACAACTTTATTTCTAGAAGTGGTCCTGTTCGATGGCACACTCGTTCGTGTGATTTAGCGCCTCTGGATTACTTTTTATGGAGCTATGTTAAGTCATTGGTTTATCCCAACAATCCAGTAATTCTTGAAGCATTGGAAGCCAATATTCAAGCCACCATTGACACCATACGGCCAGATTTATTGGAAAACCTATCATTTAAAGTTCTCAAATTCTCAAGTTCTTAAAAAACACCCGATATAAATAATTATAATTTTTATTAAGCATTGCGAAATTGTTTATATATATATAATTGTCGTATTTGAATAAATAAATTGTCATAATTTTGAACTTTGTTTATTTTATATCAGTTCTTAACAACTTAGTCGCTTTTAGTGATCCTTCAAAAAGCAGGATATGGTATAGACTCAAATTTTGACGTGATGCGTAAAAACTAGTATGATTTTCTGTTTTGGCGCCCCGATGTTACTAAATAAAAAATCTCATTTAGAAGTCAGCAAAAATCGTGTTGACCAGTGTTTCCACTTTATTTTACTGATTTAGAGTTTCTTTTCAAATACCGCTTCTAACCTTTTAATATATTTTGCACTTATTATGAAGACGATGTTGTCTCTAGGAACATATACACAAAACTACGCATAAAGTATTATGGCGTAGTATAGCAAACATAAGGGACTAAGAAGTCTACTTGTTTTTTTTTAAAAGAAGGCAGCTATATTCAATTGTCGAGAGTTACGGTCTTTTAACTTAACAAGTGCAGTCTGCTACTGCAAAATTATTGTAAATTATACAAAAATATTTCAATGTTGTTGTTCATTTATTAGTTGAAAATATATTGTATCATAATTAGTTGACACTTTTAAATTGCCTTTAGTTTATAATTTCATAAATAGATAATGTCATGCCAGAACTTGATGTTTATTTCAAATTTTCAAATAAAATAAAATTGTAAATTGTAAATTAAACAACGTTCAAATATTTTCAAAATTAAGCGGATTTTTGTAACAGAAAATGTATACATTCACTGTTACGTTTCGCGTATATCCAGTAATCTTTTGATAACGTTTTTAAAATTGTTTTTTAACGCAAATCGACTTTAAAGCTCTCTAAAAACTATTAAATTCAAACAACCTTTGCGATGTTACAACGTTACTAGGGATAAATCTGTTATTTATTAATTAACAACGAATGTATTTTGCACGTAAACTGGTTCTAGATATTTATTTAATATTCCATTTAATGCGATTTAAAAATTTCACCTAATTCATAATTACGATCACGTTTCGAGTTTTAATTCTTTCATAGATAATAATACTTACTGTCTGTCAAATAAATACACACATACATCAAATATATTACATACGTATTATAAGTTGGATAATTTCAATGTCCAATTAAAGAAAATGCAATCCATAATATATAAACATATATATGTTAGGTAGTTTTTGTGAGTTTTTTATGTCCTTGAACATTATGTAGATTTTACTGTGTTCGGTTAAGAAAAAAGAACACCGCAATGCAAGTAATCTTTAATAAACTGGTTTGATGCACGAATTGTGAAGATCTACTTTCAACAATTATATTTCATGCTTAATAAAACACTCCATTAGACAAAACTGGTGAAAACTTGCGAAATATGTAACACAGTATATTCTCCCTTACCGGACATCTCCCGACAATGGACATCTCAAATTAATGGACAGTTTCTGATGCACCGAGCGTCAGTATACTATTTGCTGTATAACAATACCTCTCACCAGAAGACATTAACAATGGACACGGACAGTAATAGACATCCACTACAGTAAATTTAAATGAAAATTTATTTCTTTACAATGGACATTAGTACTTTATTGCTATTCCTATAATTTTAAATATAATTATTTTAATACATATAATAAGTGCTGTAATAATTGCCTATAGACGGATTACATAATAAATTTATTGCAATTCCTATAATTTCTAAACATAATTACATATTTTAATATAATAAGTGCTGTACTGATGGTCTTTCTGTTCATTATATGTAATTATATACATACAAATGTATAATAATTATGAGCGCTGTAACAGTCTTAACAATGAATATGAACAACACATAATTAAGGCAGGTAATAAATACAACTGTAATGATGGCCTTATATAAAACGGCTATAGCTTTTATAGCATTCATTTGATGTTTAGTGCTCTAACAAGTTAGATACCTAGTGTTTTAGTGTTCGTACAAGTAATGTAGCTATGAAAAAGTGAAAATTTCACAGTTTAGAAGAAAAAGTTGATGTTAATCACTATGCAGAGAAGAATAAACTTAGTGTGAGGCTGCTAGCGGGAAGATTCTGCATCGATAAAGTGGGCGATATTTTGAAAAACAAAGTTGATATTAATAGACGGTTGGAAATGGAAAATGGAAATTCAGAGCAAAAGAAAAAATTTGTGAAAAGAGAAGGAGCTGCACTGGAATAATAATGTATGATTGGTTTTGCAAGGTGCGAGCTAAGAGCATTCCATTGTCCGGTAAAATAATAAGGGAAAAAGCACTCGAAGTTTTACAAGAGCTAAATTATGAATTCAAAGCTTTAAGTAGGTGGTCTGACAAGTTTTCTCAGCGACACAACATATCGCTTCGAACAATTTGTGGTGAAGCCGCCGCAATAAATGTGGATCAAATATGTGTCTGGAAGAAACAGTTGATAACTATCACAAAGGAATTCTCACTGAAAGACATTTTTAATGCAAATGAAACGGGACTTTTTTCCGGGTTTTTCCAAACAAAACCTTTGCATTAAAGGTAAAAAATGTTCGGATGACTAAGCTGCTAAGGAAAGATTAACTAATCTCTTGTGTGCGAATATGGTTGGAGTAAAGGAAAGTCCTTTAGTAATAGGGAAAAGTAAGAATCCACGATACTTTAGAGGAGTAAACGTTGAGAAGTTGCCAGTGGAGTGGTATTCTAATAAAAAAGCGTGGATGATGAGGGACATTATGACAATTTGGTTTACCAAATTTGATAGAAAAATGCCACAGCAGAAAAGAAAAGTTCTTTTATTTTTAGACAACGCCACATCACATCCAAAACTTGAGTTACAATATGTTAAACTAATATTTTTGCCCCAAAACACTACCTCTCATTGTGAACCACTTGATCAAGGGATTATCAATAATTTTACAACCAACTACAGAAAACTTTTAGTTACGAGACTTTCATCGTCTATGGATCATTGTAAATCTACCGAGTGTATAGAAAAAATTCATTAACATTCTCAGTGTTCTAGTATGGACCACTACTGCTTGGAAAACTGTAAGCGCTGAAACTATCAACAAATGTTTTCTTGAAGCTGGATTTGGTGAGTTAAATGCCGAAGATATTTGCGAGGATATAGACTTCAGTGATGAAGACGATGTGCCCCTGTCAGAACTGCGTAAATCATATGCTGACATACGCATAAATTGTTGATAATTTACATACGATATTAGCATACAAGAGCATGTGCGTGAATTTCAAAGCAGTACTAGTGTACGTGATAGCGACAGTGAGGATGATGATATTATTTCAGAAACTAAAAACATTAAAGAAGCTTATGAAAAGCTAAAGGATATTCAAAACTTCTTTTTCTTCTCTGGTGACATTACTCAAGGAAAAAAAAGTTGCTGAGATAGTATGCAATCTAGAAACACAAATTGTAAAAAGAAGAATTGAAAATCTAAATCAATCTAAAATTTCAGATTTTTTCGAATAAGTTAGTTTAAGTATGTTGTAAGAATAGATATCTCTGAACAATGGACAGTTTTATATACACCACTACTGTCCATTATACAGAGAACATACTAACTATTTGTTAAGGAATGATTGTTAAATATAATCATTGCTAAATTTTATTTTTGGCATGTAAATATGATTGTAGAATACACTAACTTGTTCTTGGGTCTCGTTGATTATTAAATTATAATGACATCTTAGAAAAAATCATTTATTTAGTTTTAAAAAATTACAACAAATATTATATACTGTTTCACATTCAAAACAATAAGCTAAACGACTATAAAACATCGAATCTATGTCTAATTGACGTTCCGCAAATTCATAGGAGTTTAGATTTAGCCCACTACAAACGTTTTTCTTTTGAGCTTTCAATAGTACTGGGGTACTCCGGTACCTAGCAAAGATAAATATTTAGCTTTATTGTTACAAATACATATTCTTGCTATTACTTACCTTACAAAAACTATAACCCGACTGGCACGACAATTGTCTGTCGCATTCCTTGAATATGTTGGTGGTAATTTCTTGCAAAATAGCCCTTGTAAGACGCTTCCAAATTGCGTTCAGCAAGATAAAACTAGAATGAATAACCTTACATCCTAACTGAGAAATGAAATTAAACAGCTAAAAAATGATACCATTAACGAATTTCTTCAGGGACTTACTAGTGATTCCAGTACTAAATATTCGCTCTGGAAAACTACGAAGAATTAAAAAAAACCTATTATGCAAATACCTCTAATCAAAAATGAAAATGGGAGCTGGACCAGAAACAACAAGCAAAAAGCTACAAGATTTGCAAACCACCTCGAAAAGATATTTGAACCCAATTCAGTAGACCATAACAAAACATTGCCGCATCGTCATCGGTCAAGAAAGAATGAAAATCCCATTTGTCACTTTGCCTGAAATTAAAAAAGAAATAAAAACTAATATCAACCCAAAAAAAATCTCCTGGCTTTGATGTTATTACTGGTCAAATCTTAGAGAACTTCCGAGAAAAGCATTAATTAGAATCACCAACATAATCAATGCTTCATTCAGACTAAAATATGTACTGCATCTGTCGAAAGTGGCTGAAGTGATAATGATTCCTGAACCAGGAAAGTCACCCCATCATATCGGCCAATATCATTATTGCCGATTATGTCCAAATTGTTTGAGAAACTGCTACTCAAAAGATTAAAACCAATCATTGAAGAAAAACATCTCATCCCGGATCATCAATTTGGTTTCCGAAAACAACATTCCACGATTGATCAGGTCCACAGAATCACTGATGTCATCGAAAAATCATTAGAAGGAAAAAAGTATGTTCGGCAGTGTTTTTGGATGTACTACAGGCTTTTGATAGGGTCTGGCATGTGGGCTTGAACCACAAGCTCAAGATGCTTCTCCCTGAGCAATATTCAGAAATTTTGAGGTCTTATGTATCCGACCGTTACTTCAGAGTCAAACAAGAAGACACCTATTCTAATCTGAGGAAAATCCAAGCTGGTGTGCCGCAGGGCCAATCCGATATTTGTTATACACTAGTGATTTGCCTACATTTAGCGAAAATGTTGTTGCTACGTTTGCAGATGACACTGCAATTCTAGCTACTGGAGACAACAACATTGATTCAACGACAAAGTTACAAACAGCTATTGTCGAAATACAACACTGGACAGCAAAATGGCGTATTCAAACGAATGAAAACAAATGAGTGCATATCGATTTTACTAACAAACGAATCGAGCATAAGCCAGTATATATTAATCAACATGTAGTCCCGTACGAGAATACAGCCAAATAACTTGGTATGACCCTAGATGCTAAACTCAGGTGGAAGCCACATGTTAATAATAATAATAATAATAATAATAATAATAATAAGTCTTTATTGTCCAACAGATTGTTACAATCCAATAACAGGACAAAAAATATAAAAAAATACAAATCATCAGATAATCAAACAATACTAACCTAATTAATGTTCACAGTGCATTAAAAAAAAAAGAAAAACGAAAATAAAGATATAAATGAATACAAATATAGTCATACACACACACACCCATAATTAAGAAAATTAAGACAAACGCGCCCTAGCGACAGCCAGTATCCGCCCCAAGGAATCAAAATTTATATCGCAATGGTCCGACAAATCGTTGAAGGTCCGACATGCAACTGCTAATGAGGAATTGAAACCAATATTGGTACTAAATGTTTCGATATAAAAACAAAGGCTATGTCTAGTCGACATTCGCGGTACCATAAAATTAAGCTGAGGCAGCAAATGAGGACAATCTATATTTCCTCTAACCAAGTTAAATACAAACTTCATACTGTTTAGTTGACGTCTGACTTCCAAGGACTCCATTCCAAACTTATTTAGAAGAAAAGAGTTCTCGACTCCTCGCAGAGGACACACACCCCCACCCTAAAACACAAAAACCTTAAAAACCTTCTTTGAACTCTTTCAAGTGACAATTTGTGAATCTCATAATAAGGATGCCAGACTAAAGATGCATACTCCAGCCTTGAACCTACATACGTCATGTACATCTGCTTAATCGTAGAAATATGAAAACAATGAGAATTCCTTATCACGAAACCCAGCACCCTGAGAGCCGCCGCGGTTATGTAATTGATGTGCTTAACAAAGGTAAGTTTGGAATCAAAGTAGACACCCAAGTCTTTTATTTCAGTGCATCTAATGAGGGAAAGACCATTAAGTGTATAATTATAGATTACTATATTAACCCTCTTCGTATATGTTACAACTCTGCATTTATCCACATTCATCTGCAAATTGTTCAGCGCACACCAATCAGCAATCCTATCCAACTCCAATTGCAAGCGGTTACAGCCATCCACATCATCTACACCTTCGAAAATTTTCAAGTCATCCGCTAAAATGCACTTATTGCAATCCACTGTCTCAAGCAAATGGTTAATAAAAAGCAGAAATATTAAAGGACCCAAATTGGAGCCCTGCGGCAATGACGTAGCGGAGAACAGGCGCGACCTGTAACAGGCATGACAAACATATTGGCGTCGGCCATGCAAATATGAATAAAAAAAAAGAAATGAGTGAATCACTAAATCCAAAAGAGCTCAGCTTCCTAATCAAAATTGCGTGATCCATGCGATCAAACGCCTTAGAAATATCCGTATAAATAACGTTAACCTGGCCCCGGGCATCAAGGATACTAGAAGTGAATTGTGTAAAATAGGCCAGATTGATAGTAGTTGACCTTTCCTCCATGAAACCATGCTGGAAAGGTGATATATAGTTTCTAACGAGAGGATAAACACGAAGGTATATCACTGTCTCAAATACCTTAGCAAATTATTTAAAATTGGGATTGGTCGATAGTTAGTCACATCAGACGGAGAACCGTTCTTCAGGACAGGACACACCCTAGACACCCTCCATGTGTCCGGAAACGCAGACGTTGTCAGTGCCAGGTTAAAAATCAGCGTCAATGGACGGGCAAACACGACCCCGCAGTCCCGGAGAACGAAACTTGGTATTCCATCGGGTCCAGATGTCATTTTGATCTTCAACTTCCCCATCGCAGAACGAACCTCAGCCTCCTGCACCGAGGCAATGCCAACGAATGGAACATTGAAGCAACAGTACCGAAAATTATTAGGCCCAGAAGGCACATAAATACTAGAAAAATAATCAGCAAAACCATTGACAATGCTCTGCGGATCGCCAAATACGAGATCACCATGTCAAACCGATCCAGGGATTCGTGAACGACCTCCTTTGTTTTGAATAAAAGACGAAAATTTTCGGGGCTCAACGGTAATAGACGCCTCAATCCCAGAGACATAATCTCTGTAAACACCTTTAATTTGCTTCTTAACGGCAGCTCTCAGAGATCTGAAACAATTCAATGAATCAAGATTCCCCGTTCTTTTGTAGTGTCTATAATAATAATTCTTCAATTTAATATTCCCAAATATAGCACTGCAAATCAAATATAGAATACAGTTTATCGTAAAATAAACCACATGCCAAATCTACATCCGCCGCAACAGACAGAAAGGACCAATCAACGGCCGCCAGCGCGCCATACAGACCAACAAAATTCGCCCTTCCAAAGTTATAAGCCTTACACATACGATTAGAAGGCATACCAACATAAGCCTCATTGCACAAAATATTGATATTCAATGCAGGATGATGCGCATCTACTTCCAGCAAAGGAACCTCGTCTTTACTAACTTCTAAAACAATATTAGATATAACCAAATCTAGCAACCGCTGGTTGACATTAATTATATCATTAAATTGATGTAAATTGTTAAATGCAATAAAGTTGTGCATTATGTTACTACGCGAGTCCTCCACGATAGTGTTATTAAAATGTGTAACATTAAAATCTCCCACAATCACAATATTCTCTCCACTAACATTCACGTTGAACAATTCAAAAGCCTCCAAAAAGTGCTCAAAATCTTGAACAGTTGTAGACGGAGGAACATAAATAACATAAATGTATACAGCTAAAAAATTATTAACAATGAACTTAGATCCAACAATGTCAATAGCACGAAAAGTGTCAACAATAGTAGATAAATTCAATGGTTGTGCCGATATAAGGTCCCTTAGCGCAATCAACACCCCCCCACGAGAAAGACCAGTCCCTTTAAACCTTCTATCGCATCTGAAAGTGTATAGGACGGTGGAAAATACTCTGACGAAGATAAGTCTCAGCTAATCCAACAATATCGTAGTCATCGGAGATCAAAGAAGTGAAAAACTCAATATTTTTAGTACACATACCTCTAACATTCTGATAATAACATCGATAGTGAGACAATCCATTGGACACGTTCAGTTTCCCGAAACAATCCTCGGCAGCCCACGCACATACTTGATGCTTAGACTCCTTTCACCCCTGTCCGTTCGGCCCTTCAGTTCTTGTTTAAGGGACTTGTAGTACTGAATTTGTTTTGGTGTTCTATCCAAGGAGATATTAATACTCTTGTACACTTCACTATCTCTCAATCCTTTAGCTCTTTTAATCAACTTGAATACACTGACCTCATCAGGTAGAGAAACCTATATCGGTCTCGGGGCCGTTCTAGCGGCGTCGTATTTACCCATTCGCATTGGACTAATATTATTCGAATCAACATCAGGACATTGAAAAGGGACCATGTTCGCCACAAACCCCCTCCCCAACCCAATGCGTTCATTTCTAGTAGCCGCAGTGGTTTCAGGAACACCATACAGAATAAGATTACACTTCCTAGCCTGGCGCTCCTGCATCTCCAAAATAATTTCCTCAAAACCAGAGCCACCCACCGAAGCAGGATAAGGCAACGCCCTAAGCGACTTAAGCTCCGCTATCTCCTTCGCCAATGCAGCAATCGCCGACCTCAGTTCCCCCAGCACATCACCGGAGGCTCCCCTATAACGGGTACATGACCATGATAACCCGGCGAAGCTCTTCGTGGCAATGGTCCTAACATCGGCCGAGGAGAGTCCCACAAAGGAATGATTATACGTGAGCTTACAAATAAAGCAGGTGACCGACTTATGCTTTTCAATCTCAACATTGCAGCAGCAACACGTAGACATTGTTAAAATTTGAAGGAAATGACAAGACAGGGACACTCGTTCACGTTGAGGTGCCAATCACAACGACTTTATGCTAGACACACAATCGGTACGTAGGCAACGGAAGGGGCGCCAACGGAAACAATAGGTAAAAGTAGGGATTACATATACTTACATTAAAATTAAGTACCAAGTTTTACGTTAAACAGATGTTTATTCAAAAATAAATAAACGGAGAAAAGAAATCTAAGCGAGAAAAACAAATACCCTAAAAAGACAGACAAAAACGCTGTCGCACCAAAAACGCCGTCGTACAAAAAGCGCACAAAAAATGGTTTGCACACTCACAAATCTACAAAGCGCCTGCAGTTCACATGCAAATAGCAGAATAATTATGATATAACATCATAAAACCCACATATGTATGCACAGAAAACTCTCTACGCAATGATATAACTCACATGCTACACTAAACACTCGCTTCCACAAAAATCGCCCACTAGATCACCAGCAACACAAACACCGTGTTCACAGAAAGACTCTCTGATATATACTCTACTGATATTTATAGCACTTCGTCATAAAATCACTTAAATCACCTGGGAAGTCTAGGCAATTAGTGAATACAGAATTTAGTTGATTTGAAATATTGATCAGTCTATTATACAAAAATGCAGAGATTTGTTTATATGTGCGTTTGTGTTTAAATCAAAATTCAAATGTTAAGAAAAAATGTGAAGAGTTCAAGTTGAAGTACAGAAAAATGTACTGGTTATTGGGTCGACATTCAGCCCTGACAGTATATAATAAGCTTTTGCTTTATCAACAAGTCCTGAAACCAGTGTGGACTTATGGTACCCAGCTCTGCGGCTGTACCAGCCAAAGTATTCGAAACATTATACAGAGATTTCAGAATAGGGTACTGCGAAGCATTGTTAATGCTCCGTGGTATATTCGCAATGACAACCTGTATAAGGACTTGGAGGTGGAAACTGTCAATGATGTTATTAAAAAGTACGCCCGAAGACATGAACAACGGCTTTATCAGCACATCAATATCGAGGCTCTCCGGCTCCTGGATAATGATGGCTTAGTCAGAAGATTAAAAAGAGTGAAACCATTTGACCTAGTGCAGTGAAAACATTAATAAAGAACTCAGTGCACACTAAAAACAGTGCTAAATGTAAATGTCAGAACGAAAGTGACTATCATAGGATAAGTGCTTTGTAATTTTAAAACTATAGCAAATTAGGTTAAAAACAAATAGCTCATTAGTGTTAATTTACTAGATTGCTAGACAATAAATTCACCCAAAGGGGGTGTCTTTATTTAAAAAAAAAAATTGCGTTAAGTATTCTTCGTAGTACTTGTCCGCCCATTGTTTTTCCGTTTCCATTGTTGATTTTGACATATTAAATCGTTTGCTAAGTATATTGGCTAACATTTTTCAAAGCCAAAACGCACACTGCTTTCGACGGTACACTTGTGCACAAAATTTGTTTCGTGCGAATTTTGCCATGATTTCCAGGTGCGACACTGTTTAATTATCTGCTGATGATGATAACTTCGTTATCGAAATACGTATACGGAATACGAAAATTAATGTGGAAAGGGATTATATATCAACTTTAAGTGATTAAGTTAATCACCACAGGCTCCATCAATTTTATAACAATTTATTTTTATTTGCTCTTCTTGTGTAGGCAATTTACCGTTCGGAATTTTTAGAAAATGATATGTATACAATAATGTTCTAAATATTTGGTATAAAATGAACTTTTAAATACATATAGGATCGTATTTGTATTGTAAGAGGATACTTGACTTCGTTGAATGTCTATGAAATACTGTGCAACTATATAAATTTTCCTCATATTTATATGTACGAGTATATATTGATATGATGGATACTTTATCCTATACTATTTATCTAAAAGTTGCAATATTGACGAAATAATACTTTTACTACTTCGTTACATTGTTGAGGCACAATTCGAGGTTGTTCCTAATTTTAACTTTGAAAAAGTTTTCGTAGAGGGACTTTAAAATTATATGGAACTACAGAAATTTTGCTAACTGTATATGAAAATCGTGGGTTTCTACTTCTAAATGTTATTTCTATACATTTTACGAGAATTATATAAAACTCGTGTTATATAAAATCATGGCGCATGAATATTCTTAAATGCAATTACGAAATATTATCAGACTTCCCTTATTGAATGCATAAACTTTATCGACGGCGCACAATTTCCTATAGAACTGCGTTAACAGCGAATTTCAATCATCGGAGCTTTTAATTAGATGTTTCTGTGAGTCAGAGTAGTTCGCCAAAAGTTAAAATTAAATTTAACCCACTACCAATACGGCAGACTACTATAATTATGCCCCCTCGAAATGGGGGGGTGTGTACTATAAACACAATCACACAATAGCCTGTGTCGATATATTTTGATCAATATGACATTTATAAGTGGTGAAAATGTTGAATAATATTTGTCGTTTCAACATTTGCCACTCTCAAACTCGCGTTTCTTTTGTTTTTGTTATTTTACGAATACTACGATTTATTTATTAATATATTTAGTATTTTACACTAGTAATATATAATAATAAATATGTAAATGTAAATTGTAAATGTGTATATAATATTAACAAGAATTTGTCTTGTTCAATATGAGCAGATCTAATGCTCGATAGATGTACATAAGAAGACGTTACAAATCTTCCAGCAATATATGTATCTGAAATTTTAAACATTCACCGAAATCCTTATACATATGTATATAATCCAGTTAATGCGAGTATCCTTCCAGAGAAAGATTGCTGTTCATAAATAGAAGCAAATTATATAAAATATTTAGAGACATAAGATTTAATGGCGTAATACCAAACATCAACTTTTGTTTTAAACTCAGTAAATCATTTACTGAAACGTTTAATTCGATGAAATAAGTATGTATAAGTGGTATAAACGATTTGAAGACAGTCGTACGGACGTAAATGACGATGAACATCCTGATGCCAAAAAATCGGTGGTTACCAAAAATAACTTCGAACTTGTACGTGAATTTATCAGAAATTAGGCGAAATACTCATTGCGATACATGGGAATGGAATTAAATATTTCCAAAGATTCAAATCATCGCATTTTGACATAAAATTTGGGACTGAGAAAGACTTATGCAAGATTTGTACCACACAAGCTAACTAAATTCGAAAACACCAGGTATTCTATTGTAACTGGCAATGAGACGTGGTATTTTCAATATGATCCAAAGACTAAGTGTCACAGCTCTGAATGGAAACATCCAAGCGAAGAAAGACCGAAAAGGAGACGTTTGGAAAAGTCTAAAGTTAAGGCAATGTTGATTTGTTTTTATGATTCGAAATGTATAATGTACAAAGAGTTCGTATCAACTAGTTAAACAGTCAATGCTGTATATTATCTTGGTGTTATGAAGCGTCTATTGGCGCGTATTTGTCATGTGCACCCTCAATATCGTGAAAATAGTAGCTACCGTTTGTTACATGATAATGGACCATCTCATCGTTCGACGCCTATCACTGATATTCTAACTACAAATGACCTTTTAACCATCAATCATTCACCATTTTCACCGGATTTGGATCCCCTTGGATTTTCTATCTATTCTCCAAACTACATTTACCGAATTCAAAGCCATTACAAAGGCGTCGGCAGCGATATTGAAGGACATCTCTGAAGATGAACTTAAAAATTCATTTGACATGTTAATTGACCGCGGAAAACGTTGCATTGATGCTGAAATGCTACTTTGAGTAAAATAAATGAATTTTACCAAAATAGTAAGTTTTTGTTTTTAGTTTAAAAAAATGCTTTTTTCTCTGAGACGGACTGTGAATAATAGTTGTTTTCTAAATACATTTTCAAAAGCACGCTCAAGATTGACGGAGTATGTATAAACTGGACCATTATATTGCATTATTTGCTCAGTTAATTAATATAGACTTTGTATTCTGACTAATGGAAAGGTGCAAAATAAAATATGGTTCCTCTTATAACTGTATTATACTACTAAAATAGAATATTTGCTTCTAAACATTTAAATAAACATTATATTCAGTCATAAAATAATTAACAATAATAAGTACATTGTTTTCACATTTTAAAAATTTTAAAATCTAAATGACAAAATCCTAATCTTCTTCTTTGTCAAGATGTTGTTTAATTTCCTAAATTTCTTATTTCTACAACTTAAAACTTATAGATTCTACTTAAATTATATTTCCCTTATATTCTAGTCCTTATGCGAGGGTGGTCCCATAAGTACCCGGCCAGACTTAGAGATGGCGGTAGTTGTTTGAAAAATATCACTGTATTAGAAAGTACACAATCTATAAAGCATATGTTTCAAGTTTGAAGATGCCATGCTGTTTAATATTTGTTTAGTCATCCATAGTGTACGTTTTTAGTGAGTTTGCAAAAATCGAGAAAATTGGTCATCATTACGAGATACAATACATTTATATGAAAAGTCTCAGCCCAACCGATATAAAAGCTGAACTGCTTCTTCGTTTACAACAGTGAAATATTGGGTAGCAGAGTTTAAACGAGGCCGTACGAGCTGCCAAGACGAGCATCGCAGTGGTCGACCAAATGAGGCGACGACTCCAGAAATGGTGAGGAAAATCCACAAAGCGGTACTAGATGATCGCCGACTGAAAGTGTGCAAGCTAGCAGACATAGTAAGCATTTCAAAAAGTGCGGTACATCGCATATTATCTGAAAATTTGGACATGAGAAAGCTGTGTGCAAGATGGGTGCCGCGTTTGCTCACACTCTAGCAAAAACAGTGTCGTGAAGATGTTTCAATTGAGTGTTTAGCGTAGTTTCACAGCAGAAAAGCATAATTTTTACGCCATTTCATAACCATGGATGAAACATGGGCCCATCACTTCACACACGAGAGAAAAGAACAATCAAACCAATAGAGTTAAAAGGGAGAACCGGCTCCAAAAAAGCGAAGACCGTTTCATCTGCAGGCAAGGTCATGGCATCGATTTTTTGGGATGCGCGTGGAATAATTTTCATTGACTATCTTGAAAAAGGTAAAACTATCAACGGCGAGTATTACGCGAACTTATTGCAACGTTTGAACGAAGAAATCAAGCAAAAACGGCTGCATTTGGCTAAGAAGAAAATGTTGTTTTAGCAAAACAGTGCATCAGCTCACAAATTCGTTATTGCAATGGCCAAAACTAATAAATTAAAGTTTGAATTGCTACCTCATGCACCCTACTCGCTATATTTAGTCCCCTCAGATTATTTTGTGTTTCTAAACTTGAAAAAATGGCTCAGTGGTCATTTTTTCAGATTTTCCAATGATGAAGAAGTGATATCGCCAGTTAACGACTATTTTGAGGAGCAAAACAATTCTTATTATAAAAAAGTATCGAACTTATTGAACGTCGCTGGGAAAAGTGTATAGACCTGAAAGGAGTTTATGTTGAAAAATAAATATATTTCTTTCCAAAATTTTTGTGTTTTCTTTGTTGGGTAGGCTACTTCTGGGACCATCCTCGTGTGTATTAACATTTATGATAATTTTGCCTAATTTAAATCAAAATTTTCCATATAATCGCTTGATAATCACTTAATAAGTATTCAATTAATCTTCACCCTTCTTACTAGAACATCCCTTTATTTGTATAAATTATAAATTAAAAAAAATTCTTATCTCGAACATGAAAATGACAATTTCCTTGATAAATCCTCTTTTAACCTTACCATACTTATTTTTTTTCACATCTTAATCCTTCTTCCAATCATTTCATACGCACATACATAAAATTAATGATTTTGATAACGTGTATATATACATGCATACATTTAAATATGGCTTTTTACTATAAACAATTTAAAATCCACATAGAATAGTTTAATGGGTTTATAGTTTAATCTTATATAATTGCAAGTACTATCGCAATACACGCTTCTACTAAGACAAAATTAAGATTTTAAATTAAACTTTATTAACGATGTTTTATATGTGTAATGTCAAATTTCAAATTAGTCATATGATAAAGTGTTATACAATTCATTCTTATTATAAGACGTATTTGAAAAGTGTTGAGATTAATGTAAAGTTAATAAATATTAAGAATTATCGATATTTAACCATATATGAAAATTAATTTCTAATATTTAAAATATTCAAAACTTACTTCATCAAATTATTAATATCAATTTGTCAAATTGAAAATATAAATATATTACATACAATAAAAATGGTAAAAAAGACTTTGGAAAAGAAAAGACAGTATAGTAACAGAAGACCGATTAAAAAAATTTTTATAACTTAATCCAGTATTAATATGATTATGTTATCAAGAAATTTTAAAAATTCTATAAAACCTATTAAATCTGCGGTAGCCTCAAATAATGGATTTATTTGAAGAAATTCTTTTCAAACTACTCAAGAAACCAGTTATTAATCCAGAGATTCCATCCCAAGAATCCATATATCCTTGACTGATACTGAACTCCGCGAAATACTAGCCTCAAGATATATTTTTATTGAGGTTTAGGATTCACTTCTATCCAGGTATTTCCTATAACACAGCAGATGTTACTATATATAAAAATGAGCATTATTCAAACGAAATAGATTCATTTAAAATATGAATAAATATTAAGCCTAAAAATATTTAAGAAAGTTTGAACAATAAAATACATTATCATTGTATTGATATATGAACATTTAAATTGGTAATTTCCAATCATATTACATTTAAGTAGTTAATTATAGTTACATATTATAAACTAAAGTATATTTTACATACTTTGATTCTATTGTTAATATAACTTTAAATTGTTTATCACTTAATTATTAGTTTATTTCAATATATTTATATTAATAATAAAAATATAGATCATATATGAATAATTGTACATGCCCTGAAGCTAATTATTTGATGGGTAATCAATTATACATACGCGGATAGTTTGACAAGTAGTGAGAATGACACATAGGTGGCGCTCTAATTGGTAAAACAAATGCACTGTAACTTAGGTTATCTATTTATATGTTTACATACCGATATTTAGATAAATCGGTTAATTAGTTTATTTCTGATAGCTGATTGAAAAAGAAGCAACACGTCGTTTTGTTAAAATGGAAAAAGCAGAGTATCGTGCGGTGATTAAATACTTCGTAACATTAGGTGAATCTGCTCCATCATCCGCCAAAATAAGTAGATATGTAAATGAATTTAATCGTGGTAGAACAAGCTGTGTTGATGAAGAGCGCTCTGGAGCACCCGAAATCCTGACTTTTAAGGAAATGATTATAAAAATCCATAATATTATTACGCAAGATCGACGACTCAAAGTGAGAGAGATAGCAGACATGGTAAACATTTCAACAGAACGCGTACACCACATTTTGACGAAAGAATTTGGCCTTTCCAAGCTTTCGGCAAGATGAGTACCGCGATTGCTTACGACTGATCAAAAGTTCACTCGTTTGCACATTGCCAATGAGTGTTTGGACCTTTATACGCGGAATCCGGTTGATTTTTGTAGGCGATTTGTTACTTGCGATGAAACTTCGATACACTACAGTACACCCGAAACTAAACAACAGTCGAAACAATGGTTAGAACGTGGTTCTGCACCTCCAAAGAAAGCGAAAACCACTTTATCGGCGAACAAGGTGATGGCATCAATTTTTTGGTATTCAAAGGGCATTTTGCTCATTGATTACCTTCAAAAAGGGGCCACAATAAACGGACAATTTTATGCTGAACTTCTACAAAAATTAAATGCTGAGATTCGTGCTAAACGGCCAGGAATGGCAAAGAAAAAGATTCTGTTTCACCAAGACAACGCTCCCTCGCATAGCAGCACAGTTACGATGTCCAAAATCCACGAGTTGCATTTCCAATTAGTACCGCATACACCTTATTCGCCGGATCTAGCCCCTTCCGACTTCCACCTTTTTCCAAAATTGAAAACGGCACTAGGTGGAATGAAATTTTCGTCTAACGACGAGCTTATCATCTTCTTAAATGAGTATTTTGCAAGCCTTTCGGAATCGCATTTTAGAGATGGCATAAGGGCATTGGAGCACCGTTGGAATAAATGTATTGGTCTTTTAGGAGAATATATTGAAAAATAAAAATTATTTTGTATTTAAAAAATTCGTTTTTCTTTTCCATTCTCACTACTTGTTAAACTACCCTCGTACATGTCTTGAACTAATATAATCAAAATTACAATTAATTATTTATTTTAGTATTTTGTAAGCACTTAATAAATTTTGTAGTTATCTTTGCTTATTGTTATTAATTATTTTCTATAAAGTAACTAAAATAATTTGGAATATAATTGAATTTTATTTCAAGTCCTAATTAAATAATTTATTTTATGCTGTTAATATTTATTGTTCGTGTTCAAGTTTTTTTTGTTATTACAAATAATAATTCTTTTCTTAGATCGCATAAGATAAGAGTGACATAGCTGCGGCATAGTTTTGAATTTTATTACTAAAGTAAGTATATACAAAATAAAATATATTGAGATTTTTTTTATTGTTTTTTACTTACTCAATAACGGTTCAGTTTATAATACACACGCACACGCACATTAACGCGCGCGAATAGATAGAATAAAACGAAGTAATCAATTTCTCATATATTGAATAAACTTCATTGAATAATTTGATCAATAAGTTTGATATATAACCCCTTTCCACAATTAACTATTTGTAAATTCTGTATACGCATTTCGACAACCAAGTTGTCATCATCAGCAGATAATTTCAAAGTGTCGCACCTGGTAAAACACGGCGAAAAAATTGTACGAAAAATAAACTCCGTACGCGATCCGCACCGTTGAAAACCAAGATGTGCACTGTTGTCATTGAATAATATAGTTTCCATCAGTATTTATGACTTCTTGCCAGCGTTATTGCAATTTCTATATTCCATTTTTAAAAAATGCCTTATCCTTAGCGGCGAAAAATTAAACCAGATTTTGTCTGGATATTTTCTTCGTTTTTGAATTTTTTGTCCTGCAAAATTTTGCATGAACAGAAACAAATGATAATCGGAGTATGCTAGGTCCGAGGAGTATATTGGATGCGACAGAAGCAGCTTCCTGTTGAACATCGCGGGCCTCCTCTCTTGGAGTGTTGTTTTTAAATTATCCAATTACTGACAGAACATCTCCGAATTTAGCTATTCGTTCAGTTTCAACAACTCAAAATGTATTGGATCTCGAGTGTCCCATCATATACACAACATTCTCTTAGTCAGGCTCAACTTTGGTTTAGAGGTGAAGGGGGCAGATTTTCCGGACTCACAATATGTCCTTTTCCTTACGATGTTTTCATAGGTAATCCACTTTTCATCCCCAGTTATTAGCCAGTCTAAAAAGGATTTAATTTTGTTCCGTGCAAGCAGAGATGCGCATATGATCACTCGATCATTCAAATTCTTCTCACTTAACTCATGTGGCACCCATTTCGAATATCCCCATACCAATCCTAGTTTTCGAATATGGTTCGAAATGGTTAGTTGAGCTGAATCAAGCGTTTTCACAGTCTTCGATGTTGTTGAAAAAGGATTTCGCTCTAACATGATCTGAACAGTATCGTCGTCGATCAAAGATGGTCGTCCAGAGCGCGGCTTATTAGAAAGGTCAAAAATCACCTATTTGAAATTTCTCGAACCATCTTCTGCATGTTCTGTCAGAAACTGTACCTTGACCAAACACTTTCAATAAATTTCTACACACTTCTGTAGCATTTCTTCTTTGTTGGAATTAGTACAAAATACAGTGGCGTATATCAGACAAGTACTCGTTCAATTTTTCGCCTCTAGGGATAAGGCATTTTTAGAAAATAGGATATACAAATTGCCATCACGTTGTCAAGACGTAAATATATGTATATATGTATATAATAATGGAAATTATATTATTTAATAAAATTTATTCGAAGTACTTATTTATTTATTATTTTATTTATTTATTTTATATTAGTTTGTTTTATTGTGAAAACGGACAGAACTTTCCGGTAGACGTAATATATATATATATATATATATATATATATTCATTCTTTTTAATATCTATCAATGTGGTGAACAATTTTTATAAAATACCGTAATAACGAATATTATCCGAAAATCCGAAAATTCGTTAATTAAAGTGACTAAAGTGCTAATCTTACGAAATGAGGGCAGGTCGCTGTTTGTTATTGCGCAGCGGTTACAATATTCATAATGTTCCGTAATGTAATCAAACGATATGATCAAACAAACCGAAAACGTATAATTACCGCTAGAGATGAGTGAACTTTACAATCGATGATTCTGCGAGAATTTACTTCTATGAAACATTCGATAAAAAAATTTGGCCTGAGTAATGACAATTTTATTTGATGACTTTGGTGTTTGTGGGGGTCGATACATGCGATGTAAGCGAATTTGAGCTTAATGTGTAATTTATACATAAATTTGGTAATAATAGCAAAATAGTGTGGATGCTCATGCTTGCAATAGATATACATAAGCCAAATTTCTATTTTGAACAGGAAACAAGTATTAGTCGATAAGGCGATGCATTGATTTGAAGAAAATAACGCGAACATATTGGACATTTAAAATAAAAGATTCGACTAAGCATGACTATGTTGCTAAACGTGAATTACAAAGGAATAGTGTAACGCATAGTTTCTCACATGCTATTACCATCCATGCTATTACAGCATTCATTATTACAACCAAGTTTTGCATCTGTTAAGGAAAACCTCGCCATAAAATCATCTGTTCTGATTAGAAAGTGGAAGTTTCATCAATGTAATACTCAGCTGTACGTTGTTATTATTGTAACAGAACTTGAACACTAAAATTGATTGATATAGCGCCATGTATCTTCTGTCTATACCTTTATGCAAAAACAGACCATGATGGATTACTGTTTTATACACAATTCTTTTTTGCTTATTTGTCAAATTTAACTTCAATTCGTTCATTATTTTGTGCCCTATAAAGTGTTTTGTAAGAAAAAATCAGTTTGGTGAAATGAAATTAGAACATCGCAGTGTTATCAAATTTTTAACAAAGAAATAAAATTCTTCTGAAACTATTCACGAACGAATAATTGCAATGTATGGGGATGAGTCTTGATCTTATTTTAAAGTGAAACATTTTTTCAAAACAGTTTAGGTGGTGCCTTGAATTCATATTCTTTTGGTGTCAAGCAAGAACTCTTCGTGTTGATTACATGACAAAGAAGACTCGAATAATAGCAGTTATATACGGAAATATGTGAACAAAATTACTTTGGCTATTGACCAAAAATGCCCTGGTTTACGTCACATAGAAGTTCTCTATCTTCATGGAAATGCATCTAAAGTCCCCTATCCTTCGTGAGTGTTACTTCTTGCAGGTGGATTACCCACATTATAATCCGATTTCTTTTCATTTAGAAGCTTGGAAAAGCAGCTCAGAAGACGTCATTTTATAGAGGAAAGAGGAGATTAATGTTTACCTTAAAAGCTAACAGAAATAATTTTTTTCCGATTGAATAAAAGCAAAACAGGCGGCGCAAGTGCGTCTCAGTTAAGGAAGATTACGTTAAAAAATTAAATTATCAATAAAATTGCAGGTCCTTTATTTCATTGTTAGGTGGAAAAGTTCTCCTCGTAGTTATTATGAACAATTTTGAATTGCATATTAATCTTCTGACACTGAATATATATTGTATTAGGTATATTTTTGCTGGTAGGAGTTCTTGTTTATTGTCATTTTCTTCTAGCTACTCCAACTTTTTAATTTCTAAAGGCAATTGTTCCTTTTTATTTTTTTTTGTAATTCTTGAGTATTTTCCCTGCTGTCCACTGCCCATCTTTTCTGTACCTTTCTATTCGTCGTCCAGTAGTTGTTTTGTCCTTAGTAGTACATTATATAATAATAATGATAATAATAATAATAAGTTTTATTTTACCATCAATTATAGTACAAATAAGGAGGTAACGTCATTGTCTATGATTTGGTATGTGTGTGTATGTACGTGTATATGTACTGTGTTTAAGCGTGGTGTAAGCATATGTGTGCATAAAGCAGAACATATAGTTTAATATTTGATTAATTTAATCTTCTCTTGGAACTCCGTTATTGTGTAGAATTCGTTTTGCAAAAGAAATGTTTTTATGTCATTTCTGAATTTCAAAATGGGTTTTTCAGTCTACGATAATGGCAACCTGTTAAACATATCTAAATGTTTGTGTTAGGCAGCAGTAGTACGTAGCCTATGGTTGGGATGAAGTACTTGTTGTCTGGATCTCAGTTGTATTGCTCTTCCCTCTCCTTTCCTTTTCTGGGCTAGTAGCTCTCGTTTAGCGCACAGCTATTGCTTGTATATGTATGTGGAGGAAAACGTCATTATTTTATTTTTTATGAATATAGGTCTACAATGTGTCGTTATATTAACTTGTATTATTCGTAATGCTTTCTTTTGTAAACTAAAAATGTCATTTGCATGCACTGAATCGCCCCATAGTTGGACCCTATGCCATCCGCGAGTGAAAAAGTGCGTGATAGGCTGTTTTTGCAGTTTCCTTATTTGTAATGGCTCTGATTCTCCGTACAGCATATATTGCACAAGAGAGTTTTTTCGAAAGGGCGTCCACTTCATCCTTCCAGGTTAGTCTGGTACTTAAATTTATTCCCAATATTTTCACTGACTCTGCATTCACGGGAGTTTCTTTCCTTTTGGAAGTGAATACCAGTTTGAGAGTTTTGGCTTCATTATAGACCAGCCTGTTTGCCGACAACCATGCCGTGGTATATATGGCATATATATATATATATATATATATATATATATATATATATAATGTACTACTAAAGACAGGTATACATTTTGCTTATTTAGATTTTCTCGAAATCATTTCCAGTCGGTAAATTTATTGTTCAGTGACGAATTATGGGTTATGCTGTTTTATAATAACGTATTAATTTAATGTCAGTACCACTAGAATGCGGCCAGTACTTAAGTCTAGGTATTCTTCTAAGAGTAAATACACGTTTAATATAAAGGTTTGATGTTACTCTCAGGCAGGGGTTCCCAAAGTATGCGACGCTGCGCCCTGGGGCGCTGCAAAGAATCTCCAGGGGCGCCGCGACAGCCTCGCCAAAAAGAGAAAAGTTGAAAAATATAAGTTTATTAACTATTCACAAAGTATTTAAACAATATTCAAGTTTTATAAAAATCTAAAAGTTAAATTTAGAGATCATAGCATAGCATTTATATAAATTTAGGATTTTAGACTTAAAATTATCAGGTATTCCGTTTTGCTTCATATGAAGGGCGCCGCCGGAAATAATCTGAACGTTAAGGGCGCTATGGCTTTAAAAAGTTTGGGAATCTATGCTCTATGGTATCTATCAAACATTCAGAAGCATGTATTTTCACCCATGATGTTATTTAATAAAATTGGAGTACTCGTATGTAGACAGATTCAACTCATTATAATAAAAAATTAAAAGCTATATTTAATAAAATTATTATGTAGAAAGAAATTCGTATAATAAGGTATTCATTTTATGTTATAAGAGAATCTCGGAAAAATAAAGTAAATTAATGTAAAATCCATTGTAAAGATTTATTATGAAGAAATTATTAATGTCAGATATTAGGATCAACGATGTTTGGTACAAAAGACATTTACAGTTTGGCGACCAGAAATTTAATATTTTATACTTATGACGAAAGGAATAGTAAACAAGGGTTTAGATGAAGACGCTTTTTTCGTTTATAAATAACTTTTGTGTATTTCGAAATATTCTCCACATACAGAACAAAATAAAAATTATGTATACGCTTCGGTATTTGTATTGTAAGACTTTCAAAAAAGAGATATGGGGCTTTTGAAATGACTTTCCCAATAAGAGTTTATACAGTTACTTAGGGTATAATAAAAGTATGGTACTAGTGAATAAAAAGACCACGTGTAAGCTTTTATAAGGGGAAAATCATTTTTTTTTAATGCGAAAGTCTTCGGTAGAGTGAACGATTATATAGGAGGGCTTAAGGCACCTTTTGCGAAGCCAAAGTTAATATGTTGGTTTTATGTAATACGTTATTTGCAATTGATCACAGTGTGGCCAACAATATTTGCACTAGATACATGATAATAAATAATTTTTTAAAGCATTGTTACGTGATGAATATACCCTTACTATTTTCAGATACGAGGGAGCGTTTTTATATTCGGGGAATGAGCGGGTTGTAGAGGGGCGAGTAGGCGCATTGGGGGCGTGGCCTGTGCAGCGACTCATGATTAGTATAAATACAAAGTTTCATTGTTATTAGACAGTTAGTCTTTGAGCTATCGTTAACCAAGTAACATAATCAGGAGTGAAAAGTGAAATATGGAAAAAATCGAATATCGTGCCGTTATAAAGTTCCTTACCAGGCAAGGAAAATCAGTCGCGACCATAATGAATGAGATGTCATTGGCTTACGGAGACTCTTGTCCAGGAAAAACCAGGGTGTACAAGTGGCATAGTTTATTTAAACAACGAAGGGAATCCCTTGAAGACGACCCGAGGCCGGGCAGGAGCATTGAGGTGACCACGCCAGCACTTATCCAAAAAGTTGAACAAATTGTACTCGAAGATGCTCGACTAAAGAAGAAACAACTCGCAGAAATGGTTGGAGTATCCGATACAACAATTTTTAAAATCCTACACGATCATCTCGGTATGTCTAAGGTCAGCGCAAGATGGGTGCCGAGAATGCTCACGCCGCCGCAAAAACAACAGCGCGTAGAGTGTTCGCGTGCATTTTTGGACCTCTGTAATGAAGACAAGGATGGTGTATTGAGTGGAATTGTTACTGGAGACGAAACTTGGGTTCATCATTATGAACCTGAGTCCAAACAAGACTCCATGCAGTGGCATAAAAAGGGCACAGCACCTCCCAAGAAATTTAAAGTGTCACAATCAGCTGGGAAACTCATGGCAACGGTATTTTGGCACTCGGAAGGAATATTGTTGATTGATTATAAAGATAAAGGTGTTTCTATAACCGGAGAATATTCGCTTCAATATTAGAGCGACTAAAAGAAGCCATTAAAGGGAAAAGACGGGGAAAATTGACAAAAGGTGTTCTGCTTTTGCACGACAACGCGCCCGTCCACAAGAGCCGCGTTGCGTTAGCTGCCCTGCATAAGGTGGGCTTCGAAATTGTGAATCACCCACCCTACAGCCCAGACCTGCCCCCGAGTGATTATTACCTGTTTCCGAAAATGAAAAAAGAGCTGCGGGGTAAAAAATTTACTGCCGATGATGAAGTCAAGGAGGCAGTTTCGGCGTATTTTGCAGATAAAGAGAAATCATTTTTTTACGAGGGTATAAATAAATTAATTGAAAGATGTGAAAAATGTATCCGTCTTGCAGGTGAATATATTGAAAAAGAAAAATAATTTGGTTTTTTATTTCCACCCCTTGTCCCCCATTCCGCGAATATAAAAACGCTCCCTCGTATAATACATTAGTAGTAAATAGATTAGATAGTGTTTCCTAAAGAAAATAATACATCTACAAAATAAATTTCCCATATGAACATGTATATATTTGTAAAAATGTATTTTAAATGTTGTTGTAACGTAGATTTTCACGGCTGAAATTCTGTCGATGGATTTATTTGGGTGTGTATGTTGTTTTGAGTTCCAAGAGGGTCTGATTTTGACGAGCTTTCAACAATCTTGCTAATAGTATTTTCAAAATGATGCTGATGTAGAACGGAAAATACTAGGAGTACGTGCGCCAATATCTGCAATTTTGTCGAGCGGATGGGTAGTACTGGTACTTGTCGCTGTGATTAGTTATTCCTGATGTTCTGTTGACCAATCGTGTGTGATTGTTTGCGGTGTGAATGTATCGGGTGTTTTTTTTAGAGGTATAGAACTTTAAGTTGGCAACACTTTTTTAACTGGCGGCCATTTTGTCAGCTGCTAAGTGATTTATATTTAGTTTAGTTTGTCATTTCAACATGAATAGACTGACGCCTGAACAACGCTTGCAAATTGTGCAAATTTATTTTGAAAATCATGGTTCTGTTCGAAATACGTATCGCGCACTACGTCAATATTACGGTCAACATAATCGTCCATCAGAGCAATTAATTCAATTAACTATGGAACGTTTTCGCACCACGTATACTCTAAATGACAACACGCATCCAGAGAGACGTCGTACAGTGCGTACAGAAGAAGTCATTGCTGCTGTAGAGCGTAGCGTAGAGGAAGACCCGAGTCAGTCTATCCGCCATCGTGCACAGGAATTGGATATGTGTCCATCCACTTTATGGAAGATTTTGCGGAAAGATCTAGGTTTGCGTGCTTACAAAATCCAACTCGTGCAAGAATTGAAGCCACACGATCACCTAGCAAGGCGTAGATTCGGTGAATGGGCCCAAAACAAGATTGCCGTTGATCCCGATTTTCATAATCGAATTTTGTTTAGCGATGAAGCTCACTTTTGGTTGAATGGATACGTCAATAAACAAAACTGCCGTATTTGGAGTGATGATAATCCTCAAGTGTATGTTGAGACACCGTTATATCTACAAAAACTGACTGTTTGGTGTGCTTTATGGGCTGGTGGGATAGTTGGTCCGTACTTCTTTAAAAACGAAGCTGGCCAGAACGTTACAGTCAATGGTGACCGCTATAGAGCCATGATTACTGACTTTTTCGTTCTTCAATTGAACAATCATGATGTGCAGAGGTTGTGGTTTCAACAAGACGGCGCAATATGTCACACAGCTCGTGTCACAATTGATTTATTGAAGGAAACGTTTGGTAATCGCATAGTTTCACGTTTCGGACCCGTGAATTGGCCTCCAAGATCATGCGATTTAACGCTGCTTGACTATTTTCTGTGGGGATATGTGAAGTCGCTAGTCTACGCCGATAAACCCGAAACGATTGACCACTTGGAGGACAACATTCGCCGCGTTATTGCCGATATACGGCCACAAATGTTGGAAAAAGTCATCGAAAATTGGCCCTCCAGATTAGACTACGTCCGAGCCAGCCGTGGCGGTCATATGCCAGAAGTCATCTTTAAATTATAATGCCAGAAGATTATCTTTCGAATAAAGTAAATTTCATGTCAATTTGAAAAAATCATATTTGTTTTATTCCATTTCAAAGTTCTATACCTCTAAAAAAACACCCGTTATAAGAGAAAGGCCGAGGGAAAGACATAGTTTGTAGTAGTAACGGGCTGTTCATTTGAGGGATATGGCTCACCGGCCCTTTACCTTTATAAAGATGGGTTTCAGTAAGAAGGTTCAATTGAGCTATTCGGATCTGGCACAGCGACTTGCTAATTTATGTACAGACTATAAAGAAATGGAACTATAATATTTATTCGGCTCCGATGTTTACAAAATATTGTGCTTGTTTTAATAAAAAGATATACATTTAAAATCAAACGTATAATTTCCATTTATTCATGCAACTATAGTTAAAATCCAGTTATTACTTATTTATCAATATCATATTTCGTAAAAACAAATACGAATTTAAACAATTTATGAAATCGCTTGTTCGTCATTAATACGTTTTCATAACAATTAAAGATTCTGAAATGTTGAAACAAAAAGTATGCTGATAATAAAAATAAACGTGTACAATATACAGTCCTTTATAAAATAAAAAACTTAAAATTTTTTTATTAAATATAGACATGTAGTATACGAGGATAGTTTGACAAGTAGTGAGAATGACACATAAGTGGCGCTCTAATTGGTAAAACAAATGCACTGTAATTTAGCTTGCCTATTTATATGTTTACATTCCGATATTTAGATAAATCGGTTGATTAGTTTATTTTTGACAGCTGACTGAAAAAGAAGCAACACGTCGTTTTGTTAAACTTGAAAAAGCAGAGTATCGTACGGTGATTAAATACTTCGTAATTAAGAGTATGAAAGCTACCGAAATAAAAGATGAGTTACGGGAAACATTAGGTGAATCTGCTCCATCATCCGTCACGATAAGTAGATGGGTAAATCAATTTAAAAGTGGTAGAACAAACTGTGTTGATGAAGCGCGCTCTGGAGCACCCGAAATCGTGACTTCTAAGGAAATGATTATAAAAATCCATAATATTATTATGCAAGATCAAAGTGTGAGAGATAGCAGACATGGTAAACATTTCAACAGAACGCGTACACCACATTTTAACGAAAGAATTGGACCTTTCCAAGCTTTCGGCAAGATGGGTACCGCGATTGCTTACGACTGATCAAAAGTTCACTCGTTTGCACATCCCCAATGAGTGTTTGGACCTTTATACGCGGAATCCGGTTGATTTTTGTAGGCGATTTGTTACTTGCGATGAAACTTCGATACACTACAGTACTACTTTATCGGCGAACAAGGTGATGGCATCAATTTGTTGGGATTCAAAGGGCATTTTGCTCATTGATTACCTTCAGAAAGGTGCCACAATAAACGGATAATATTATGCAGAACTTCTACAAAAATTAAATGTTGAGATTCGTGCTAAACGGCCAGGAATGGCAAAGAAAAAGATTCTGTTTCACCAAGACAACGCTCCCTCTCATACCAGCACAGTTGCGATGTCCAAAATCTACGAGTTGCATTTCCAATTAGTACCGCATGCGCTTTATTCGCCGGATCTAGCCTCTTCCGACTTCCACCTTTTTCCAAAATTGAAAACGGCAGTAGGTGGAAAGAAATTTTCGTCTAACGACGAGCTTATCATCTTCGTAAATGAGTATTTTGCAAGCCTTCCGGAATCGCATTTTAGAGATGGCATAAGGGCATTGGAGCACCGTTGGAATAAATGTATTGCTCTTTTAGGAGAATATATTGAAAAATAAAAATTATTTTGTATTTAAAAAATTCGTTTTTCTTTTCCATTTTCACTACTTGTCAAACTACCCTCGTATAGGAAGCTTATTTGAAAAATCTATATTCTGAAAATTTATTTTTGCAGTAAGTGCACAAACAAACTACATTGTTGGAAATAACGATTCCGTAATCTATTATAAAAATATTGTTTAACATTCGCGAAAGTCGACGTGATGATATACATATTTCGTCGAGTCGGTAACCTAGTTTTTCTACATTTATTCGTCAATTATCAATATCACTATAACTATGTTAGTATTTATTAAAAGCTTCAAAGAAAAGTCATTGGGAGTAAAATCTGGAGATCGTGGGGACCAAGCAATGAAGTCATATATCCTATCCATCGATTAGGAAAAGCATCGTTTAAATCATATGTGGGCAACTACCGGCCCATAAGATTTGATCCGACCCGCGAGACATTGTCGTATTATTTCATGTCTGATATCTATCGCTAAAAATTATGAACACTGCTTTAAAATGCACTACTTTTAAACGCTTCCAGCGAACGTATTTGCACATTAAAGTTTCACCCACAACGTGTCAAGGGTTGCCCATACCTGGTTTAAATAGTCATCCAGAACATTCATTTTGTTGAAATCATATTATATTGTCAATGTGTGTTTGAACTGCAGGAATAACTAAATCTCTCATCAAGTGTGAATACCTATTAGCATTTAAAATCCCAGGAGCAAAAGATGAACCTATTATTCTACCAGCTAGAATACCTGCCTAAACATTCACTTTTTGGGGGTATTGTGTACGTAAGAAGCAATCAAGTGCTTGTTTTATTTAGATCAATAACGCGCAATATTTCTATTATGATGTTCATGCAAATAAAATATAAATATAATATATAAATTGCATCCGACGAAAATGAACATCATAAATTTGTTACGATACTGCATATTTATATGAACGATATTTATTTTTTTTAATATTAAAAATAGTCGCATGGCTGATATCTACTTCGACGGCTATTTGATGTTAATGCGCGCATTTCCAATTCATTTGTATTTTCATTTAATTAAATATTTTTTGTCAAACCATTGTTTTCCTGAGCTTGTAAAATTAATTCATTGCCGGCATAACAGCAGAATTTCTACATTATTATTTTGATTTGGTAAATGAGAAATTTTATTTTTGCATGTTTTTATGGAACTAGTTTTTCCAAACGCTTTTATAACACGCCGAATTGTACTGATATTGGAAATAGGTCTACCAGGAAAAGTTTCTACAAGTAAGCCAAACAAAATTGCTTTCATAAAATAATTTTAAAACTTCAACGCGCTCTTCAATTGTAAAATTAATCATTCTCATCAAAGTCGATTATACCTTTACGCAAACCAAGTGAACCAAAGTGTTCTGAATGATGTTTAGTATTTAATGCTCGAGGCGATCGATAGTATGGAAGCGGGGTAAGCGCAGTGATCGGACTAATTGTCGAATAAGTGACGTTAATAAACAACCGATATGTATATGTAAATTCAAACATTTCCACATACATAGTTCTTATCTGAATAACTCTTTTCTTCCACAAATATATTTCGTTTCTTTTTAAATTTCTGGTTCTTCAATTTTTTTTCTATCAGCAACAAATTTCAGCTCCATAGATCATAACACATAAATGATGTACTTTAAATACGTATATGTATATATTCATATATATATATATGTATATGTATATATATATATATATATATATATATATATATATATATGTATATATATATATATATATATATATATATATTTAGTTTTAGCTTTAGATGATTTTAGTTGTTTAAACTATCCACATAAACATTACATTATCTTATAACAACTTTTTTGCCAATCAGTGAACTACGACGCATTTGAAAAATATTAAAAATCATAGGAAAATAACGCTATTTTCAGTATTTCTATTGCAAAATTTCATGAACTCATACAAGGAGCCGAATGGATTTTAGGCTTAAAATTGAAGTGATTGGGTTTAAAATGCGAACTGGGACTGAATCTAATTCAGATTTTGGATCAGTTTGAACCAGTTCTAAATCTGAAATTATTCTTCCCATCTGATCCGACTCATTCATTTGAAAGAGATCCAAAATCCGATCCGAAGTCAAATCGAATCGGATCATGTCTCAGACTATTATCTAGATACAAGTTTATCTATATTTTTCTTGGCAAATGCCCATGTTTATGTATCATATGACAGTATTAGAAGTACCTGTCTGTCATATACTTTGGTTTTTAACTATTACGGGATGTTCCTATTTCTTAGCGTTTCATTTAAATTTCCGAAAGCGGCCCACCCGCTATATGTATATATATATATGTGGTAGTAGCATAATTTAAATATCCAACATCGAGAATTTCAGAAAAAATTGCAAACGAAGCGTCACAGATTCTAGATTAATTTGAAGACCTATCTTCTGTGACCCTTCATTTACAATTTTTTCTGAAATTGATGTTGGATATTACAATTATGCCATATGCGTGTTTTAGATGGTTCAATCATTCATCATTTATGTCAATTCCCATTTGATCTCAGTCTAGATTTGCTGAGAACATCTTGCAATGTATTTGTAAATAGTTTGAGGGATAGCATATCTTTTTATCTAACACCTTCTTTTCTTGCTATAGAGAATATACTTTTAGTTGATTGTAACAGCTTTCAACAACTTTAGTATATCTGGTATTAATTTCGCAGTTTTGCAATGTTGTGCCCAAAATTCTGCTTCAGTTTTTCATAGTCAATAAACCTTTGACAAAGTGGTATATCATATTCTTTTGTTTTTTCTATTAGAATTCATAGGATGCGGTTAAACTCTGGTTGTTTTCTAGGTTGATATTCATATATTTCTCTACGAATTCTTTTGATTACTATTTTTGTGAGACGTTTATATATATTTATGACGACAACGTGATTGATCTATAATTTTCAAATTGAGTTTTGTCTCCTTTTTGCAACGTAGAATTATTACTACTTGATTCCAATTTCAGTTGTGCCCTAATCTCTTTCAGGAACTACATATGTAGTTCTTTCTAGAATTCTTCAATTATCTTTCATATTATTATTTGTTATCGTTCGGATTTTTCTTTAAGAACTCCCATAATTTATTTGCTTGCTATTACAGCATTCTTGTAGGAGACTTACGCTTTCTTCCAATAATTTTCTAGGGTTATCGCTAGAAATTGTGCCGTTCTTTTGATCTTTCTTTGTTATTTTGTTTGACACTGTTAGCTTTATATTCGTCAGATTCAATTTGTACAGTAAACCTATACAAACAGGGGATGAACTACAGTCATTGTGCATGGATTAATGTAAATTCGTTGTAGTTACTTTAAATAAAGTAGTTATTTTGAATAACGAAAATCGAAAAAATGACAGCATACTTCCATCTCTCTACGAAGTGAAAGTACACACATATAAACAGCCGTTTCATAGATAACATCGTAATTAGTTAAAGGTAACTGAATACGTCTCGTTTCGTTCATTAAGAACTCGTCAGGTAGATTTTACTTTATCGACTATATCTAAATCATCTAGTCGGTGGTGTTGATATAATCGAGTAGTGTCCTCACGAAAAACGAAAAGCGAATTCTGTGTTACGAGTTTCACAATGAACGAAACGCGTCTACTGTAACCTTTCATTAATTATGATGTTATTATTTTGAATAATGCAGAAACGAAACCTTTATTTGTTGAAAATATCACATCTCCCTCTCTCTCTCTACCAATACATAAATGTATGGATATATTTCATTTAACTTACATCTCGGCTTTATGCCAATTAAAAATGTTTTATTAATAACACCCTATCAACTACAAGAGATAGACGTATATTTGTGTTATTAATGAATAATTCCTTCAGAGTGTATTATTTCTTCGTTTTTCGACCAATACATAAATGTATTGTACAGATCGGAGACTAATAGACAGAAACTTACACCGATTAGGTGATTTCGTCGACAAAGCGAATTCTGTGTTACGAGTTTCACAATGAACGAAACGCGTCTACTGTAACCTTTCATTAATTATGATATTATTATTTTGATTTGTGTTATTAATGAATAATTCCTTCAGAGTGTATTATCATATCTTTCGATACAGAAAATAATGAAAATATCAACCTTCTATACATAAATGTATTGACCGACAAAGCAAGAACGTAATGAGAAAAAGCTGCCAATTGAAGAAAGCTGTTGAAGTGATTTAGTTGGATTTGCTTACATTCGTAAATACACCTTTCTTAACCACTTCAATCACGATCTTGAGTCTGCCGAGGGATTTGACGCTATTGATATTGTAGAAAAGTGTGAAAAGATACGAATTCCTCTGGATACATAATACATATTGTCCACGATCAAATTATGTGGATAATTCTGTATATTATTTTGAAAACATGTAGTACTTAGAAGAAGTACTAGTTATTTGTGCACTATATAGAACATTATGTTATTTAGGCAACGCACGAAAATCTCTCAAGAAAATACTCAGTATCCCAATAATTAATATGAAATTACAGATAACGTTTGACAGTACACAGAGTTCTAAGTTTAGCATGCTGATAATACCTGCTGTCGAATTTCCAGCGAGCGCAGAATGATTAATCGACATTAATTGTAAAACTTATGCAATGTAGATCTATGTGAAGTTCTTGTTAAGTTTTATATAACTTTGTATATTAGAAACGATTCGTTTATTTGTTAATGCATGTTGGAATAAAATAAATCTACTTAAATTGGAACTTGCTTTATACTTTTAGTGTTAAAAGTAATAAAAAAAAGTTTGTAAACTAGAGCTGTTAATAAACAACGATTATTACATTTGTATCTTAGTATCCTCAAGAGAAAGCTAGTTCAATTAATCTAGTTTATAAAAAATTGTGGCTCGCGAATATCTAACTTTTTCTTTTTGTGCAATTGCCGTGGACTAACTTGTTGTACACCTTTAATGATTATTTAACAAAAGCTTGTGTCCAGGACTCTTGCCCCACAATTTCGAGGCTGGGAATCAATCGGAGCCTGCGCCCTGTTGCTTCTTGTGCACCTGCGGTCCAACCACCCTGGGATGGATGATTTAAAATGTACCGCCGTTGTATTTGTATGCGTGCGATTCAGCGTGAGACAATCCCAGAGCTCAGTTAAGGAATACAAATGAACTGGAAATAATGGGTGTCAATTTCGTTGCGCAAATGATGAAATTTATCTTTTGAAATGTAAAATGCGTAACCATTACGTTTTCTGATATTAATTTATTTAAGTACATATTTGACATTTCGAAAAGTGAGATTTGAAATATTACGTCGTTTTTTAATGTTTTTAGAAAGACTAATCAAATTGAATTATTTTCATTAAGAAATATATGTAATTTAATTAAATAGATTTGGATATTTTCTGTACGTACATAAATTAGAACATAAAACAAAAATTATTTTTATGAAAGTTGATCTTAACAAGTAGGCAGCGATTCATTGATAAAAATATTGACATTTTAATATTTTGCAGTTTAAAAAAAGATGGCGAATTTAAACAAATGTTGTAGCCTAGTGTTTCATAGTGGGTTATATTCATAAGCTGTCGAAAAATATTTATATGATGATTTTTATTCCGGTTGATCAGTTTTGCACTAGACGTCTAAAAAGATATGCGAAACATTGTAATTAATTAAAAAATATGTTGAGAAAGTTTAACAAGTCACTGTTCGCTTGCTTGAAGTAACCTTGACATTGATGCGGAAGCAATCGTTTTGCAATATAGATACTTGAGGTGTCCATAGAGTCTACTTCACTGCAACATTACCAGGTCGATTGTGATCCTTATATCTCGCTAGAGTACGTACTGCAGCTTCGTTCTCTAAATTAGATTTATCAGTTTCTATTTTGGTATATAGTGTCCCTCCTCAGGATATTCATCCGCGTTCTAACCAAATATACAGAGCATAATACATGGGTGGTGGTTTTTTCTTGTGTCAAGCATCTTAAAATATATATATATATATATATATATATATATATATATATATATATATAAATAGTCTGCGAAAATAGATGCTGCAAAATGAAATAAAAGTGTTAGGGCATTAGGTTTTTTTGTTATTTTTCAATATATTCCAACGATATTGAAATACCATTATGACACTAGGACATTTTTGTATTTATATTTGGTAAGATTATCAAAATAGTGCAATAAATTCTTCATCTGACTGACAATTCCTTCTAACAAGGAAAACGTAATCTATCAACTAAGGTTGATATATAACCCCTTTCCACATTAACTTTTGTAATTCTGTACACGCATTCCGACAACTAAGTTGTCATTATCAGCAGATAATTGCAAAGTGTCGCACCTGGTAAACCGTGGCGAAAAACACCTGTACGAAAACAAACTCCGTACGCGATCCGCACCGTTGAGAACCAATATGTACACAATGTGGAAAGGGGTTATATATCAAACTTAGTGATTAAGTTGATCAAGCACAGGCTCCATCAAATTCAACTAAAAAGGAAAAGTTTGAATTTGGTAAATAAGTGGAAGTGGTGACAAATCTGAAGAATAGGACCAGTGAGCCACAACTCAAAATCTCAATTTTTTTTAATACTTCGCGAACTTGATCGATATAAAAAGAAATTTTTATGAAACATTGTATATCGTTTTTCAGAAATTGAAATTTATTTAAAAATCAATTAAAAATAATCTCTTTATGATTGGGCTACAGTGCTTTGTGGATTATCACTGTAGTATTTTGATTGTCATTATCAGCAGTAGAGAAATTAATAACAACTGGGCCACCTACCACACGCTGTACACAAGTACAGTGCATTACTTGTCACCAAGTTGTTGATATAAATACAAATTAAACCTATCTAATCAATTAACCTTACAGCTAATGATATTTCCAATGATAATTACTTTAATAATTCGAGGAGATTGGACTGCAGGACATGTCATTGCTCGAATTAATGACATTATTTTTGATCTTGTAAGTGAAAGTGGTTTCATAATTGTCTAATTGCTTATTATTATAAACAAGTATTGCCCGATATATTTCGGCCATAATATAATATTAGATAATTTAAATTAATTGATAATTTCCGGATTTGTTACGGTTTTTGACGGTCCTGGTTACACATAATCTTCGATGCCACCACGTTTAGATCATTGAATCCAGCGACAATTTATGACTTTCGAAAGAAGGATTATCACAGAAAGTTTGTGTACATATTAATCAACATTTTAGATGCGTTTGTCATAAAAATTAATCTTGGACTGCAGTACCATTGCGAGTTTATGCATGTTAGAGAAAATGAGAGAAATTAACCAATATTTCATTCGTCACCACAAAAGACATGTTTTTTGAAAAATGATGCTAGAACGTTACTTTCTGCCAAATTGCAGATCGTGTCTGTTTATGCAACTTTGTAACTGGTGATAAAAGTTTATTCGTATAACTTTCAATAAAAGTTCTTCATAAACAGTAAGAAGAAAGTATGTGCTAATTTCTTCTGTACTGCTGAACACGTATATGTTGTAACAACTGTATAAAAATGGTATATATCGAAGCGTTTATTTGTTCTTCAAAGGATACGTGATATTCAAAAGGAAGAGTGGAGGATTATTTAAATGTGAAGTATAAAATGTAGTCAATGTGTTCCCCGTTGCTTTATGTGCTATACTAGTAACATGTAACTGCAGATGTACGCAGAATATAATCTTTTCACAAAGTTTGTCAATAGCTATTCGTGGGTTCTCCCGAAAAATGAATTCTTTTAGTATACCTCAAGCTTTTGCATCGGGAAGAGTGAGGTCAGGTAAATTAGCAGATTATGGTACTAATCAGAAAACTACGCTTTCGAAAAGAACATTGGATCGTCGTAAACCATTGCTACTACGCGTATTGGAGCAAAATAGACAACACTCGCAAACTGTCTATATCTTTAAAGCGCTGCCTAACCTAAATTTTAAGAAGAAATCCCCTATTTTGTAAATATTTCTACAGTTGATTAAGGAATTTAATTAAAAAAATGTTAACTACAGTTTTCTTTTTGGAAATTTTAACAATTTATCGAAAAGTTTTCCTCGATTTGCATTACTTATTTTTATGCAATGTTTAAACTCTTTCTTCAACTTTTCAACCAACACATCTTTGTTGGTTGGGTTGGCTTCGAAATTTTTTCTTACGTTATTAGCACCATTTTGAACGTTTTTGTTATTACATCCGAATAAGCATATTGCTGATTTACATAATATGAATTTATATTTGATAGAGCATTTACATTACCGGATCTAATCATTCACAAATTAAATGTGTTAATTTATCAAAATAAGTTAGATATAGTCAACTTATCGATCATGAAGTCATCTCGGTGAATGCATCTTAACAATTCAGCATTGACTTAAATATATTCTAAAGCAGAAGAGGTGTTCGAATATTTTTTCAAAATTAAATTGAACACTTGTGCACTGATAATAATTGGACGGATTCAAATAAGCCCTTTGGTGTGATGTAATTCTGGACAGTTTCTAAAAATTACGAATGCACATGCACTAATAGATAAATTAGGAACTTTTATCAGTGGTTAAATAGAGTACCGTAGTATCTTGAACTGTAAAGCTGAGTAAGTGAGTAATCCATCATAGCCAATATCGAAATATACATACTTCTTCGGGTTTGAAAGGGGGAAAGCTGTAGTGGTTTGAAGATTTAGTTCATTTTCATCTTAGAAAATAGTACATCTTCCCATAAAAACATGTCACGGGAGTACGTACGAATTTAAATAAAATAAAATATGTAAGTCTAATTATTACTACAATTCTAAATTATTTAGATGTGAGGGTAGATCATTAATTAGTGAGCTTGGTGAAAGGGAACAGCATCAATAAAAAATCTTATTAATTTTTCAACTTGGCAATTCTTTAAAATATAACTGTGAAAGTTTGCGTTCATTCCAATCGTAAAGATACTTGTTATTAAATAGAAAGTGAACTATTTTTAGATTATTTTCAACATGGAAAAAATGGAGTACCCGTCAATGATAATCAATGATTAAGTTCCTACTTCTGAAGGGTACAACGGATAATGAATCAAAGCTGTGCTGAAGTCTGTTTATGGAGACCAATTTCCATCGATTGCAAGCATACAGCTATTGATATCTGCGTTTAAAGATGCCTATAACAGTAGACGTCCAAAAAGAGCGTCTTTTCCAGAAATGGTATTAGATAACCGTCAAATAAAATTACGCGAAGCACCAGAAGGTCTGCAAATTTCATATGGATCAATAGTTCCGATTTTGCATAATGAATTGAGTACGTAAAAAATGTGGGCGCCGGCCGCATTTGTTGGCTGTAGATAACATAATTCAATGAGAACGTATTTCAGTCATGAAATTAGTGAAGTTCAATTCATTCATGATTCGAAAGACTTTGAAGTCGAATAATAAATAACAACCGACAAAATTAGCAGAGGCTGGCAAAGACGTTGCAGTCGGCCTGATAGATTACACTTATCATCTTTTGGAACCGAAGTGGAATTCTTCTTATTGAGTGTTATCAAAATGATAAAACGATAACAATTGAATATTATGCATCCTTTTTTGATTAAATGTACAATGCAATACAACGCAGAAGGCCCCACTTGATAAACGAACGAGTGCTGTTTCTTTAGTGTGATGTGTTCACACTTCGACTGCTTCAATGGCAAAAGTTCATCAGTTAAATTTCAAAAAGTGTCTGTAGATTTGTTCCCTTCTGACTTTTCCTCTGTCTCAACATTTTTCAACAAGAGATTTGAGTCGAACGAAGAGATAATCACTGAAACTGATCCATTCGATCGGTTTGATAAAGTTTACTTTTCTGAGGGTACAAATATCGGTGGAATAAATGTAATGAATTACAAGTACAATATTTTGGAAAATTTAATAATTTTTTGCCTAGAAGTTTGTGTTTTCTTGTTTTCTTGTTTAGGTTCATTAATTACTGATTTGTCGTTGTAACATAGTAATCTAATTGTTGTCGCTGACCATTAATAATTTTTTTGTCTAAAAATATATTTTTTCTAGGAAAATTTTATGCCTAACGTTTGAAGATTGTAACAGTAAGTAATATTTGTCGTGTTTATCATGCACCTAACCAGGCCTAATCAAAATAACAAATACAATTTGCAAACTTTGTAAATAACGCTTATAAATAATTTTAGAAGCTGCGTTCAGTCAATGTAGAAAAATTATCAATAAAAAAAATGCTGACTGATACAAATAATAGAAATGGGAATATACATAAGAATAAAAGTAGAGTAATTTTAACAGAATATAATAAATAAAATGGTGAACAAAGCTACTTATTACTCCAGTTTTACTTATTTAGTTTATTTCACAATATATGATAAATCGTTAAGCATAAATCGGGAGGAGATAAGACGTATTAATATACCAGCTGTGTAAATCGAAAGATAATAAAATAATAAAAATTTATAATAAGACCGTGCACTGTGTTCTAAGGTGCAAATGAGAGAATATATTAGAAAATATTTCAAAAATGCCTTCCAAAATTCCATTAGAGTTGATACTGCGATCGTTCGGTCAGTGCAAGTGAAAATGCAAGGTATTTAGCAGGTAATCAATGCACTTACCTTTTGAAGCAGTGTTTTCAGTATGCAGATGGATAAGATTGCTTAAATATTTGCTACATCAGATACGTTTCAACAGTTTTTTCAGGTAACCGTGTTCGCATACAGAGAACAACTGTTCGACATTTAGTGATGAAATACTTTCATAATAAAAATAGTCTTTGTTAATACTTAACGGATCTGATTCACTATCGCAAAAAAAATTGTAATTTGCGAAAATTACTTGCTCTTTCGTTAACACACTATCAGCTTGTGCAATAACTAATAATATGTTATACAGTATTACAGTGTCAACAAAGATTATATTAATTAAGTATTTAACCATCGGATGTCGTTCTTTGCATATAAGAACATTTATTCTCCACGGCGATTACAATTACATGAAAAAATTGTTTAGTACATCTAATGCTGCAAATATTTAAATGATCTTATCCACATTGTGCATCACCATATGGGAAACATTGCCTAAAGTGTTTATTTTTATTTACATTTGTTATCTGCAAAACGAAGGCTCCCTAATGGAAATTATTATTCAAAGCCATCCCTCTCAGTATTCATGGTGTACCATTTCTATCGCATACATACATATATATACATACATACATATATATATATATATATACATATATATATACATATATATATATATATATATATATATATATATATATATATATATATATATATATATATATATTGTAGCAATAGTTTTGGTCGATTAACAATTTAATATTCAACGATACATCGTGTAATAATTATCAATTTCCTTCCCGCCACCTCCGGACAGTACAGCAATTTTTTTGCAGTAACTTGCAAAACCACAATATTTTCAATTGCTAAAATAATATTTTTCCAGTTTAATAAACAATGAATTCAAGAATGGACTGATAAATACTTTTCATAACTAGACGAATGGATTTGTACGAAACGAATCTATTAATGTTATAAATAATTAAACCAAACGCGTCAGTATTAAGAATAAAATATTTTAACTTTCTTTTTTTAATATTTCGCTCGCCGTTAGAGAGTTAGAGAAATTTGGAATTTAAAAGTAAAAGGTAAATGCACTTTCTGTTACAGAATGACTTAGAGAAATCTTATATATTGAACAAGTATATCGAATAACTTTTTTGTTAGTGATTATAACGTGTTCAGATTGCTCATCGTTGGACCATTAGGTCCGCCATCAATGCAAAATCGTTTGCTTTCATCGCCACATGCAGCTTAGGGAATAAAAGCAATAACACGGAACTAAATCGGATGAAAGAAGTGTAAAAGTAAAGAAATTTGATTTATGGTCAATCACCAACATTATATATTTCTGATATTCATCGAGAACACGACAAATACGATATACCAAAGGTTTCGATATATAAAGATAATGCTGGGAATTAACTGCACTTGTACTCGCAACGAATTTTTTGTGAATAATCTTCTTGGAATTCCAAAAAAGCAATAAACATTGCTTTGACTTCTAAGTTCGCCAGACCAGTTTTTTTCTATTACCTTCATCTGGCGATTACCATTTAGCATCTTTATTGGTTTCTAGATTGTATTAAAAACATGACATCTCATAACCTTTGAGGTTCTCTAATATCATTGGAGTGTTCAACTCGGAGCAACTATTGGTTATGTGTTTATCGAATTTCAAGGACCAAGATACATTATTTTGGTTATTCTAAGATCCATTTGCCCGAATTTCACTGAAGATTTTTTTAAAAAATTTACACGAAAAGACGCACTTTTTTAGGATCTTATTCAGTCAGATTGACCAATCAGTTGACACAATGACTGAAGAAAATACTGAAAAAGTGCGTCCTTTCGTGAAAATTGTTGAAAAAGTCTTCAGTGAAATTCGTGAAAATGGATTCGTGGAAATAAATCTTAAACGGATCAAAATGTTTATGATCTATATCCTCTCTATCTTCTCTGAATTGTTTGTAATAAACGGACATGTCCATAAACGACTTCAAGTATTTAGACAACTATTTTTAATGTAGAACTTTGTTCTTTATTAATTTTCAACTGAAGTATGTTTCAGTTACATTTAATTGAAAACTTTGTATTTCGACTTCTAATGAATGAAACTTTCACAAATTATTTGGGAAGTTTACCTAATTTTACACCAACAGGTTTCAAATTTGTATGTTGGTGTTGATTATATTTTACCCAATTTCGAAAATAAAACAATTGTATCTACAACATGTTGACGTAATATATACTTAAAGTTTGACTTAATTTGAGCAATTTGGTCATTTTGGCATTCGCGATTTATTTCATATCTTTAGGTAAGAAATGTTAATTATGCTTTTTGTATTCGTTTTTTTAACAAAAATATATGCTCCTAATTTAACTCAAGTGTCTCAAACAGATGATTTAATAAAAATATTTGTATTAGATGCATTACATATCAATTTATCGTCATTATTTTGTTCAAACTAGATTCACTTTAAAAATTTTAAATAAATTGGAGCCTAAAATTCGTGAAATTCTAGAATATGTAATATTTATGTATAAAAAATACAATATTAAATAAAAATTTAAATTATATTATAGTAAAAGAAGTAAATCTCTACCCTCGTAGAGCAGTAAGATTCGTCAATACTGCGTCTTTTTATTAATATTTCTAATACGTATACTGTGATACTTTCGATTCCTGAAATAAATCTAACTTCAAAATACGAAGATAATACGTAATCCAATAACGTGTATGTAAGATTATATTTCATTGTTATACTAAGGATTTAAGTTCAGAACTGCAAAACTTTGAAGTTACTTACTTTACATTAACTATGGTCAATAACGAAGGCTTAATGTTATAATATCTAACAGCTTCTCCTTAACAATTATAATTATAATTGAGATGGCAAGCAATCTTCTTTTCCATCTTGAAAGCAGGATAATTTCCCATTAGTGTTTGTTTGCAGCAAGGTCAGACTAAACTTGAATATACGTTTATTTCAGATAAGCATTATATCCAGTTTATAAAGTTTACGTAGGATCCAAGTTGATAAGTCACTTGCGATCCAATTATAGCAGATATTTTCTTCAATAAAAGGATATGCGTTTCGTAACATATGTTATACGAAGTTATAATTCAACTTTGTCCACTAGTTTGTAAATAATTAAGTTTGTTTCTAGTTTTGAAATTTAAACAAAAGTACCCTTCGTGATGAATTAAAACTTAACAAAAATAAACTATGACTTATACTATGTGATAATAATTTAGAAACCTGTCATTTTTGTCTTTAAAACCAAACATGTACGTGTTAGTAATTACTTATCTTAAATTACAGATAGCGCTTAGCTCAAAGGGACTAATTTAGCTTACTTTTAAAAAATTAACTAAAATATATCTGGTACGTAGACTTCCACGGTCGTGGTCCATGCTACCTGCTTCTGGGTTTCCGAGCTGAAATCGCGTCACTTGTATATCTGCCGAAATTTCGTACCCATTTGTATGGGTATCTTCAGCCCTGAATATGTCCCATACAAATGGGTACGAAACGTCGGCAGATATACAAGTGACACGGTTTCAGCCCGGAAACCCAGAAGCAGATAACTAAAATATAATTTCGTAAAGGTTTTATGTTTTGGTACAAATTTTGTAACACTGCTTAATAAGTACGAGTATTATCATTGGTGGCTATGTTTATCGCAGACTAACAAATAATAATTTTAGCTCATGACATGAGATTCTGAAGGATGGATAATCGTTGGAGGAAAAAGATTGCATAGGTTTTCACGGACGGTGTCACTGTAGTACCATCTTCTTGATGGTTACGTCGTGTTGTCATAGTCTCTATAGACGTTTTGCTGTTCGTAATGTCATCTTCTTCTATAGGATGACAGATACTGCGAGCAAAAGAACTGCATGACAATGAGGAGCTCACTGTCACCAGCAATAGGTAACTTATTTATGGAACTCTTTGAAGAACCTATAAATAGCAGCAAGTGGTAACCGAAGTGCTGGCTGCGATACATCATATTCACGATTTTGCCATATGGCAAAGAAAACTACAAGAATTCTTCGATCGCATCAACAGATAATACACTACTATAAGTCTACAATGGAAACAGAAGAAGGAAGACTACCGTTTTTAGATGAAATGATATACCGTACTCAGTCAGGAAAACTACTTGGAGTATACAGGAAGAAACCTTACACTAATGAGTACCTGCATGTGACGCCCTATTACCATCCTACGAGCTCTTATTAAAACACTAATGTATAGAGCAGGAACAATTAGTGTCGCCGAACGAGACACATCAATTCAGAAGAGCCTCAAGGAGGCCCAGAACGGAAAAAGACAATCAATAGAAACGGAATCAACTAGATAATTCGTCCGTCTACCTTACATAACTGGAGTCATTAGTTATAGAGAAGATGAGAAGTAAGTATGATTTAAAAAGACAAGAGTCTACAAGTTACGAGTGTGGGAAAAGCTATTCCGGACAAACAAGAAGTTCAATTGAACAAAGAATGAAAGAACATGAGAGCGATACGCGAAGATAAATAATTGAAGCATTAGCGGTTACAGAACCTGTTCACGAGAATAGATATAAAGTAAATTTTGAAGAAGCGAATCCGATATATTAGCTATTACGAAGAACCACTCTCGAAGAATCATAAGAGAAGCTATTTAGATAGAAACTTAAACTGTAAGGACGGTTATATATGTATACTGAGCAATACCTGGAAGAGCCTACTATGAGAATCTGTCACACACACACACATATATATATATATATATATATATATTGATATATATATTATATTGATATATATTATATCAGAATGAGCGTCAATGACGAGAATCTACTAGCAGATCTTGAAAAGAAAAATTTACTACAATCATTGAAGAAGTTAGTGGAATTATTTCTATTACAAAAACCAAAAACCCAAGGAATGCGAAGACTATACATCAAAATAGGCTCACTGTGCTTAAGAGGAAGATCACAGGATTGCATGGACTAGAACAACAATTCTGAGCAAGGTAGATCATCACATTAAGGAAGCAGTTGGAAACAAATTACGTATGGCAATTACACCTTATGCTATTAGCACACTAAGTATAGAAATCAAGGATGAGGAGTAGTTGGTGTTGATTATAAGGACTGACAGTCAACACTAAACACTAATTGAGATATAAAATGGCGTAAAGTCCAAATTAGTAAATAAATCGCAAGCACAAAAGGCTGTGAATTTTTGACATTAATATATAAATTTGACAATGTCTATGAAATTACATTCAATGTAATAATGCCCTATCCTTGTCTGAAGACTATAGTAAATGAACTGCCTAAACGTTGAAATAATATAATTCTACAAATGATGGAAATAGTTCAACTAACTACTTCAATAATAATTTAAGACTACATTGATTTGCAAACCTTTGTTTTAAAAGCAACAGTTATAATTTGATATAAAATGTATTCATTAAATGGTATATTAAAACACAAGTTTCGTAAGACATTGTTCAAGTCTATAATGCGAAAGACACATAAAGCTGTGTGTGTTAACATTGTAGAGGAAATGAATTTGCTGTCTCACGGGAAGACCCGCTAAAGTGCAAAAACTGATGAAATGGGGTCAAGATAACACAGATAATAAGTCAAGTTTAACTTCAACAAGAGTATGCAAAGAAGAGGAGACTTCGGGGATATGTAAAAACCACAATATGTTGCAGTGAAATAGGCTGCATGGCTCTTCAACTTATTTTAGTGTGAATTAAAGAAATAAAATTTAAGATTTCAAGAAAAAGCAAAATGTGATTAATTATCTAAGCGAAGTACGAAAGTTAAGAGGCGAGCGTTCGAGTAAACGTCGCGACTTGAAGTTCGATATGTAATGATACCACGTAAATAAAGATTCTTTTTGTGATGAATGTTAATAAACTTATATATAAATTACCTACTCTGCAGCATACACAACTGGCTTCTCTATAAAAATCATCGACCTTAAACGACGTAAATCAACAATATGCAAAGAGCTTGAGGAAGAACTAGATGATCTTTGTACATTTCAAGAAAAAATTCGGTAACTTGAGTCAAACGAAGGTTTGCAAAACTTTAAAATACTAATATAGTTTGTCGTGAAGGATAATTAGCTAAATAATATCAAAATGGTAAAAGAATAATGTGCATTTTAATGTTTGCCAAGATTACATATTGAAAAAAATTGTTAGATGGGTCTTTATAAGACGTGTTTTATATTGAACACATAAAAGATGGTAATAATGCTGAAAAAGTCGAATTACAAGAATGGATAATTGTTTTCAGAATGGAAGTTTAAAAGTCGATAAGTTTTTAGCTGGGCTGCATTTTAAGTAAACCTAGAGACATTGCAGAAATTTAAGCATCATGAATAAATGGTAACACAAAAATTTATACATTGTTAATGTGAAAAGCATTATTTTCAATTATTTTTTGAATAAGAAATCTGGATGAATCTTGAGAAAAGTTGTAAACGTTTACAAATACATGCTTAAGACAAATATTAAAGATCCTTTGGTCGAATATTACAAGAAAAAACCCAAAAGGAATAGAAATAAAAGTCGAAATAGATTTGGATTGGTTATTATTATAATTAACAAAAACGACAAATACATGAAATAGAACTACCAGCAAAGAATTACGAAAAATTGAAAAATCAAAAAAAATTAAAAAGAAAAATCCTAAGTAGTAAGGAATAGAAAAGGCTCCGTTCTGAAAGTTATAGATCAGAGAGCAAAATACGAGACTAAAACTAGTGATGAGGAATATTCGCAAGTACATTTGATTTTCATGTAAACACTATTTTCAAGAAGTCAAATACTTTCATACTGGACACATACCGTAATCGGTACTGAGAAAATATAATTGCAAAATAAAAATACTGTACTTATAGCAAATAAATAAAATGTAGTTCCCTTACATAATTTTAGAAACTTTGGAAACATCAAGGCCAAATATGAAGACTAGTTTCGCTTCTATGAGCAAAACGCTGTAACTGTTAGCAATTTAAAAATAGTCGTACAAACTTGACTGATTCTCATCGTCAAGAGATAATATTGAGATATAAATTGGTGAATTGATATATAGCATTTGCGGAGTGACTATTCCAAAAATATTACAGGCTTTACTTTCTTAAACATTTGATAAAAATAATAATTCAGTCAGTCAGTCATCTGTATATCTAGAGCAAAAGAATTTGACATTTTTCATTTACCACCAAATGTATAATATATTAACCAGAAAAATTAGATATTTTATTATCAATTATCTAAGCATGGAGCTCTTTTAGCTGTGTTTCTATATTTTGGTAAATCGAACATGTATACAGGTTTTTTTCTTAATATACAGGGTGTTTTAAAAAATATACGTATTTCGAATGCATATATTTATTAAACTTTAAGATATACGAATATGAAACTTTACACACATATTTACGAATCTCTCAAGTTCAGATTACAGATGTTCAGTATGTTCTCCATCAGCGACATGAACATTATCACATCGATACTCAAATTCCTCCCATACTCGGGCAAGCATGTCCTTCATCACTGATGTTGTGGCAGTACGGAACCGGTTCTTCAACTCTTCCAGGTTCTGTGGGATTGGTGGTACATAAACGTTGTCTTTAACGAAACCGGTGTCAAATCCGGTGACCGTGGAGCCCACCTGAGACACACTAAGTCGTCAGCTCCTTGACGACCAATTCAACGGTTCGGTAGAGTTTCATCCCAATATTCACGCACTTGGCGACTCTAGTGAGTGGGTACCCCCATCTTGCTGAAAAATGGAGTTGTCTTCGTGCAGCCTCGGAAACAACCAGTTTTGTAACATAGCGAGATACTGCTGACAGTTAACCGTGTTTCCATCAAAGAAGAATGGGCAGTAAACAGATGATTGGGATATCGCACAAAACACATTGATTTTAGGTGAATCTCGTACATATTCAATGGCTGCATGTGGGTTCTGTAGACCCCGAATTCAAACATTGTGTTTATTTACCAGACTGCTAACATGGAAAATCGCTTCATCACTGAACACGATGCGTTGTGCAGGAGTGTTATCATTGTCAATAGTATCATGAATCTCGTTACAAAATGCCACACGTTTCCGTTTGTTATCAGGACGCAGAGCTTGTAGCAAGTGTAACTTGTACGGCTTCATAACCAACCGACGTCTCAAAACACGCCAAATTGTTGTTGTAGGCAGTTGTAACTCCCGACTGGCATGACGAGTTGATTTTGAAAGATTACGTTGGAAAGCAGTTTGAGTTCGTGGAACATTTTCTTCAGAAACACGAGGACGGCCAGGACTCTTTCCTTTACATACACATCCTGTTTCTACCAACTGTCGATATCATCTGCGAATGTTCCACATATTCGGAGGATCAATTTGGTAGCTCAACCTGAAACGTCTTTGCACTGTAATCACGGAATTGCACTTCGCAAACTTGAGAACACAAAATGATTTCTGCTGCGGAGTAGCCATTTTAAACATATGACGATTATTAAATAAAGTAGATTATGTATTCGTTTCTCCAATAGCCGAGCCGAGGGGCAGCGATCGATAGTTTGGACAAAATAATACTTCGTAATACGTATATTCTTTATGAAACATGCTGTACTTTTATGGGACGCGTTTTATTGAAAAAATTTTAGAAACATATTCTACATTTATAATTTTCTAACTTATTAGAGATATTCGTACTTACCAACGCTTGACATAACCATCATCATAATCATAATGATATTTAGGAAAGACTGTTGTGAGGCGTCAACGATGGGCTACTTATGAATTTTTCTCACAAGATACCGAAGAAAATAAATGTTGGTTTAAGTAACATTCTAAATAATCAATTAACAAATTTATCCTATTTGGCTTTAGTAAAGGTAAATATGGTAACTATATATTGAAGATCAATATAAGAAATATACGAAATATTAAATAATAAGCTAGTGAGTTTTACAATTTATATTTTTTTATTAATTAAATATTTTAAAGAAGGCGTTATAATGAAAATTTATTACTTTTCCACGAGGCTTGTGAAATGCTTCTTCTTTATTTAAAGTGGGCCTTGAATAATTTTTGATACAAACCAACACACAGCACTTTATTTCGTTGAAGTTTATCTACTCACGCTCGACTGAAAGTAATAATGTAATATATCTCAGTTCGTTACAGTTTCTAAACATCTACTTCAATGTTTTTATATGTTGACATGTGCATATAAATTGGTTTTGCTCTTTTGGTTGTAAAATGAATTTCTATTATTTACATCGATGCTGTGGACATTCAAAATTGAAATGAATAATAGATACTGGTGTCTAGAATATTGCATATGTATTTGACACCAAATAAAATAAAATTTATTTAAATCGTTAGATTCTCTTTCGGGGTAAATTGCATCATTTACGTAAAATATATATTTTAGAAATTACCGTTGAATAGATTTGTTGTTCAAATCAGATATCAAACCAAGGAATATATCACATATGTAACACAGTTAACTCACTCACTTTCTCGTCTGTTGATTAATTTATTCGTTTTTCCCAACTCTTCTAGACCTCTCGTCATTTCCTGTACTACACTCTCTTCCAGATCTTCCTTTTTCAAATAACTGGCGACGTTTTTACCACGCGTTGAAACTAAAGTAGGGTTTTCTATTTTAGGCTTTGTTAGATTGATCGTATTGCTGGTCTCCTTTTTACTTTATTGTTTCTCATTTCATTCAGTAATTTAGGTCTTGCTGTTTTCCTTAAAGTTTTCATTTCCCATTATTTCCTTTCTTTTTTCATTTTATTTATGCGGAGGATAATATTTAGTTTTTTACCAAAAACAATGATTTAACACTGCTTTTTTTCAAATTAAATAATGTAATAAGTGCTGAAGTCTATTCGCCTATGTTTATATAGTGATACATACAGATACAACAATATGACACTTTTCAGAATGAAATGCTCATTAGTTTAACAATAGTATGCATAGAAAAGTGGGCTTTGTAAATTTGTAAAATTTGTAAATGAACAAAATTTGAATATAATATATTCATGAGGGTTGCTACCCCTCTCGAAACTACCTATGGCCGTGTTTGAGAATTTCATCCGACCTTGAGATACTGAGGTGGATTTAAAACTAATAAAGATGGTATATGGACGCCACAGTATTTTAGAATTCTCAAAAGTCGCCTAATAGTGAAGACGCGTCACGGTTTGACCAAAATCAGCTATTATCCAATTTGCAGGTATCAAAGGAAGATACAAACGAAAATATTAATAGAATCAAAGAAACCAAACATTTATAACCAGACTGTGTAATTAAAATGACAAAGGTATAATTACAACAACGATGTAAGAAATCAACTATAGTAAATACTGGGATTGACTTAGTTAATATAATCTATAGAATAAATTTCATAATATATTTTTTCCAAATCTACGTATATATGGTTCACATAAATTAGTTACAATACCCGTCAATTAAAAAAATAATTATAATTACTGAAGGAATTATTAACGTTAAAACAAAAAAAACACCTAGGTTATATTGAGTTATCGATAAAATTAATGAAGGTTTATTATTGATTATTAATAGAAAAAGCTATTATATATGGTGCGCAACTAAGTTCTCGCTGTTTTTTTGATGAAAATGCAACTTTATTGTGAAAAAATGTTTACAAACGAATCATTCAAAATATTGCCCATCGCTAGCGACAACTTTTCATCATCTTTCTGGCAGAGCTCGAATACCGTCTCGGTAGAAGAGAGAGTTTGAGGCTATCCACGAATCAAGCCAGTTTGAGATGTCTTCATATGAGCGGAACTGCTGATTAGCCAGACCATGTGGCATCGAACGGAACAAGTAATAATCGCACGGCGCAGTATCTGGGAAATATGGCGGGTGGAGTAGGATCTCCCATTTGAGCGTTTCTAAGTAGGTGTCAGCGGGTTTGGTAACGTGAGGCCGAGCGTTGTCATGCTGTAGAATCACTTTTTCGTGCCTCAGCTCGTATTGTGGCCGCTTTTCGCGCAGTGCTCGGCTCAATCGCATCAATTGAGTTCGATACCGTTCCTCAGAAATGGTTTCGTTCGGTTTCGACAGCTCATAATAAATAACACCGCCCTGGTCCCACCAAATACACAGGAAAACTTTCGCAGCGTAAATATTCGGTCGAACCGACGACGTAGAAGCATGACATGGCAGTTCCCATGATTTTGTTCTCTTCGGGTTGCTGTAATGAATCCATTTTTAATCACCCGTAACGATGCGATGAAGAAAACCCTTCCTTTTTTGCTGCTGGAGCAGTTGTTCACAGGCGAAAAAAAGGCGCTCAACGTCTCTTGGCTTCAAATCATAAGGAACCCAAGTTCTTTGTTTTTGAATCATTCCCAACGCATGCAATCGCTGGGAAATGGCTTGGCGGGTAACTCCTAATGCTGAAGCAAGCTCCTTTTGCGTTTGGCACGGATCCTCAGCGAGCAATGCCTCCAATTCAGCGTCTTCGAAGGTTTTTGGTCTTCCTTCACGCGAACGGTCGTCAACATCGAAATCACCGTCTCTGAAGCGACGGAACCAATCACGGCGAGTTGTTTCACTTAGAGCAGCATATCCGTAAACTTTTTGGAGTTCTCGATGCGCTTCAGCCGCCGTTTTCTTCGAATGAAAGAAGAAAAGCAACACTTCCCGCAAATGACGATTATTTGGCACATTTCACACAACCAAAAGTATATGACGCAAAAACAAAATCACTAATGTGTCAAAGCGGTTTGTTTACCATTTGTCTAAGCTTGGTTCATGACGTTTTGGTTATGTCACAATCGATCAGCACTTAATACTGGAGCCATCTCTTGAAAAACAGCGAGAATTTAATTGCGCACCTAATATAATAATAAATCATATACATTAAAACACTGACGATATAATAAAAATTATTAAGGCAAAAGAAAAAGGAAGACGGACACGGAGGTAAAAAATATAAATCTACTGTACAGATATTAACGACAAAATAAAATGCCGAGTTTTCTTTTTATATATTTTTGCGCTATCCGATTGAAGTAAATATCTTTCACTTGGGCCAAACGGCGATCCAAAAGAAAATTACCTGTGATAGCGTTAAAACTTGTCTAAATAATAAATACTAAAGTCAATAATGTACAAATTGCAGTTAAAAAGGGAAATACTAAATTAACTAGGTAGTTGCTAGATTGATAATCACCTGTGGTATTAACTTGAAATAATAAACTATTAGTCCGAAAGAGTTGGATTTCAAAACAAAATTACTTTTTTAAATAATGAAGGGAATTTAATTAAAAAAAAATAAGCATTTTAGAAACTGTAATCGTCTGACCTTGTTGCACCAAAGTCGGGGTTGTTCGAAAGTAGCGATTGTTATAAAACTATGAAAAGTCCTTGATCAATAAGGTTGATATATAACCCCTTTCCACATTAACTTTTGTAAATTCTGTATACGCATTTCGACAACCAAGTTGTCATCATCAGCAGATAATTTCAAAGTGTCGCACCTGGTAAAACACGGCGAAAAACAACTGTACGAAAATCAAACTCCGTACGCGATCCACACCGCTCAAAACCAAGATGTACATCTTGGTTTTGAGCGGTGTGGATATATATCAACCTTATTGATCAAGTCAATCAACCACAGGCTCCATCAAATTCAACTATGAAAAGTCCCTCCATATGGCAATTAATTCTTCAGGTACCAAAAAAAAGAAACACTTAGCAACCGGAAAAGAATACGATGGACGTTAATATTAAAATATAAGGCAAGTCGAGAAACAAATCTTACCTTGGTGTAGTCTCACTCTCTTTACACCCTTACACGCTTACAGAGAAAAGTGCACATAACTATTTCCTTTAATGAAGACAACGTTCTTTTATGTATTAGAAAATTTTACTTTAATTTTCCCCAAATTTGGAGAGGAATGAATACAATAAATTAAAATATAATGCCTCTCAATGTAGGATAATCCACAGTGCAACCTTTACGCTAAACAGGTTTATATGTGAGTGAGTGTGTCGAGATCTTTTCCAACGTTCGGTGAATAAAAAAAACTTAAATACAAAAAGCAAGACGTACGAAGGAAATGCAGATATATTGAATTAAAACTTGTACAGGCGGTATGGTCATAAATATGACTGTTTTAGGAATGATGTTACGAGCGATGTAATTGTTTTCGTTGCACTTTTTTTCAATATGTCAGGATCTGTTGCAAGTACACCGAACTGTTACGGGGAGAATTTTAGGTAGTTACTATTTTAGCGCTACATATTTGTATGAGCGTATCTTAAGCAATCGTAGTGTTCATATCGTAGTAGTATGCATCAGTTTATGTTCAGTATATTTACAGAAGTGGAAAATATAAAAAGAAATGTATTGTAAGAACTTGTAAGAAAACGAGTCAACAATTAAGATTAAATAAAAAACAATAAATTCAACTGCTCTCCTTCTTCAGTTCAAAAAATAACAAGAAAATGTAAAGATTTTGGTACAGTTGAGGATAAAAGAAAATTCGAATGTCCAAAAAAATTAGTACAGCAGGTAAGTGTTACACTAGACTTTAGTCGCTAAGAAAAATATTCTGCAGTAAGTGCAGAACTTACAGATAACTAAGGAAAGAATATTGGAATAAAAGTTCATCCGTCAACTGTTCTGACAATACTTATTAAGGGACTTAAATGATATATCGCAACATGGGAACCACTTCTACGTAACGGCAATAAAGAAAAAAAGTTAGTATAAATGGAAAATCTCTCTGGTCATAATGTGCATGTGCTTTTCCTATTAATTCTCATCTCATTCACATTCCAGATCTGGCAAAATAGATATCGTCGTTGTAGATAGTTGCATAATAGAATATTGGGTTATCGAATTGTAATTATAAAATATTCTTTAGCGTTATATTATGAAATGAAGAAATTGCAATACATTATATTACGATGTTCACATAAAGCAGAATGAAATTGTTAATAAAAAATTAGTAAAATTTTTTGATGAAGATATTACGAAATAAATTTATTTAATGTTCCACAACTAAATGAACATCCAAAATTAATATTTCCTTACAAAGATAAAAATAAATTGAGGTAATGCTAATAAAGAAAGAATATTATTTTCCCGAAGAAATAGTAAATTTAATAAATTAAATATTATTAATAATGTACAAGCAAAATTTATCATAATAAACTAAATAAACTTCAAATAAAAATAGTAAAAGCTAAATAATATACATACTAAGAAGGAAAATTGAAATTTAGAAATTATAAATTAAAGTTTATCACAAAGAAAAACTGAATAAATTCTAATATTAAGGGAAAAATAAGCATTAACTCATGGAAATATAAATTAGATAAATTGTATTTTTCTAAAAAATGAAAAACCCTTGAAAAAGAGGTCTAAATATACTCCGTTCATTAGCCTTTCATTAGCTAATCCCATTTTGTCATAGAAATTAATTCGGGCGTTTCGGTCTAATAATGTTTGAAACCTGAATAACTTTGTATCGCAACTGGTCTAAATTATTCGCGGTAATGTTCTACGTAACATAAATTATTTGTTTTAAATAGCCTCAGTAAAACAAATTCAGTGAGGTTAAATGCTGGTCATCTAATACTATCAGAAATAAACATCTGCTGGAAAACTGTTCCGCTAAATAGTTTCGAACAGAGTTTATGAACAGAGAAGTTGTGAGTGGAGCGAGCATCTTCTTGAACGTAAATGTGTAAATCAATATCTAAAAAACTTTGAAAGATTATCTACAATGAGGACTTTACTTTACCAGATTTGGAATGTGAATGTGTTGAGGAGAATAGCGAATATTAACGAGTGAAGCACATGCGAATTATAACTGTTGACATTGTAGATGTTTACTTGGTATATATTTGTGACGAAAATCAGTGGAGTGAGGTTCTCTGAAGAGACGAGTCAAAATTTATGGTGTTTGGTGCAAATAGAAGACATGTCCGAAAAAGGCCTGGAAAAAGATATTTTTAAAATACTTATAACCAATGTAACGTGCATGTGGGGGAGTGTGTCGCAGGAGCTGAAGTTGGTCAATTAATAGAAATATCGTATATGAGAAACTCAGGGCGGTAAAATATAAGGAGAGTCCAGAAGCACATGCTGTACCATAAAATTTTGATTTAAAGGCAATAACTTAATCCTTCAGCAAAATAACACATTCCTGGTCTGAATATAACAGAAAATGTAAGGAATTATTTAGAGCAAAGGAAACCAGAAAGCCATCTAAAATATTTAATTGAATTGTATTAGTGTTGCATGAAGAATGGGAACCAATATGACAAGAATTTCTCTGCAAATTCGCAATGTACCTAACAGAAGGCAAGCAGTTTTAAAGAATGAAGGAGGACGTACCAAATGGTTCGACAAAATTAATTGCTTTTCATGTATTTATTTTGTATAAAATAGAATACATTTATGTTTTCTTTTGATATAAAAATATTACTTTTAGTTTTAAACTCGTATTTTACAGCAATTCAAGAGAATGCTACTTTCACATGCACAGCACTAACATATATATCTAAACAATATATTAATTTGCATTAGTTACATGGTTATAAAAACTATCGAATGTAATAAAGAATATAAAATATTACGTTCGGAAAAGAGAAAATATTCACTTCACGAAAACTAGAAATCTGCACAGAACCTTAAACGATAGACTCGTAATGTAGATAGAATATATTCAAAAATACGGGATTTATTCGAGTTATTTAGGCTGTTTCAATCGTTTGTGGAATATCTGCATTCCGACGTTTCAGCAGTTACTCTACTATCGTTTCCAGGGTAGCCCTGATAAGGACTGTTGTTTCTTGCCAAACTCATCACTATAGGTGGTAATTCGTCTACCTTGTATGCGCCTCCCTAATGCTTTAATCGTCTGAAAATGTCTTATGTGAGGTTCTCGATTTTCTGAATATTTATAGTTCAGACACTTCACTACTAAGCTATCTGGGGGACAAAAAATATTTCGTTAGAACCTGTATTAATGTTACGGATATATGCGTAGTGACCATTTTTTCGTGTATACGTAGTTCTATTGGCGCGAAATATATAAAGTCTTTTTGAGTCTTTTATTCTGTCTCTATGATCGTGGTTATGACTGTTATTTTCTCGAATCATAAGGAGCCAGGAATCTTTAATATCAAGGCTTTGTGTACTTATGGTATTTGTTGTTGTGGCCATGTATGCTGTTTCAGCTTTAGTTTAATGCAATATTCTTCTTTTGCCAGGATTACAGGTTCGTTCAATGCAATTCTACGTCTTTCTGCCCAAGCATGTTGAGCCATATGCGATTTATTGTTTCCCCTTGTCGAACCAATTTTTGTATTTCATTAATTCTAAACTTGAAGAATCTACTTCTCTCTTTATAAGTAGTCGTCCACATCTTCATGGTATTCTATAAAAAAAATTTTCTATTCTCTGGTTCTCATTGACAAGGCTTTTTTTATGTAGCGTTATTCTAAGCAAGAAATCGGATAACATGGGTTGAAGATCGTAAATAACCAGAAGAAAATGTGTGTATAATGGTAATACCATACGTCAAGGGCCTGTCATAAAAGATCAGGAGGATAGATAACAACTATAAGGTTCGAACAGCTGCATAAACCATGAAATAAACAGGTCTATTCTAACAAAAAGTTATATAAAGATTACAAATTATTGTAACATATTGCAGATACAACTTTTAATAATACATATATGAATAAGTCTGGACGATTTTGAAAATGTTGTTTAGAAGTGTTTGGATTATTTCAAAATTACAGATAATAATAAAGTAAACATGTAATATACAACATACCAGGATGCAGTCGTTATCAACTGAGAACTCGGAATTAATTGATAATAATAGCTCTTATATCCCCAACTAGACTACTATGGATTGCTAACATCTGCAACCTCTTTTGTATACCTTGTATTTTAGCCGTTTTCGTAGCCCAAGGAAAACATTGCTTTTTCTAACCTGACTTTTGCTTTAGGTAAGGAATACTCTGCTATACATGTTCTAGCTATTTTCAAAGACTCTGGTCCTCGTGATACCATGTTACTTTTTGAGCTTTTCTAATTGTTTTTTCTTTTCCTCGAGTTCGTTCCTTATAAAATCTTTTCCAATACTATAATATAGGTAATTATGCAAGAGTAATCAAAATACAAATATTACCATGAAAAGATATCATGTAGTCTGTTTCTTCTCTCCGCAGGGCCTTTGCCGAATAAACAAATCAGTTCTCCTAGCTGCCTTAAATTACCTTTTACATTCGCATCATCTGTTAATATGTTCATTGATCTAGCTTTTTTTCTTCACTCAAACTCTTCCAATAATGATTGTTTATCCTTTGACATAGCATCTTCAAGTTCCATATATTTTAAAAAAGCAATATAAATATGAGTTTTTTAAGTTTTCAAATCGAGATGGTGATATTAAAATATCTATATTTTAATTACTACTTTTATTACTGAAATATACATTTCAAAGATATGTATATACCAGCCTGTATTGTAACACGAATACAAATATAATTTCTTCTAGAAATGTATGAGCAGCATAAAATTGAAGTCTGAAATAGTGTTGATTTTATATTTGACCACTACTAATCTCAAAAACTTAAAAGTACTTGAACTAACAACACAAACGACAACTCGAATTCATCATCAAGAATTACACGCCACGAGATTATTATTATCGTACTTCTTTTTGTATAAAATTCGAAGTCAATTTACTATATACAAAAAGTAGATACAATCTAGAAGTGTGACAAATTTGTATTCAGAACAGCGTCGATATTAGTGAAGGTAGTTAATCGATTTCTAGTTCGTGATGGTATTGATTAACCATTATTTATGAGTATTATATTGCGATAATAACTACTCAATACGGAGTAGTTTAAATACAACTTTTAGGATGTTAAGTTGGAGAAGATATATTATCCATATCAATCAATAAACCACTAACTATGTGAATGACGTAAACTGTGGTGTAAATTTGATATTTCGTGACAAGTAACACCAAATCAATTCAGTACATAATAAGTCGCCTATTAATATTTCAAATCATGAATTTCACATCTTTTGCAGGTTTTAATTTGGAAATATATTTCATACAGCAGTAATAATTGCATCGCTTTTGTTCGCCTTATCATTGTAATCATTGAGTAATAAACTTCTTATAGAGATAAAGTAACAATTATTATCGATGAAGTCTCTACATTAGTAAGAAATCTATTACAAAATAATGACTTCGTTTTAAGTAGTTTCAGGAACCGATATTACAAACAATATTGTAAAAATGTATTACGCTTTCGACATAAAATTTTTATTCATTCGAAGGTAAAAAAATTTCAGTAGGTTAAAAGAAAATAATTTAATATTTATAATTCAATTTAAACTATTAGTACTTGTTACATCTATTATTTACAACTCGTTCTATCATGTTTTCAAATCTTCTAATGTTGCCCTTGTAATATTAAAACGATGCATTTGTGATTACAGGATTTATCCAAAAATTCATTTCCAGAATATTTCGGCAATTTCGATAATTACTAATAGTGTTTGACAAATTAGAATAAACGTTTGGTAGTATTATTTGAGTATATTTAATATTATACCAGGCCATTTTGATATCTAGTTGGCCTTTGCCAGTTGCTTGCCTTAAGTATTGCTCACGAAGGCAATGAAAAGTAATGCAATTTTAATGCGTCATGGTGATATTTTACGTCAAAAAGTCAAAGCGTAATTGTGCAATATAATTAACAGAAGATAGAGTGTGAAATTGCAAATATTGAAGAATTGGAGAATCATAATTAAATAATTATTATTATTGAAAAAAATTAAGAGGCATGTAAATTTAGGAAGATATGATTTATGATTACTGCAACTATGAAAAATTGAAACGCATACTTCAAATGATGTAAAATTTCCATTTAAAATGGAAGGGGACTGCTTTGTGTGGATGTTGCCCGAAAATGCCGATGCAGTAGCAGGATATTTTCAGACCGTTGAATTGAACTTAAAAAGGAATATCTGAGGCACTGAATATTTTGTATAAACGTGCCACTTTAATAGTTCACGTTAATTTTGACATGGAAAAACTCTCTACAGAATAGAAACTAAAATATCTGAATGTTAATCAGAAGCGAGCAAAAGTAAAAGTATAGAGGCCCTCTGATTCTTTAAGGCCTAAAATGTTTCGGACTCAACAATTTATTGGAAAAGTTCTTGGTTCAGTTTTTCTTTTGGATTGCTATAAAGTACTCATGGTTGATTTTCTAGGTAAAAGTAAAACATTAATTGGGAAATATTATTAAGTATTATTGAGTATTTTACAAGAAAAAAATATAAAAATATAAACAGTGAAAAATTGTCCAAAAGCGTTTTATATTTGCAGAATAATACCTTTCTAAGAATTTTAGAGTTAGTTAGAATTATTTATTATTTATATTTCCTTTGTCCATCTGATCTTGCTTCTTGAGATTTTTACTCCTTCCCTTAATTGGAAAAAAATCTAAAGGATCGTAAACTTACTACTAACGAAGCGATGATAGAAGTTGTAGAAGCCTACACCACTCCGAACAATTAACAGATGTTCTATATAATTGACAATGAAAAGTAGTGCCAGTCACAATATTATAAACTAGTTTTAACCATTTTACACATGAAGACTGCCTTAAAGCGATCGTCAGTGGAGTGTATAAAAGCGAGCTTCAACACGTTCCTCAATCGGTATCCAAAAATTCACCTCTGTGATTGGTAGTGAAGATTTGTAATTTTAAGTGACATTCAAAATGGAAACATTTACGATCTGTCAGATATAGATGTTTCGAGGACCATTAATCAATTGAAAAGGGGAGGAACACAACAAAGTGTTGCTGATATGTTTGGAATAAACTAAAGTGCAGTGAATTTGTCTTCGTTAAGGTCCGAAATCATTTGCATGCGTCTAGCCCATATACAATCTCTCGCAGAGAAAACAGCGTTTTTATAAAATAGTAATTCTTAGTGGCGCCATCTATTAAACAAGAATGTACGTTGGTAAGGTAAATGTTTCACCAATCTTATGTCAAAATATCATGACACTTGCATCATTGGAAGCATAGAAATTGCGCATAAAGTAACAGTGTGTATTTGGTATTGGTCGAAAAATGAATCTTGAACAAAGAGCAAATATCAAGTTCTGTTTTAAATTCGGTAGATCGTTTACTGGAACATTTAGTTTGATGAAATAAGTATATAGTGATGCGCGTTTATCACATACGAGTGTGTATGAGTGGTATTAACGATGAGAAATGAGTCGAAATCCTCATTGCGATATGTGGGAATGGAATTAAATATTTTCAAAGATTCAAATCATCGCATTTTGACACAGCATTTGGGACTGAGAAAGGTTTGTGCAAGGTTTGCATTACATGAGCGGATTATCAAAAACTGCTCCGAATTCAACATTGTATAGAATTGATTAAAGACCCAAAAAATGACAAAAACTTCAGGTACTGTAACTGGTGACGAGACGTGGTGTTTTCAATATGATCCAGAGACCAAGCGTCAAAGCTCTGAATGGAAGCATCCAAGCGAAGAAAAACTGAAGAAAAGCCGTTTGGAGAAGTCAAAAAGCAAAGACAATGTTGATTTGTTTTTATGATTTGAAAGTATAGGAGTTTGTACCAGCTAGTCGAACAGTCAATGCTGTATATTATTTTGGTGTTATGAAGCGTCTTTTGGCGCGTATTCGCCTTGTGCGCCGTCAATATCGTGAAAATGGAAGGTGATATTTGTTACATGATAATGCACCATCATGCATCTCATCGCTCGACACTTACCACCGTATCCACCGGATTTGGCCCCCTGTTATTTCTATCTATTCTCCAAAGTACATTTGCCGATGAAAGGACAGCGTTATGCCGAAGTTGAAGTCATTAAAAAGGCGTCGACAACTATTTTTCTCTAAAGATTAACTTAAAAATTCATTCGACATGTTAATTGATCGTGCAAAACGTTGTATCGAAGCCGAAGGCGACTAGTTTGAACAAAATAAATGAATTTCACCAAAATAGTAAGTTTTTGTTTTTACTTTAAAAACGTTCGGTTTTCTCTGCGACAGACTGCGTATATTCGAAGATTACTGGTTCGCATTCCTTTTACTGCAGAATACATCGATTGGGGTCATAATATTGGGCGAGTATTATTCAGTGACGAAACGAAATTTACGTTGAACCCAGATAATAGACATAGGAGAAGAATTTATTTTTGCCGAAGAAAATGCTAGTCCACATCGTGAAAAACTAGATTGATGAAGTTGGTATAACCTGAATGGAATGGCTAACCAATTTTCTAGATAACATCAAGATCACGTTGAAAATAAGTTTTATTACAATAATGCGCACAGATATTTGTTCAAAAATAAACTGAAACCAATTTTTAAAAATTTGTTATTATTTCATGAAATACCCGTGAATCGTTTTGAGCAACATAGCTTGCAGTGAAAGATGAATTTTTTTTTAAAGAACTGAAGGTACGTTGTAATAAACGTATTAAGTTAAAGTGAAGATTATGCTGAATAATAAAATATTTTAACTTTCAAATTTTCTTTTTTTTTTTAAATAAGTTAAGAGTTTATCAATATGTCGTCGTAATAATTTAAATAACTTTTCAGATTTTGTTTTTCTGGGGTTATTCGAGTTTATTAATTTTTCTATCAGTGGTATCCTGATATTAATAATTTATTATTGATCTAAATTCTGGATTTAGTATCTAATTCTTATAATCACCAAATTGTGATCCATTATTTATTTTCTCTTATAATTAATATCTAATTAACAAAGTAAAAATGGAACTTTCTGAATTCTCAGATTTTATTCCGTTTAATTATTGTTAATAGATGTTGATTAATTCGGAGTATATTGCGTAGAATTTAGGGTCCTCTAAATTCATTTATTCGTTTAATATTTGGTATCGATACGTTTGAACATGTGATTCAGAAGCTGGATAACTTATATCGATTGAGTATGAGAAATAGATAATATATTTAGTCAGTAGTCGTCTATTTTAAAATTCTGGTTTCCGAAGCTTCAATTTATTTGTATAACAAATTGCTCTCACACTATTTATCATTTAGATTTGTACTGTTGAAATTGTATTTCTGTTCATAGAACATGTTTATTTCAACGATACGTTTTAACATCGAAAAATTATCCAATAATTTTAGGAGGCTGAAAGATACACTACATCTTGATTGTGAAATTATTTAATGAATTTTCGAGGGTAAAATACTCTTTTTTTCCTAATAATAATCTGCAGGTGCTCTATTTTTGATAACATAATATTTTATTTAGTCAGCTATATTTAACATTATATTCGCATCTCTTCAGGGATAATATTTTACGACGGAATTTGGAAATATGTTGGAATAGATTTGTTTTTTCTTGAAAATTATTATTTTCCGCTACTCCATTGTTAATTAAATTCACAGACATTAATTAAAAATTTCTACACTGGAGAAGGTCTCGAACATCTATCTGCCATTTTCTAGACGACTGCCTTACCAATTAGGCCACTAGGCAATATAACTTTGAGCCCTTTAACACGCCATAAATCACATTATGGAAGCAGATCTAATATTTATATTCTCAACACAGAAAAAGACCAAAAGCTGGACCTCAAACACAGCGAGTGTGAGTTCTGATATTCCTTCCAATATCTATATTATTTAAAACGACAAAAAAAAGAAAACGCAAATATATAATTAAGTTCTTTGCGATGGGAAATTAATGAAATTAATGATTAATGAAAATTATTGTACTGCCTGGTGGTCTAATTGGTAAGGCAGTCGTCTAGAAAATGGCAGAGAGAGGTTTGAGTCCTTCTCCAGCGCAGAAATATTTTAATTAATTTCTGTGAATTTAATTATCGATGGAATAACGGAAAATAATAATTTTCATTAATTTCCCATCGCAACGAACTTAATTATATATTTGCATTTTCTTTTTTTGTCGTTTTAAGTAACATAGATATTGGATGAAATATCAGAACTCACACTCGTTGTGTTTGGGGTCCAATTTTTGTTTTTTTTTCTGTGTTAAGAATGTATTATTGCTGTTATTGTCATTATCCTTCTTTTTAGAAAGCAAATACTATTGTTAAATATAAATACATATGTGTCATTTTTTTTCTTCTTTTTCGGCTCTTCGGGATCACAGCCACGCAGCCATATTAACAAAAAACATTAAAATAGAATCGAAACTAGGAAGAAATATAGGAAAAATACACACTTCACATTTTGGGGCCTATCGAAGTGATTCCTGACAAGAGACTCGGTCACCAGCAAAAAAGGAATCCAACAGAGCAAAAAACAAAGAATAGGACAACGAACGTATTTTCGGTAACGCATTTTGCAAGTAATGAAAAATAACTATGAATCTGGTCTTCATTAAATGCGAAAAGTAACTCATGTTGATTGTAAAACTTCTGCATGCCAAAATGACGTGACCTAAATCACCAATTTTATATTCACAATTACAAGGAAGTGAATCCACTGAATTTAATTTGCTTAGACATCATGTTCACATCCCGTGCTTAATTTTAACCTGGCAATTGTGGAATAAAAATTCCGCGAGACTGAATGACTTGTACACCAACGACTATGCTCTGACCGAAGAGTGCATTAGTACATATTGGGTCATCTTGTTTTTATACACTGTTTTCGATCGCTATTTCCATTTGTCGTCTAAGTGATACCTCTTGCCCTCACTATTTTATCGCTATACATAATAAGTAGGGACAGAAAATTTACGGTGATCACCGACACGTAACTCTTTGCATTAGTTCCTTTTGCTCTTGACGTTTCTCTTGCTGTTATGTTCTTTTACACTTTGTAATAACATAAATACGTCGAACGTACGGAAGAGTAAAAAATGACCATTGGTTTTATGTTATAATCGTGTTAAAATGAGGTTTTCGATAAATATAAATGTATTAGGACAAAAACGAATGTAAAAAGCATGTAAACGTAAAACGTACGAATAAAAAAGTCGCGTGCCACCAAGAAACCAATTTATATTCGATTTACTGTTCATGCTTCTAGCTTATGGAATACCGCTTCGGCTAGTGGATAAGGAATCGTTTCAACACTTCTGGAATAAATACAATTCCAGCTGGAAGCTATTACTTCGTACAGCGTTACACTATCTAACATCTGTATGCGAAGATATGGAGAACAGGATGAAAGCTGAAGTAAAAGATAAACAGCTGTGATTATGTGTTGACAAAACGATGTACAAAAAAATGTTACAGTACGTTTTACTTAGGCCTCTTAAACCGACATTTATAATCTTATTAGCTAGCAAAATGCGTACTGGCGAAGTACGATAAAGCATTCTGAAGGACAAAGTATTCATTCGAGAATATTTTCCAGAAGGGAATTAATTAATAGTCAATATTAAAACCAGTGTGCCTCGGTATTTCCAAACTACCAAAGCCATTTCTTACATGTTGGGGTAACATTATTGAAGGAGGTTATTAGTATTTCAAACAAATTTAATCCATGATTTTACAATTCGATTCTGACAAAGCTGCAACTGTTAAGGAAAGTCAAATAAGATTTTAAGATACTTCTATTGAAACAGACTTGAAAACTGTTCGTAATTGTAAATGATTACTTGACGCAATAGAAAAATTGGAAAATATTGGATTGTTAATAAAGTTAGTACAAATAATGAACGAAGTATGTAAATGCAAAGTGTTTCATATGTATTACTAATATTACTCACTCAAAGGCCGGTCGATAGTATTCACTCTACTTAGTCGGCTATATATACATCCTGACGACAATAATAGCAGACTTAGCCAATCGATCGACTTTTTCATTCAACCAAACTTAGGTATAGATGCTCAGACATCAGTATAAGTATAGAGAAAGTATCTGTATAGAGACAAGTCGAAGACTTTTTGCATCTCTCCATACAAGCTCTCTGTGCATAGCTTTGTTTTGACCTATATCGACCTGTGAATGTAGTGTATATTATACTTATTGGAATATATCAGTAACGCCTCTTCTTATTAACTTATATTTGCAGTTTTCTTTCAGCTTCCTCATGATTATTGTCTACAGCGAAAATAGTATCATAAGTGAAGGTAGCAATCGTATCGAAACCTAGTTGAGACATATCCCTCGCATATAAAACATATAAGACTGGACTATTACAGTCCAACTTTCTCTTGCCTAAGCTTAAAATATTGTATTTATCCGATATATTTTGGTTATCGGTTAATATTTGGGAATTTTGTAGAAGAGGGAGCTTAACTATTTTATATTTTGAGCCTTATCACTTTATCACAGAAACCTGTATTATATTAAGAAAAATTGCAACACCGACTTTTTTTCTTTTAACAAACCTTTGACTTTTTTTACCTTTCGATAACTCACATACCTATTAGCTCTAACACCTGTCTGATAGCATCAACAAAGGTAACTTGGTAACAGACGTAACGAAGCTTCTTTACTTCGAATCATCTTCCAAGCTGAAATTACCTCTCCGGAACCCCTTATACCATTCGAACATGAACATACAAAGTGGACAAGCATGTTCTAATGCTTGAGTTGTTTCTTAATTGAAAATTGCTCAGTACTCCATTTTTGACCAAGAACAAATATGCAGAGACCAAGCTGCTGGCTATAGCAAAAGCTTGAACGGTGCTTAGCCTACACTGAACTTATCACAGCGTACATCAATCGGCTGCTTTGTTTCTTGTATTATGAAAAATTAAAGTACACGAACTTGTCGAATCCAATATAAATCTGCAATATCAAATTGGAAAAGCTACTTTCAAAGATTCACGATTATACTTATAACAAGAATGTAGCCGCTTGCTAATGTAATTAAAAACTGAATTTTGGACAATTATTTTCGACAAGTATTATAATTATCCTTTGCAAAATACGTCAAAATTAACAAAAGGGAAAGAATAAAATAGGAGCAACGACATTATTTTAACAATCAAAGAGAATGTAATAATTATCTACCGAAATTATTTCTACGGAATAAATTTGAGGAGAATAACAATACAAAATGAAACGCAAATTACAAATTTATTTCGGGAAAGCGCGGATGAAACGTAATCATTGAGTTCAGAAGAGAGGCACCTATTTAAAATTTCGGTAGTTTCAGTTCGAGTAATTGGAAATAAATTTAATTTCACCCCAGATGGAAACTCGACCGCTCTCTCTTGTATAACTGGAAATTGCTGAAATTTAAATGGATCGCCTATAGAAAAATATTATTGCTAGTTCTTTAATTATCGTTCGCTTCTATGGATTGTTTGGTTTCAATTTTTTACCACGTATTCCTGTTTATATTTCATTTACAACAGCGTTCAAGCAGTTATAATAATTAATGATTAAATTATTTAGTATACAGATACCCTAAATACATATAGAAGATTGGTCATTAATATTCTTCATTTTAGTTTCCGGGCTGCAACCGCGTCTTCGATAATTCTGATACCGACGTTTCGTCACCACTTATATGGGACATTTTAAGAGCTTCACTGCTGCTATTGCTTTCGTTGTCGCACTGAGACCGGTGTAAATCTGCAGTGTATGAGTTTATATAGAGATATTGGTCACGGATCAATGGAGCATTACGGATACGGTTGAGAAGTTTGGAGATACATGATTATCAGACGTTGTGTAGGGGGTAACAATCATCACGGTTTAGATTATTAGGGTGTTTAGAGATCTCTACAAACTCACGGATTTTTCAGTCATAATAATGACTAATGCGGGACAGGACTTTAGTCGAATCAAATTGAGTATGGTGCCCGGTTTCAAGTCTATGCTGAGCAAGTACAGAATCAATGCTCATGTTTTGAATCAGGAGTACCGACAGACAACTTTCTTTCGCCCATATATTCACTGCCGCACAAGCAAGAAATCCTGTACAAACCAGCTGATTGTAGAGAAACAAGGTGTTTTACTGAAAATGGGTCTGAAAATTTAAAATGGTTTTAATGTTGTTTTTTACAACAACGGTCATGGGGAGATTAAGACTCGATATCGACTAGGAACTTCTAACCTACATTTGTTTATTTTCTTAAATAGATTATACCAGTATTATTTGTATTTCGCATTTCTAAACAGTGGATAGTAAAATACAACTTCTTATGACTACAGTGAGCGATACAGAATACATAAATACATATATAAAATTGAAATCACTGTGATTAGTGCGATGTACAAAGGGTGATTAACTGTGAATAATCACTGTGATCAATATATTCACCTATTTCTAATATAAATATATATTAATGCAAACTTATTATTTCAGCAGTATTAATCACATACAACCCGAGCTCAAACTCATAGATATTTGGATTAAATGAAAAGTTTCCCGGATTGGAAATTTAAGTCATAAGAATAATATAATAATAAATTTATTTCTAAAAGAACAGCAGAATAAGGTAAACTCTTTATTTCTGGATATTTATATACGATACTAGGAACACGTAGATACACAAACGAAATAATATATAAAGTAGATATGATGAAGGAGCAATTTTTATTGTAATTGCTCCTTCTTCGTATCATTATAACAAACGAAAGTTTAATAAATTCATCTTGATCAACATCTTCATCAAGCATTCGAGAAGGCATTAACGAAAAAATCAAAAGTAATATCGTCGAAACGTTTACATAAAATATTAAATCCCAGAAATAAAATTACGTTAACAAAATTAAATATTTTATAGGAAACAGTAATATATGCAGAGTGAACTTATTTCAACAAATATTTAATATAATAATTTGGTACGTAGACTTCCGCGGTCGTGGTCCATGCTATCTGCTTCTGGGTTTCCGGGCTGGAACCGCGTCACTAATATATCTGACGACGTTTCGTACCCATTTGTATATGATATCTTCAGGGCTGAACTACTGCACTGAAATCATTCAGTTTCAGTGCAGTAGTTCAGCCCTGAAGATGTCCCATACAAATGGGTACGAAACGTCGGCAGATATATTAGTGACGCGGTTCCAGCCCGGAAACCCAGAAGCAGATATAATTTAATATAATATTTCATGTGTCTTTCTCCCAATTACTTCCTGTAACTTTGGCGGCATGCTATCAATAAGGATGTCACACAATGCATCTGAAAATTAGTTCCACACTTTCTTTACCCTTTTTCACAATTCTTCACTATTTTGCGAGTGAATTTAATATATGTATTTTTTTTAATTATGCCCAAACGTTTTCAATGGGACTTAAGTCCGGACTATTTGAAAGCCAAGTTAACACTTCAATACAAATATTATTTGTACTCGATTCATTTATAATCTGCGATTTCTGCATTGTACCCTTGTCTTGTTGAATAAATAATTAACCGCATGCATTAAATTAACAGAAGGTAACATTATATGTGAGAGGATATCTCTATACTGCTAACTACAATATTTAAGTGATTTTCAAATTTTCAATATAGCCCCTGCTTCCACTCCGGCTTCTTTCTGCAATATCGTTTTCGTGAAAACGGATATTTTTTCATTGTACATTCTTGGAATTTGTATTAGAATAAGACTGTTGGGATGATGTTGCGTCACCCGTTTCGTCTAGAAAGCGGTAAAAAGTTATGTACTTGATATATTCCATGTACGAGGGTGGTACATGGAACGCAAGAAACGAAGTAGATTTTAACGATAAACGAAGAATTGATTATACCTTCATCCCTTGGAAAGAATCTGTCCAGTAAGTGGAAGTACACTGAAGATCACCATATCTTATTAACTTTATTGAACAAAGTAGTGCCGGAGAAACATAAATTTTATTTTGATGGATATATTTAAGATGATACTTATCGTCCTCCATTGCTTCATATGAGTCTTTAGCTTAGGTTGATATTTTGTTTATCTTTTACAGATATTTATGTGTATTTACCACACAAAAAAGAATTATTATTTTTGAATAATGTTTGTAAAATAATTCTTTCCCTTGTTCAAGTAAAGTCTTCTGGTCTACGATTCATATTCCGTAATACAACTACATTATAATTTATAATAAATTTCCGAAAGCAATATATTCAGCTAGTAATATAAAGTGTTATAAACAGATTGAGTTTTGTTTTTCGGTTCTTTACCAAACTGAATTATACACAATATAATTTACATTCATTTACAAGCAATATGTGTATATTATTTGTGCATTTTTATGCTTACTTGTTTTCGTTACCCTTTTTATTTATGGATTATCACACCTCCTATCTTTTGACCCACGGAATTAATAAATACTTTTACTATTACTAATATTATTATTTTTCACTTCTTGCAGTAAGGTAATCGCTACAGCATTTCAACAAATACATCTATGTTGAAAAATTTTTTGATTCTTGCTTTTATTTCAATCATCGTTACTTTTTAGATTTTTGTAAGAATGTTCTTATAAATGATAGTGTTCTTATGTGCTTATGAAGAGCTTTGTTTAAGGTTATTGTAGCGGATGTAATAACACTAGAAAATAAATTTTCATTTTTTGTTTTTTCTTTATTATGTATTATTTTATTTTTCAAGTTTAATAATAAAAAATCCTTTCCCAGTACTTAGTCAAAAAGATAATTAAATAATATTCTTCCAGTATAAATCCTACTATTTTCGCTGCATTTTTGGATAAATTAAGATCTTGAATTAGATAATTTAATTCTAATTTACTTATTAAGTATGGTTCGACTTCTTCAAATGACAAATATTTCCTCTCCCTGTTCAACAACATTAAACTAGATTTTGCTTGTATAACAGCATGTGTTACACCTTTATTACTGTGCTTGTATAGTACAATAAATAAACCCCGGTATTCGTGCCTCAAACGATCCTTTGCTGACTTCCAGGGTGTTAAAACTAGCTCAAAAGAAACTTGTAAAGTAGGGGAGGTTGTCTGTGAATATAGATCTAAAAGGTTCCACAGTATCGTTACCCTGAAAGTAGTTTATCAATCAGGCTTAATAATTATCAGCTGTTTAATGAACATGTAATTATGTTAAAGATATTGAATATATGTAAAAACTTAACAATTATCAGCTGTCTCATGAACAAGTAATTATGTCAAAGCTATTGAATATATGTAGATTTAATAATTATCACAAGTCGTATGAGTAGGTCGACGATGATCATTATTATGAGGAGTGAGTAAATGTATTCTAAATTTATTTTAAAGAATTGTTAGCTAGGATTTAATATCAATTCTGAATCTAAATCTTTTGATGAGTTTGTATATAACTTTTTTTTCTTGTTACCTGTTCTAAATATCACAAATATTTTAAAGATTATCTCATTTCTTTTCTATTGTTCTATTTATCTGAATGTTATGCTAACTGGATGCTAAGCCTGGTTGATTCAAAAGAATCCCAACTATTTTTTCTTTAATTTCAAAAAAGAATTCAATAAGTCTCAATTTCTATTAAATATAATGCTGTATGAGAATACTTATCCCATAACGTCGATTTTATTCTCAACATGTATAGGTACTTCCTCGTTAATCAACAGGGTAAATAATAGATTTTAGAACATATTACAGCAATATATTGATCTGTAAAAGTGGTGTATTATTGTGTTGTGTCTATTTGTACAGTCTATTATTCAAGAAAGTAGTTTTCTTTACCTTTCTATGTGTTCTATTGTTTGAATTGTTTACATTTTCTGCATATGTCCATGTCTATAATCTCATTGTTTAATTCCAGTTTCTTGTTGTTTTCTTAGCTTCCTTTATTTAGTAATCTGTCCAAAGGTAATACGAAGGTAGCCGTTTATATTCAGGGAATAGCAAATTTTTTTTAATATCAAAAATAGTTTTATTGCTTCTGAAAATATTCTTGAAAATCAATGCACTTTTCCATTCATTTAAACCAATCCGAAAAGCATTGCTGCCATTGCTGCGGTATCTCCAAAATATGAGTTTTGAATGCCTCAACTGTCTCTTTCGGCGTAGAAAATCGTTGGTCACGAAGTTTATTCTTCACGTGTGGGAACAAAAAGAAATCACAGGGTGCTAGATCAAGGCTGCACGCGGATCGTTGATCACGAAGTTTATTCTTCACGTGTGGTAACAAAAAGAAATCGCAAGATGTCAGATCAGGGCTGTACGGCGGATGGCTAATCAATTCAATGTTTTGCCTGGTCAAATATTCAATTGCTTGAACCGACCTGTGAGAGTTCACATTGTCATGATGGAGAATGATCTGTCCTTTTCGGTTTGTTTTCCTCATTTCTTCAAAAACTTTTGGCAAACAAATATAGTTGTGTACCATTCGGAAATGACCGTTCTACAGCTAAAGGCACGGTTGCAGCAACGTGACCGGTTTCTTCGAAAAAACAGGCGACCATTTGTTTTGATGCGCTTCGACTCCGAACAACTTTTGTTGGTCCTGGCTCATCGTGGAATACCCACACAATCGACTACTGTTTACTATCGAGCTCATACGTATAGATCCAAGATTCATCACCTGTGACGACTTTATAAATGTTCTTTGAAGCACCGCCTTTTACTTTTTGTGAATTTCTTGGCACCAATCAATGCGAGTCTTTTTTGAGCGGTTGTCTAATTATGTGGTACCCAACGTGAACATAGCTTCTTAATGGCTAAATGTTTATGCAGGATCTTATGCACGCTGGTGTTACTAATACCTAGAGATGCCTCAATCTCACGGTATGTCATATGACGGTCTTGCATTATCAATTCAGAAACTGCATTAATATTTTCCGACACAACAAAATTTGTGGGACGACCTTCACGAAATTCACCGTTCAAAGAATGCCGTCCAAGTTTGAATTCATTACCTCCAACGATATACTGTAGTTTTCTATGGTACTTCATCACCATATAAAGAATTCAGCTCGTCGATGAATTCTTATTGAGATAATCCACGCCAAAAGTTAAGAAAAATAATTGCGCGAAGGTGTTCGCGAGTTAATTCCATTTTTTCGCTGCCATAAAATTTTCAAGTGACTGTCAACAATAGAAATAGCGACCGGATAATAAAACTGTCAAGGTAAATATATTGTCAAAAATAACAAACTTTACGATGTTGCATCGTAAATAATCAGATTGGAAGCAACACTAGCAGTGTTGCCAGATCCCGAAATATAAGCGCCTACCCTCGTAAATGACATACTTAATCTTCGACATAAATATATTATTACCTAAAGTTTATCATATATCTTTGTAATCACTATTTTTGTCTAGTATTATTGATGTGGATTCATCTGTTTCTCGGAGTTATTCTTCTTTGATCTCTTTATGTAAGTCTATTGTTGGGTCGTGCATAAGCTTAGGAATTACTGTCTACTGTTTTCCTCGATTATTTGAATATACGTGCTTTGTAAAATTTGCTCTGATAATAATAGCTTACTGAACTAAAATTTCTTTCTAAAAGAATTTTCTTTAATGTTTCGAAGAGAACATTGCGATAACAAATTTCATATTTCCCATTATACCTACGTATTACATTAACATTTTCTTTGCCCACGTATGTTTCGCTACTTGAGCATGCTATTTAAATTACAACATAAATTCGACAGCATCTTGTATTTTAGACAAAAAATATATTTTCCCTTATGCAATGCAGGCAGTAGTACTGAAAATTCTGAAAACAATTTCATTAGGCAGGTTTATTCGATTTTTCTTCGTTCGAGATCCCATTTATACAAAATACGTTTAAGATTTTTATGAGGGATTTTTTGAGCAGGCTATATTCCTACGTAATACCCATGTTTCACGGCTTTACTACCTTTATGTATGCAATTTCTGTCAGGGATGATAAGACGTTGCCGTTGATAGCGAAGCAACTTGCGAAGTATTTGCTTAGTTTAAATAAAAAGTTTAAAGTTCAAATAGAATTCTTTCCATATACTGGAGAGTGTTATAACACTAAGAAAATTTTTTTTTAAATAAAATATATTTAATTGCAAGAACATATTTTAATTATCAAATAATTTATACATATTAACAACAACATTCGTAATATATGATCATAGATGTTGTAAAGGTTACAGAATATGTGCAAAAATATAAAAGAACTCTAAAAAGAAAATATGAAACTTCGGCAAAATTTAAAACGACATTAGAAGTATTCTAAGCCCATTGTTGTTTCAAATGGTAATCAATGGCTATTAAAGATGTAAAATGGATGCAGTACGGTCAGTTAATCATTAGTAAAACCTGCTATTAATGATTAATTGACTACAAATATAGCGAATTTAAAAATTTACAATAAAAATAAAGTCAACTCTTCTGGTGAAAAAGAAATAACTCTCAGCATAAGACAAACAGTTAAATGCAATAAATGCAATTAAGAAAATTTAAATAACTGGAGTGATAGTAGTAAAGAATATTCTATCTATTCTCCAAACTACATTTGCCAATGAAAAGACAGCGTTATGTCGACTTCGAACCCATGGAAAAGACGTCGATACTGATCTTGAAGAACATCTCTAAAGATGAACTTAAAGATTCATTAATTGACCGTGCAAAACGTTGTATTGAACAGAAGGTGACTACTTTGAATAAAATAAGTATATTTTACCAAAATAGTAAGCTTTTGTTGTTATTCTAAAGAAGTTCCATTTTCTCTGCGACAGACTCTGTATAATAGTTGTTTTCTAAATACATTTTCAAAAACACCCTCATGATTAACAGAGCATGTATAAACTTCACCATTATATTGCATTATTTGCTCAGTTAATTGCTTTAGACTATGTATCAAGTCATTTGTTTCTCTGTTTAGACGAAATCCATTGTGATTATCTTCTAACGTATGTTCAAACTTATCTAGGAGATACTATGAAGTAATACTAGGAAGAAAACTAGTATTATTTCATAGTGTTTCCTAATCGCGTTGGGTATTCATATTTGCCTCTTTTCGCGTCCCTTTTTACAATCTCATTTTTTGAAAATCTACATTTTTATAATTACAATTCAATTTCTTGGAATTTTGGTTGTATTTCATACAAAATTTATTATTTTAAATAATAGTGCGCTGTTACTTCTATCGTGTATAACGGCTTTCCGATTTTTAATTTCCTTAATGCTGCTTTCTATTCATCCTTAGATATTTCTTCTTCAATACTGGATCTATCACCTTGTCTGTCATGCTGTTCTTGGAAATTTTTCGTAAAGCTACCACCCAAAATTTCAGTAAAATATTGCTTCCATCTACCATCTATTTCTCTTTGTTTCAATAAAAGATTTTCTTCATCGTCTATTCATATGTTGTTCCATCATGCTTTACATTTATTTCCATTATTTTTCATTATTCCACATACTTTTTTGGCTAATTTTTGGATTTCTCCTTTAAATACTTACCATATTTTTTATATGGAAAGTATGTATTTTATAATTATTTAAATTATTTGTTTCATTAAATATATTTGTAAGATTGTAAATATCTGACTTAAAAGTCTCTCATATTCCTTCGTTATTGGAATAAAATAAAATACCAAAAACGTATAATATTTATAATATAGAGCTAGGGTAGGTAACATTAAGTGAAATAAAATATCTTGCAGATGTAAATGTGAATATATTATGCAAAAACAACATAATTTTATATAAAGGGGAACCTCTTACGCCTGAAAAGTATTTCTCCATTTTCACTGCTCTTAAACATCTTTCCCTCTAATTATCATTAAGATGATTTAGATGCTTTCAGCACGGAAAATATTACAAGCGATACATAATATTTACTGAAAATGTAGGTTCATTATTCGGCACCCTAAGAAATAAATTCTGGACTTTTCCATAGAAATTTTAACAGAAAATAACGCGATTTTACTAAGTAAAAAAGTGGGAAAATATTTTTAAAGATTCTCCTTTCAGTACTGATTTGATAAATCGAAAGAAAATTGAAACGAAAATAAGAAAATGGAGATCGATTTGTATTGATAAATTAGTACTGTAAAAAGCCTTCTATTATTATTTAATTATAAAGGGTGCTTCAAATTTCGCGTTTTTTTTAAAGAATTAATAAAACACATAATTTGCATTCGCTTTCAAAAACTTTTTATTGGTAATTGAAGTATCAGTTATGACATTTATATGGGAAAAATAATATCTGCCAAGTGGCCTTCTCTTGCAACTTCACAGACGTACACTCTTTTGTTAAAATTTTCAATGACAATTTGACATAATTGAGGCTCTATCTCACCAATGACACGAATAATTTCATCTTTCAAAGCAGGAATTGATTGTGGATTGTTTTTATAAACCTGAATTTTCACATAACCCCAAAGAAAATCGGCCAACGGTGACAAATCACATGATCCAGGAAATTTTTCTCTCAATAAATCAATTGATTCGTGTGCAAAGTGAGGTGCAGTGCCATCCTGTTGAAACCACATATCCTCTGGATCAATATTCATTAATTCAGGCCACAAAAATTCGGTTGTCATCCGACGATATCGATCACCATTGAAAGTTACAGCTTCTCCAGCAGCATTTTCAAAGAAGTAAGGTCCAATTACACCACCATAATGCACACCAAACAGTAACTCGTTTAGGATGCATAGGTTTCTCATGAATAATTCGTGGATGTTCCTCACCCCAGATTCGGCAATTTTATTTACTAACATGGCCACCAAGTTCAAAATGTGCCTCATCGGAAGACACTATTGTTTGAGAAAAATCAGCTGATTGTTCATTGATGACATTGACAAATGAACAACGTTTTAAATGATCCAATGGCTTCAGTTCCTGTGTTATTTGAACGTTATATTCATTCAGAGCTAAAACCTTGTGTAAAATATACCATGTTGTTGATCCACTAAGTCCAAGTTGTTGTGAACGTCGTCTAATGGATATTTCAGGATCTTCAGCAACACTTTCACGAACCAAACCAATATTTTCTTGTGAACGACCACTACGACTGTATTTTTCACTTTTTTGGTCTTCCATGGAACCGGTCTCTTGAAATTTTTTAATAATTCGATCAATAGTGCTTTTAGATGGACGATTATATAAACCACAAAATTCACGTAATTTTCTAAAAACTCTTTTCACAGAACGCTGATTTTCATAAAATAATTCAATAATTTGAACGCGTTGTTGTACCGTGTACGAAGTCATTTTTATAAATGTCATACATCACACTTTTTAAATGCCCACATATCCAGACAAATTCAGTGCGCCATCTATATTTTATTTATTCTTAAAAAAAACCGCGCAATTTGAAACACCCTTTAATAAAAATAATATTAAATGTTTTAAATATAATTAACGAAAATCGCTGGGAAAATCGTTCGATGTGTAAATTAAAATATCGCTACTGTCGGGATGGCAATTTGAATATGATTTCAATCACCCGATTTTTTCAAATTTTTAAGTAAAATCCTAAACATCAAATGACATCAACATGGGGGTTGTTATTTCACTAGATTCAATAAAATTGTTGACATATAATAATTCATTACCTCTTACTCCTGGAATTAATCTGGAACATAATTCCAACATATTTCCCAGTATACAGAGCGCTTATTCCGACAAAGGATTGACATAACAGTTCCTTAGAATTCTCGTTGCTTGAATTAATACCAGTAGAATACAGGTACCTAAATGACAATTTAAAGACTAAGTATATATAACAAACAGTAAGTAATTTCAAACCTGCGTAACTAAAAGCGTTTTGTTAGGAAAGTTTCTTTCCTAGACTTCGTGTTCATTTGGATATGTAATTTTCCTTAAATTTGTATAAACATGATATTAAATTAGTTCTGTTAAAATTTTAATCCATTGTATTATGTCTCCACTAACGCTTTCTTAACCGCTCTAAAGAAAATACTTGAGCTCTTATTGTGGAGTAATTACACAGGTCAACCAATAAATATTTTTTTAAAACTTTTTTCAAAGTTCAACCTGTTTCTTATGTATTTTGGTGTGCTGAATCCAAATTTTCAATCGGTTTTTTTCTCCCACGTATCAATTTTTCGCAATCTTTATCTTTTGTTGGGTATGATAGCATTAAAATATATATTTAAATGTACGTAATTTATTATAGGAGTATAATTGAAAAATTTAACATTTTGTTATTATAACGGTAGTGTAAGTTTGAACATGAACAGTTTTTTATTTATTTAGCTAAAGTTTTGTATTTCTTCAACTTCTTCACGTAAAAGTTCGAGTGAAGCTTTTCCTTTTATACGATGCTTTTGGAGTTGCTCGTAAAAGGGTCCAACAGTAATCTCCCATCATTTTGACATTCCAACGACCCTGATACCGTTTTTCCGTTCCCTTTATATCTTGGTGGAAACGCTCCTCTTGTTCCTTACTTACAGCTCCAAGATTGTCAGGGAAAAAATATAAGTGTGTAAAAAATGCACTTTCACACTCATACTACATCCAAGTTCTCTAAATGTTTTCAACATGTTTTGAACTATATTTTCGTAATTAGGGTCTTTCTGATTGCCTAAAAACTTCAAAACAGTTGTTATTATACGCTTACAATGCATAAATAACGTAAAGTAAACATGCGAGGAAACTTTACGTTCTGTGGTATTTTAAAGTTCATTTTCGGATTCAGCAAGTCGAAAAATCATAAAGGAGAGCCAAATTTATAAAAAAAGTTTTTTCATAGTTGGTCTGTGTTATTAGCAAAAACCAAGCTTTTTGTATCTTAACTTGATAGTTTTCGTAATATTAGTACATAGTATTTAGTCTCTCCATGAACATCCTTTCAACCCGCTTCAAAAAAAATTCAAAGTTGTAATGATTAAATTATTAGCACGAATAAAATTTTTAGGATCTCGAAACAGTTCGGCTTAAATTCGCTGTTTTTCTAATATTAATTCTAACACAAAGGGTACTAGGAAAGTTTTGCAATATGACGCAACAATGAATCGTAGAAAGCTGCTTGTTGCTTCATGTTGAGCCATGTTCATACGTGCATAGTAGTCGCCGCGCTATGTCAATGGGCTCGGTTATTCGCATCGTGGTCACGAAATGAGTTAAGGGCAGTTTTGCGTTATAATTTCGTGCGTGGTTTAAACATAGACCAGTGCTTCGAAGAAATGACTCTTGCACTAGGTGATGTTTGTCCACATCGCACAACGATATTCAGGTGGTACAGAGAATTCCAAAGGGGAAATTGTGGAGGATGCCGAGAGGCCGAGAAGGCCACGAACGTCAGTTACGGAGAAAAACGTTGCTATTGTGAGGAAAATGCTTGACGAGGATAGGCGACTGACCTACCAACAGATAGAGGGTACTTTAGGCCTAAATGCACCAACAATTCGTTCGATTCTGCATGATTATTTGCACGTGAAGAAACTTTGTTCTCTCTGGGTGCCGCATCGACTGACTGAAGAGCAGATGACACGATGCGTGACTTGGTGCCGGGAGATGCTAAAAAAGTTTAATAAGGGACAATCTTGGTATGTGAATAACATCGTAACAGGTGACGAGACTTGGCTGTACTATTACGATGTGCCGACTAAAGCTCGAAACAAAGTTTGAATCTTTGATGATGAGGACACACCCGTAGTTCTCAGAAAATCCCGATCCGTAAAGAAGAAAATGATAGCTGTATTTTTCTAATCGAGTGGAATTGTGGAACGCGTCATTCGGGACACACAGAAAACAGTCACAGCTAATTGGTATACTGAACAGTACCTACCTAAAGTCATTGCATCTATGAAGAATCTGCGACTAAAGTCAAGGATGGACACCTGATTCCTCCATCACGATAATGCTCCAGCTCACCGCGCCAAAGCCTGCATCGAATATTTGACCACGACAGGATTGAAACTTCTCGAGCACCCTCCCTACAGTCCAGATCTTGCTCCTTGCGACTTTGCACTGTTCCCGCATGTGAAAATTAAGCTAAAAAGTGCGGTTTTCCAGTGATGAGAACCTTCTACGGGCTTGAGACAACGAGTGTGCTTTACTCCCTAATGAAACTTGGCAGAACTAACTAGTTTAAAGATTGGTTTCGGAGGATGGAGAGATATATTGAGTGTAGAGGAAATTACTTTGAAAAAATTAAATAAACAAAGCTGTATTGCGAAACTTTCCTAGTACCCTTTGTATAACACTTTTTCGACCGCTTTAAAGAAAAACTTTCAAACTATCATTGATAATTAACAAACATAAACAAAGCTTTTTAAGTGTTGAAACACTTCTGTCTAAGACGTTATTTTTGCGGTACCAAATTATAGTGCCTTCTAAGTGTCTTCATCAGCACTTTAATTGCCTCAAAATGAAAGTTCTGAGCCGTTATTACTAAGATATTAGGTCAAACTTTAATTCTTGAGGCTATGTAGCTTAAATTAATTGTTTTGTCTCTGCAAATATACATTAATAAAGAAAAAAAAGCCATAGGGCATGATACTGATTCAGAGCTCGGGACTTTCGAGCAAAAGAAGATATAGTTCGCTGGTTCATGTTACTTGCCCACCTGCTGCTGTAAATACACGTTAATGAAAAAAAGAAAAAGAAATTATGCCAAAGGTTGCGATATTGTTGTAGAATTTGCCGGAACTCTTGAGCGAACATTTGACTATTGCGTAAATTTATATATTTTTTCTAATTTTCTCCTGTAACAACACAAAGCATCGAAACGGTACGTTTACAAGTTATAAAGGCACTATTTTAGTCTAGCGCAATTTAGTTTTTCAAAAGTGGTTAATTGAAATTTCATATCAAATTCAAACGTCAAAAAATGTGAAGGCGAGTAGCCAAACGGAAATGTCAACTAAATATCGAATAATTAAAAAGGATTTAACAAAATAATTTGTCCGCCTAGTAAATATTATATTTAGAATATTAACATAATATCTAAGAAAATGTGAAACTGCCAAGTATGAATTGCAACCATTTTCCAAGTTTCATAAATCGCTTTTCGTAGTTAATACAAGATTTAATGGCAAGTAAATTATTATATTTACTATTATTTCAGCTAATTTCAGGTGGAATACATGAAAAATTCGCATTCGTTTTATTTTAAATTTAATGAGTTAAAAATATTCAACAGAAATTGACAAATTTGAATTTTAAACTGACAAATATCATTGTGTATTGTCAATAAATACGAAAATCCACAAACGTTAAATTGACTCTTATTTATCCAGAAATATTTATAAAGGAATCAAATTAGAAAAACTAAGAGGGAACTGGTGTTATAAGTAGGTTTGTCATATGTCTTGGCGCCACAGATCAGGATCCGCTATGTGAAATTCGTATGTGTCTATGTACCTACATACATAGACAAATCTGAACAGGTGAAGCAAATATTTACGTCAATTAACGACCATCCTGGGCAGTGCATATTATTGTGGTATTAGCTAGAGCATCGGTACTTGATTTGGCCATGTTATTGTTTTCCGTTTCATATAATATAATTAAGTATGTCGAACGTGCGGAAGGAAAAATAGTTGGTTGACACCCTCGAGAAGTATATCGGTGAATTTCTTGATTGGTTCTTCGATAATATGATAAACCGCTGGGACAAACACGACTGTAGAGAACATCCTAACTGCGAAAAGCACAGAAATACAACAATGGCGTGCCATCAACAGTTGGAATCATACTAGATATATTTTTATGTCACAACATGTTGTTTATCGCTAAATTTACTCAATGAAGAACAGCTACGATTCTAGAATTCCAAATGGGAGTTAAAATCTCGGACAGAGTTGCATGACTATCTCTACGATCCTACACAAAGGAATCGGAAATAAAATCAAACCTGTTGTAAAATACAAACAGGTTATGCGTTAAAGAGACTACTGTTCGTAAAAAATATATTGTAAATATAATAGTACGTGTATTGGAACTTCTTAAACCGAAATTTTCAATTTTAATAGCTAACAAAAGATTAGAAAAGTGTACAGATGAAGCGATTACGAAGATAATGCTGGATACACTACAAAAATTTGAACATTGGATTAATCAATAAATTGTTAATTTTAATGAGTGCCCCAACAAGGGGTTCTGAATCCCAATCTCTTAAAGAAGATTGTATGAGACTTTTACATGTGACGTATACAGACCATGCTATATATCTTGTGGCACAGACGATTCGAAAATGTTTTCCAGATGTGAATGCATTAACAGCAGATACTAAAAAAGTGTTTCTCAAATCTCTCAAAGAACGCGAGAATTTCACACACAATAACTTCGTATTCCAGAACCACCAAAGCCGATCCTTAAACGTTTGGGAACATGGTTGAAGATAGAATTTCAAAATACACCGGGTGTTTCAATAAGAATATACCTATTTCAAATGCATATATTTATTAAACTTTAACGCATACGAATATGAAACTTTACGCACATATTTACGAACCTCTCAAGTTGAGATTACAGATGTTCTATATGTCCTCCATCAGCAACACGAACAATATCACATCGATACTCAAATTCCTCCCATACTCGGGCAAGCATGTCCTTCGTCACTGATTTTATGGCAGTACGGATCCGGTTCTTCAACTCTTCCAGGTTCTGTGGGAGTGGTGGTACATAGACGTTGTCTTTAAGGAAATCCAACAGGGAGAAGTCACAGGGTGTCAAATCCGGTGACCGTGAAGCCCAGCTGAGACATGCTAAGTCGCCAGCTGCTTAACGACCAATCCAACATTTCATTCAGATATTCACGCAATTGGCAACTCCAGTGTGCCAATTGCCCCTTCTTGTTGAAAAACGAAGCTGTCTTCGTGCATCCTCGGAAACAACCAGTTATGTAACAAAGAAGAATGGGCCGTAAACAGATGATCGGGATATCGCACAAAAGACATTGATTTTAGGGTTCTGTGGATCCCAAATTCGAACATTGTGTTTGTTTGCCAGACTATTAACATGGAAAGTCGCTTCATCACTGAACACATTGCGTTGTGCGAAAGTGTTATCATTGTCAATAGCATCATGAATCACGTTACAAAATGCCACACGTTTCCACTTGTCATCAGGACGCAGAGCTTGTAACAACTGTAACTTATACGGCTTCATAACCAACCGACGTCTCAAAACACGCTCTACAAACTATCGATACCATCTGCGAATGTTCCACCCATTCGGAGGATAGATTTGGCAGCTCAACCTGAAACGTCTATGCACTGTAATCTCGGAATTGCACTTTGCAAACTCGGGAACACAAAATGATTTCTGCTGCAGGGTAGTCATTTTAAACATATGACGGTTACCAACAAAAGCAGAAGACAACTGACATCTAGCGGCTATTAAATAAACTATACTATGTATTCGTTTCTCCAATAGTAGCCGAGCCGAGGCGCAGCGATCGATAGTTTGGACAAAATAATAATTTGTAATACGAATATTCTTTTTGAAACACGCGGTACTTCCGTTGAAACAAATTTAAAAACTATTTACAACAATTATAAGGAATTACTTGAGGCAATAGAAAAATTAAGAAATACTGGACCGTCGTTAGTGGAGTTAATCCAAATAGTGGACAAAGTAAATGCAGCTATTAAGGAAAGTTAGAAAAGATTTCAAGACATTTCCGTTGAAGCAGATTTAAAAATCGTTTACGACAATTACACGTTTAAAGGATTATTTGACGTAATATAAAATTTGCAAAATATTGTTGTCGTTAGTGAAGTCGGTGCAAATAGTCAACGATGTATACCTACTGCTATGTGCTATAAATGACATAAAAAGTATGAGTGTTGTAAAAACTTTCTTAAGGATGTTTAAGTTCATTCTTTTTGTAATATCAATTTGTCATTTTGACATTTTTACTGCAAAGTTATTGCTAGTCGTTCGTACAAAGGATAAAGGGTATATGCTAAAATGTTCAAAACTTTACCTTTAGAAAGTTGACTTCTTGCATAATCTCTTTCTTGAAAATTCTCGAAGAGGTTACAATTCTCAAATGATAAGTTTATAGGTAATGAGGTTATGGGATTTAAGACAGTTCGTGATTAGCTATATCATATAGAGATGAAAATACGGCGTGTTTCAAAAAGAATATACGTATTACAAAGTATTATTTTGTCCAAACTATCGATCGCTGCGCCTCGAATCGGCTGTTGAAGAAACGAATATATAGTCTAGTTTATTTAATAGCCGCTAGATGTTAGTTGTCTTCTGTTTTTCTTGGTAACCTTCATATGTTTAAAATGGCTACACCGCAGCAGAAATCATTTTGTGTTCTTGAGTTTGCGAAGTGCAATTACGTGATTACAGTGCAAAGATGTTTCAGGTTGAGCTACCAAATTAATCCTCCGAATGGGTGGAACATTCGCAAATGGCATCGACAGTTTGTAGATACAGGATGTGTATGTAAAGAAAAGTTATTTCTGAAGAAAATGATGCACGAATTCAAACTGCTTTCCAATGTAATTCTTCAAAAACAACTCGCCGCACCAGTAGGGAGTTACAACTGCCTACAACAACAATTTGGCGTGTTTTGAGACGTTGGTTGGATATGAAGCCTTACAAGTTACAAGCTCTGCGTCCTGATGAGAAATGGAAACATGTGGCATTTTGTAACGAGATTCATGATGTCATTGACAATGATAACACTTTCGCACAACGCAATGTGTTCAGTGATGAAGCGACTTTCCATGTTAATAGTCTGGTAAACAAATAAAGGGTTTTCCAATAGGGACTTGACAAATTTTAATTCAATTTGTGAACGCACCCTTTCACTAATCATCGAACTGTTCCTGTCAATTTATTCAGTAAACTTAACATTTTCATCATGGTAAAGTACACGAACGAACAACGTCTGCAAATTATAAAAATTTACTACAGAAATTCGGAGTCGGTGACCGCTACTTTAAGAGCGTTAACTCCGATTTTCAGTCGTAATTCTCGCAATAGTAGACAGGCAGTAACAAGTTTAGTGCAAAAATTTGAGTCTACATATTCGTTGTGTGATGTTGCCGTGCCAGTGAGACAACGGGTTGGTCGAAGTGTCGAAAATATTGCTGCCGTTGAAACGTCCGTAGCAAATGATCCAAATCAGTCAATTCCACGGCGTTCTCAAGAGTTGGGCATCGCCCAGACCACTTTATTTCGAATTTTGCGTAAGGATCTTGGTTTACACCCATACAAGATCAAGCTGATTCAAGAATTGAAGCCGATAGACCATTGGAAGCAACGTATGTTTTCCGATTGGGCTCTGGAAAAGATGCACCAAGATGATCAATTTCATCGCAAAATCATTTTCAGTGACGAAGCTCATTTTGGCTTAATATGCGTTATTAGTCGGGTGAAAATCCACATGTGCTTCATGAAACACCACTTCATCCAGAAGAAATAACTGTTTGGTGCGGTTTGCATACCGGCGGCGTCATAGGGCCATATTTTTTCGTCGACGATAATGATCGTCACGTTACTGTGAATGGTAATCGTTATCGCGCCATGACTACCGACTATTTTTGGCCCGATTTGGAAGATATGGACTTGGACAACATGTGGTTTCAGCAGGACAGTGCCACAAGCCACACAGCACACGTTACAATCGATTTATTGAATAGTAAGTTTGATGAGCGTGTTATCTCAAGAAATGGACCAGTCGATTGGCCGCCTCATTCGTGCGATTTAACGCCTCTAGACTTTTTTCTTTGCGGCTACGTCAAGTCATTGGTCTATGCCAACAAGCCGACAACGTTGGAAGAGCTCAGAGCCAACATTGAAACATTGAAAATTGGGTCCAACGAATCGACCGCTGCAAACGTTCCCGCGGTGGCCATATGAACGAAGTCGAGTTCCATTCATAAATATTTTGATTGTACTTCAACCCGATAATAAAGTTTTTGAAATATCTCAAATGGTCTGCATTTTATTTTGAAAAAAAGTTGCCAAGTCTTTATTGGAAAACCCTTTACAATATTCGAATTTGGGGTCTACAGAACCCACATGCAGCCATTGAACATGTACGAGATTCGCCTAAAATCAATGTCTTTTGTGCGATATCCCGATCATCTGTTTACGGCCCATTCTTCTTTGATAGAAACACGCTAACAGTCAGCAGTATCTCGCTATGTCAAATAACTGGTTGTTTCCGAGGCTGCACGAAGACAGCTCCATTTTTCAACAAGACGGGACACCCACTCACTGGAGTTGCCTAGTGTGTGAATATCTGAATGAAACGTTGGATTGGTCGTTAAGCAGCTGGCGACTTAGCATGTCTCAGCTGGGCTCCACGGTCATCGGATTTGATACCCTGTGACTTCTTCCTGTGGAGTTTCGTTAAAAACAACGTTTATATACTACCAATCCCACAGAACCTGGAAGATTTGAAGAACCGGATCCGTACTGCCATAACATCAGTGACGAAGGACATGCTTGCCCGAGTATGGGAGGAACTTGAGTATCAATGTGATATTGTTCGTGTCGCTGATGGAGGACATATTGAACATCTGTAATCTGAACATGAGAGGTTCGTAAATATGTGTGTAAAATTTCATATTCGTATTGTAAGTTTAATAAATATATGCATTCGAAATACGTGAATTCTTTTTGAAACACAACTTTTATCATTTCCCTATCTTCGAAAATTTTCTCGATATGAATATTTGTAATTTTTTGCTATTACATCGTCATAATTAAGGCATAGATTAATGAGAAAATTATATCCTTCGGTTAGGAATCGAACCTCATTCTTTCTTTCACCGGGCGTGTACCCTACCATTAAGCTGCCAAAGATTGTGAAATTCGACTGTGTAATTACGTCATAAATTTTGTTATGACACAGATCTTCCTCAATGTATTTTAAATAGAAAATATGGGAAATACTATTTTTACCGATTCCAAAACCATAAATAAAATTTAATTTCGTCTATCGACAAAATATTCAATAAATTTAATTCTTTTTTCTATGGCATTTTTAATGTACATTTCTTATTAGTATGTTGAAAGTAAATATAGTTCGACTTTCTAAACGGTCACAGTTATGCCACTTACTTTTGAAATAACTTTAAAAGGCTAGAACATCATGTAAGTATATAGAAATTAAAGCGGAAATCACGTTTCGACAGGATTATCGAACCTGTTATCAAAAACACTTCAAAAATAAATGCCTGATTCTAAAGCGATTCGTATTCATCTATTAATGACATATGATTTACCATTGTTTTCATGAAATATGGCATAAGCTTAATATCCGCTTTATAAAACGGTCTGTTATTTATCTACATCCAATATATACCTATGTACTACATATGTAAGTACATACATAAATATGCATTATACAATGTAGTACATTACATACTAACCCACGCTTGTTTTTGCAAAATGTTACGCTCCTCCAAACTATCTATAATTGAAAATACAGTGATCCGTTATTTCACGTCATTGAAAATTCCACACCCCTTCTAACTTTAACAAAAAATGAAAATGCCCACGCTATAATAAAAATGCTTTCTCTATGTTGTAAATCCTTGATGACATGCAAAAGGTCTAGGGCAGTTTTGCTTTGGATTTTTTGGCAGAGGTTTAGCAGGCATTTACAAGTTCCACTTTAAGAAAACTTTTCTGATTGGATAGATTTTTATGTTTCCCAAAAATCTTAAATTTATTTTCTTAATGACATATACGCTACTTAAAATTACTTAGAATTAACGAATATTCTAAATAACTAGTAACAAAAAGTAATGCAAATTAATATAAAACCTACAAATATTTCTATAAACTAATTTAATTTGTATCCTTTTAAAAAGGAAAACGCATGCATAGATGTGTTTTAACATGGTTACGCGTGCGCTAAAATGATCTTTGTTGGAGTGTATTAAAGTGATCATCAATATTTCTTTGTCAGTATCCAAAATTCACATCTTTAATTAGTAGTAAAGATTTATAATTTTGAGTGCTGTCCGGAAAATGGAAACACGTCATGAGGTAGAACCTTGAAGGGTTATAAATCAATGTAAGAAGGCAACAAAGTGTTGCTGTTGTGTTTGGAATGAGCCAAAGTGCAATGCCTAGATTTTGAAATCAGTTTCTGGAAACTAAAAGTGCTTTACAAAGACGATATTAAGATCAGCCAACATCAACAACACCCAAATATGATGTACTTGCCGACACTGGCATATAAAAATCACGCTCTTAGTGCAACCCAGTTTCGAAGTGAGTTTGCTGCTGTCATTGGAAAGCTGCTATTAACGAAAACAATAAAATACGCATGCATATGTTTGGCTTATATTCCTGACGATCGTTGGTTTGCATTACTTTCAGTGCAGACTGCAAAAGAGTCCTCAGAATGCGAACTAATGTACATATCCGAAGGGATTATAATAAGTGGGGGCGACGTTTATTATTTAATGACGAATAAAATATGTATTCCGATTTGACCTGACCCAGACACGTACAATGGCCCATAACTTGTCCTGGATAGGCTTCGGTATGAGTGTAATGACAGGAATTCATTTTTATGACCGATAATGCTCATCTCGATGGACAAATATCGTGAACTAAATTGATGAAGTTGGTATACAGATAATGAAGTGGGTAGCCTCAGATGATAATCCAATAGAACATGCTTGGGATGTTGTGGAAAGACGTGTTGCTGTACGAAATATGACACCAAGAAAGCTTCACATATTACGAAGTTCTGCCAAGCAGAAATAGGATATGATCCATTAAGAAATGTTCAATATGCTGATCCGATTCATGGTATTAAAATGCCAAATGCTTTTAGACGTTGGTGGATATCATACACATTATTAATTTTTTTTGTAAGAATTATTGCAATAAAACTTCTGTAAAATTATATATTTCTGTATTTTTCATACACCCAAAAGTGCAATATGTAATTCTCTTCCAACAAGATCACCTTAAAACTTGCGGAAAGGAAATTATGCTTCCATCTTTCGAATAGAAATGAAAGTCTCTAAATGAAAGACATAAGTGAACTTATTTCGTAAAATAAATAGCTGTGCTATTATTGTCCATAAAAGTCCTAAAACACATCTTATGTATAAACAGTTAAATAGTTGACGGAAGAAGAAAAATTGAAGTATAGTTTCTCTCTAGCACATAATAACATTATCAATGTCTGCTATAAAAATAACATTAACAAATATTAGATCTAATATTTTGGAATTAAAAACAGTTAAGAGTGACGCATAAATGCAAATGTAGAAGAAAATATATATAGCTCAGAATCATGAATATCTAGCGAAAACAAACTTACTAAAGACTCGTTAATATGAGTTTTTTTAGATGATAAAATTATTACGATTAAAATTAGAAATAGAGGAAAGTAAGTTAGACGAAAATGTTGACGGGAGTAATGACGAGAGTAATGAAGGAAATAATCAAATGGAAGGAAGTAGGACGATTACTATAATTTAGAAGATTTGGAAGACACTTACTAAAGAATAATCAGATGACTTCGTACGGCTCATTCAAAATGTTCAATATCCGTACTTACCTTTTTTTAAATTAGATCCGTTTGATCGGAATTTTCGTTTAAGTTCGGCAGCCTGTAATCTTATTTTGTTCAACTTGGCTTACAAAACCTACTTCAGAATCTTAGTAAGTTGCATCGAATTATACAAAGCTCTGGCAGAGTGCGTTCTATATAACCAAATATATACTTTCTGTTGTTTCACTGGCGCCTGACCAGTTTTAAAATCTGGAATAGTTTGTAGTTGCTTCTGGGTCAAGAGCAGCGGTTCTTTCGTTTTCTTCATTTGCTCAGTATGCCTGATATTTTTCTAGGATTCAGTCCGTTGAATCAGACATTTAGTTAAAAATCCTGAAAAAATATTTATTTTTAGGGGTGAACCTATAAAAGCTAATGTATTTTCATCGACGATAAGAAATATTAGTATTTTTTCTGCTTGCAAGAAAACTGTTATAGTCGTTTCTAGCAAAAAATGAATTTTTGCAAATATATAAATAAGTAAATACATGTATAAATAATAAGAGACCACATCAAAATAAAATTATTTAAACAAACAAATTGTACTAGTAGACCTCGGAGATAGGATTGGTCCTAAAAAACAAATAAATAACGACGGAGAAACGAATGGTGGCTGAGTATCGAGTGGAAAGTGTCTTTCGTAATCTAATTCAATAAGATTACGAAAGACACTTTCCACATTAAGAATCTTAATGTGGAAATTAAGAAATACTGAAAACGCTAAAAAGGTTTTGATGTTATTAAAGACAAATTTACACTAGTCTACAAATTTGAGCTCTTCTTAATAACATACTTTTTAGTAACTCTTTTATGTTAATTTTAAATCTGTTAATACTTTTTGCCTCTACGGCTACGCTTTCTTTCTAGAGAATATATAACGATGAAATCAAACAGGAATCGCCATCATCAGCTAACAAGATAACTAGTTCCAAAGAACTCTCTTGTCAACTCTTTAAAATTGTTTCGTCTCTGTCTGTGAGCTGCACAAGCAAACAGAGGAACCGTTGAATGCAGTATTATGTAATTTGTCTACAAAAATAGGCATATTTTCCTGTAATTTCTTCTAATATTCTAGGTTATCGGAAATACATTTTTTCAGACTAGATATAACGTATAGTCTCATACTTTAGTATGTTTTTTTGTTAATATTTAACGGATCTATAGATTCACTACCACCAGAAATTTGTTTTAATCTGGTAAGATCTGAATCTTTCATTATCATTGTTAACGAACAGCCGACTAAACTTGCAGCGTCAACTTTGGTTTTAAGGCAATCTCTATTATGTAAATTATGATCTAAAACGTAATAATAATAAATATAAATTTAATATCTTAATAAATTAAGATTAAAGAGACAAAAATAAGTATATTGAAAGTCGAAAAGTTGTGAGGGTTTTATGCGTAACTTCTTCAAATCGAATGATTAAACCAAGAAAGTTTCACTTCGAAGTATTTGTTACATTCGAAAGGTTACTTTATGAAAGTTTATAAAAATGTTGTACAAAAGAAGAAACTTATGAAAACACGTCTTTAATTTAAGAAGTAGAGTATATATAGAAATAGCATAAATATAAGGATCATTAATATACGTCAAAAAGAAGCAATCTGTCATCTCTTACATCATAAAATGTCATTATTTTTTCTTTTGTTATACGTGTCAGAATGTTTCTTTTAAAATGTCTATACTAATTATTCTTGCCCACACTTAGATTGTAAATAAACAACTAAGTATTGTATTTATGTCCATCATGATACAATTATGTAGTTAAAAATGATTTACTTACGCTTAATGAGTTTTGTGTTGAGGTTATTTAACGATTTACCACATACTACTCTTCAAATACTTGTACAATTTTGTTTACAAAATTCCTAACGTTATGCTTTCTGTAACAGTAAAGGGTTGAATGTAAATTTGCTTTGTGTTTTGGGAACCAAATTAATGAAATAATAATTGCGGTAATAGTTTACCGTATAATATTTAATTCGAAAGGCTAATTATTCACTCATCTTACATTTAATAATTTATTTATCAAATACAGTTTCTCCGCAATTAACTTTGTTAATAGCTTTTATAAATATTTCTTTACAATTACATTAGATTAATTTTAATACAGAGTTTGTCCACGGACTTTCTTGAATAGTCTAGACATATGATTTTGATATATTTCTCATCGATTCTTTTGTTTTAAGTGTTCCTTTAAAAGTAAAAGAAAATGCAACATGTTTAGATTCCATCTATCATGCACTTTTCTAGTCTGTATCTAAATTCTCTATATACGTTTCTTAATATTCCATTTCTATTTCGCTAAATACTGTTCACGTTTTTTCCTTTAAAGTTTCTCAATGTGTGTCAAGGTTATTATCTCCATACATTTTTTGGCTTCATACGAGGGAGCGTTTTTATATTCGCGGAATGGGGGACAAGGGGTGGAAATAAAAAAACCAAATTATTTTTCTTTTTCAATATATTCACCTGCAAGACGGATACATTTTTCACATCTTTCAATTAATTTATTTATACCCTCATAAAAAAATGATTTCTCTTCATCTGCAAAATACGCCGAAACTGCCTCCTTGACTTCATCATCGGCAGTAAATTTTTTACCCCGCAGCTCTTTTTTCATTTTCGGAAACAGGTAATAATCACTCGGGGCCAGGTCTGGGCTGTAGGGTGGGTGATTCACAATTTCGAAGCCCACCTTATGCAGGGCAGCTAACGCAACGCGGCTCTTGTGGACGGGCGCGTTGTCGTGCAAAAGCAGAACACCCTTTGTCAATTTTCCCCGTCTTTTCTCTTTAATGGCTTCTTTTAGTCGCTCTAATATTGAAGCGTAATATTCTCCGGTTATAGAAACACCTTTATCTTTATAATCAATCAACAATATTACTTCCGAGTCCCAAAATACCGTTGCCATGAGTTTCCCAGCTGATTGTGACACTTTAAATTTCTTGGGAGGTGCTGTGCCCTTTTTATGCCACTGCATGGAGTCTTGTTTGGGCTCAGGTTCATAATGATGAACCCAAGTTTCGTCTCCAGTAACAATTCCACTCAATACACAATCCTTGTCTTCATTACAGAGGTCCAAAAATGCACGCGAACACTCTACGCGCTGTTGTTTTTGCGGCGGCGTGAGCATTCTTGGCACCCATTTTGCGCTGACCTTAGACATGCCGAGATGATCGTGTAGGATTTTAAAAATTAAAAAAAACCATTTCTGCGAGTTGTTTCTTCTTTAGTCGAGCATCTTCGAGTACAATTTGTTCAACTTTTTGGATAAGTGCTGGCGTGGTCACCTCAATGCTCCTGCCCGGCCTCGGGTCGTCTTCAAGGGATTCCCTTCCTTGTTTAAATAAACTATGTCACTTGTACACCATGGTTTTTCCTGGACAAGAGTCGCCGTAAACCAATGACATCTCATTCATTATGGTCGCGACTGATTTTCCTTGCCTGGTAAGGAACTTTATAACGGCACGATATTCGATTTTTTCCATATTTCACTTTTCACTCCTGATTATGTTACTTGGTTGACGATAGCTCAAAGACTAACTGTCTAATAACAATGAAACTTCGTATTTATACTAATCATGAGTCGCTGCACAGGCCACGCCCCCAATGCGCCTACTCACCCCTCTACAACCCGCTCATTTCGCGAATATAAAAACGCTCCCTCGTATATCGGCAAAAGTAAAAGTTTGTAGGTGTTAGATTTGAGTGAGCTGATCAGCGTATCGCACACAAGATCGAATTTCCGGGAAAACTATGATAATAATAATAATAATAATAATAATAATAACTTTATTGCCCAACAGATAACCACTTACAGGACAACAATGATGTATATATATATATATATATATATATATATATATATATATATATATATATACACACACAAAAAGAAAAAGGAATCGATTGTACAGTATGATATACAAATAAATTTAAAAATTAACAAAAAAAAAATATCAAATAGTTTACCCAATTTGCATTTTACATTTTACAGTACTTGCACTGGTCCTTGTCCTCTAGTCCACCGCACTAGGAAGGGTTAATGAACTGTTTATTATAGTTTTTCACCATATGGTAAAACGGCGATCTGAACAATATATTACTTCTAGCTCTTGGAGTAGCAAAAGTATTAAAGTTTCTTGTTTTACACACAGGCACATGAAAACGGACCGTGATACTAGGGAAGGAGAATCAACTTTATTGAGTAAAAGATTATTAAAAAATTTGGCACTGATCAATTCATGCCAGATAAACTTTGGAAATTATGACAGACCAAAAGAGCAATATAATCCGTTCCGCGACTCGGATAAATACCTGAAATTTTATAGAACAAGTATTTAAGGAATTATTTCTGCACCCGTTTAACTGCCAGATGCTGATGCACCTAATAAGGATACCAGACTATAGCAGCATATTCTAATTTGTTACGAACTAGGGTATAATACAAGGATTTATTGTGTCGATGTTAGAGAAATTACGTGCAGATCTTATAAGAAACCCTAGTGATTTCGACGCTATAAAAGTAAAGTTAGTTTCGAATCAAAGGTTATGCCCAAGTCCACCATTTCTTCCCTTCTTGCAATGCTCTCAGACCCAGCCATATACCTATAAATATCAAGATCTGTACATCTGCTATATGTAACTACAGCACATTTTTGTA